>OZ005651.1:120092230-121292230 GCA_963930645.1 Salticus scenicus | reverse complement strand
AATAATTACTCATTTAAAAAAAAAAAAAAAATATATATATATATATATATTCAAAGTATTTAAAAATAGATTTTAGTATTAAAAGCCCAAACATTAGTATTAAGCAATCTCAACAAATTAAATTATTAAAATTTATATTTTTTTAAATTAAATAAATTTTTTAATTAGAATATTTCATGTTCCCTATTGAAAATGGAGTTTATACCTCTACTGGTTTATGTACAGGGACCCCCGAAAATATTTTAGAGCATTGTGTTCTATGAGAGGCATTTCTAGAAACCATATTTTCATACCCTTACTGTACACATATCTTAATGAAATTGAAATATGTTATACAAGTTCACTATCGGATGTTCCCTGTTGAAAATGGAGTTTATACTAAAACTCGAATAAACTACTACGTCAGAAATGCCAAAAGAAAAAAATTTGCGAAGCATACAGCTGTTTTGGTAGCCTTAAGCATACTGTCTTCAGTGCACTGAAGACGGTACGCTTAAGGCTACAGCTGTATGTAGAGGTGCCAATTTTCAATAAGAACTATCAGTAATCAGAGTTATATACTTATGCAACGTGGAGAAGTGGACCGTGTCACGGAATAATTTTTATGCTAAAGCCCACATATAATAATGAATTGCACTGTTTTTGTAAACAAATATATAATATAATTAATTAAAAAATTAGAAAAATTTCTAAAACAAAAGTAAATAAATATGTATTTCTTTATCTTCTTACAAAATGAAAGTTTTTTTTTTAACCTGCTTTGATGGGTGAAAAAACATTTGGATCTCTCCATAGCTCTCTCAGTTTTTTTTTTTTTTTTTGCTTTATGTATCTTGCATAAAACCTAACATATCTTTTGTTTGATAGTATAGTATGTATTTTAAATTTATTAAGGAAAAATAAATAGATTCATCAACTTCAGTAATAAAGCCTAAAAATAATTACATATGTGAGAAATATTGAGCACTTCTATCACTTTTCTGGTTCTAGAAGTAATCCCTGATCACTAGCTGGGAAACGGCGAGGGTCGGTCAAAATATAAATAATTAGATAAATGAGAAATGAAACAATTCTACTTCTTTATAGGTTCTAGAATCTAATAAAGCAATTTTAAAATGAATATTGACATTTATGTTGCTGATGGAGAAAAACTGGGAAACTAAAGGCTTTTGTAGAGCTTTTAATCAACTATGGCTGGTTGGAGATAAGAAAAGAGGGGGGGGGGGGTAAAAAAATAATTACATCAGCAAGAAATATTGTGCAATTCTATTTCTTTATAGTTTCTAGAATCTTATAAAGCAAGTTTAAAATAAATATTGACATTTATGTTGTGGATGGAGAAAGATTATGAATTGGAATGCTTCCGTTGTGCATTTGATCGTCGATTGTTAGTGGAGTTTCTTTTTTTTTTAACGAACGATATCTGTGACTTTTTAAAAAGCATATAATCCGTAATTTTTATATGTTGTCCGTAATGCCATAATTATTGCCGTAAATCCGTAGTAATTACGGACAAATCATAATAATTGGCACCTCTATGTATGCATTGCAAAAAATTTTCTTTTGGCATTTCTGATGTAGTAGTTTATTAGAGTTTTAATATTCCAACGCCAAGTCTCCTGTTATTATATGGAGTTTGTACCTCTACTGGTTTATGTACAGGGACCCCCGAAAATATTTCAAAGCATTGTGTTCTATGAGAGGCATTTCTATAAACAATATTTTCATACCCTTACTGTACAAAAATCTTAATGAAATTGAAATATGTTATTCGAGTTCACTATCGGATGTTTCCTGTATAAAATGGAGTAAATACCATCACTGATTTGTGTACAGGGACAAACAAAAGTATTCCAAAGCATTGCGTTTTATATGAGATATTTCTATAAACTAAATTTTAATAACTTTACTTTGCACGAAGATTTATGAAATTGAAATATGTTATTTATAAGCACAAAAGAAAATGCTTTGCATAGAATATAGCATGATTAGCATTGGATTTACAGGGTGACACAAAAATATTCAGTTACTATATAAAGAGCTATTAATAAATATTTGCTAAAATTGTACTTTTGTTTACATTAACCGTTTTTAACACTTTCTAACATTTTTAACACTTCCCAACAAGGTTGAAAAGTATTAATGACTTCGGTTTATCTGTCTGTCCGTTTGTATGTCTGTCTGCGCTCTAACTCCCGTAAATATTTGTGGAATTTCTTGAAAATGGTATGTTATTCAAGTTCACTATCGGATGTTCCCTATCTAAAATCGAGTTTATACCTTTACTGGTTTATATACAGGGACACCTGAAAGTATTTCAAAACATTGTGTTCTATGAGAGGTATTTCTATAAATCATATTTTCATACCTTTACTGTACACATATCTTAATGAAATTGAAATATGTTATTCCAGTTCACTATGGGATGTTTCCTGTATAAAATGGATTAAATACCACCAATGATTTATATACAGGGGCACCCGAAAGTATTTCAAAGCATTGTGTTCTATGAGAGGTATTTCTATAAATCATATTTTCATACCTTTACTGTATACATATCTTAATGAAATTGAAATATGTTATTCAAGTTCACTATTGGATGTTTCCTGTATAAAATGGATTAAATACCATCACTGTTTTATATACAAGGACACTCAAAAGTATTCTAAAGCATTGCGTTCCATGAGAGATATTTCTATAAATCAAATTTTAATAACTTTACTGTACCCAAAGTTTTAGGAAATTGAAATATGTTATTTATATGCACAAAAGAATGCTTTACATAGAATATAGCATGATTAGCATTAGATTTACAGGGTGACACAAAAATATTCAGTTATATTAAGAGCTATAAATAAAAATTTGTTAAAATTCTACTTTCATTTACATTAAGCGTTTTTAACACTTTCTAACATTTTTTAAGTGTGAATATGATATCAATTTGTGTATCTGTCCGTCTGTCTGTCTGTGCGCGCTCTAACTCCCGTAAATATATATGGAATTTTTTAATCTGATATATGTTATTCAAGTTCATTATGATATTCCCTATTGAAAATGGAGTTTATACCTCTTCTGGTTTGTGTACAGGGACACCCGAAAGTATTTCAAAGAATTGTGTTCTATGAGAGGTATTTCTATAAACCATATTTTCACACCTTTACTGTACAATGTCTTCATGAAATTGAAATATGTTATTCACGTTTACTATTTGATGTTTCTTATATAAAATAGATTACATACCACCACTAGTTTATGTACAGGGACACTCAAAAGTACATCTGTCTGAGTGTTCTTCTGTCCGTCTGTCTGTTTTTCTGCGCTGTAATTCCCGTAAATATTTATGGAATTTCTTTAAACCAATATATTTTTTTCAAGTTCACTGTTGGATGTTCCCTATTGAAAATGGAGTGAATACCTCTTCTGGTTTGTGTACAGGGACACCCAAAAGTATTCGAAAGCATTGTGTTCCATGAGAGGAGTTTCTATAAACCATATTTTAATACTTTTAATGTATAGAAACTTTAATGAAATTTCAATGTTATTCAAGGATGTTTCTTATGTAAAATAGAGTACATTTCTAACTGGTTTGTGTACAGGGGCACTTGAAAGTATTCCAAAGCATTGTGTTGTATGAGAGTTGTTTTTATAAACCAAATTTTAATAATTTTATTTTCCACAAAGCTTAATGCAATTGAAATATATTATTCGTATGCTCTAAAGAGTGCCTTCTTTGTAATATAGTATGGTTAGCATTAGATTTACAGGGCCATACAAAAATAATCATTTACATTAAGAGCTATTAATAAAATTTTGCTGGAATTGCACTTTTGTTTACATGAGCGTTTTAACACTTTCTTATAATTTTAGTGGGAATATGATTTCAATTTATGCATCTGTCTGTCCGATTGTCTACCTTTCTATCTGTTTGTCTCCGGTTCCTATCATCCGTGAATATTTTGAAAAATTTAAAAAATGATACACTCGAGTTCCCTATGGAATGTTCCCTATTTAAAATGTTATTAATAGGTCCTGTACAACTAGTTTTTTTACAGGGACAACAACAACAACAATAAAAAAAAAATCCAATGTATTATAGGACAGAATTTTTTAAAAGTTATATTTAAAAAGCTTTCTGCTATAAAAATCATAAAAACATTGACATGTATTATTAATATTCTAAAATATTGTTTTGTATAGAATATGATATGATTAACTTTCAGATTTACAGGGCTACAGTAAAATATTCAGAGATATTAAAAGCTGTAATTATAATCTAACGGCTGCATTTTCTTTTGCGTTAAGCCTTTTTAACACTTTCCAAAATGACTAAGAGTAATTTTAAAAACAATTAGTCTATCTGTATGTTTTTCAGTCCTTCTGTCTGTTGTGTGATAACGTAGGCAAAGAATATTAAAAGTTATTCGATACAACAATTGCGTACAGTTGGAAAGTGTTACTAATCCCCCTAGCATGAACTTTAAGTGGTAACTTTAACTTCTAGTTAAAACTTGCAGGCAAGGCATATGTTATCTAAATTATTTGTATGTTTATGTATTACTCTTATGTATAAAACATATTTTATGAATCATGAATGTCTTTAGAAAGTAATTATCCTTGTTTTTTTTTTTTTTTTTTTTTTTTTTTTTAAAGTGTATTAAAATGTTTCTAAACAGGAAAAAAAAAAAAAAAAAAAATACATACAAAATTCAACTTTTTTTTTTCTTTAATCAAAACATTAACTGTAAATTATTTTCAATTAAAGTATTTTTTTCCCCCATAGTATCATATTCACATCAATAATTTGTTAATGCCATCCATCATCCATGTATATATGATATCAACAAATTATTGATGTTAAATTATATAAAATACTAGCAGGCGACGCCCGCTTCGCTGGTCACTATTTTTAAATGAATCACTGTGATTGCTGAATTTTTAAATTGCATTAATTTTTATCATGTGAAAAAAAAAAAAAAGAGAAAAAAAAATTCTGATTGGAAAAAATGTCACATCGGGTCTCAACTGCCTTCGGCAGAGCAGGCCATTGTGCGCTGCATGCGCACATTGATGTTCGACACTCTTGATGAATCACTATATTATCGCAAGGGGGAAAAACATAGATATATAAAATACAAAAAAATTCTTCTCTGATCGGTGGAATAATCTGTCCGGGGCCCCACTACCTGCGGCAGCGTATACACGTGTGCACGTCATGTGTGTTCCTTCATCCACCGTTCCCGCCCCTCCTAATTATTTTACACTTTCAAAAATATCTGTAATCGTTTTCTCAGGCTTTTAAACCAAATAATACTCATTTCCAACATTCTATCTGAATGTGTTTATTTTTGCCCGTGTGCTCACCCATTGTATTAATGCTACACTTTCGAAAATATCCACAATCGATTTATCAGGCCTTAAAGCCTAATAATACTAATTTTCAATGCTCTAACTCTTATTTCTATATTTTTGCCCCTTCGCCCCTCCTTCCTTCCCATCTATCCTAATAATTTTTCCCTTTTGAAAATATCTGCATTCGATTTGTAGGTCTCAAAAACCTATATATGCCAATTTTGAACTGTCTAACTCTATTTCTATTGTTTTGCCCCTTCCCGGCTCGCCTAAAAATTTTACAAATTTGAAAATATCCACAATCTATTTGTAAGTATCAAAAACCTCTATGTACCAATTTTAAACAATCTAAGTCTATTTCTGTTTTTTCCCCTCTGCCCTCCTTCTTCCCACCCCTCTGAATAACTTTACACTTAAATTGATTAATTAAATAAAACCTTAAAACACTTGCCTCATTATTGGCCGTAAATTTTTCAGCCGGGTACCCGACCGTCCTCAGCGGCAAACCTCTGTCTTGAAGTTCTTGAACAAGTTCACATGGTGGTTCTTTTCATAAGGTGGTGCCATGCACCATCTGATGCCATTGCGCCGCTGTCTGATACAAAATAAACACAATCCGCTCATACATTAATCACGCCATTTTAATTTGTGATGAAACCGAGGACTTAAATCAAGAAATTAATATTATTAAAGAATTCACTAAAAAAGCAGGTTACCCTAGTACATACTTGCCAACTTTTCCGGTTTTCCCGGAAGACTTCCGGTTTTTTAGCGTGTCTTCCGGACAGATGATGAAATCTTCCGTTTTTAAAAAAGTCGCGGATATCGTTCATTTTAAAAAGAAACCCCAAATGTTCTGCGAAAACTCCCGATTCCCAATCTTTCTCCATAACATGAATGTCAATATTCATTTCAAACTTGCTTTATGAGATTCTAGAACATGTTAAGAAATAGAATTGTTAAATATTTCTTGCTGATGTAATTATTTTTTGCCCCCCCCCCCCTATATTTATCTCCAACTAGTGATCAGCAATCAAATGTTCTGCAGAAGTCTTTTGTTTCCTAATCTTTATGTATCTGCAACATAAATGATAATAAATATTAATTTTAAACTTCTTTCATTAGATTCTAGAAGTAGAGTTGAAAGAGTTTAATATTTCTTATTCTGTAATTATTTTTGTATCCCCCCACCTTCCCCCGGATTGTGATCAATTTTAGAAACAATAAAGCAATGGAAGTGCTCAATATTTCTGATGTATGTAATTATTTTTAGACCTTTATTGCTGAATTTAATGAATTTATTTTTCCTCAATTAAATTAAATATTTGTTTGTCATATTTATACCGAAAGTGTAAACATGGGAAAAAAAATGAAGAATATTTTTTTCAAATTTTGTGCGCCCCGGCCCCCTAGCTGGTGCCCCCTGAGTATAATCAATCTATAGTAAAACATTTTTATAGATTGCTTCAAAATATTAAAATTGTAAAACTGAATTGTTTAATACGTCAAAGAAAAAAAAAATCTTCCCTTTTTTTAAGAAATCTTCTGGTTTTCCAACAAAAATCTTCCCTTTTTTTATTAAAATTGGTTGGCAAGTATGCTAGTAGAATTATTAATAAACTTGTTAAAAATAGATTAAAAACCCTTAATAATATTCCGAATTTTCAAAAAAACCCCTCTAAATTTACATCATCAATCTCTTATGACCGCGGACCCTTATTATTTGTATTAGCTATATTTTAGAGCAAAAATTTCATGTATATCTTGTTTTTTTGTTTGAGATATGTAGGATTATGTGAAATCACGTTTTGCCCCCTTCCTTCCCTTGGGGAACGAATTTCTTAAGTTCCAGAAATTAGTTTTTAGATATTTGTGTTAGCCACTATATTTTAAAACAAAAATTTTACGGATATCTGTTTTTTCATTTGAGATATAAAAGATTTTATGAAATCACGTTTTGCCCTCCCTCCTCCCTTGGGGCACGAATTTTGTAAAATTGCTTCTTAGTGGATGTCTATGTAATAGATGGAACATTGTCACAAAATTTCATGCTTCTAGGTTCAGGGGTTTGGGCTGGGCGATGATGAATTACACACTCACTCACACACTCAGGACAAACAATTTTGTGTATATAGATTAAATGTATATAGATTAAACGTATCTTGAATAGTCATGTAATGTTTAATTACATGACTATTGAAGATAATTTTCTTAGAATTGGGGTACATTTTACTAATCTGATTATTTTTTTTTTTCCTTCTCCTATTTGAAATCATGATGTGCTTTGATTTGTTTTAGATTCAGTGAGATACTTCATAATGGAAACAAGTAATACTTGGACTGGTAACTGCTTGCAACTAACAAAGTTGACCACTAGAGCATTTGGTAAAGTACTCAATTTCTTTTTCTTTTAAACTTGTTAAAAAAAATAAATCAAATTCTTAACTATCAACAAGCAAAATCAAGTATCATTTCCATACAGTACACTCCTACAACTACACATAACTTGTGGCCAGAATCCATGCAGATTTTAGATCCTCCTCCCCCCTCCCTCCCATTTTTAAGCTAGGAATTTAATGCTGTAATGCATTAAAATGATAGCCTATTCATAGTAGGGCTCGAAAATTATATTGGCCGACATGCCTGGGGCATGTAAAAATTCAGATTGGGCATGTACTTTTTTCTCCTTACATGCCCAGCTGGGCATGCAAATATTTAATCAAAAGTAATTTTAAGATATAGGATATCTTGTCTAAAACTTTTACATAAATTAAATTGAAATTAAAAAAATGTCCATATAAGTATAATGTTATTAATTTCTTTTCACTGAATATGTGAATGTTTTTATTAAATATGCATTTGATTAAAATATTTAGGCATGTAAAAATTTAATTCGGGCATATATTCTCCAGACTAACATGCCCAATTAGGCATGGAAAAAATTTGAGATTTTTTGAATTAATGAATTTAATGAGGATTTCATTGCTAAACTATTATGATAGTAACAGAAGGCATAGTCAAGGAAAGCGGCGCTTGTATTATAGCTTAGATATTTCTGAATTAAATAAATTTTTATTTTTGACCCTTTAAACAAATTAGGAAATCAGCCTCAGCCTCCTACATGCCTCTGCTGATAACGTCTGTAGTTACGTCCCTGTTAGCAATCAGCTAAACTATCATAATAGTTACCAGAAACAACTGAATTTACTGCTGAAAATCTATAGTATGTCTTATGTTTTTGGAAATGTAACCCCAGTGCATGCACAACCACTGAAAATCTTGGTTTGCTCCCTACACATTCTTTTAGCCACTACCCTATTTCTGTTTGCAGCTCCATAAATCATAAATGATCGCCATCATTATCGTGATCGGTGTTCTTATCAGTTTTACAAAATAATAAGAATCCACCCTTCTTGTATTTCTTTTTAATGTTGCCAGACAGAAATAAATTGGACTCACTGCACATTTGAAGTTTTTTAATAGAAATTAATTACTATTATAAATTTATGCTCTTTCATCATTAATTTTAACACACATATACGAGGAAGATTTAAAAAAAAGGGGGAGGGGAGCTTTTACTTTCTGATTGTTACATTTTTGAGTTTTTAAATCTTCTCGGGTAGATAAAGATATAATCACTTACCAATAGATTACTCCATCATTTTTCTAATAAAAAATTAAGGAACATACTGGTGGGTTACATTATTGAGAAATAGAATAGAAAACTTAACTCTCAAACAGAAATATGTATATTAACCAATATTTTCATCACCCCCCCCCCCCCAAAAAAAAAAAAAAAAAAAAACCAACAATAAAAAGTTTTTATAACTGCCATTTTTGCAAATGCAATAAATAAAAAAAATTTTCATTTTTTCTCTCCTGCTTATGATTAATGCAAGCTAAAGTGTCTGTCCTTTCGCGGGCCGCAAATTGAGGGCTAGTGGGCCTCATGTGTCCCCTGGGACACAGGTTGCGCACCTCTACTATAAATTCTAATTTTAATTGCTTCTCACTCATTATTCTCAGACCTCCTCTCTTGGAGGCCGACAGAAATGGACTGACTGAGCATGTGCTCTATTACACATATTATAATAGCCTCACAAACACACGCAGGTGCTTGAATAGTCATCCAAACCCCGTCTTAACTTATATGAAAAATAATCCCTATAATTATTTATGGCATACTACATATTTTTAAATTCCATTTTTATATTCAGGAAACTCATAATTGGTAAATTATGTCTTATTTTCCTTAATATATATATATATATATATATTAAATTATTTAATTCCTTTACAATACTCAGCAAATGAGAGAAAGATGAAAATACCAACAATGAATTTAATAATTAGATGTATTACATATATTTAATAGGTAGGGGAGAGTAGGGAGGGATGGGACACCTAGAATTATTCTTAAAATACAAATTGTTTTTAATTTATGACTCTTCTACCAGGTGAAGTAACTATAGCCCCATATTTGTTGCTATGTGTAATTTTAGTTGGAGAATACTGTGAGTTTATGCAACAAAAAAACTATTTTATAACACCAAAAGTAAATAACTACTTAATTTTTAAGGAACGTTTTCAATATCACTCACTGATGTTAGCATAATTGCTTTTCATATTTTGTATATCTAATAATGTAACTTTTATGAATTAGTAGTTAAATTATAAGCCTAAAAGTAGCATGTGTCTAACAATAAGTTTTTTTTTTTTTTTTGAAAAAATATGAAAAGAGAGGGATAGGACATGTAAGAAAAGAAGGAAGAATGAAGATTATGATACTCCTTAAATAGACTATCAAAAGGCAAATGAATGAATAAATGGAATAGGAAATGCCCAAAACAAATTCAAATTCATGGAGATCAATTGGTGTGGCACTCACATGACTTTTAACTTTAAAAAATATTTTATTTACCATATAAGTATGAGAGATTAATTTTCGTCCCTGAGAAGTTTTCCTGCACATGGTAAAATATACTAAAGAAATTACATTCACCATTTATAATCCAGGGATTGATCCAGGTTTTAATTTTTGGGGCCAATTTTTGTGAAAATCAAAATATTTTTGTGAAAAAAAGAATTGTCGCTAGAAACCTTTCATTTTAGAAGTTACTCTATCTAATGTTTAACATCAAGTTAATAGCATTTTATTAAACAAGTATAGACACTCAATAAAAATAATACTGTAAACATGATTTAAAGGCTGTTTGTATCCAATAAATCTTTATCTTTTATAAGGATTTCCAAGTCTTCGTAACTGGCCAGAATTACCGAAGGTGTAACATTTTTAGTTCATATATATTATCCCTAAAACAGAAATAACTTGTGATGTCGCACAAGTTATTTCTGTTTTCAATCATGAAAATCTTTGTTCTAAAGAATTGATTGCAGTTTCAACCAGGGGATAAAGTAATTCAATTTTGTATTTTTTCTACAGATTGATTATGAAATGATGAATGCACATGAAATTAGAAAAAAATATTTATAATAGTAATAGTCAACTAGGAAAAAAAAGTTGTATATGTATGAGAATAGCTTACCCTGATATCTTTCAAAAAAACTTATCAATACCTTTAAAATAAATTATTAAACCATCGATCTGTGATACATTAAAATAAAAGTATCGATTTTTTGCATTAAAAAAAAAAAAAAAAACATTTTTTAATATCTTATTTTATAGAGCATAAAATTGACTTTCTTTGTATATTTAGCATTACACTTCACTCAGATAAAAATTGAAAAATTGTTTTCATTCAACATGGAAGATAAATTTTAATAAATAACCATTTTAATAAATTATTTGTACAAAGGTTGCCTTTTATGTTTTTACAAATGACCATAGAGGGCGGTACTGAAATTTGTCTCAGGATATTTGTAAAATTCACATTTTTTTTATCTTGGAATCAGTGGCATCTTAGAAATCGTCTGTGTACTTTGTTTACAGTGAGTGTTTAAAAGAAGCAAGTGAGTAAAAAAAATGGAAGTAACTCATGAAGGTTTCCATTTGATGATTTTTAATGATTTTAAGAAAGGCCTCACTTGACAAGAATGCATACTATCGCTTCGTGAAACTTTTGGTGATGAAGCACCATCAGAAAGAATGTTTACAATTGGTTTGCAGAATTTTGTCGTGGTTCAGAAGCTCAAAAAGAGGCTCATGTAAATTGGTGTAAGGAAATGCTAAAAGAAATTCAAATTGGGAACAGCAAAATCCGTATACAACACACACATTGTTACAGGAGACGAAACTTGGATATATTCGTATGAGTCAGAAACTAAAAACAATCCACTGTTTGGGTGTTTCCAGATGAACTGAATCCTACGAAAGTTGTTCGTTCACGAAGCACTTACAAGAAAAATATTGCTTGTTTCTTCGGCCTTACAGGACATATCTCAACCATTCTTTTAGAGGATCAAAAAACTGTTAATGCTAAATGGTATACAGAAATTTGTTTGCCAAAAGTCATCAACAAAATCAGAAAAAACAACAAAAATCACAGCATCATTCTTCATCACAACAATGCCAGCTCCCACACAGCACGTGAAACAATTGATTATTTGAAGGATAAAAATATCAAATTAATGTCTCATTGCCCATATTTTCCTGATTTGTCACCTACGACTTTTTCTTGTTCCCTTATGTCAAACAAAAAATGCGTGGGGAGCGATTTTCATCACCTCAAGAAGCTGTTGATGCCTTCCAAAACCATGTTTCTGAGATATCAACTTCAGAATGGAAAAACTGTTTCAAGAATTGGTTTGAACAGATGGAAAATGTATAAATCTTAAAGGCGAATATTTTGAAAAGCAATAAAACAGTTTGTTCCTAAAAAATTCTTTTTCTTCCTTTTTTTTTTTATAAAAACTTAAAAGGCAACCCTCGTACTGAGTGAATTCGTATAGGAAAATACAGAAAAAAGTTTTATGCTGGCCACAACATACCAGTTTTTTACTATATCTAATATTATTTCTTGTATATCATAGTATAGTTATCATTTGTTTATTCATAATTTATTTCTATTAAATTCTTATTAACAGAAACAATATTTTGTCAGATATCATTAATTGTTATTATTAATGTAATTAATAATTAATTTTCTTTAATATTACTCTAGAAGATTAAAAAATGTTTGCTTTTATTTAAATGTAATGTATTTCTTTAATATTCTGAATAACTTCTTTTTAATGATAATTAAAAATAAATATGTAAGAATTTTCTAAAATAATTAAAAAAAAAAAAATAATAATAATAATTTTTTTATAAATTCATCTAGTTGAATAGTTTCAGATTCAGCAAAACTGAATATTCAGTATTATGGCCAAATATTGAATATATACTGGATGTTCAGTACATCCCTATTATAAGATATAATATGAATACAATAATGTATTATATAATTTAAAGACATACTTGTAATTAATGAAGATTAGTAAGATATAAAACAAAAATTCTTATTTACTTAAATTATCAAAATGCGAGAAGCATAATATTACAAACATTTAAAATCACCTTACTTTACTTCTCGAGTCCTGAGTACTTGCGGGAGCCCCCCCCCCCCCCCCCCCCCCCTGCCTTCATCAGAGGCAGCTTGCTTGTTGCTTTGTGATGATCTGTTCTTGTGCAGTCTTCCAAACTTTACACCAGTTACGGTTGATATCTAGCGCTGGGTCGTTGCCATTACAGGTAAAAGGATTAAATAAAATTTCGACCATTTCACAATTAGCAACGTAAGTTGTGTTGTTATAATCGGCAAGTTTGCGAACTTCATTAAAATTGATATTGATTGGTTCTTTAGCATTAACTTTGGCAAGTGCTGTAGTTATTTTTCTGAATTTTATGTCTGCTAGATCAACCAATAAATATAAAGGACAGTATTGCTCATATTGAAACTGCTATTGATAAAATTCCTGAAACCTACAAAGATAAAATTAGAAATTTAGCCCAAAATGAACTGATTGAAAAAATGAAATTTAACAACATAAATTGTGAAGATCGTAACACTCTCAAAAACTTAAAAAATAATGAAAATATCACCTGTCTGTTAACAGACAAAACAAAAAAACTTGTTATTATGAATAAATCAGACTACATTAATAAAATGGTTGATACCATTCAAGAAATAGGTTCAGAAAAATTAAAAAATGACCTAATATTAAGCTTAATAATAAAATAAAAAAAACTCATAAAAGATAGAAAGTGGCCTGACAATAAACCTCTTCTTTTTAATAACCATGCTTTTAATACCCCTAGAATTTATGGTATATATAAAGATCATAAAAATCCTCCTAAAATGCATCCATACGGCAATAAATGCGAAGGCCCAGGTTGTTTCCTTGAAAAATACATGGCTAAAATGTATGCTTCTATTCTCCCCCCTTCTGAAAACAGCCTACACTCAACTGAAGAATTCATTAAAACCGCAAAAGCTCCGCTGCTAACGGTCGCACGGACTTCGAACAGGTACCGTCGGACAGAGAATTTATCGCAGATCTGGGTTATCTAATTTGCTAAACGATGCGACCCTAATTAGCGGAGATATTAATTAAAATGTCGACCATTGTCTACCGAAAAATGACCCAGAATTCATGATTAAATGCTTAAAAAGCAGCATTTTTACGGAAAAAGTGGAAAATAAATTAGAAATATCAGTCGTATTGTTACAAACAAGATACCATTGGAAAGGGCTTTTTTTTCTTAATCCGATGGTTTAAACGGCTTATCGATTGGACAATTAGATTTTTTAAAATTAACTAAACTATAAAAAAATGTTGGCAACAAATCACAAGAATCTTAGCTTTGCAGACGATCGTCTAGACAGCGGAAGCGAAAAAAAAAGCACCTACCACTGATTGATAAACAGATGGATTTTAAGTGGGATAAAAAAATGCAATTTTCTATTTTCTTCAATTTTTCAAATTTTACACATTTCACTTTATATACAATCTTAACACCACAAAACAAACTTGCAGTTGAAATTTCATCAATTTTCGTCAATAAACAAAAGATTTACATTTTAATTGCAAATTAAATTTTATCTTTACACGAATCACATTTTATCAGATCGTATTACGTGTTCATTGCCGCTTTTCGTTACCATGGGAACCACTTCAAGGAAGAGAAGAGGTTCATTTCTCTCTCAACGGAAGCGAAGAAAAAAAAAAAAAGGTCACGTGTTTTGGTTCTGCGATTAAAAAATCGCAATATTCTAATATGCGTATTTCAATTTCTAATTACGATTAATTTATTTTTTATATATCATTCGAAAGATATTTTAAAGTTCTTTTATATTATTCAAAGTTTTCAACAGATTTACACGTTTTGAGGTCTCCTGAATTAATTTTCTTTTGTATCTCAGCTACTAATTAAAATAATTTCATAAGTAATACATCATTAGAAAGCTTTTTTTAATTGGAATCGAACAGTGGAATGCAGAAATTTGTACCGCCAGATGGCGCTGTAATATTTTCAAATTTCAATATTTCAATTTCTAATTATGATTAAATTATTTTTAATACATCATTCGAAAGATATTTTAAAGTTCCTTTTAAATTATCGAAAATTTTCACCAGATTTATACGTTTCGAGGTGTCCTGAATCAATTTTCTTTTATGGCGCTGTAATATTTTCAAATTTCAATATTTCAATTTCTAATTATGATTAAATTATTTTTAATACATCATTCGAAAGATATTTTAAAGTTCTCTTAAATTATCGACAGTTTTCACCAGATTTACACGTTTTGAGGTGTCCTGAATTAGTTTTCTTTTGTATCTCATCTACTAATTAAAATAATATCATAAGTAAGACATCATTAGAAAGCTTTTTTGAATTGGAATCAAACAGTGGAATACAGAAATTTGTACCGCCAGATGGCGCTGTAATATTTTCAAATTTCAATATTTCAATTTCTAATTATGATTCAATTATTTTTAATGCATCATTCGAAAGATATTTTAAAGTTCTTTTAAATTATCGAAAGTTTTCACCAGATTTACACGTTTTGAGGTGACCTGATTACATTTTCTTTTGTTTCTCAGCTACTAATTAAAATAATTTCATAAGTAATACATCATTAGAAAGCTTTTTTGATTTGGAATCGAACAGTGGAATACAGAAATTTCTACCGCCAGATGGCACAGTAATATTTTAAAATTTCAATATTTCAATTTCTAATTATGATTAAATTATTTTTAATACATCATTCGAAAGATATTTTAAAGTACTTTTATATTATCGAAAGTTTTCACCAGATTTACACGTTTTGAGGTGTCCTGATTACGTTTTCTTTTGCATCTCAGCCAATTGAGCTAGATCGTTGAAAATTGGTATACGTAGGTTAATTAAGAGGGCATGAAAGGGTGGGGGAAGAAATAGGCGTGCACTGCGCGCGTATCCCCTAACTTGTGCGCGCGCAGAACGCACGGGACTGCGCTGCCGAACCCGGTCCGAATTTGTACCCGATGAGAAATGATTTTTTAAATTTTCTTAAGAATAAAACTTTGATACCTTCACACGTGCGCGCGCAGCGCGCATGGGTCTGCGCTGCCGGAGGCAGTTGTTGATATTGGATGCGGGTTTTAACTAAGCATCCAATCTTTTATTGAAAGCATAAAAGTAAATAAAAAATAAATAAACTTAAATATATATTGACAGATTAGCAGAGTTATATGCAGGGAACCGTTTTGGTTTAAATGCTTTCTCTTTTAAAATAAAATATGAGTAGTAACTAAACTTGTAAATAAAACAGAGAAGGTTTTAAAAACGAAATATAAATTTATTGATATAAAACAAAAAAAAAAAAAATATATATATATATAAACTTTTAAATTAAACAAGGAAATAGATAAATAAACATATTTAATTTAATTAACTTCTGACTGTAACAATGGCCAGTACACAGCTTTTAAAACTATATTCATATTATAAGCAGTTAATCTTCATCACTAGACAATGGAGCTTTTATCATATAAAAAATAAAGATAGAGTAAAACTGTTACTTTATAAATACATCTTCTAATACGATGAAATCTTTTACTTATTGTAAACAACTGCCGGAGACTCCAATATCTTATTACTATAACATGACAGCTGAACTTTAACACAAAACAAACAAACGGAAAATGAAGTACATAACAGCAAAAGTAAAACAAAAAGCCGGAACCGCCCCTAGCCACGTTCCTCAACACCTTTTATACTATTAAGAGAGGATTGTGGTTAGAGTGACGTAATCACCGTGGCATCGAATTAGCGTGATGATTTCATCCGTGAAATTTGATGCCGCCTAGTGAGTGATAAAGCAAACAGTCATTTGCATTTACCGGTAAGCTGGTGTAACATGATATCACAGCTAAAGAAAAACAACATATTTTCCTAGTAATTAAAGAACAGATAAAGCTGTCAGCTGAAATGCCGTAAGTAACAAAAACATATTTTATTTTAATAAAGAAAATAAATAAATAAAGTTACTTCACTTAAATTAACTGAATATTTTCTTTTAATAACCTGTTTAAGTTAAACTTTAGACTTGATACCTTTTATACTTTCAATCCATATAAATTAAATAAGTTTATACATTTTATATATATCAATTGTATATGCAAATTGCACAAAGTGATAAGATTAAATATATTACCAGGCCAACATGGCCCCCCCTCTTATCACTTTGGGTGAAAAAGAGAGGAAAAAAAAACTAGTTAACTCCACTAGCAATATCCACATGGATAAAAAATAACAATATCTATAAATGACATAGCAAGTCTCCTTTAAAATTCATCAACCTAATTCCATCACTAATCTAATCTACTTTTATCCTTACCAATACACATTCCAAATTAATCAGTCAACTGTAAAATTAACAAACTCCATTAGTCTATTACAAGAAAAGAAGATACATACAATGATTTCAATAATAAGGTTAACAGAAAACAATAAACTAGTGGATAATTTATCATATATTTCTTGACAAAGGTTCTTCACAGTCTTTAAATTACAGGTACAGACGCAACAACAGAAAATTAACCTAAAAATCAAATAACACATTCCTCACTATCATACTACACATTTATTCTTCAACTGTTGTACGGGGGCCCCCCTTCTCACTCCATGTACACATAAACTACATATGTACCTGCAATACAGAAAAGAATATATAAATACAATGTAAATTACGTCAATTTCTATTATAAAGAGTATAATTACAATACAATACAGTAATTCAGAAATATTACAGACATCACAGACAATTGACAAACATGAGTTTAAAGATTACTTTAAGTTAACATTTTTAAAGAGAGAAAAAAAAAACTTTATACTATAAGCGGGACATTGTGGCATTTCCATTATCAACATAATAAAACAGGGACTTACAAAAATATAATACTTAACATGCCCGCAAAAAGGCCATAAGATGGCAATAACCACACGGTGGGCACTATCCCATGGAGGTTATCTGGCAATTACATTTGCACTCCTGCGAGTCGCTTCTTGGAGCTGCTCTAACCAACTGTGAATGACCCTGCGAGTGGCATTAACCACCCTCTGACGGGAATTAATTTGCTTAAGTATAAAGATACAATAACAGAATAATTAAATATCACATGAATTCATATTACAAATATACTTATATAAAACAAGGTGCATTACAATATAAAACAATGTGCAATACTAATAAAAAAAAAATAATAAGATGCAATTTTCATAATATATATATACATAAGCATATAAAACAATGTGCCCAACAAGAAATATGTCTAAGACAATGTTCAAGACATTTCAAAAAGGAGTTTTACTAATATAATTTTACATAATTCATTTTAAAAATATTTGACAAATAAATTGTTGCAGTTGCTGTTTAGTGAGTGGCTTGGTAAAAGGATCTGCAACATTATCCTTACTTCTAATAAAACTAAGTTTAAATTTATTTTGAAATACTAAGTCCCTTACAAAAAATAATTTCACATCAATATGCTTTGATCTATAATTCTCAATAGGAGATTTTGTAAAATCTATTGTAGCAATATTATCCACATATAAAACAGGTTTTAACTTATTACCAGAAATTAATTTAAATCACTTAGAATTTCATCAAACCATAAAAGTATTCTAGTGGCCTCAGTCATAGCAATAAATTCCGCCTCCATTGTTGAGAGACTTACACATTTTTCTTTAAAGGTTCTCCAACTAATGGGGGAATTGCCAAGAAAAATTAACTGGCCACCAAGTGATGTCCTATCGTCTCGATTTGATGCAAAATCTGCATCAGAAAATGCTATAAGATGTGGTTTATTACAAGATAGATTTAATTTCAGTTCTTTTGTATGCACAACATAACCAAGTAATTTCAACAATCCATCCCAATGAGCTAAACCTGGGTTGCTTTGGAATTGGCTTAGAATATTTACTGCATATGCAATATCTGGACGTGTTCTATTTGCTAGGAATGAAAGACATCCAAGAACACTCCGATATGGATAAACTGACATATCCTTAATTTCAGATTCTGTTTTTGGACAAGATTGTTTACTATACACAGTACCTTTACTAATTGGCAAAGAACAAATAGGAATTTTAAATTTCTGAAATCTTTCATACACTTCACTAATATAGGTATTTTGGTGAATTAACAGATTTCCTTTTTCTTCCTCAAATTCTACTCCTAGAAGCTTTCTGGTACACCCCAGAACTTTAATATCAAAACGTTTTCTTAGGAGAGATAAAACTTTATCTATTAAACTTTGGTTCTTGCCAAAAACAACAAAATCGTCAACATATAAAACTAATACAATATTATTATCAAAAACATATGTACAATTACACCAAGCAAATTTAGTAAAACCAATTTCAACTAAAACATTATTCATTTCGTAATACCATTGCCGACCGCTCTGGTGTAAGCCATAAAGAGCACGGTCTAACTTACAATATTTATTTTCAGATCCTGGTATTACAAAACCTGGTGGCTGAGTCATGTAGATGTTTTCATCAAGTGGAGCATATAAGTATGCACCTGTAACATCACATTGTGTATGTGACCAACCTTGCAAAGATACTAGAAAAGAAAAGAAGAAACGAATAACGCCAAAGTCTACTACAGGGCTGAAAGTTTCATCAAAGCTTTCACCTTTTACTTGTTTAAATCCCTGTGCGACTAACCTGGCCTTAAAACGTACAACTTTTCCCTTGTCATTTCTTTTCACAGTGTATACCCACCTACAACCTATTGGTGTTGTATTTGGGGGTAAACTTTCAAGGTGCCAAACACTACGATCATACATGACTTTCATTTCAGTTTCCATAGCCTTTTGCCATTCAGTACGTTGATCAGATTTTACAGCTTGGTTAAAAGTTCGAGGAATTACAACATGATCTAGTCAACTAGAAACATTAAAACTAGCATCTATTTCATCATCACTATTACTTGAAGTAGTACCTCGAGCACCTGTTACTATTCCTCTGTAAGTATTACTACCAGTAAAATTAAAAATATCAGGATTAAATAAAATTTTATGTTTTGCACAATACTGTTTTACATCTCCAAGTGATCTCAGCCTTAAAGTTTTTCCTTCTTCAAAATAATAGATATCAGTGCGTGACCCATCACGCCTTAACACTGGCTTTCTAATCCAATTTACAACTTTTAAACCTGCATCACCATCGCTTTCATCATCCGATGAAGATGTCACATCCCTACTAGTAGAAGGCCTCACTCGATCAACAGGGGACTGAGAACTATCACTATTACTATCATCATCCTCCTCGTCCTCACTAAGAGAGTCATAATGGCCTATAGGGACAACAGATTTAGATTGTAAATCAGGGCCCAGCACTGCTCCATCAGGCGCACCTTTATAAAAATTTTCCTCATCGAAAGACACATTTATTGTTTCAATGACTTTATTCTCATTCGGAAACCAAATGCGATAACCTTTTGTTCTGAAAGCATTGCCTATGGGAAAACCTTTACTAGCACGTGGTTCAAGCTTTTTACGAAGTTGCCTCGGGATTCCTACATATGCAGTTATGCCAAAAGGTTTTAAGTGTTTAACAGACGGTTTAGTCCCACCAAACAATTCGAAAGGAGTCTTATCTAGTTTGCCATGGCACACACGATTCCATGTATAAGTGAAATGCAACATGGCATCGGGCCAAAAACTAACAGCAAACCAGACTCACTTAACATTGTTCGAGCAGCACCAGTGACGGTTTGATTATACCTTTCACAGACTCCGTTCTGTTCTGGAGTATAGGTATTCGTCACCTCATGAGCAATACCCTTTTCAGTAAAGAACTTTTCAAGCAAACTATTTAGAAATTCGCTTCCATTGTCAGAACGGAAAGCCTTTACCTTTAGACCAAGAAAATTTTCAGCTCGTAGAATGTGGTGCTTCACCTTTTTAAACACTTCAGATTTCTCTTTTAAAGGGTACAAAGCTACTTTTCTACTGAAGTCGTCAATAATAGTTAAATAATACCTTTCACCATTTCTACCTTTTACACTATAAGGCCCCCACAAGTCTGCATACAGTAACTCTAATGGTTTTCTGGACCTTATTTGTTGAATGGAACTAAAGGATACACGCCTGTATTTATTCAATATACAATTTTCACATTTAAAATCTTTACAATTAAAATCTGATTTATACTTGAAACCCCTCACTTTATCACAAGTTTTTACCAAAGTTGAAGGACTAATGTGGGCAAACCTCCTATGCCAGAGTTCCACATTTTTATCTACACTAGTCGACGCAGAGAAAGAAACTTTCTTTTGTGGACCATTTAAAACTTTAGGAGTGACAACATAAATACCATTTTTTAAAACAGCTTTAAACAATAATTTACCATATTCATAAATTTTTACACAGCCATCTCCACCAACAAATTCTGCCCCAGCAAGGTCAAATTTAGGACCCGATATCAAGTTACGCCTTATCTTAGATGAATACATTACATTAATTAAATTTATACACCTCAATCCAAACCTAAGTTTGATAGATCCTATTCCCTCAATTGGAAAGTTAACACCATCTACAGCTACATTCATATTAGTATCAGACACAGGATTAAGTTCATAAAAAAAGTTCTTGTCTTTACAAAAATGATGACTCGCCGCAGTATCGAAAATGAATTCCTCCACTGAGTCAGACTCGTTTAAGTAATTACAGGAAATAAAATTGTTTGTAAAAGACTTACAGTTTGGTTGAAACGATGAGGATGACTCAGGTCGTCGTCGTTGGGGACTCTGTCGCTGTCGTCTGCCTCTACCAGGATAGGGAGATGGACGTCGCTGTCTAGAAGAGTCACGGGATGGTCTCCGTCTGGACTGTGTCTGTCTCCTGGATCTTCGGAATCTGGGCTTGAATGGAGTGGTGTCAGTGTCGGAACTGGACTCAGAAGGGTATGAGTAGACTGGGCAGGTACGTGTGGTGGACTCCTGTTTTCCTGGCTTCCTCCAGCATTTATTGGCATAGTGTCCAGGCTTGTTACACTTAAAACAAACTTTAGAAACACTGGAACTAGATGCTTGTACTGCAGAAAGTGTAATGCTATCAACACCAGAGTCTGCCTCTTTCAAAAGAATGCGGCTTTCTTCAGCACTAAGTGCCTCTAGTATTGACTTGTAATTAAAATTTACATCTTCACTTCACAAAATAATTTGCACGATGGAGTTATATTTTTCAGGTAAAAACCTTATAAGCTGGAAGCACAGGTATTTTTCATCAAAATTCTTGTCCAGAGCTTTCAATTTTTGAAAAGTTCGAGATAATCTAGCAGCGAAAATTTTAGTGGATTCCATATCTTTAATTTTTGTAGCACATAATTCACTAAATACAGTTATGTGGTAGGCTCTGGAGTCGGGCTGATAGAAATATTTCAATTTGTTCCAGGCTTCATTCACATCATCAATATTTTCTATAATTTTACGGAACTGCTCAGAAATGTTTAAATATATTAAGGATAAAGCAGTATTAGCTTTTAGCTTCCATTTCTTCAAACTGCTTAAATAGAGAGGATCATCAGGCTTGTCTGGAGGTTGAATGGGTTTAGGGTCAGAACCATCAACAATTTCCCATACTTGCTTTTCCATCAATACATATTTCATATCATTTCTCCAGCTCTCATAATTCGATTCAGCTAATTTTTCAATAGTATAATTACTGGCCATAGTCAGAAGTTTTTAATTTTTTTCTAATTTAATTCAATAAGAGAAAAAAAAATTCAATAGAAATGTCAAATTGAAAAAAAAATTTCTATTCCTGACAATTTCTAAAAAAAACTTAAAGTTCTATTAAATATATATCTATAAATAGAACATAAACTACTTATTAATAAAAAAAACTAATTAAACTGACAGCCCCCCCGTCTAAAATTATCTAATACACACTAA
This sequence comes from Salticus scenicus, assembly GCA_963930645.1. Classification (NCBI taxonomy): domain Eukaryota; kingdom Metazoa; phylum Arthropoda; class Arachnida; order Araneae; family Salticidae; genus Salticus; species Salticus scenicus. Next base: position 121,269,491 of record OZ005651.1, on the reverse strand, counting down.
AAGGGATGTCATAACATTAAATATCTAACAGAAAGAAAACCCTCATTTAATAAAGTAGACAGAGTTCAATGACCTCCTGTCATACACCGGGAGTAGAGAGAAGAGAAACCGTTATCACTTAACACACTGACCTACTTTCTCCTGCTTCAGAACTGATAAACAAGTTAATCAAAGATTCTTTCCCCCCTCTTTTACATATCAAAAACAGATGGTCTTATTAATGATAAAAGGAAAAGAAAAACAAGTTTAGGAATGATTTATTTACTTTATATAATTACTATAGCCCATAACCTTTAAAGATGTTGATATTGGATGCGGGTTTTAACTAAGCATCCAATCTTTTATTGAAAGCATAAAAGTAAATAAAAAATAAATAAACTTAAATATATATTGACAGATTAGCAGAGTTATATGCAGGGAACCGTTTTGGTTTAAATGCTTTCTCTTTTAAAATAAAATATGAGTAGTAACTAAACTTGTAAATAAAACAGAGAAGGTTTTAAAAACGAAATATAAATTTATTGATATAAAACAAAAAAATATATATATATATATATAAACTTTTAAATTAAACAAGGAAATAGATAAATAAACATATTTAATTTAATTAACTTCTGACTGTAACAATGACCAGTACACAGCTTTTAAAACTATATTCATATTATAAGCAGTTAATCTTCATCACTAGACAATGGAGCTTTTATCATATAAAAAATACAGATAGAATAAAACTGTTACTTTATAAATACATCTTCTAATACGATGAAATCTTTTACTTATTGTAAACAACTGCCGGAGACTCCAATATCTTATTACTATAACATGACAGCTGAACTTTAACACAAAACAAACAAACGGAAAATGAAGTACATAACAGCAAAAGTAAAACAAAAAGCCGGAACCGCCCCTAGCCACGTTCCTCAACACCTTTTATACTATTAAGAGAGGATTGTGGTTAGAGTGACGTAATCACCGTGGCGTCGAATTAGCGTGATGATTTCATCCGTGAAATTTGATGCCGCCTAGTGAGTGATAAAGCAAACAGTCATTTGCATTTACCGGTAAGCTGGTGTAACATGATATCACAGCTAAAGAAAAACAACATATTTTCCTAGTAATTAAAGAACAGATAAAGCTGTCAGCTGAAATGCCGTAAGTAACAAAAACATATTTTATTTTAATAAAGAAAATAAATAAATAAAGTTACTTCACTTAAATTAACTGAATATTTTCTTTTAATAACCTGTTTAAGTTAAACTTTAGACTTGATACCTTTTATACTTTCAATCCATATAAATTAAATAAGTTTATACATTTTATATATATCAACTGTATATGCAAATTGCACAAAGTGATAAGATTAAATATATTACCAGGCCAACAGCAGTGGGGACCCGGTGGGAGCTTTTTCCCGATCAGATTTTTTTTTTTAGGCACGAAGGGTCATGGAAGGAATACGCGTGCGCAGCGCGTGCATCCCTTAAGTTGTGCGCGCGCAGCTCGCACGGGACTGCGCTGCGGAAGGCAGTGGGGACCCGGTCCGAATTTTTACCCGATGAGAAATGATTTTTTAAATTATCTTAAGAATAAAATTTTGACTTGAGAAGCAATATGTGCGCGCAGCGCACGTATACCTCCACACGTGCGTGCGCAGAGTGCACGGGACTGCGATGCCAGAGGCAGCGGGGACCCGATGGGAGTTTTTACCCGATCCGATTTTTTTTTTAGGAGCCACGAAGGGTGAGGGAAGGAATACGCTCGCGCAGCGCGTGTATCCCTTGTTGGCCTGGTAATATATTTAATCTTATCACTTTGTGCAATTTGCATATACAGTTGATATATATAAAATGTATAAACTTATTTAATTGATATGGATTGAAAGTATAAAAGGTATAAAGTCTAAAGTTTAAGTTAAACATGTTATTAAAAGAAAATATTCAGTTAATTTAAGTGAAGTAACTTTATTTATTTATTTTCTTTATTAAAATAAAATATGTTTTTGTTACTTACGGCATTTTAGCTGACAGCTTTATCTGTTCTTTAATTACTAGGAAAATATGTTGTTTTTCTTTAGCTGTGATATCATGTTACACCAGCTTACCGGTAAATGCAAATGACTGTTTACTTTATCACTCACTAGGCGGCATCAAATTTCACGGATGAAATCATCACGCTAATTCGACGCCACGGTGATTACGTCACTCTAACCACAATCCTCTCTTAATAGTATAAAAGGTGTTGAGGAACGTGGCTAGAGGCGGTTCCGGCTTTTGTTTTACTTTTACTGTTATGTACTTCATTTTCCGTTTGTTTGTTTTGTGTTAAAGTTCAGCTGTCATGTTATAGTAATAAGATATTGGAGTCTCGGGCAGTTGTTTACAATAAGTAAAAGATTTCATCGTATTAGAAGATGTATTTATAAAGTAACAGTTTTATTCTATCTTTATTTTTATATGATAAAAGCTCCATTGTCTTGTGATGAAGATTAACTGCTTATAATATGAATATAGTTTCAAAGCTGTGTACTGGCCATTGTTACAGTCAGAAGTTAATTAAATTAAATATGTTTATTTATCTATTTCCTTGTTTAATTTAAAAGTTTATATATATATGTATATATTTTTTTTTTGTTTTATATCAATAAATTTATATTTCGTTTTTAAAACCTTCTCTGTTTTTATTTACAAGTTTAGTTACAACTCATATTTTATTTTAAAAGAGAAAGCATTTAAACCAAAACGGTTCCCTGCATATAACTCTGCTAATCTGCCAATATATATTTAAGCTTATCTTTTTTTTTATTTACTTTTATGCTTTCAATAAAAGATTGGATGCTCAGTTAAAACCGGCATCCAATATCAACATCCCTTAAACTGTGCGTGCGCAGTGCGCACGGGACTGCGCTGCCGAAAGCAGTGGGGACCCGGGCCGACTTTTTACCCAATCACAAATTATTTTTTTTTAATTTCTTTTCTTAACACTAAAAGTTACTGTTAGTGATTCATTTGAAAATACTGACCCGCTAGCGGGCGAAGCCAGCTAGTTCGTTAATAAACTTCGTGAAATCAAAATGAATCAATCTCATACCCTCGTAAGCTTTGATGTAGTAAATTTATGTCCTTCAATAGATCTTGATGAAATTTCAGAAATTATTAATCATAAAATCAAAAATAAATTTAATGACCCTGAAATCGCAAACATATTAATAGCCGCAAGTAATTTGGTTCTTAGAGAGAATTATTATAGATTTAATAACAGTTTTTATGAACAACAAAAAGGCATCCCTATGGGATCCCCCTTTCGGGTACTGTTGCAGAGTTAAAGCTAAGAATTTTGGAAGAGACTATTTTTGAAACATTTAAAAATGAAATTTATAGTTGGTTCCGTTATGTTGACGACGTATGTGCGATCATTAACAATAAAAATGATATACCGATCATTCTTAATAAATTAAATAAACTTGACAAAAATATCCAATTCCCCAACGAAGATGAAAATAACGGTATCCTTAATTACCTTGACGTAAGTGTAATTAAAACCAGCGATAACAGTTTGGAAACTACAGTCTACCGTAAACCCAATTCTAGCATGGAAATCATAAATAGTTGATAAACTATACTATAAAAGAAGTAAAAAACTTAATGTTATAGATTGTTTTCAAAATCCCAAACAAAAATTTACTCTGGCCATAACATACGATCGCAGAATCTCACTGAAAATTAAAAATGCCGCCAATAAAATCAACGTTAAAATACCTATAAAACCTAATAAAAATATTTATCAAACTATATGAAATGAAAAAAATAAAATTAATCCCCTGGAAACTTCCAGTATCTATAGTATCCCATTTACTAAAGAAAATTAAAATACTGGCTATTACATAGGCATGTCGAAACGAAAAATTACCAACCGTATAAAAGATCACACTGCAGACATAAAATTCAGAAAAATAACTACAGCACTTACCAAAGTTAACACTAAAGAACCAATCAATTTCAATTTTAATGAAGTTCGCAAACTTGCCGATTATAACAACACAACTTACGCTGCTAATCACAAAACGGTCGAAATTTAATTTAATCCTTTTACCTGTAATGGCAACAACCTAGCACTAGATATCAACCGTAACTGGTGTAAAGTTTGGAGGACTGCACAAGAACAGATCATCACAAAGCAACAAGCAAGCCACCACGAAGCTTGCCTCTGATGAAAGGAGGGGGGGGGCTCCTGCAAGTACTCAGGACTCAAGAAGTAAAGTAAGGGGATTTTAAAATGCTTGTAAAAGTTCTTATGTTTTTCAATATTTTATCTGAGAGGATAACTTGTTTAGAGCGATTAAAAAAGGATAACATAAAATAACAAAATTCAAAGAATGAGGAGAAACACTGGTCTATAAGTAATTTAATCTATGGTCAACACACCATATTTTACCAAAGCTCTCTATGTAGAAGACTTTGATTCTGTTCTTTTCGACATGTTAAAAACAACGATCTATGTGCATTTTAATTTTCCAACAGAGTTGAAAATTGCTAATATCTTGGTTTGTCTGTTTGTGTATGCTCTAGTTGCCTTAAAAATGCACACATCAGCTTGAAATTTGGATGTGTATTTGATATAGACTACACCATATTGCCTATTGAAAATGGTGTATGTATCACTTGAGTTTTTTACAGGGAATTCCAAAAGAATTCTTTGCTATTGTGGTCTATAGGAAAAAAATATTAGGAGTACTTTCTTGAGTTAAGAAGCCACAATATTTGTGTCCTATATTGGCATATGGGCATTTTCCTGAAAAAGTGAAATTGTGTTCAGGACATGTAAGACAAGTAAATCCATCAAAAACCAGAAGTTGAAGATTTTCTTGAATACATTTTTCTTATGCAGTATAGATGAAGTAATGCATATAATAATAATTATAAAACAATTTAAACCCCTGCATTTATTTATTTATTTATTTTTCAAATTATAAAATTTTTTATTTTAAAAGTTTTTCCTATTATGTGGTAACTTTTTATTAATTTATTTTAATATATTTAGAGACATTTTATTAATTTTATTAATTATAAATAGCAATTAAATTTTTAATTATAACTAGGAAATTGCCGTATCTGGGAATTTAGTGTTGTATAATTTATGCTTTATTCTATTAATTTTTCTCCATCATATGAAACTATATAGAAATCTGAAAAACAATTGATCGCAAACAACAGTTTAATCACTTTGCCAAAACCCCAACCCTGCTTAAAGACAAATGTATTTTATGATTAGAGATTGACATATTTTATAACAGATATTTAGATTTTTGATAACCATCCAAGTATATATGTCTAGAAAAATAGCTATTCATAGATTTTATAGGTTTATTTATGTTAACATTACTGTAAAAATTTATAATTTTCACAATTCATGCTTGTATTTACTTATGTAATAATTTTTTATAAGCCAGGTTTTTTTCTTTCTTTTTTTATGATCAGTTTTTAAATTGCAGAAGAAAATTACTTTATACTTAAATGGAAAATCTTATATCTCACATCAAATTGAAAAATAAACATATTCAGTTTCACACAGGAAAAACTGTAAACTAAAAGGGTTTTATGGATAAAAAGCAGTAGTTGCAGCCAATCACCCCAGCATCAGCTAATGAGCATGAAAAGCTTTAGTGACCCTTGAATGAACTTTGAAGGTTTCTAAAAAGCATTGGTGGAGTACCCTCTGCTTCTACTGGAAGAAATATGAATTGTTATTGAGTGAGATTTTGATGATAACAGGTTTCCTTTTTTAAAAATCCCTCAAAATTATCCGTGCAGGTCCTGAAAAAATTATTTTGAGACTACAAGGGATTATTTAAAGGCTTTCACAATCGCAGCCTATGTAGGATGCAACTGTGAAAGACTTGCATCAACTATGGCTTAGGATTGGGATGGGGGGGAGGGGAGAACCTAAGTGAAATTCTTGGATTTGAATAATTATTCTTTCACTTGAAAACCAGCTCTTGAGAGTATCTTATTTTTTGCACCTCTGGATTTTTTTTGCTTTGTGTTGAGGCACAGATAGGCGTAGTGTTTGTCCTGTCCTGTACTTGGAAAAAAGCTAGAAATGAGAAATTTATTTGGAAGAACCAAATGTCTGAAAAAATCTGTAAATTAAGTCCATATTTTAGAAATTAACTTTTGGAAAAAGTTTATTCTTAATATTTTTCCACTTAAAAAAGGAAAAGAAAAATAAATAATAATCTGGTGTGGCACTCACACAAATTATTCTTACTTTGTTAGTTTTAGAAACTGTTTTATATGTATATTTTTGAGAGGAATACTGCTCATTTCAACCATCCTCTCCCCTTGTTTGTTATAACTGTATTCATAAAACATTTTAAAGTCAAACTATTCCAAGAACTTTTACCCTCAGCAATATGAAAAACTTCTTGATACTTGTCAAATTTTTCAAGTAGCTTCCCCATATGATCTACAAAATATTTCTTTGAATAACTTCTTTATTTCTTAATTATACTGATAAGTAGAGCTGGACGATATCAGAAATTAAATATCGCGATATATCATCAAGTTAATATCGATATTCGTGATATATTGCGATATTTATTTCAAGAGAAGGAAAATAGGTATTTGCTACTTTTTAAAGACAAATGAACACCAATTTTAATGTATACAAGTGGGGAGTGTTTTCTATATGTATATTTATATTTTCTGGTATATTACTTCCAAATCTTTTTTATTAAAAAGAAAAAAAAAAAGGAAAGAAAATGCATAAATAGCAACACAATGTTTTGTGTTTCTTTTAATTTATACCATTACTTTTAAGTATATTTCTGAATAGTTTGTCCTCCATTCTTTCTATTTTAAGATTTAATTATTTCAAAATCACATTTTAAGAGAGCTAATGGGTGATATGTGTTTTATTTACACAAAGTATATCATCAAGATACATAATTATAATAGAAATATAAGCTTAAGAAAAATGAAGTTGTACTTAGAATGTAGATGATTAATAAAATTTTGCGCAGAAGTCGTAACTTAACTATCTATCTATCTATCTCTATATATATCTCAATGATTCACTTATATACGGAAATTTTAAAAATAAATATTATTATGAGTTTTGCGCCTAATTCCCATCCCTGAGTATAAAGAAAGTTCATTTACTAATAGTCCTGTCAGTCATTGATAGCGATATGGTTGTAATTAAATTAATTTCAGTGAATAAGAAATGCACAGTAGAAATATTGTTTATAAACTTTCTATAGAATTGCCACCGAATAAACGTTCTCGGTTGTAGAGTAATATTAATTTAAGACCCTATAACTCAGATATTCTAAAGGTCAATTACCTGCCATTTTTATTTTATTTTTTATCTACTTACCATATTTTTTTTTTTTTTTTTTTTTTTAAGATATATGTATTGAATTCATATTTTGTAATGTTTTTATAACATTTGGAAATTGTATTATATTTATATACTAGTACCGCCCAGTGGTTGAAGATCAATCACTTTTTGCAAAGCAAAGCAAAAGCCTTCTCATAAACGGAATTAAATTGCAGCACAGCAGCGACCGCTGTTGGCCGATAGGCACGAGTCGTCCATGAAATAGAGCGTTCGAACTAAAAAAAAAAAAAAAGGAAAGAAAGAAAGAAAGGAAATCTTAAAATGGTCAATTAGAGTTCAAGGAATTTCAAAACTTTTAACATCATCGAAAACTGGAAATCTAAATTTTTCTGAATCTTATACTTTCTTATTATATATGCAGAAGGTAAAATAATAGATCCACTTTTTTAAGAATAAGTAGTCAATTTCAGTTAATTGAAATGCAAGGAAATCTCAAAACGTGTAAATTCATCGAAAACCAGAAATCGAAATTTTCCCCGTGTCTTCTACTTTCTTCTTATGCATGCAGAAGCCTGTAATAAATCCACATTTTAAATAATAAGTAGTCAGTTTCAGTTAATTGAAAAGCAAGGAAATCTCAAAACGTGTAAATTCATCGAAAACTGGAAATCAAAATTTATCCAAATCTTATACTTTCTTCTTGTACATGCAGAAGATATAATAATAAATCAACTTTTTAAAAAATAAGTACCGTATATTTCCGAATATAAGCCGATCCGTATATAAGCCGAGAGTACATTTTTCCCTGCAGAAATTTGCCCAAAATTGCAAACCCGTGTATAAGCCGAATTGAAAAAATGCTCTTTTTAAAGTTTGAGTATATCGCCAAAATGGAGAAAATATTGCCAATCTATACAACCTTCAGGATAATCTGTCCAATGACATTGCGCGAAATGCGTGCTTATCCAATAGAATTCCTTACCTTGCTTAGCCATAACGTAAAACGTTCGCAGTGTGTTCGCCAACGGCGATAGTTTTAACTCTGGCAACCCTATCAGAAGGGAGGCAAACACAGACGCGAACGCAAGTCCCGGCAGCTAAAAATGATGGCTACCGGGCCGGGAGACCTAACCCTAACGTCGATGAAGCAATGCCGCCGCTGGATGTTTACATAAATAAGCCATGTAAAGTAAAGTCCGATTGCATCGATTTTTTTTAATGACGTATCTAAATTATTTTGTATATTTCTACTTTTCAGTATTTTTATCAGTGCTTCAAGGCAATCTTCAACAAAATAAAAATACTTCTATAAAAAAAACGAAGCTTTGCCGCTTTTGCTAGTGTAAGCCTAGAAACATTTTAAACAGAGATTATTTAAATTTAATTGTATAAATTAAAAATATGATCGGGAGTCCTGTTTTTTTCAAGTTTCTCTTATACTATTTCTGAATCAGACAGAGAATTTACTCCGTTCGTGCACTCTGCCGATGACTTCAGTTACCGGCAGGTCAAAAAGAAATGTAAACAAACGTGACTACATCGAGCGTTTCGTGAAATAAATTTAAAATTGCTAATTTAAGAGTTTTATATGTGATAATTATTTAAAAATAAGGTTTAATATAACTATTTTACTTTATATATACTTTTTAAGCTTAAAATATATGTATTCAATCATTGTTTCTGAAGTACGTTTTTTGCTAGAAATGTAGATCCGTATATAAGCCGACCATTATAATACAGCTTCCGAAAAATTTCCAAAAATTCTCGGCTTATACACGGAAATATACGGTAATCAGTTTCACTTAATTGAAATGCAAGGAAATCCGAAAACATGTAAATATATCAAAAAACGGAAATCGAAATTTATTTCGTATCTTCTTTCTTCTTATGTACGCAGAAACTAGTAATAAATCCACTTTTTAAAAATGAGTAGACAATTTCAGTTAATTAAAATGCAGGGAAATCTCAAAACGTGTAAATTCATCGAAAACCGGAAAAACGTTTTTCCAAATCTTATATTTTCTTCTTATATATGCAGAAGATAGAATAATAAATCCAATTTTTAAAAAATAAGAATCAATTTCAGTTAATTCTTTGCTTAAAAAAAAAAAAAAAAAAAAAAAAAAAAAACACTTGACGATATTTCGAACAACCCGTGGAATTCCGAACAATATATCAACGAACCGATAGCAAGAACTAAACGCGATATACTGTTTGCAGTGTTTTCACTTTTCACCTGCGAGCGATGAGCAGCTTCGATATTATTGGTGTGGGGATATTATCGAATGCGAGAAGCTGGAAATAATATACTACTGCGATAAACTAAACGCGATATACTGTTTGCAGTGTTTTCACTTTTCACCTGCGAGCGAGGAGCAGCTTCGATATTATTGATGTAGGGATATTTTCGAATGTGATAAGCTGGGAAATAATATACTACTGCGATAACTTGATGAATGAGGAATGAAACATTCTATATGTTATCGTTCAAGGTCATACTTTTTAAGTAGTGGTTTCGATTTGAGAGTTCGCACAAATGAAGCAAAGGGACTGATTGCAGGAATAAGGAAGAGAAAGTGTGTTCGGATCGTTTGCGGTTGGGGTTATTTTTTCGAGTTTAGTCAGTGAGGAGGAAGTGAAGGTGTATTTGTATAAGATATTCGGCGGTCTGTTTGTTGGGTGTTTACGGGGTGATACGGTGAGGCGGGGAAGCAGAATTTGAAGATATGGTGGTTGGCGTTGGATGCTGTTTATCGGCATATGGATCAATCGCGTTGTGCGCAGTAGGAAATATCGTTAGAGGGATATATTTGTAGAGCAAGAACTTAAATACTGTTATCGCGATATTAAAAAAATATCGATACTTGGGGATATATTGATAAATAATCCAGCCCTACTGATAAGAGACTTACTGCTAAAAGCCTCATTTTCCTATTCAGGAAACCTCAAAACATGTAATTATGGAAAAAACTCACTGTAAAAATTGAACTCCAAACAATATTTTGTCTACCACATGATTAGATTGAGAGAAAGTAATTATCTTTCTTCAGCAATTTTCTTGGACAAAGTGTAATTTCCTAAAGCATTTTCATCAATTCTATCCAATAGAAAAGGATATATTTGCTTACTTTTGGATACACTTGAATTTTGTTTATAAATTTTATTAACACCACATAGTATACTTAACATTAATAGAGTAAAAAAAAAAAAAAAGCTTCATATGTACTTTAAGAGATACAGCTCATAATTAATCTGAATTCTTTCTTGCGGCCCTGAACTATTTGTCCAATTTTAATACAAAATTTCCAATAACATCCATACATGATAAAGATTTAGAATTCAAGACTGTTTTTATTCATATATGAAGTATAGTTTCATTTATTAAATTGTAATTTTTTTAATTACCTAGTTTAATTATTTTATCAATCTTTGTAATAGCGTTGAATTTATTTTTTCATAACCTTATATTAATCCTCAAGTGTACACTCTTATTTATATACGTATACATTTTTTAGATTTATTTTTATAATTGGTTGATTGCATGCACTACATATCTTTAAATTTGTTTCCACAAAGTTGCATGTCCTTATTGAAAATCTGTTTAAAAATTTTATTTTGTTATTTGCTTTTCAGAAGATAAATAAATATTTCTTATTTTTTAGGATTTGTATTAGAAGATTCTGGAGAGTAAGTAGTTATTTTTCCTTTTCTTTTGTAATTTATTTTTCAAAAACTTTAAAAATTATTTGTTTATTTTTTAATAATTACGTATCCTTCACTGGAGAGTAATTAAATACTTATAATTTAAAAATAGAGAAAAAAAAAAATTTTTCTTTTGAATTTGATGATTGTGTCATTAGTAGCATAAATGTTTGGAGCATATTTAAGTTATTAAATAATTAATATACATATATATATATATATGAAAAGAATAAAACTAAATTTTGAAAACTTAACAGCAATGTCATGGATGTGCTATAGCATGTAAATTACAGGAAAAAAAATCGAAGGTAGGACAAAAAGAAAAAAATATATAGATATAAAATAATGTGTTGCATCCCAGGGATGCATACTTTTCATTCTAAAATAAATAGATGCGAGATAAGTATTCTGTAAAATCATTCACACATTTAAAAAACAGCTTTTGATTTTTTTTTTTTTTTTGATTTCACAATAAAAAGAGTTACTTAGATTGTAAAGGATTTGAGCATGGTAGTTCAACATTCCAGGGCGACACAGCTAGAAAAATGAGAGAAAAAAAAAATACTACAGAAAATTTGAAAACAAAAGGAACGAGCAATTAGATAGAAATAATACCACAAAGACCACTTACAATTTATACCTGAGAACTTTCAGCCAAACACTTTCATGGCCATAATCATAGGTGAATGATTCTTGCTCCATGAAACACTTTATCTGTTTGCAAGCTTCAACATATTGTGCCATCTATCATCGATCTCAGCCTCAGTTGAGTTACATGAATCTTCACTGGCAATAATTTCAACTGCTTCCCTTTTTATTGCATAATAGTGGCTATTGTAATTAAAGAGTTTTTTTATATTATCAAAATCAATATCAATATTTTCATTTTGGTGAGTTTGGGCAAGGGCAGTGGTATTTTTATTAAATTTAATGTCAATTAAATGCTCTTTTATCCTGTCTTTTATTTTGCATTTCATCATACCTATGTAGGAACCGGAAACTCCCCCATATTTTTTAAAACCAATTTTATAGATTCCTGTAGTTTCTAGATTATGAATTTTATCTTTATCACTACGAATTCTTTGAAAAATATTTTTATTTGGTTTTATAGGTATGTTAATTCTGATTTTGGCAGCTTCAGTTTTAATTATATTGGATGCACCTTTGTCATATGGAATTGAAGTAGTATAAATGGGAGGAGGTTTTTGAGCATTATTTAGGGATTTATTAAGCTTATCAAAACATCAGAAATTATCTAGATAATTTCTGATGTTTTGATGTCGAAAACCTGGACTTCCTGTGTTATTTACCTGTTGGAAATGAAGTCTTGAAAGCCATTTGCATCCGCACATGTCATTTGCTAATGTAAATATTTAAAAAATTTTCTAGCTAGTGTACTTTTCTAAATTTTTTCCCGCTGTTTCTTTAATGTTAAATGTTTATAGATTTTTTCTAGGTAGTGCGTTTTTCTAAACTTTTTCCACCGTTTTTAATGTTAAATGTTTACAATTTTTTTTTTTTTTTTAATTAATCTTCTTGTTTTTCCTATCATGACTAGTAAATACTTTGGCCAGTGGAAATTTATTAATAAAAAACTTGTAAGATCGGAACAGAAGGGGAATTTTTTAATCGACTGCAAAGAATTCAAACTAACACCTACCTTTTTAAGAGTTGATAACAAATTCCTTACACAAGAATTTTTAAGTGATGTACGTAAATTTGAACGGAAAATTTTGAACAAACTAATAAGAAAAAGAAAAGCTGAAGTCTTTAAAAATAAAAATGTTTGTGTTTGGAATAAAACCGCTGAGAATGTCAAAACAATCACTAATAAAGAAGAATGGAACATATGCAGGAATAAAATAACACAATACCATGACACTGAGAAATACGCTATCATTAAAAAGAATAACAATAAGACCTAAAATTCTGGCTTAAGAAAAACATCTATAAACCCAACACAAGAACCGAGTATCCCTACATTAATTTATCAAAAAGTAAAATCAATAGCCATCCAAACGAATTATTAAAATTGGGTCCAAAATATATCCTTGATCAACCTATTAATATTAAAGACAGTATTGCGAAAATAGAATCAGCTATCAGCCAAGTTCCAGAGAAAAATAAAATACAAATTCGAAATGTTGTAGTCACTGAAATTACTAAATTGGCACAAAACAGTAATATCAATAAAGAAGACCTCAGCGAATTAAAGAAACTTAAAAAGAACCAATAGATTACTTGCACCCTCACCAATAAAACTAATAAAATTGCCATCCTTGATAGGAGCGAATACGTTAAGAAAATGGAAGAAACCATCAAAGAAATCGACGTCAGGGAAATTGAAAAAGATCCTAATAATCAATTAATTGAAAAAACCCAGAAATTAATTAAAGATGGAAAATGGCCCGATAATAAACCTCCCAGTGGCGTATGCAAGGGGGGGGTTTGGGGGTTTAAACCCCCCCCTTGACAAAATGTATGATAAGAAAAATTAGGCTGTTCCTTACATTTTTTTTCACATTTCAGGCGAAAAAAATGTATGGCAAGCGTAGAATGTTTTTTTCTACAAAGTGGTTTAAAATTATGACTAATTTTTTTTTTCATTACTCTGCGATAAACACTCCTGAAAATAACTAAACCACTTCATTTGCGCGGCGCGAAACATGTTTCCCTGAAAACAATTCTCTGAAAGGATTTCACCTTTAAGCCCGGTTTCCACTACGGCTTTTTCGACGGCTTCTATTCAGAATCCTTTGATGTGGTCAGCCGGGCTCAAAACCCTCGAACGGCTTTGGAAGACCCTGGTTCCAACCCCCAGCTGAGATAATTGATGGACCAGAGGCAGATATCTTTGTCAATTTTGCATGCTTTCCTTTGAAGTAACTGCGCAATCTGATAAAAAAAGGTTACAACTGATGACAAGACATTTGGCTCTTTGTGTGCGGAGCGTGATTAATGGTTTTTTGGACCTAGAAGCTACAACTCTAGTGGAAACCGGCCTTTACGAGTTCATACTCAAGGACAAGAGGGGTCGACCATGTGGGGAAGGGGTGACCATTGAAGTAGTGACCTTGAAGGAGTGACCCAAACAATACCCCAAAAGTAGAAGACATTTTAAATGAACTGGCGAAAACTTCTCGTCGATTAGACTTCGCTCTGTAAATAAGAAAATTCAATGAAATATTTTGCGTAACTATGTATTGAATTTTATGTTTTGTGTAGCAGTTTGTACAGGCTCTAAGTTATTCGTCGCTAATTAAAGATTTTTTAGTTTGATCTTCTAATTGGTGAGTTTGTTTTACTATTTTTCATTTTCTTACTCTTATTTTCGGCAAGTAATTATGATATTTTAAAAGATTGTTAAACTTAATTAAAAATAAACTTAATTAAACTTAATTAAACCTAATTAAACTTAAATAAACTTAATTAAACCTAATTAAACTTAATTAAAAATTCGGAAGGACGAACCCCCCCCTTGGAAAAATCCTGGATACGCCACTGAAACCTCCTAAACTTTTAAACCACGCACCCAGTACTCCTCGCATTTTCGGTAGATATAAAGACCATAACCTCTCCCCCCCCAAAAACTCCGACCTATTGTTAACAAAAATAAAGCCCCCACATATTGTTTAGAGAAATACATGGCCAAAATTTATCGTGAAATTATTCCCGCCTCCGTACATTCTTTAGAATCCACTGAAGATTTTATTAAGAAATTAAGAAAAATTAAAAATGAAAACAATTACCATTTCGTTAGTTTTGATGTAGTTAATTTATATCCATCTATCAACATTGCAGAAATTAACCAAATTGTCAATAATACTATCATAAATAAATTTCAAGATCCCAAAATTATTCAAACACTCACCGCAACTACCAACCTTTTACTTAACGAAAATTATTTCAAATTTAACAATAGAATTTACCAGCAAAAGAAGGGGGGTCCCGATGGGATCGCCCATTTCGGGTTTCATCGCAGATTTTAAACTAAGGATAATTGAAAATGAAATAATCAAATGCTTTAAAGATAAAAAAAATTATTGGTATAGGTACGTTGATGACATTTTCGCCGTTATCGACAAAGAATGTAATATTCAACAGTTACTTGACTCCATTAATAGCATTGATTCCGATATACAATTTACCTACGAAGAAGAAATAGACCACCAAATTAATTTCCTCTGTGTCCAAATTATGCTTACAGAAAATAAAATTAAAACCACTGTTTACCGAAAACCTACAAATAGCAAAGAAATTATCCACTACAAAAGTAAAACGCCTTTCCGATATAAAATTAACACTATTCGTTCATATATTAATCGTGCCATTCTAATCTGTGAGGAAACTGAAGACTTAAACCAAGAAATAAATATTATTAAAGAATTTACTAAAAAAGCGGGATGCCCTAATAAAATCATCAACAAACTAGTTAAAAACAGATTAGAAAATCTAAATAATATTCCAAATTTTCAAAACCCCCCCTCTAGATTTACCTCTTCAATCCCATATGATGGGGGAGCCGCCAATAAAATTAAAAATTCAGCCAATAAATACGGTATCAATATCCCCATAAAACCTAATAAAAACATTTTTCAATTAATACGTAGCGATAAAGATCCCATTTCACCAGTTGAAACAGCCGGAATTTATAAAATACCGTTCATTAATCAAAATAAAAATGCAGGTTCATACATAGTCGTCACTAAAAGAAAAATTAAAACCCGAATCAACGAGCATAAATACGACATTAAAATTGGCAAAGTAAATACCACTCTCGCAAAAACATATAATAGTGAAAATATTGAAATAAACTTTAACGAAACTAAAAAATTGGCCGACTATAATAACTATCAATATGCAATGTTCCGCTAATCTATCGAAATAGCTACCAATCCTAATGTGTGCAATGACAGTGGCGCAATGGCCCCAAATGGTGCGTGGAGACACCTCATCTAGAGAGCCACCCACGGATTTCAGTGTAAAGTGAACTTCACAACAGATGAAGCCGCCGAAGAGGCCTGGGCGTCCAGGTGAAAATTTTACGGCCCGATAATGAGGCAAGTTTAAAGGTTTTTATGTAACTTAATTTATAGTAATGTCTCGTTTAATTTATATAATTTCTGATAACAATTTTATTTGCTGCAATAATTAGTTTTTAAATTATTACAAACTCAAAAGGTGTAAGTCAAATTTTCTGCAGTGCGGCTTTTTTTTTTGTCACTTAGTGTATGTTTCTTTAAAAATGGCTCTACAGATTTTCTTCAAACTCACCATCCCTTTTAGACGTTCATACGTAATTGTTGGTTTTTGGTAAACAGACGAGTTTGCCAAATTTTTATTGAAAATCAAAAATGGGACCAAAATCCGGTATTTCAAAAATGGCTCTTACAAAATTTTCTAAACAAAATCCTCTTTTTAAATGTTTTTTCATATGCATTAGTGATTATATAATACAGCTAGTCTTTCAAAATCCCGGGTCCCTGGGACCCATGAGTTTAAAAAATCTGCGTCCTTTTTTCAAAAAATGGGTCCCCACATAAATGAATTTATATATTACAGATATAAATTAAAATTTTATCTTATTGTATATGAAAAACAGTTTTCTTTAGGAATTTTTAACTAGCTCTTTTTAAAATTGTCTTAAACTAATATTATGTAGAAGGTGGTTGCTGTTAAGAAACAACTGAAAACATTCAGCTCAATGTGCTCTGGAACCAAAAAAAAAAAGATGGAGAGAGAAAGTATCTAATTACATATTATTATTATTATTTTAAACTAGAAACATTTTTAAAATTTCCTCTAAATTATTAGCATTAAGGGAACAAAATGAGGCAGACCTGCCAACTGCTACGAATAATTCGTAATTGCTACGAATTTGGGCCGTAAACCACGGTGCTACGAAAATCGGCTGAAAATTACGAATTTTTATCTAGCACCAAAACTGCAACATTTCTGACGTTTTGCCTTGCGATTTTCAATCTTTTTCCCTCCACGCCATAAATGCCAATTTTCATTTTAAACTTGCTTTATTAGTTTCTAGAATATATAAAGAGATAGAATTGTTAAATATTTCTCATTCGTGTATTTTTTTGTGCCCTCCTCGCTCCCCACCCCACCCCCTAAAGATAGGCAAACAAATGCCTCACAAAAGCCTTGGGATTTCTAATCTTTATCCATCTGCAACATAAATGTCAATGTTATTTTTAAACTTACTTTATTAGATGCTAGAACCTAAGTAGAGTTGTTCAATATTTCTCACTCTTTTTTTTTTTTTACCTCCCCCCTCCCCCCCCCCCCCCCCTCCCCTACCAATCCATGATCAAATGCCTACAGAAACTGTTGAATGTGTTCAATATTTATATTTTAACATTTTTAAATCAATTATCCCAATGCTAAGATTAGAATTTTTTGCAATCATAATTTATATATATTTTTAATTATACACATAATTAAATACACAACAAAAAATATTTATTTAATAGGTAGTATTTTTGCTGAATTTTAATGGCTGGTTGAATATAGTGTAAAAACAGGAATTCTGCATTTTGAATAAAATTATTTTATACCTGGTTTCATAAGTTATGTTTGTTTCTTAAATGGTTTTTCATTATATATGAACACTAATGCAAATTATTTAGGTAAAAATAATAACTTTTTAAGAAATGTTTAATCTTAGTTTGGGGCAGGGCCCGCTTTACCATTAGGCGGCCCTAAGCGGTCGCTTAGGGCCGCCGAAAAAGGTGGGCCGCCAAAAAAATTGAAACATTGTCCAAAATTTAAGGGGAAAAGAAATGGATGGAAGAAAAGCGAAAATCATAAGCCAATTTTTTTTTTTTTTTTTTAAGGAATATATGTATATTCATTTGTAAATTGAAAGAAACCTTTGAAGATTTTAACTTTGCATAAAAGCACCTTAACCTTTTCAGGGGCAAGAAAATTTCACTCATTTAAAATAAACTACCACCGGAATTTGCGAACAAGTCTAAAATAGAAGAAATAAATGAAGAATTTTCTTCATGTTATTAAAGTAAAACATTGAAAAAATTTCCAAGATGAATTTTTGCAGTTGGGAATTAAAATTAAGTGCTTTGCTTAAGGTACTAAAATATTGATTTTTAATAAACATATGCTTTGATTTGTATTGTGATAATGAATGAAAAGTTAGATCTTTTCAAATTAGATGGAAAAATGATGAGGAGGGGGCTGAATGATTTGCAGTTTCAATCTGAACAATTTGGTTTTAGATCTAAACATTCCACCACCCATTAGAATAACAGAATTTATTCACGATAGTTTTATTAAATCTGAAAAAAAGCCCTTTAACTTGACATCACTAACGCGTTTCACATTTTCGCATGGCGGCCTAATTTTTAATCTCATTCAGTTTAAAATTCCAACTCCTTATATCAAATTCCTCCATAATCAACTAAATAATAGAACTAAGAATAAAAAAAAAAAACTATTAAATTTATAAGTTTCTAAATAAAAAAAATCCTGAGAGTTTTTTTACATGTGCGAAAACTAGTTGGCATGGGTGGACTCTGCTCAGTTCCCCATCATATTTAGGTTCTCATAAATTTCTAATACGAGATATATTATAATCATGTTCAGAGAAATGAATTTGACCAAAGCTTGACACAGTGACAGAATGAAATCCCCGCCTAATAGGCTATCCACCGTTCACTTCGATATATTTATCTTATTCTAATCTATTAATTTATTTTGTCAGGGTCAATTCCGTTGTTTAGTTTTCATGCTACTATTTCCAATGCAATAATCCTCAAAATTCCAATTTATATGAAAAAATTTCAATATAGCTATGTTGATAAAATCTTAACTTACGAAATTTTCCTATTAGAATATTTGTGGTCAATCATGTTCAAACAAGTATCATAAATGTTATTTTGAAGTTGTCTGATATATTTATGATCATCAAAATGGACGTTCATGCTCAATTTTGCCCTATCCTGCCATGTTAAGTCAATCGTAAATTCTAAATAACTTACGAATTTTTTAAATTGGAAAAATTATAGTTTATGATATGCATGCCAGTATCCTAAATAATATTTCGAAAGTGGTTCGACATCTTTACGACGAAAATATTCCTCAAGATTGACGTTTATGTGAAATTTTGCCCTATTCTGCCACGTTAAGAAATTCGTAAATTCCAAATAACTTGCGAAATTTTCAAAGTAGCATGTTTATAGTTGATGATGTTAATTCTGAATTCCAAACTGATATTTTAAAACTGTCCTGACATCTTTACAGTAAAAATTTTCTACTTAATGGACGTTTAAGTGAAATTTTGTCCTATTCTCCCATGTTAAAATTCGTAACTCCCATTCGTAAATTTACAATAACTTACGAAGTTTTTTAATTCGAATGCTGCAAATGAATAGGGTTCTTGACAGTGTCGAAAGTAATATTTTAAAACTAATCTGACTTTTTTGCGACTATTTGTTCTTGAGATATCGTGCACACAGACTAACAAACTCACTAACGGACTAACAAACTAACAGACACCCTACAGACGGACACATACAAATTTTGTCATTTTCGGATTCCTTGCACCTGAAAACATGTAAAAAAAGTCAAAAAACCGTGGTCGAAAATTTTCAAGATTACCTAAATTCCCTATACCTATAGTATGATGGGGAACTAAAAATAACTTCGTAAACAAGTCAGAAAATAGTTCAGATTTCAGAAATTTGTTAAGAACAGATTTAAAATACGCAAAATATATAAATTATGATTAAAAAATAAATAAGAGTAAATTTAAATTACATAAGGGCGACCTTTTCTCGTCTATGGTGTCTAGAAAATCTGTTTCATGCGTTGACTTTAGTCTTTTTTGCAAAAGGCTTTACCTTCATGCAGAAAAATCAACGCTACTTTGATTCGCATCACATAGGCCCATTAGTGGTTGAGCAGTTCTGCACTCAAAGGTGGTAGATGGGAAATGCTAGGTTCAATCCCAGGTCGCGCTCATCTTTCTAGCCGTTCGCAATTTTCCGTGGTTTTCTCCAAAACTCGTGTAAATACACGCTAGGATCCCTTAGAAAGACTCCCCTCAGAGGACATTCTACCTGTAGGCCACGGACCTTAGCGTAGTCAATCGGTCTTAAACACTACCGATCGATTCGTATCATCATATCTAAATAATAATACCTAATTATGTCGCGTGTTTATGAATGAAAAGGTTTCGTAATTGTGTTTGAAAATTATTATAGTTTGCAATTAATAATAGCCGACACAAAATTTCATATGACAAGTCAATCCACTGAGAAGTGAATTAACAAAAATTTTATTTCACATATACAATGAGTTCAAGCAAAAGTGAAGGGGAAAGCATTTTTAACACTTTTCAATGAAGTTTTAAAATGTTGACGACTTCGGTTTGTCAGCACGGCCATAGCTAATGTTCTCTATTTAAAATGGTAGAAATAGGCTAACTAGCTTGTGTACAGGGACATTTAAAAGAATGACAGTTAATTGCTTTCTATGAGATGTATTTTTATAAATCACATTTAAAAAACTTTGTACTGCGAATGTCGTATCAAAATTTAGATTTATTATTAATACGAAAAAAAAAATCTATAGAATATGGTGTGTTTAGCATTAAGATTTACAGGATCACACCAAACTATTAAAACACATTATAAGAGCTTAAGAGCTACAATAGAGCATTTCCTCGTGACGTCTGGTGGTTGGCAAAAAAGCGCGCTCGACTTTCCCGCGCCCCGCCCACCATTGATACTTGTTAGCAAATTTGAAAAACAAATTTTGCTCAAGAATAGTTTGCAGAGCAAATAGAATGCACAGTAAAAGCTACTGAAAAATTGACAGCTAAAGTGTTCAAAAATAATATAACTTTGTTATGAAATAAAGAGAACAGTTTAAAAACTAACAACTTTTATTAAACTCCATATCTTAACAACTTGTAAACGATTTCAACAATGTTATTAAATTCAACAATTAATAAACAATATCAACAATATTAACATTAACTTAATTATATCTTGTATTTATCCTTAGGCAACCAGAATAAAGATTAACCAGCAATCCTTATAACAATCATTTAAATTTTAGCAAAACCTAACTTTAACAAATGTAAATTTAAATTTCAAAAACTTAACAACAAACCATCCAACTGCTATAAATCTATTTAACTTCAACTTTAAATAAATTATATTAAACTTAACAAATACCAACATTTCTAATTTATCTGAAACTTAATAGGGAAAACTTAATAGACTTAAACCATTTCAAACTTAATAAAACACCAACTGCCATATTTTCAACATTAATAGACTATATATATAAACGTTAAACACAACGACATAACCAACGGCGATATAATTTAAAGGTATTAACAACAACAAAAACTCAACAAGTTTCATAATCAACGGCAATATAATTTAAAGATATTAACTACAACAAAAATTCAACAAGTTTCAGCAATAACGTACTTTTCAAACATAACAATTTATTAGGAAAAAACGATGTCGGCCTAACAGCTGACAAACAGCATTATACCACACTTAACTATGGAAAAACAACTCACGTAAACATACGACGATAACTGCCGATTCAAAGAAAACATCACCAGAGCCCAGACGAGAGGAGATAATGGAGAGGCAAGAAACATCCTTCAATTCAATATTGTCACGGCATTTTTTAAACTTTTAACGCCCACAAAAATACTAAGAGCCATCGACTATTACCATGCTGCATTCAAAACAAAATAAAACAGGGAAACTGATGCAATGCGTAGTTCACCTCCTTGTCTATAAATAGAGCCCGGCGGATCTCAACACCTGGCCAATGAAAACTCGCGGTAACAGCCGAACGCCACGCCATCTATTAGCGGCGATGGATACTACTCCAGATAGACAAGTAAAGCTTGCAAATGTTGCGTGGATGCCGGTAACTACGAACTTCTGTTGATCGTGCTCTCCTGGAGAAATGTAAACAATACCTCCAAAAAAAGATAAGCTCTGTATTAAAGGTGAGTAATAGGGTTTTAAACATTTTTAACTATAGTATGATTACCCAATTTTATACATAATAAAAAGACAATTTTTCCACATGTAAACAATGCTTTTTATGCAACAGCCTAAAATTTATTTCCTATGTTAATCAAGCCTAACACTTTATTTTACTATTTTTGCTTAACAAATTCTTTATATAAAAATTATAAAACTATCCAAAAAAAACAACATGGAAATAATTTGACATCAGATTTCCCCCTCCATGTTGATTTTTTCCCCTTTCCTTTTTACTTAAAAAAAAATGGTTGCCCAAGATTTACACAAGAAAATATTAACAAGATATAAAATATTTAACATATAACAAACCAATTTCCAACAAGACTTCAACATTACTTTGTTGAAAAACTCATAAAAACTTTAGGCAGCAAGAACAAACATCTGCTAATTGATAGTCCATGGCACAGTATGTTAGCACTAAGTGGATGCTGCAAAAACTTCAAAAAAACATTAATTGCATATTACATTTACCAAATTTTCACTTCCTCATTGCAAACAAAAAAACTATATACAAGGTATGAATACATTTAATATGATATATATACAATGATTTGACAACCACATAAACATTAACCATGCATGAGCGCTCATGTCTTACACCATTCATTCCAAAATAAATTAAAAAAACGTATACAAAACATCACAAAGGCAATGAGAAATAGAAAACTTCAAAAAAACATGGATTTTGGTAGGATCCATAAACCCGAAATATTAAACTTGAAAAAACTTAAATGGATTTTGATAGGTTCCATTAACCCGACACAATTTTAATTTACTAATTTTTACCCTTGATTTACTTTTAAAAAAACTTTATTAATAAATTTATTAAGATTAAATTTAGTAAGAGGCTTTGTGAAAGGATCTGCCAAATTGGACTGACTGGGAATATATCTAAGCTTAAACTGTTCTTCAAATAACCATTCGCAAATAAAAAATAATTTGACGTTGATATGTTTTGATCTATTATTTTCGATCGGGGACTTTGTAAAATCGATCGCGGGTTGATTGTCAGCAAGTAAAAGTGGGGGAGTGTGTGAACCAGGAATTTTATTAAATTTAAAACAGTCTTCCAATATATGGTCCAACCACATCAACTCCTTCACACACTCGCACATTGCGACGAACTCGCTTTCCATAGTAGACAAACTTACACCCCTCTCTTTGAAGGTTCTCCATGAAATAGGGCTCTCATCAACAAATACAATCAAACCTCCCATAGACACAAAGTCGTCTCGATTCATCGCAAAGTCGGCATCTGAATAAGCATTTAAATTTGAGTTACGACATTTTAAATTCAATTTGAATTGCTTAGTATATAAAACATATCCCAAAAGTTTTAACAAGCCATTCCAATGAGGCAGACCAGGGTTGCTTTGAAACTGACTTAAGATATTGACTGCATAGGCTATATCTGGGCGTGTCCTACTGGCAATAAATGACAAACATCCTAAAACATTCCTATATGGAAATCTAGTCATTTCGTCACTTTCTTGCTTGTTAGTCGGACAGTCCTTTTTAGAAAATTTAACTCCTTTTACAATTGGAAGCGAAGAGATAGGAATATGAAAAGACTTAAAACGATCGGCTACCTCTTCGATATATGATGACTGAAACAATTGAACATCTCCATTATCGTATGAAAATTCGACTCCCAAAAGTTTTTGAGTCTTGCCTAAAATCTTTAAGTCAAATTTCTGTCCCAAACGTTTAACCATGTCGTCAATTTGAGATTGTTTCTTGCCAAAGATGACAATATCATCCACATAGACTAGAAGAACAATAAAACTTTTAAACTTATATGTGCAATTGCACCAATTAAACTTTTCAAAACCCAAATCCAACAAAACCCGGTTCAATTCATAAAACCATAAACGCCCACTTTGGTGTAAACCATATATTGCACGATCAAGTTTGCACACAAGGTGCTCCTTCCCTCGTACTATATACCCAGGTGGTTGGCACATGTATATATCCTCATCCAGAGGGGCATACAAGTATGCACATTTAACATCACACTGAGTGTTAAACCATTTCAAATTTGACACCAAAAGGGAAAAGAAAAAACGTACTACGGAAAAATTTACTACAGGTGAAAATGTTTCATCGTAAGAATCGCCTTTAATCTGGTAAAAACCTTGTGCCACAAGTCTAGCCTTGAAGCGTGCAATGTTTCCATGCTCGTCTCTCTTTAAGGCGTAGACCCAGCGGTTTCCCAAAGGAGCTTTATCCTTAGGTAGCTCAACTAAGTGCCAGACTTTACGATTTTCCATACTTTCCATTTCTTCATCCATAGCAATTTTCCACTCGTCATGTTGTTGGGATTTAATAGCCTGGTTAAACGTCTTTGGAACCAAAACATCTAGTCATTTTGCTTTTTGCCTACGTCTTTTCTTGAACTTGGTTAATTGTGATGATGGAACAATATTCTGATTTACTACCCCTTCAAACAAATTCCCCCCAGAAAAATCAAATATATCGGGATTAAACAAAATATTCTTATCTAAACAAAACCTCTGGACATCGTTAATCGACCTTAATCTCGTATTAGAGCCATCTGGATAATAGTATATGTCAACCCGTTTACCAGTAGGTCTCGGGACAGCTTTACGTCGCCACACAAGTTCAGACTGCAATCCAACAGGGGAATCGACAGGTTCGTCTGAGACACCTTCGTCGACCTCTCCAGGCTCACTCTGCGCGATTATATCGACAGGATCAGATATGTTCTGATCTACTGGACTATCGGCGAGCAGGTCTAAATCGGAAGACGGGGTGCCCAGCACAGCTCCACTGTCCTTACCATACAAGTCCACACCAAAAGAAACATTCAGCGTTTCGATGATTTTATCCTCCTGTGGCAGCCAAACCCGGTAACCTTTAGTTCTGAGGGCGTAACCAATTAGTACTCCTTTTTGGGACCTGGGTGACAGTTTGTGCTGACGCCTCTGTTTAGGGATACCCGCATATACCACCAATCCAAAAGGTTTTAGATGTCTAACCGAGGGTTTATGACCAAAGTATAACTCGAAAGGGGTCTTTTTCTCACCTCTGTGAATCACACGGTTCCAAGTATAAGAAAAATAAAGAACTGCTTCGGACCAAAAACGTAGTGGTAAACCACTGTCCACCAACATTGCTCTAACACAGTTCATTGCCGTCTGGTTAAGACGTTCACAAACACCGTTCTGTTCAGGGGTATATGTGTTTGTCAATTCATGAACAACTCCATTCGTATCACAAAAGTTCTTGAAATCGTCGTTCACAAATTCAGAACCATTATCGGTTCGTATAAACTTCAATTTTCTCCCCAACAGTCTCTCTGCTCGAGCAATGTGGCGAAC
Source organism: Salticus scenicus (assembly GCA_963930645.1). Taxonomy (NCBI): domain Eukaryota; kingdom Metazoa; phylum Arthropoda; class Arachnida; order Araneae; family Salticidae; genus Salticus; species Salticus scenicus. The sequence continues at coordinate 121,244,059 of OZ005651.1, read as the reverse complement.
AAAAATAGAAAAAACTTCAGACTTATTATTCAATGGATAGATAGCAGTCCTTTTAGAAAACATGTCAACAATTGATAAGAAAAAACTTTCCCCTTTATATCCTTTGATCTTAATAGGCCCCCAAATGTCCATAAAAATACGTTCCAAAGGACCATCACACTGGGTACCAGAAAAAACTTTAAACTGGATCCTCTTTTGTTTACTTAAACGACAAGGTTCACAAATGAACTTAGAAAATTTCAATTTAGGCAGACCCTTTACACCATTGCATTTACTAGTGTGAATCACAAGATCTGGACTTATATGGCCAAAACGAGCATGCCAGGATTCAACACTATTAGCTTTTACATTAAAGGCACTACAATTTAAATTATTTGAGATCTGATTATCACATTTGTTTAAGACTTTAGGGTATACATTATAAACACCGTTATTTAATTTAGCAGAAAAAATCTTTTTGCCATCCTTGTCAAGTACGTCAATATTTCCCCCCTTGCCAGAAAAACTTGCCCCGTTAACGTCCATTACAGGACCAGAAATTAGATTTTTACGAAGTTTAGAGGAAAATAAAACATTTTTCAACATATATACAGTATTATCAAATTTCAAATTAACAGAACCTTCCCCCTCAATGGGGAAACTAACGCCATCAACCGCAACGTATAAATCCTCACCTTCAATTGGTGTAAATTCACAAAAATATTCCACATTCTTACAGAAATGATGTGAAGCTGCTGTATCGAACGCCCAGCAGCTATCATCATCAACATTGCTAAAATTAGCCTGAGCGATGAAATAATTTTTGGATGAAACATTACGGTTGACAGCTTTAGTTTTACTTTTATAAACATTTGAAGATTTATCTATTGAAGTATTTTTATATTGACTATTAACAGGTTGTTTAGGTAAAGTCACTCGACAATTTTTACGAATATGACCAAGACGGCCACAGCGGAAACACTTTACTTTACTTGAAAAATTTCTGGCATGACTAGTGTTCTGCAACTCAACACGGTGATTTACGCTTATATTTCTTAATTCCAAACGTGATTCCTCTGCGATCATTTCTACCACAATTTTCCTGAACTCAAAGTTATTTTCCCATCTGAGGATATACTGGACGGCCGACTCAAACTTAGCAGATAAATTCTGTAAAAATTGATAGGAAATGTAGGTATCCTCCATAGGATGACCCATATCTTTTAACTGGTCAGCAATCCTTGATAGACATTGAGCATACAAGTTAACAGACTCATCAGGTTTCATTTTGCAGCTAAACAATTCATTTACAAGATGCATATGATGAGCACGCGAATCTTTCACAAAATGCTGCCTTAAAACCTTCCAAGCTTCCTTAGGGCATGAACAATTATCTATTAATCCTCTATATTCAGGTGTTATATTCAAATAAATCGTGGATAAGGCTAAACGAGAACGAGCCTTGAAATCGTTGATACTGCCTTTACTTGCAACTCCCCCCTTCTCATCAGGCTCCGGCAAAGTTTCGTCACCATTGACCAAGTCCCATGCGTTTTTTTCAATAAGTACAAACCTAATATCCTTAATCCAAGTTGCATAATTATGCGTACTTAGTTTTTCAATTCCCGGCAGAATATTTAAAGCCATTCTCGAAATCCCAACTGCCAAAAGTTATATTTAAAATAGAAACGTCAAATGAGCTGCCATTCAGCAAAAGCCCATAACCATATGTTAGCAAATTTGAAAAACAAATTTTGCTCAAGAATAGTTTGCAGAGCAAATAGAATGCACAGTAAAAGCTACTGAAAAATTGACAGCTAAAGTGTTCAAAAATAATATAACTTTGTTATGAAATAAAGAGAACAGTTTAAAAACTAACAACTTTTATTAAACTCCATATCTTAACAACTTGTAAACGATTTCAACAATGTTATTAAATTCAACAATTAATAAACAATATCAACAATATTAACATTAACTTAATTATATCTTGTATTTATCCTTAGGCAACCAGAATAAAGATTAACCAGCAATCCTTATAACAATCATTTAAATTTTAGCAAAACCCAACTTTAACAAATGTAAATTTAAATTTCAAAAACTTAACAACAAACCATCCAACTGCTATAAATCTATTTAACTTCAACTTTAAATAAATTATATTAAACTTAACAAATACCAACATTTCTAATTTATCTGAAACTTAATAGGGAAAACTTAATAGACTTAAACCATTTCAAACTTAATAAAACACCAACTGCCATATTTTCAACATTAATAGACTATATATATAAACGTTAAACACAACGACATAACCAACGGCGATATAATTTAAAGGTATTAACAACAACAAAAACTCAACAAGTTTCATAATCAACGGCAATATAATTTAAAGATATTAACTACAACAAAAATTCAACAAGTTTCAGCAATAACGTACTTTTCAAACATAACAATTTATTAGGAAAAAACGATGTCGGCCTAACGGCTGACAAACAGCATTATACCACACTTAACTATGGAAAAACAACTCACGTAAACATACGACGATAACTGCCGATTCAAAGAAAACATCACCAGAGCCCAGACGAAAGGAGATAATGGAGAGGCAAGAAACATCCTTTAATTCAATATTGTCACGGCATTTTTTAAACTTTTAACGCCCACAAAAATACTAAGAGCCATCGACTATTACCATGCTGCATTCAAAACAAAATAAAACAGGGAAACTGATGCAATGCGTAGTTCACCTCCTTGTCTATAAATAGAGCCCGGCGGATCTCAACACCTGGCCAATGAAAACTCGCGGTAACAGCCGAACGCCACGCCATCTATTAGCGGCGATGGATACTACTCCAGATAGACAAGTAAAGCTTGCAAATGTTGCGTGGATGCCGGTAACTACGAACTTCTGTTGATCGTGCTCTCCTGGAGAAATGTAAACAATACCTCCAAAAAAAGATAAGCTCTGTATTAAAGGTGAGTAATAGGGTTTTAAACATTTTTAACTATAGTATGATTACCCAATTTTATACATAATAAAAAGACAATTTTTCCACATGTAAACAATGCTTTTTATGCAACAGCCTAAAATTTATTTCCTATGTTAATCAAGCCTAACACTTTATTTTACTATTTTTGCTTAACAAATTCTTTATATAAAAATTATAAAACTATCCAAAAAAAACAACATGGAAATAATTTGACATCAATACTATATTGGTGATCCGCCATCGCTATGCTTTTCCCAAGCCTTTTTGCCAACCACTCATAAAAGTTGAGATGTTTGTTTACAAACAAGGAACTGCCCTATTGGAAATTGCTAGAACCGCATTTTCGTTTGTGTTAAGGTTAAAACGTTTCAACAATGATTTAGCGTGATTATGAATTCAGTTAGTTTGTCCATCTGTATTTTTTTTCGTTGTGTGATAACGTAGGCAAAGTACATTAAAGGGTAAAAAAGGCAACAAGTACATACAGTTGGAAAATATTAATAACCTACGTGAATCAAAAGATTTTTCGTTCTTGTTTAGAGAATGGAACGAATTCTTGTTACCATCTGATTTAATGTAATATTATCATTTATAATGGAAGGATTAAAATTATAACGGATTTCAAATTCCCAATTTCTCCTGGCCATTCAAAAAATTTCTTTTTCATTCCATTGTAATATTTTTTACTCAAATTTTTGGTCAAACAGTTTATGGTACAAATTGTAAATGGTATATGAGTACATGTACAGATATAACCGATTTGATGAACAGTAGTTCCATTGTACATCAATACGTGCGATGTCATGTACTAAAGGTTTAATTCAACTTATTTTTTCTTATTTCTAAATATGCTGGATCCAATTCAATTAAAAAAAAAAAAAATGTCATTTAAATTTATATTAACTTATAATATTAGAATAAGTTGAATCTTAATATAGAAGTAGCTTTATCTTTTGTAAGGGAGGAGAGGGGGAGGTAGGGATCTCAGTGAAAAAATTTACCTGGGGTCACATGAAATCTATAAGCGCCCCTGGTGTAACATCTACTAGAGGGGGGCTGCCAAAAATCTATAGCTTAGGGCCGCCAAAATTGTAAAGCGGCCCCTGGTTTGGAGGGGGGGGCATTAAACATAATGTGGCCGGATTTCGGTGGCAAATAAAGCCAGGTGTCTGGCATCCGGCAGTGCATATTATCTGTGGAAAATTTTTCATCAGGGCTGAAAATAGTACCCCGCAGATTATACGCAAGAAAATACAGTAATATACATACATTTATTCATTCAGGATTCGTGTGTCACATGATAAAAATGAACCAATCAACCATCCAATCTATTTTTAAAATCTGTGTGCTACTAATTATCATTTTCAAATGTTGGCAGGTATGGTAGTGACACGATTCGGTCAGGGTTGGTTTTTTGATGTCAAAAACTGGTTTTTGATGTGACAGGTGTCAAAAACTGGTTTAAACTGTCAAAAACTGTCGAAAACCACAGGAGAAAAATGGAAACTATAATCTAAAATAATTTTGTGCATATTTTTAAGTTGCAATGTACAGTCGGTAACAAAAGTGTCCGAACACTAGCAAAAATTCCTATGTAAAAAAAGTACACTTCATATGGTTTTTAACCGACTTAAAAAAAGAAGTAAGGTTCTCAATTCAAACTGTGTGTTTTTTTATGTTTGTTAGCTCATAACTTCTGAATGGATGCTCCGATTTTGATACTTTTTATTTTGTTGAAAAGGTCTTGGTCTGAAATAGGTCCCATTGTAATAGGTACCTTTATGATCTAAAGAAAATACAGGGTGCCCAAAAAAATCAGTCCCAACTCTTTTAACTGCTAAACGGCTGTAGCTATAGTGGTAAAAATGGTATGTAAGTATAGCAAAGTGGCCATGCAGTACACGGTTAAACTGCTTGCAGCGCCACCTGGTGGAAAATAGAGGAGTTAGTGTTCCTATCTCGAAAACGGTTCTAGAGAAAAAAGTGAATTACAAAGTTGAAGATTATCACCGATTTAGTACAAAAAGATTGTTTAGACATTCATGCTAGTGTTCCTATCTCGGAAACGGTTCAAGACAGGGGGAAAAAGTGAATTATAAAATTGCAGAGCATCATCGATTTAGTATGAAAAGATAGTTTAGACATTGATGCTAAAAATACATGCTAAAAACGTGCATTTGTTTGTTCGCAATTACTTACACTATACACACTTGAACTACATTGCACATGTTGTAGCGTAGCTGTTGAGACATACAGTCGGTAACAGAAGTGTCCGAACACTAGCAAAAATTCCTATGTAAAAAAAGTACACTTCATGAGGTTTTGTGAAATAAATCCTTGTCGAATCCTGTTCTTAGTCAGTGTAAGAACATGATTCGATTAGGATTTAGTTAACAAAACCGTATGAAGTATACTTTTTTTACATAGGAATTTTTGCTAGTGTTCGGACACTTTTGTTACCGACTGTACGCTATATAGTTCAAAATACGGTTACTTGATACTTTTTGTTTTGTTGTAAAGATCTTGGTCTGAAGTAAGTCCCATTGTAATATCTTTACAATCTAAAGAAAATAAAGCGCCATCTGGTGAAAAAAAGTGGAATCAGCGCTCCTATCTCAAAAACGGTTCAAGATGGGAGAAACGTTAATTACGAAGTTATAGACCATCATCGATTTTCTACGAAAAGACAGTTTTTAGACATTATTGATGAAAATAGAATGCTTAAAACGTACAGTTGTTTGTTCGCAATTTACTACACTGTGCACACTTTGCAGCATAGCGGATAACACGTATACTCTGTGGTTCAAAGTACTGTTACTGTAAGCGGTCACATCGATTAGCGCAAAGTCGTTTTCAACCAACTTCAGAAAGGAGGGTGTACTTAATTTAAGCTATGTGTTGTTGTTGGTGTTTGTAAGCTTATAACTTCGTAAAAGATGTTCTAATTAACCGACTTCAAAAAGGAGGAGGTTCTCAATATAAAGCGTATGTTTTTTTGTTTTTGTTTGTTAGCTCATAACTTCTGAACGGATGATCTGATTTTGATACTTTTTGTTTTATTGTAAAGGTCTTGGTCTGAAATAGGTCCCATTGTAATATATTTACGATCAAAAGAAAATACAGGGTGCCCAAAAAAGTCAGTCCCAACTCTTTTAACTGCTGAACAGCTGCAGCTATAGTCTTAAAAATGGTATGTAAGTATAGTAAAGTAGATATGTGGAAAGCGATTCAACCGCCTACAGCACCACCTGGTGGAAAACGGTGGAGTTGGCGTTCCTATCTCGGAAACGGTTCAAGACAGGGGAAAAAAGTGAATTGTAAAATTGCAAAGCATTATCGATTTAGTACAAAAAGATAGTTTAGACATTAATGCTAAAAACAGAACACTTAAAACGTGCATTTGTTTGTTCACAATTTCCTATTTTGTGCACACTTGAACGACATTGTATATGTTGTAGCGTAGCGGGTGACATTTATGCTATGTAAAATTCAAAGTATGGTTATTGTAAGCGGTCACATAGATTAACGCATAGATGTTTTAAACAGACTTCATAAAGGAAAAGGTTCTCAATACAAACCATGTTTCTCGTTGTTGTTGTTGAAATTTGTTAGCTTATAATTTCGTAAGAGATGATTTAATTTTAATCCAGCGCAGCGGAAGACACATATTCACTGTAAAGTTCAATATATATGCCTAACAGAATTTTTGGTTATGAATACAGCATATCCGTTCTTTACATTTCTAAAGACATTTTAATTTAACGTATGTTCATTCAATAGATAGTTTTTTGCTCATATCCGATAAAGGCAAGAAAAGTGACACAACTTAAAAATGCAGCATTTGAGAAAAATCAACTTAAAAATAACTTGACTAGAATAAAACTGGCATAACTGTCTCTCGAGTGGATAACCTTTGTAGATGGAGATGTAACTTTTTTGTTCACATTGGGTACATTTCATGTATTTTTCAGTGACATAAATCATTTTTTGAGTAATGTCACTATTTTTGGAAGTTGTGATTTGTGAAACTGTCGTCGAACGTCTTCTGATGATCTGCTATATGAATAAGTTTTCACTGAAAAGAGAAAAATAAAATCTTTTTGTAAAAAAATAGAACTAACTCCAAAAAGCAACTACTATTCAAACAACTAAAAAAAAATTTGGTACGAAATGAAACTGTAAATTGCGCCTAAAATTATAAAATAATTTCCTTCACCAAACAACCTATAATACTACAATTAATCATAACTTTTGAAGTCGGTGCAAAATTAAATAAAAATTGATACCTTTATTCAATACAAAAATCAAATCCTATTCAAAATACACATCTTACATTGTCACCTGCAAAACGCAGCCAAAATATGCTTTGATTCAAGAAAACGAATAAGATTTCGTAAGCAGCAAAAGTTGGCAAAGATGCTGGTAACTGACGTCTTTGGTGAAAGAAAAATTGCAAAATTTTCTGGTAAACATATTCAATTTCTTTGGGATATCATTATTATTTTGATAAGGTATATTAAGAGAGCAATCAAGAATATGAAACAATACATCGTACAATACATATTATGAAAATGTACATCTTGCGTGTATATTTTTGCCTTACGTTTTGATCGCAAAATCCAAAAGCCACCAAGGATAATAGTTATCAAAGTTATACCAAATTTGCAAAGGAAACTCTAACTTCGTAGAAACATAAATACCGCATTGTGAAGAATGTTCACTGTTCTATGTAGATGCTACTAATGGACCAATTGTATACAGTGATAAAATAATAAAGGAAACATGAAAATGGATCATTCGAGACAACAGCATTTGTTGCTACCGATCTAAAAACAAACCTTTAAAAACTAATTTAATTTTATTTAATTTGCGTCGACTTCAAAAGTTATGATTAATTGTAGTGTTATAGGTTGTTTGGTGAAGGAAATTATTTTATAATTTTAGGTGCAATTTACAGTTTCATTTCGTACCAATTTTTTTTTTAGTTGTTTGAATAGTAGTTGCTTTTTGGAGTCGGTTCTATATTTTACAAAAAGATTTTATGTTAAATAAATCCTTGTCGAATCCTGTTCTTAGTCAGTGTAAGAACAAGATTCGATAAGGATTTATTTAACAAAACCGTATGAAGTGTTTTTTTTTTACATAGGAAGTTTTGCTAGTTTATTGAAATTTATTTTTCTGACTTAGTGAGAATAATGCCTGAACCGGGAGTCGAACCCCAGATCATTGACTTTCAAGGTCAAGGCTCTAACAATTGAGCTATCCAGGCTGACAACCGGTGGACATTACTCACTCAGACAACCTTTAGGCAGAAACATCTGGTCTGTCATGTAGATAGCTCGACAAAAATAAGCTGCAGGTAAAGGAAAACATCATTAAACAATGGGAGAAAGAAATACAATATATTAAAATCACACAATCAACTGATTGGGAAGAAAATCATATTTATTGGAATTTATTTTTCCGACTGACAAGGAGAGGTCACAACATGGAAAATTCAGATCGGGATGAAATTGCGCAGGATTGTAGTATACTATGAGGGTAACAACATATTAAAGCAGTAGGACCCACTAGCCACAAAATTTCGAGAAAAAAGCATTTAAAGTTTCAGTAATCTTTAAATACAAGTTATTTCGCAAGCGAGTAAGCGCCTCAGCGGTGTTATCCTAAAGCGTGAGTCTCCCACCCAGATGACTTGGGTTTGAGGCTACCTACGGGACTATGTTTTTTTTTCGTTAACTTTTTATTTATTTTACTTTATTTTACAATTCAATTCAAAATTTGAAAATCTTAATACATTTTTTTTTTTAATTTTCTTGAGTATAAAATAACTTTTTCTATTTTTAACATTTATAACTTAAAAATATAATAAATTTATATAACGTAAAAAATAAATTTTAGTTTTATTTTAACTGTAAAATAAGGTAAAACTAAAGAAACTGTTTTTAATTATTTATCTAAATATATTTTTTTTTATTTTAGGTATATTTAATTTTATTTTTTAAATTACAAAAAAAAAAAAAAAAAAAAATTACAGAGAAATGGTGATTTTCACTGCATATATAATTACTATCCAAATTAAATAATTACTTCTCCAATCAATATAGTTTCTTCAAAAATTATAGTATAGGATTACAATGCTATTAAATTATTACAGGTAAAGAAATGTTATCTTTAAATGTAGATTTTAAATGTTAATGAACATCGTTTCTTTTTCGATAACGACTTCCTTTTTTTTTATCCTTCTGTGCACAAAATAAAATTCCACCTGCCCTTTATTATTAACAAGCTAGAAGTGTTTACGTAATTTATACACATTCAAACCAAATCAGGAAGCTCAAACCAAGATTTAAGTACACCTGCTAACTATTTTACACTTTGTTTACAGCTTGCTTATTTTTTAATTATTTAAATATTTGTCTGTTTTTCTTTGTTTCTTATTTAGGGTTTTGTAAAACTAAACTTTATTTTTTAAGTTATAGAAATTTATCGTATTTTTAAGTTATAAATATTAAAAATAGAAAAAGTTATTTTATACTCAAGAAAATTAAATTATTTTTTACTAAAATTTTCAAATTTTGAATTGAATGGTAAAATAAAGTAAAATAAATAAAAAGTTAAGATTGCATAAAAAGTTAAAGGGGAAAAAAAAAATGTCCCGTAGGTAGCCTCGAACCCAAGTCATCTGGGTGGGAGACTTTGCGCTTTAGGATCACACCACTGAGGTGTTTACTCACTTGCGAAATAACTTGTATTTAAAGATTACTGAAACTTTAAATGCTTTTTTCTCGAAATTTTGTGGATAGTGGGTCCTACTGCTTTAATATGTTGTTACCCTCATAGTATACTACAATCCTGCGCAATTTCGTCCCGATCTGAATTTTCCATGTCGTGACCTCTCCTTGTGAGTGAAAATAATGCCTGGACCGGGAGTCGAACCCCAGATCATTGACTTAAAAGGTCAAGGCTCTACCAGTTGAGCTATCCAGGCCGACAACCGGTGGACATTACTCACTCAGACAACCTTTAGGCAGAAACATCTGGTCTAGCATGTAGATAGCTCGATAGAAATAAGCCGCAGGTAAAGGAAAACACCTTTAAACAATGGGAGAAAGAAATACAATATATTAAATCAGTTGATTGTGTGATTTTAATATATTGTATTTCTTTCTCCCATTGTTTAATGGTGTTTTCCTTTACCTGCGGCTTATTTCTGTCGAGCTATCTATATGATAGACCAGATGTTTCTGCCTAAAGGTTGTCTGAGTGAGTAATGTCCACCGGTTGTCGGCCTGGATAGCTCAATTGGTAGAGCCTTGACCTTGTAAGTCAATGGTCTGGGGTTCGACTCCTGGTCCAGGCATTATTTTCACTCAGTCGGAAAAATAAATTTCAGTAAATATGATTTTCTTCCCAATCAGTTGATTGTGTGATTTTAATATATTCAATTTTTGCCAGTGTTCGGACACTTTTGTTACCGACTGTACTATGTATTAATATTAATTATTTATAATATATATATATATATATATATATATATATATATATATTATTTTTTTTCCCAGAAAAAGAAAAATTGTGTTAGGAAGCATATCAACGTATAGTCTTAAAGGGACTGCGAACATTAGAAATATTTTTATGTAAATTGTCTTAGAACTATGAAAATTTGCATACATAGATTAAAATTATAGTAATACAATTAAGTATATTAAAAAAAAATTTAAACTAATTAAATAAATAAATAAAAAAAAAATTCTTTAATTTTTGGAAAATTTGAAAAAATTTCTAAAAATTATTTTCTATTCCTTTCACTTAATATTATTATGGCTTAAAAATACATACTAAAATATTATTTTTAGTATGTATCTGTGCATTCAGTTATCGATTATTGTTTAAAATTAAATAGAATGCTGAAATTTTAATGAAAATTTTTAGCATTCAAACTTTTTTTTTTCTTTATTTCCAGATATTTTAAAATATATTATTAAATTATAATAATGTAAAATCGAGGTATAAAATAAAAAAAAATTATTTAGCACAAAGCTAACTAAAGTGAAGAAAATTTAAATTTTCGATTTTTTTTTTTTTTTTTTTTTTTTTTTTTGAAATACAGTTTGAGAAATTTTAATGTATTTAATATTATTGCATTTCACTGCATATAAATGATTTATTATTCAACAGCACAGTAATTTCATTCATTGGGATAAATTACTTACAGCATCTTTTAATTATTAATCAGTATGCATTTACTAGAACTTCTTTTTTGAAAATAAGACTTCGTAAAATTTCTGACAACTTAAAATGCAATAGGTAAGTAATTCGCCTTAGAATATACAAATTTTTAAATTTAAATTTTTGCATTTTGTAAAGGTAATGAATATAATTTTTTTGTATTTAAATAGAAGCCATTGGCATTCATAAGAAACACATAATACTGTTCTAAAAAAATTTTCCTTGGGATATATATAAACTAAGCACTTTTTTAAGACTACAATTTGTTACTTTTCTACAATAAATATGACTTTTTAATTGTTTAAAATATGCCAAGAGGTAAAATTTGAGGTTTTTTGACAGTTTTTGACGTAAGGTTTTTGACACAAGGTTTTTGATGTGACAGTTTAAACTGTGGTTTAAACTGTCAAAAACTGCCCTGTGTCAAAAACTTTCCAACCTTGGATTTGGTGTATTGTACACTTTTTACTAATAATCTTTTTGCTTCGAAACTTCATTTTCTAGTTTTGGAGTCAGAACTTTGTTTTTCATTGGCCGCTTGTTTGTGTTTATCGTATAGGATATGTTCTTTTTCCTTTATGGTAAAATGAAGCTTTAAAGGATTTTTTTTCTTCTTCAAAGCAGAATGCTTTAAAAATATAAAGAAAGTATTAGTTTTAAACAAGAAATATATTTTAAAATTTACATTTTTCTTCCTTCCAGTTCGAATTTTTTTTTTTTTCAAGAATGAAAATTACGCGTCTCCTGGGATCCACCACAATACATTTTTTGCGTAATTTATGTGCTATAGCACGTAACGGTTTGTTACTTTTTGGCGCGGCCGTTTTGGCGCTGCCGTTTTGGCGCGGCCGTTTCGGCGCCGGCCGTTTTGGCGCTGGCCGTTTTGGCGCCGGCCGTTTCGGCGCCAGATGTTTACATTCCGAACTTTTTAAGTATAAGTTTTTTTTTTTTTTTTTTTTTTTTTTTTTTTTTCCGAAAACTTAATAAATAGCCGGGAATATTCAAGAATTTTATAACTGTTTATTATTATATGGATTAAAATAAACCCGCGAGTTAATCATTATTGACTTTATTTAAGTGAAGGCAGTTTAAGAATTGGTTAAGAATGCATACCTTTTCTTTATCCTGTTTCTTGCTAAAGTTAACTTTTATTTTATCTCAGCAAGCTTTATTATATAGTAAATTTTAATACGCAAACTGTAAATAAAAATAAACAGAAGTCTTTAATAATTAAATTCTGTGTAACAACAACAACAAAAAAAAAAAAAAAAAAAAGAAGAAGAAGAATAGCAGTGATAACTTTAAGATAATGAAAACTTTATAGAAAGTTATTTTTTATTTTTATGAATTTTTTTTTTTTAATAACTGGTGGAGATTTAAAAGTACAGGATATTTTCATCTGGCACTTCTAAACGTAAATTGCTCATTTTTCTTTTTGTACAGTTGATTTTTACTGATTTAGTGATTAATGAACCTAAGTCTACATTTTAACTGTGGGGAGTTACTAAGTTACAATAAATAAAGTAAATAGTAAGCTGAGGGGGGGGGGATGGTATTAAAAATTAATAAGTTGTATGGAACTATTCTACTATGTGTAATAAGTTTCAGAAATTTAGAGCAATACGAGCTTTAAGTAAGTTATTAAAAAAAAAAATTAAAGCAGGTGTGTATTTACCGTGTAATGGTTTTTGCCGGTTTTTACTATCTGGGCCAAAACATGTTTTTCCCATGGTTTTTACCACCTTCAGAAAAAATAAAATTCCTATTTTTTTATTTTTTTATTTATTTTTGTTTTTTAATTTACCCCCAAAAACCTTCGGGACATATTTTAAAATTTTTAGTTCTCATTTTCCCAATATTATTTACTATGAAATTTCCATTCTTTCATCCATTTCTAACAACAATATTTTGAAAATAAAAATAAATAAATAAAAAAAAGCAATGTTGACGTCATGAAATTTGTTTTATTACATGATCAGTTTAACCCTTTATCAGTTACAAACATTTTTTTCTGTCACTCAATAGTTGAAATAAAAGGGGCTAATGTGACAATCTTAAAAAAAAAAAAAAAAAAAAAAAAATTGGAAAATAAGATTATTATTTTCATAGTAATAAGTTTAATAAATTTTAACTACAAAAATCAAGTTCTTTTCTCAGATTATCACTGGCTCCTTTAAATTACGATTAATTCATCAGTAATATCATTAATAAATAATTAAAATATTTTTTTGGTTCATGCATAAAATAAATAAATAAATAAATAATAATAATAATAATCAGAAATGACATTGTTTATTTTATTACGCAAAGAACCGCCCGACGATAAGTTTAATAAGTTTTAACTAGAAAAATCGAGATTTTTTTTCTAAGGTTATCACTGGCTTCTTTAAATTGCGAAAAGTTCTATTCATCATTAATATCATTAATAAAATATTAAAAATATTTCTTGATTTAAGCATTAAAAAAAATAATAATAATCTGGTGTGTCACTCACTCGACTTTCTCTCACCCTAAAATTTAATACTATAAATACAGGTTGGATATTAAGATGTAAGAAAACGATGTTATGTAAACCTATGTTAAACAATTCAAAGGGAGACTTTTATATGATAATTAGTTCTGCGTGAGGGGGGAGAGGCTACCGCTCCCCCAACCCCCCGTTTCATTGTCATATTTATATAGAACCTACGTCACATTTATATAGAATTTAATTCGGTTATTAAAAAATAATTCTGTTTTTAAAAAATAATTTATTAAAATTATTATTTTAAAAAATTATCTTTTATGAAAATGAAGACGATTTCCATAATACACAAGTAGTATAACACCAAATATCCAAAAAAAGTCCACTTTATTCTCTCTCTCTCTCTCTATAAATATATATATATATATATTAAAAAAAAAAAAAAAAAAAAAAAAAAAAATTTTCTAATTTTTTTTTTTTCGTTAAAAGTAAAAAAAAAATCGATAACTTCGTTTTAAATTATCGCAGATCGATGGTTCAACCATTCGTTTTAAAGGTATTGGCGAGCTCTTTTGAAAGATACCCATCATGAAAATTTACTCCCTTCGAGGTGGGACTTGCCCCCCAGGGGGAGGGGCGAGGCTCCTACATACACAAATGACTAATTTTAATAATTTTTAATTGTAAAAATCTAGTTTCTCACCTTATCATTGGCTCTTTTAAATCACGCAAAATTCTATTCATCATTAATATAGTTAGCAAATAATTTAAAATATTTTTTTGTTTACGCATAATATATATATATATATATATATATATATATATATATATATATATAAAATCAGAAATTACATTGTTTATTTTATTACCCAAAGAACCGCACGGCAATAGGTTTAATAAGTTTTAACTACAAAAATCGAGTTCTTTTCTCAGATTACCACTGACTTCTTTAAATTACGAAAAATCCTATTCATCATTAATGTCATTAATAAAAAATTAAAAATATTTTTTGGTTCAAACATTAAAAAAAAAAAAAAAAAAAAAAAAAAAAAAAAAAAATCAGAAATTACATTGTTTATTTTATTCCCCAAAGAACCTCCATCACCAAATTGGTTAGAATCTTTAGAATTGCTGCGTATGTGTTGCCATCTGATGACTAAGTTTAATAAAAAACAAGTTTCTAATCTTATCATTGGCTCCTTTAAATTAAGCAAAATTCTATTCATCATTAATGTATTTAATAAATAATTTAAAATAGTTTTTTCTTCACGCATAATAAATAAATAAATAAGAAATCATATCTATCATTAAATAAATTTTAACTGAAAAGGCTGAGACGAAAGCCGCGGCCATTTCGTGAAGGACAGGCTGCGCAAAAACGGCCTCTCCGAAATGGATCTCGCGCCAAAACGGCCGCGCCAAAACAGCCGCGCCGAAATGGGTTTCGCGCCGGAACGGCCGCGCCAAAACGTCCCATTCCGAGCACGTAAACGGCATCGCTGATTACGTAGTTTATACAGTAAAATGTAGAACTTTTATTATTATTATTATTATTATTTTTTATATATTACATCTGTTACAATTACAAATATGATTATTAATAAGTTTTACAAAAGCAAGCTCTTCAGAACTTTTGCTCCCTTAAAACAATCTTTTTATGCTGCTATATCTAGATTTATGGGATAGCTATCTTTCATATTACAGGCTCTACCAGTGGCCAAGCAGTTCTGCATTCAAAGTTGCCAGATGGGTACTGCCGGGTTTGAACCCAAGTCGTGCTCATCGACCTAGCAGTTCAGAGTTTTACATGGTTTCCTCTGAAACTTGTGTAAATACATGCTAAGATCCCTTAGAAAGACCACCCACAGAGGACATTGCACCTATAGTCCTCGAACCCTAATTTAGTCAGTTAGCCTTAAGCCACACAGCTACAACCTTGCATACTAAAGCTGATATCCCATAAAACTATATGATGCATATACATATTTTAAGAAAATGAAAGATAAACTACTGTATTTAAAAAAAAAAAATTCTTCTGTTGAGAATTTTAAAGTTTACTACTGTCCTTATAAAAAGAGTTTTTTTTAATAGTAATATTCTTTAAATATAATTTTTATAAAAACTGTCTTAGAAAAACTTCAGTTTTTTTACAGTCACTATTTGTCATCAAGTTAACTATAAAAAGTCTGCTGTAGTTTTGAAGTCATGGCACACCTTTAAAAATGCTGTAGTTGTTTTAAAGTCAGAAACCATTCTTTAAAAATACCACTGTTTTTTTTTTTTTTTTAAGTTGTGAAATTTACTTTAGAAACTGCGCTTTTTTTTTTTTTTTTAAGTCAAAGCACATTTTTTGAAATTGCTTTAGAATTGTCGGATTTGGGATTTTTCTGTGGAAAAACAGCAGAATTATTTTGCTGGGGACTTCTGAAAGTGTGGGCTTAACTTTCTGATGTTTAATCATAGTGAAAGTATCTCTACATACTTAATAATAAAATCGCTCAAGTGCTGGCAATATAAATAAATAAAGAAGAAATAAATAAATGCTCAATATTCCATTATCACTTAACTTTGTTAAATTATAAACACACTCCTTCAAGATTATAACAGAATCGTTGACCTATTAAGATATTGCTCTTGACCTTGAAGCAGGCCACAGACAAACTAATTAAACTAACTTTTATTTGCACCTTCATTTCTTTTGTGAGCTGAACACAACATAAAAAGATATAATACTAAAGTTTATTTACATTATCCAAAATCACAGAATATGTATATATTTTATTCCCCCCCCCCCCTTAAATTATATGAATAATACAGATTTTAATAAATTTCTGGAGTGCATTTCTCCTATTTTATTATTTAATTTGCCAATTTAATTTTAATTTGCTTTTAAGGAGTAAAAATAGCATGTGACATGCTTCTTATATTATCATAAAAAAATCAATTTTCACAAATCTCTCTGTTGGATTTGTCACAATCCTGTTGATTTCAAATTTTCGAGGTTTAATTGTAATAAATTATAACTTTGATAACTATTTGTTATATTTTCAGTATTAATAACTAAATGAGGAAAATATATTTTAAAAAATAATAATCATATGTGTCACCATCAAAGTCCACTTGAAATTATTGATTTTGTAAAATTTTTAACTTCTGGTTTTCAATGGATTTCTATGTTTTGAGAGGTCCAGAATACAATTTGACCCTTTTAAAAAAATGTCTCTATGTGTGTGACAAAAATTTGAGGCAACTGCATCTCAAGAACTACTTACTGCACAGAATTTCATAAAAATTTATATGTAGTTGCACTATGACCTAAATTAGTGTTATCAATTTTTTAGACAAATTGCTCAACAGGTGACATTGCTATACTGTGATCCATTTAAGTGATGGCTGAATCTCAAGCTCTATTGTATGTAAAATTTGATAGGTGAGAAGGTCATTATGAAAAATTATGCCCATTCATTCAGTTTTGGTGCATATCAGTTGATAGGTAGGGCTGCTATACTGCAGTTTTCCTTATGTCTGGGAATTTCTATATCTGTTGCATATTTATGTCCTGAACCTGTCTTCAGCCGGCATTTCCAGTGTTCAAAGACAGTTCCAGGTCATAGAAATCACACTTTGTGAGACTCTGGTGGCTTCTGCTACTTTGGCTTATATTTGGCCCCCTCTGATCAACCACAACTCTCTAAGCTTCTGAATCGGTTAAAAGACTTCGCTAAGACATCGCACTCATCGAAGTTATGCATTTAGATGGTGTACATAATAATGAAACCAGTTGGTTTTACATTTTTTCTCAGTTATCTTCATATTCCCATGATGCATTAACCTGAAGTTTTAGGGATATAAAGGACATGTTATAACTCTACAATTTCAATGAAGATTTTGTCCAGACCAGTAGCAATTTAAAAAAGAAGAAAAGTGTTTGGAATCACGTTGCAAAAAATAATCCTTGAAATGCATTGTAGCAGATGATTACAATAGGGTTTCTACAGATGAGGAATAACAAAACCTGATAAAGTCAGGAAAAAGCAAAACTGAGCTAAGAATTCAGGAATAAACCAGTCTCTGTTGAAAGGTCAGGAAATAACAAATCTTAACTAAAAAATCAAGAAAAAAAAAATCAGGGGTTGTTTTCAAGAAAAATGCTGTGAGTTTATACAGAAATTTCTATCATATTATTCCTTATTTATAGCAGTGTATTAGTGTATTATGCTTTTCTAGCTATTCAATTTCCAAACTTGATATATCACTGTTTTTAAACAAATTTCTTTCAATAATTCAATAGCAATAGGAACGAAATATTTGCTGATAACAGATGAATTTTGAAGGAATTAGATGAAATATGGCTGAGGATTAGTGGCCAGGGCTATAGAGAAAGAAGGACTGGCTCATAAGAGGGTGAAAGTGCCGACAGAAATAACTGCTGATGATATAGCAGAGTTGTCTATCTTTATAAGCATTGTTAGTGCCTATCCTTTTTTCATACCATTATTTTAAAGAATAATTTTCTTATTCAGTAGTAGTCACATATTGGAGAAAATTATTCTATAAAAGCAATATCACCCTTTTATTTATTTTTAGTTTCTCATCATGCAGTTGGTATAAAGAACTTATATAAAATTATTTGACACCTAATTTTTTTTTGACAATTTTACACATTTTTAGATGTAAGGAATCTGAAAATCACAGATGCCTGCAGAGAACAAACAATCCAATGTAAGGAATATTTTTATCATGAAGTTATCAGACCAACTTTAAAATATCATTTATGATGTTAGTATAAATATGATTGACTATGAACATTCTATATTAAAAACTTTGTAAGTTATTCAAAATTTACAGCTTTCTTAACATGAGAGAATAGAGCAAAATTTTCATTAAACAAGCATTATTTATGAAGAAAATTTTCATTGTAAAAATATCAAACCCCTTTTACAATATCATTTATGATACTGGCATGAACATCATTGACTGTGAATATTCAAATTTGAAAATTTTGCAAGATATCCTAAATTTAAGATATTCTTAATATGGCAAAATTTGTGCTTTTGATATTTATTATTTTAATAATTATAACATTTAATTGTTTTACATTTTAAATTTTCTATGATTTTTCTTGAAAATAGGAATATTTGATCAGCTGCATAATTTTCCAAAATGATGCATGTCTATATTGAATTTCACTTCAGAAATTTAACATAAGTCTCAGAAAATTTCAATGAAAATGTAAGGAAAACCTGAAAAAGGTCAGGATTTTCTTTTCTTGAAATAGTGTAGGAACCCAGTAGAAGGTTTCTTTTAATTTTCTGTATTCATTTGTGTAAGAATAAAATGTATATTTATAGGGTTATAAATGCTTCTTTAACAAACCAAAAAAAAAAAAAAAAAAAAAAATGCATGTATTATGTATGCCCATAACATGCAGGGTTTTCAAACCAGTGCAATATCATATTTAGAAAACTTGACTTACTATATTAGACACAACATATTGCAATCAGAATATAAAAATATTAAATTTGTGGTGAAATCTGAGCATTTTTACTAAATTTTTAACTGCATAAGTCAAGCATGAACAAAATTGAGTCTGGATAATTTATCAGTCAAATGTACTGAGCAACTCTTGTAAACTCAGTCAAATATTGTAAAAGTTCAGAAAGATATATAGAATAGAATGACTGGAATTTCAGTTGTTCTTTAAAAAGAAGCAAATCTATGGGAAATTTTATTGAAATTTACATTTTGAAACAATTATTGGTAATATAATGTATGTTATTTCAAAGTAAAAATTTAGATTTACCCCTTTATGGATTTGCTTCTTTCTAAGAGCTATTGAATTTTAATTTTGAGTAACTATGCATTTGGCTAATATATCATGCAAATGAAATTTTTTTAGATTTACACATGCATGGTTAAAAATTTAGAAAAAATGCTTATATTTCCAAATGCTCTAAAAAATTAGGAAATAATGATTTTGAATATAAACTTCCGATGAGGAAATGTTTTGTTCACTGATATGCGATCTATAGGTGTTGCAAGAAAACAAGGAATAATTAAATTTTATTGGTGATATATTTCTAAACAAACATGCAGAATTAGTGCTTATCACACCAAAAAAACAGCGATTTCTTGGATAAAATAAGTTTTAATATTTGATAAAGTTTTCCTTGACCAGAAACAATATTGTACGTACATGAGACATAGAATCAATAAAGTTATCAAAGAGAGACTGTGTTATTCTCTCCCACTTCTGTGGAAGAGTTTTCTTATTTGCAAATGATAAGTGGCCAGTTATCATTTTTCTTTAAAAGACCTAAATATGTTTTATTGAGTTCATATCAGGAGAATATGTTAGTAAATCTATTTGAATGATTCCTTCATTGAAAAGAAAATCATCCACTAGTCAAACATAAAATGACATGCTTTATTGTCCATGAATGCATTTATGCCCAAGTGCAACATCATAAGGAATCATAATTAATAAATCTGAGGATCTCATCTCTATATCACTGACAAGGGAAGTATGAATTGGTAAAATTGCTATTGAAACCAAACCAAGCTTAAATTAAAGAACATGGTCGAAAACATTGGGTACAGTACAAATTTGCTGCAGCAACCCCTATGTGGGTGAGATAAGACCCCCTAATAGTTTTAGTTAATTCTATAAAAACCAACAAAACATGCATAGAAGTAAGAACGGATGGTGCAATGGTAGCGTGCTTGACTTCTGATACGGTGGTCCTAAGATCGAGTTCCCGAAAAGGCGTTTTGTAATTTGTTTATTTTTAGAATTTCTTTTTCTTTATATTTTTAATTAAATTAAATTATTAATTTAAGAGAAAATATTTATTACCTTAAAAATATCCCTTTTTTTTTTTTTTTTTTTTTGAGTATTTCAATTAATAAAGTATTGACCATGAATTTAAGAAATATATATATATTTACTTTTTTATTTATAAAAAAGAAAATCATGTTTAAAGCTATGAATGTAGTTTCTAATTTATAACAATTAGGATTAAAAGTAGAAAAATCATGAAACCATAAGTATTTTTCACAATGAGCACCAGAAATATAAATTTGAATTACAATTTTGTTCACCATCAATTATTGTTCATCACTAACATTTTGTTAAATATTTGGCTTTTTGTCAAGATTACTAGATTTTTAAAATTCATATTTACCCAGATTTTAAATTTTTTGAGATGTATACTAATTATAAATTAGTAAAATCATTTTGAGAAAATTTGTCATTGTGTTCAATATTATTATCAGTTCTTCGGACACCACCAAATTTGGCAGTTGTTTAATGAAATATTATAAATGAAGGTTAAATACGACGTCGAATAGTTAAGCAACAGCTGTTGATCATTCAGGATTTTTCATGCAAAAAATTATATGAATAAATAATACAATTGAGAGCAGACGATTAACTGTTGCTATTAATGTCGTCGTTAAAAAATAGTAATTAAAAATTTACATAAAGCATAATCATTAACAAAATGTTATCTGAATGCAATCATTAACAAAATCTTATCTAAATATAATATAAGAGTATTTCCCATTAAATTATTAATTTCTTTAAATTTAATAAATAAATTGGTGAAAAATTAAGAAATTATTAAATTGTTCACACTGAAAAAAGAAAAAAGCTTGTTTTAATATAACTATTATTTTCTCTTAAAATAATGATTTAATTTAATTAATGTAAAAAATAAATATTTCAGTGGAAATAAAAAAATTTAAATACAAAACGTCCTTGCGGGGACACGATCGCAGGACCTCCATATCAGAAGTCAAGCACGCTACCACTGCACCATCCGTTCTCACTATGATATGTGTTTTGTTGGCTTTTATATGAATAACAAAAACTATTAGGGAAGTCATATCTCACCCCGATGGGGGTTGATGCAGCAAATTTGTACTGTACCCAATGTTTTCGACCATGCTCTTTAATTTAAGCTTAGTTTGGTTTCAATAGCAATTTTACTGATTCATACTTCCCTTGTGAGTTTTTGATGCTTCATTCCTAGTAATAGACAGATTTTGATAGCCTTAGTCACCACTTCACAGACACTTTCACGCACAAATGGCAGGATTATTTTGAATGTCAGTTTCTCTCCAGATAATATTCCATCTATTGTCAGGTTATGCACTAAAGCCAGACTCATTCGGGAAGAATGTGTTGCTCCGCTCATCTTGTTTCTACCTAAGCTGCTCTTGCATCTACCATCTACATGCAACATGGTGGCCCATCATAAACCATAGCTCTACAAGCATACAAAACAACACAATGGAGTCACTTTTGAAGACTTTAAGTAGAAAGTCTAATATCAGTTGGTTGTCCTCTGAAATTGCTGTTATAATAATGGTGTTCACATTTTATAGCAACAATATGGTGGGCCAACTGTTGTGTTCATTTCTTCCTGTTAGTGATAAATACCGATCCTCACTTTATATTGTTACAGGTGTATAACCTCCCCAGGATCTTAGTGAACATTTCCATTTTTCAAAAAATCACTTCCATAGTCAGGAAACAACACTTTGAGAAACTTCTAATGCTTCTACAGAGAATAAAACTTTTCAAGAGCTATCCCTGAAATCAGTGTTTTAGTTTGCTGTCTCTGAATTTATGTTAAATTATTTTGTTTTTACAGAAATCTCTCATTTGAATGCTTAATTTGCCTTATAATTATTAAGAACTCTCCAAATATTAGTTGTTATAGGTATAAATTCTTTTAATAATAACCATGTGGTACAGTATTAATAAGTCTTCCATTACCATTTATTCTGCATGCAAATAGTACTTTTCAGGGTTTTTGAATGTTAAATAGATCAGGCCTGCCCAAGCAAAAATGCATGGAGTGCCGCATTGGGAATCTTTTCTATTCAGGCGGATCACATCTTATGCATATATGTGCATGTGTATATATGTTTGTGAGTGCATTAATCATGTATGCATATGCGTTTTCGGGGGAGGGCAGGATGAAGATTCGGAACAGAATACATTAATTTAAATTATTTACATGCAGTCATAAAATAACAATAGTATCATAAAAAATTTCTGACATATACATTATAATAACTATAATAAAAAGAAGAATTAATGGATCTAATAATATTTCATAACAACAATGTGATTCTTTAGCTACTATAATCGTTGAAAGGTATTTATTTTCCCTTTAAAAAGTCAGAACATATTTATTAATTTTTAATATGTTAACCAAAGTTATCAAATGTTAAATATCGTCAGTCTCCTCGCGGGCCGCAAGAAACTACATGGCGGGCCACGGGTTGGCCACCCCTGAGATAGATTACTTCTGCTTCCACTGTAATAGATTGTGTTTGACCTGCCTCGAATTACCAATGGCTTTCCAGGCTATTGATTCAGCCAAGATGGGCTGTTGAGCCACTGTATTTATTGTTACAAAACATTCATGCATGTCAATTGTTTTTAAACAGAAAAAGATTGCTGTAGGTTGCTTTTTTTTTTCACTCCTTATCTAAAATGCATAGTTTTCTTATCACTGGCAAAATTTGCATAGTCCCAACTTTGTAAACATTTCCTTTTTAATTTCATTTTTATTTTAAAAGTTGTTGATTTTAAGGTTGTTTCATACAGAACTTACAATATCCCCTAACTGTTTTAAACAATGTATTTAATATTTTTTAATTTCGATTGTAATATGTTCTGTCTAATACAGTATCAGTATGTCAAATTTCCTAAAAATGACAAAATATTTCAATTTTGTTAAAGAAAACTATATATCTCAACAAATATACATTCTATTCTCATACAAATGGATACTTATAATTAAAAGAAGCAATTACAGCTACAACAATGTATTTAATATTTTTTAATTTCGATTGCAATATGTTCTGTCTAATATAGTATGTCAAATTTCCTAAATATGACAAAATATTTCGATTTTGTTAAAGAAAACTATATATCTCAACAAATATACGTTCTATTCTCATACAAATGGATACGGATAATTAAAAGAAGCAATTACAGCTACAATTGCTACACAAATAATACATTTCAAGCATTATTTTCTACAAGGTGATCCTCTAAAAAATAATATTTGAAATGCATTGAAGATTTTTTTCTTCAATTTGTTACTGGCCTGTTTTACCTTCAAGACAAAATCATCTTTGAAAAATATGGGGTATAACATGTTTTTTATATCTCTGAAGATATAAAAAATAAAATACATATTTTTACATACATAATCTTCTTAAAAGTGATATGAATAGAGTGATTTTTTTTTTTTTTCTTTTAACAAAGAATGTCTTAAAAAAAAAAAAAAAAATTCTCGCCTGACAGCAAGTTTTTCTAGAGTCAACACTATTAACTGTTGGGAAAACATTCCTGTCAAAAAAGTGAGCTATCAGGAAAGTGTATTTGCTGGTAAAGTACATTTTTAGGAAAATGTACCTGTCAGGAAAGGGGTGTCAGAAAACTTTGCTGTTGGGAAATTGCGCATCAGGAAATCAACCTATATTTATTTTAGTAACTTAGATAATGTAATTGAATTTTTCAAACAACGTTTCACTTTTTTTTTTTTTTTTTTTTTTTTTAACCTTTTATTTCAGAATAACCATTTCAAGAAAGTGTCTTAAAAGTGAAAATTTGATTTTTTTTTTTTTTTTAAACCCATTTCTTTAATTTTGTGCACCAACACATTAAATTTTGTTTGTTAACTATAAAAAAGATGAGAAAAAAAAAAAATAATAATTCATCGTAACATTGTGGAAGATTTGGGTTTTGAGGCACACCTTTTACACAATGTTTTTTGTAAAATACAGAGTTTAAGAAATATTTCAATTTTGTTTTTTGTTAGAATCCAATATTCTCATTGGCTTTTTAGCTTTATTGGTTTCTGTTTTAATTGTATGTATCAAATAATTATTTAAAAAAAAAAAAAAAAAAAGAAGTTGCAAATACTGTTTTATATATATATATATGCATGGTTGTTTTACTGTTTTGTGTTTGTTCAGATAGAAACCTTTGAGGATCCCAGAGAAAGTTTCTCCAAACAAAGCTGAATCCAAGTTGTACATGAAAGAGAATAACTTTTAATATCACTTTAGAAATATTAATATTTTTAATTAAAAATGTCAGTATCTGAGTCTGAAGAACCTAAAAGACATCATCTGAATCTGAGGCATTTTTTTTTCTCCTGCTCGAAGGTAGTTTGAGTATTCTAAATTTGGTACTTGAACTGTATTCAGATAACACTGCCAAGGAATTAATGAATGATAATATTTACTGTTATTGCAATACATTTTTAAGCATATAAAATTTTACTTTTACTTATCAGCTCAAAATATTTATTTTAATTTCTGTAGACATTTATTTTTGTAGACAGTTTGACACATTTAAATTTTTTTTTTTTTTTTTTTAATTATAGGTCCAGTAATATACGTGATCAAAATGCATGAACTTTTTGCTCAAGTCCTTACAAATCGGGACCTTTCAAGAGCTGGAGACCTATTCTCTATTGATGATAACAGTGTTGTAGCAGATTTATCTGAAGTTCTGTCAAAGATTCAGGAGATAGCTAGTGCCTCAGATTTTGTACAAAATGATAATAATCAAAGTGTTGTTGAAATATGCATCACAAGAGTTATATCTGCCATCAGGTATTTACTTTTGTACTTAGAAATATCATTGTCAAGAAAATATTTTTAGATTTTTATTGAATCAGAACCTTTAAGTGTTTATTATTATTGTTTTGTCTGTGTTACTAATTCTGAAAATTGTTTGCTTGGTAAGCATTTAATAGAAAAAAGTTTATAACTGCTTTTAAAAATTTGTTATGCAGAATTGTGTAACTGACATTGTCATAATGATTAATAATAGTCATATTGGACAATGGTAGACAAATTTTATGACTATATTATTAAAAGTTTCCTTAACTATAAGTTTCTTAAATATTTACATTGTATAGCTAGATTTATAAAATAAATCATTGATCTATTGATTGAGACCATTCGTTGCAGGACAAGGTATTGTCATGAATTATTAATATCTATTAAAATTTCAGTGCACTTTTGAAATCAAATTTGTATCTTCTATAGGAAGACATTTAAATTGCAAATATTATTTTTGTGTGGCGTTAAATTTAAAAATTATGAACATTAATTTACCTCTATTTAAAATCTATAAAATACTTCTACAATTAACAAATAATAAAGCCATTTTTAAAAATTTATAATACTGTATAATTTTCATGTTCTGAAACAAGTATATTTAAAAAAAATGCAATTTAAATATTCATTATAATTCTGTAACTGTTTGAAGAAAAACTGTTTGTAAATATGTGCATTTAAAAGAGATTATACTTAACTCCATATTACCATAGTAGTTTCACATTAGGTCAGAGAAAACTTGAGCTACTGCTTACTAGCATATTACTTTGTCATAACTCAAAATTATTAAATTGAAATGAAAAACTGTTATACATGATCTTCTACTATATACACTGCTATAACAGACATATAGAAGAAAGATCCACATTATGAATAAGCAAGTATGAAAGTTTATCATTTCATATTGTTGGAGAGTTTTTTCTCCTCGTTGATTTTTATTTATCTTTTCTTATTATATGACAAATTAACAGCAGTTGTTCAGCATGTCGATCCTCTGCTGTTACTTGCATGTTATCAGATGCATCTGCATTCTTCATCCTGATTGGTTTAAAGAGTTAATCTCGAATGCAATATTTAGTTAGACCATTATTTGAAAAAATTTCTGAATAATTCAAAAAATAATCAAAAATATGTTGAGATTATTCTTCGAAGTTTTTATGTAGATGATCTAGTTACAAGTTTAAATAGCAAATCAGAAATATTATAATTTGTTGAACAGTCTTGTCATATTTTGGCTGAAGGAAAATTGAGTTTGAGAGGATGGAAGTATACAGGAGATGAAGATTCAGAACAGTTTACTTCTGTTTTATTATTGCTTTGGAATCGCAGAGAAGACAAACTGATGATTAATTTCGATTGGTTGAATACATACAGACTTGAAATTGTATCGAAGAAAGTAATTCTTTCTGTTACGCAAAGAGTTTTTCACCCAATTGGGTTTTTATGCCCTGTCCTCTTAGTTCCTAAGCTAATGTTACAAAAAATGTGGAAAGACAATATCCCGTGGGATAAGGAAGTTGAAGATAGCATGAAACGAGAAGTTGTAAGATGGTTTGAAGGTTTGAATATCTTGAATTTGACTATTGTTCGTTGTTTTTTTCCTGATGTAACTAATCAACATAGCATTAGCATTCATACATTTTGCGATGCTAGTCAATTTGCTTACACAGCAGCAGTTTTCATTCGCATCGAATATGCTGATGTTTATATAACTCTTTTGGCAGCGAAATCAAGGGTTGCCCCAGTTAAACCCTTCACTATTCCTAATCTCAATTTACTAGCTGCAATGGTGGAAGCTCGATTATGTAAATCCGTACTCAGTGCACTCCAGTGGAGAGCTATTGAACAACATTTCTGGACAGATTCAACTACTGTATTGAGCTGGATTCAGTGTGAAGAAAATTGGGCTGTTTTTGTCAATAATAGAATACGAGAGATCAGAAAATTAATTGATTCTACCCTTTGGAAACATCTTCCGGGAGCTCGAAATCCACCCAACTTGCCTTCAAGGGGGTGCTCTGCCCAACAACTCTCAGACAGTAAATGGTGGGAGGGACCTACTTGGCTTCGAGAAACTAAAGATAAATGGCCTGTCACCAAACCCATTTTCGATGAACAAGCTATTTTAAAAGAAAGAAGAAAAACGAGCCCAACGTCCAATAGCTTGCTTATCATTTGTTTTTTGAATCAAACTGAAAATGATAAATGCAGCAATAAAAAACATGAAGAAGAAGAGTATTTGAATAGAAATAGTTCAAGTTGGTACTATTTTTATTTTTTGAGTTATGATAAAATGCTAAGAATGGTTGTGTGGATGAAAAGATTCATTTTCAACTGCAGAAATTCAACTTCACGTATCATTGGTGAGTTATCATATAGAGAAATAAAATGTGCAGGACTAAAGATAATCAAGATAATACAAAACGAATATTTTGCTTTTGATGTCAATAGAAAAAAACAAAATTCTTTAATATCGTACCAAGATGGAGAAGGGATTTTTAGAGTGAAGACAAAAGTAATGTATCGAAAAGATTCAGAAGATTTTAAAAACACTATCACTTTACCATCACGTCACCAAGTCGTCGAGAAACTCATAATTACTGAACATAAAAAGAATTCTCCTGCAGGATTGCAAATATTGTTGAATATTTTGCATTAACATTATTGAATTGTTACCTGGGAAAGATTCTGTTACACGACTAGTATGTGTGTGCACATCTAAAGGTGAATTATTTTGGCCAATACAAAGAATTTTCCCACTTGAAGTTTCCTCGTCCTGGTTCAAAGATCGTTGCAGGGAAACAAAACATGAAATTGTGAACAACGAAGATTTTTGTGGAACTCATAACAATGAGGCAGCATCTGTTACTTTGAAAACTAGAAGTGGGAGAGTGGTTAAACATCCTCTAAAATTGGACTTATAAAACTTTATTTATCTTCTGAACTTTAAAATTGTTGTGAAAGTCCTTGAAATATCAAGTAGAAATGTGCTGTTTTATTGTATTTTGAAATTTTCATTTTATTATTCATTTTGTGATATAGTTAAGTTGCCTTCCGCCAACTTAAGGTGGGAGGATGTCAAGGACATGGTGCTTTTTACAATTCATTTATTTACTTTTGAGTGGCAACAAGATTAAAGCCACAGTTTTCTTACAATTTGTTGATATTTAGTAGCAACAGTGGTTCTTTGTTTTGGTGTGTGTTCGAAAGCCGAAAATTGTTCGATGCTTCAGAATTTGAATTCTGTGATGTTTTTTCTTTTGAATAAACCTTTTTTTTATGATTTTGCATTTACAGTCATTGATATGCGGATAGCATAATAGATATTCTCTTTTGAAAAATGAATAATGTAAAACGAACTGAGGCAATTCATAGGTTTATCAAAATTAAATTTGTGCTATATTTGCATGTTTTCAGGTCTCCAGAATCTGAAAAACAGGTTTTTAGCGGTTAGTCTGTTTAACTGTTGTTAGCATATATCAAGAATCAGCATAACTTGTAAATAATTGAAGGGAATTCAAATGTAAGAATTTGTAAATCATTTGAGACTGACACTTCAAAAGTTTGATCAAGATTGGTGAGATTCAAGATGTGGTATGGGTGAAATTTGTTTGAATAATGTGTAATAAACCTTTGAATTTAATTACAACCTTAAATTCTTTATAAATGTGCACATTATATTCTAAGAGGGGTTCGTGGAGGGTAGTATCCCCATTCCCCAATAGACAGAAATGTATGTCAAATAAGACAGTTTTTAAATCTATTTCAACTGTTTTTAAAGTACTTTCATTTACTGTGCTTGTCATCCTACCCCCTATTCTCTGATGATCTGTCTTTATAGTATTCAAATACAGTATGAGAAAAAGTCATGTGAGTGCCACACCAGATTCTTTCTTTCATTAATTGTAATTTATCCTTTTCAAATATTTATATTAAAATAACTTAGAAAAACTGTGTAAAAATGTTGATTAAAAAAAAAAAAAAAAATCAATTTTTTTTTTTTTTTTTTTTTTTTAAACAAAAGCTGCTAAAATTGAAACATTTTAAGTTCTAAATGCTTAATTATTTTATTCAGCTTATTAAAGTAATTGCAAGTTCCCTTTAAATAAGCATTGGCTTAATTTTTGGCCAACTAAAAAAAAAAAAAAAAACTGGTGAGTTTCTTTCAGTAAAACTCACTTGAAAAAACCCAAGATAAAATCCAAGTGTTTCTTTTTTAAATCCTTATTTAAAATTACAGTTTTATCTACACTCATGTTTGTAAAAATTGCAACACCATGAAGCGATTATGCAAACTGAACCAAACTTACAGGAAATGTAAAGTGAGGTAAGGCATGCAAATGATTAGAATTACAAAGAGATTGTGCATGCGTGCAGCGAGAACAGACTCCTTATCAGTCACTTGTTCCAGGTATATAAAGGACTGTAAAGGCACATTGAAATCTGTTTATCATCCTCTGTCTTTGGTAAACGTTTCATTGGTAGTCAATATGTCTTGTCAAAAGTGCAGGGTGTCATACCAACAACTAACAAAGTTCGTGCAAGGCCACATCGTTGGTATGCAAGAGGGGGGATTTTCGTATCAAGAAATCACAGCCCGCACGCAGTGTAATGCCACAACAGTGATGCATGTTTGGAAGAAATGGATAAAGGAGAATCAAACAAACCGAAAACAGGCAGTGGGGCGCACAATAGAACAACAGCACGAGACGACGAGACACCTCATCTGCATGGCTGTGATGGACCGTACAGTATCCTCTCGGGTGTTAGCACAAAGTTGGAGCATGGCTACAGGTGTTTTGTTGTCTAGCTCCATGGTTCGTTGCTTTTTTCTGCACATGAACTGCGTGCAAGGGTTCCTCTACGCAGGCATAGGAAGATGGGGGCGGGAACCCCCGTAAAAGTTTTTCTGGATCCCCCTAGAAAAATTCAAATCATTATGAAACTATATAAGTTTCAGATCAAAGCTTGCTTCATTGAAATTTCACAAACATTTGTGCTTATGTATTTCAATGTTTTATACTTTCACGCATCCTCTAAATCACTTTTTTGCATACATAATGACCAACTATTTCTATCTTATTTCTGTTTCATTCGTTTCCAATGCACCAGAAATAAAGGAGGAGAAATGATGTGTCTTTTACTGAATTCAGATTATTACCTATATCCCTCGTGTTCTCTTCGGCGACCAGGGAAAGTGGTATCAGCGGTCAAACAAGTGAAATATCGAGTTTTCTTTCTTTTTATTTTTTAACTAGCAGGCTTTGCCCGCTTTGCTGGTTATTATATTAAAATGAATTCCCAAAATATCAAATCATTAAATAAAAAAATCTTTAAAAAAAAAATCATTGAAATCAGTTAAAATCTAAGTTAAGGTTACCGTTATTACTCGCCACATGTCGAGTCTGGATCCCCAAAGCCTTCAGCAGCACCTTACCTGCTTTTTACTCCTCCTCCTTCGCAGGTAAAGTTGAAAGTTTTACAAAATCCCGTCAAAGAGCATATTGCATACACTTAATCAATACCCACACATAGTCCAGGCAACGAAGGCCAAAATTTGACGAATAGAGGAAAAAAATCGTGTAGTTTTGAAATTTTACATACTCATAACCGAGAGGGTCCTGAGCAACTTACTGAAAGTCCCCGACCGTGGGGGATGAGCGGGGGTCATTTAAGGGGGGCACTTTTCAGTTTTTATTAAATATCTTGAAAACTATCGCATTTAGAGAAAACATGTCAATTACAAAATTAATCTACGTAAAATTTCCTACAAAAATGTATATTACATTTTGTTTGTACGATCATTAGTTTAGAAGATATAGGGAGATGAAATAACACATTTTCTTGAAAGATTCTTTTTTGCAATAGTAAAATCAACTAAAGTGTGCAATTAAAAGGGTTCTTGTCAAATATTTCCTAATGTAAAAAACAAATATATACATAGGGAATATGCAAGGATAATACAGCATGTTTTGTACGTTTTAAATAATTTTAAGGCTAGTAGGCGTAAGTGGTGGTTTGAGTAAAAATCCAGATAACGAAGATCCAAAATTGATCAACATTAAAAAATATAGTGTAGCTTTGAAATTGAGCACAGTTATAAGGTTAAGTTTCCTGAACAACAAACTAAAAGTCCCCGACCGTTGTGGGTGAGCGGCGGGCAGGAAGGGGGCATTTAAAGGGGGCAATTTTCAGTTTTTATTAAATATCTTGAAAACTATCGCATTTAGAGAAAAAATTTCAATTACAAAATTAATCTACGTAAAATTTCCTACAAAAATGTATATTACATTTTGTTTGTACGATCAAAAGTTTAGAAGATATAGGGGGATGATATAACACATTTTCTTGAAACATACTTTTTTGCAATAGTAAAATTAACTAAAGTGTGCAATTAAAAGGGTTCTGCTCAAATATTTTCTAATATACAAAATAAATATATACATAGGGAATATGTAAGGATAATACAGCATGTTTTGTACGTTTTAAATAATTTTAAGGCTAGTAGGCGTAAGTGGTGGTTTGAGTAAAAATCCAGATAACGAAGACCCGAAATCGATCAACATTAAAAAATATCGTGTAGCTTTGAAATTGAGCACAGTTATAAGGTTAAGTTTACTGAACAACATACTAAAAGTTCCCAACCCTATTCTGTGTTTTTTATTTAATTTTTTATGTTATTTGCAATAGTAATAAAAACTATATTTCGTAATTAAAAAGGTTCAGGTTAAATATTTTTTACTCATACAAATAAATATTTGTATACAAATATTTGTATGTGTGTGTGCGCGCAATGCACCAAGTTTAAAGAGTGGAAGTCAAAATATACAAATCGAAAAATTCCACTTTTCTGTAAGATATCCATAAAATACAAAGCAACGGCTATCACAAAGGATTGCATGGGGAAGCGAAACAAAGGGTTTTCGCTAGTACTGCAATAGAACGGAGCAAATTCTCCGAATTTTTATCGTTAAAGACTGAAAAAACATGTGGAAGATGTAACTAATGTGTAAAATGCAATACTTATATTTCAAATGTAAAGGTTAAACGAAGGGTAATGGGCAGGTTTCGATAAGGATACCCCTTCGCTTTGTAATGAGTGTGCTCTATGAAATGTGAGAACGTTTGTTACATATTCTTATTTCATTTCTCTTACGTTTAGTGTGTATTTAATGTTTCTTCTGAATTTTTTGTGATTACTTAGTGTATCGATATGGCAGAAAAATGTTTAATATGTGAAAATGATATAGTGAATGATGTATGCAACATAAATGAGAAAGGAATAGAGGGATTAGTAAAAGAGAACATTTCAAGAAAAGATGGAAAAGATGAAATTTTTAGAGGTAAAAAAATGATTGATCTGCATTCTTCTTGTAGAAAACATTACACAAGACCTCAGACAATCGCAAGAGACTTGAAACTATCTGAATCACAACTACAATCATCCACAGTATCATTTTCTACTCCTTGCTTACGCATATTCCCTATGCATATATTTGTTTTGTACATTAGAAAATATTTTATCAGAACCCTTTTAATTCCACAATTTAGTTGATTTTACTATTGCAAAAAAAAAAAAAAAAGAATTTTTCAAGAAAATGTGTTATTTCGTTCCCCTATATCTTCTAAACTATTGATCATACAAACAAAATAGAATATACAAATTTTTTAAGAAATTTCACGTAGATTAATTTTGCAATTGAGATTTTTTTTCCCTAAATGCGATAGTTTTCAAGATACTTAATAAAAACTGAAATGTGCCCCCTTTAAATGCCCCCCCCCCATGGTTAGGGACTTTTAGTATGTTATTCAGGGCACTTAACTTTATAACTGTGCTCAATTTCTAAGCTGCACGATTTTTTTTTTTTTTTTTTTTTTAATGTTGATCGGTTTTGGGTCTTCGTTATCTAGATTTTTACTCAAACCGCCACTTGCGCCTGCTAGCCTTAAAATTATTTAAAACTTACAAAACATGCTGTATTATCCTTGCATATTCCCTATGTATATATTTGTTTTTTACATTAGAAAATATTTGACAAGAACCCTTTTAATTGCACACTTTAGTTGATTTTACTATTGCAAAAAAGAATTTTTCAAGAAAATGTGTTATTTCATCTCCCTATATCTTCTAAACTAATGATCGTACAAACAAAATGTAACATACATTTTTGTAGGAAATTTTACGTAGATTAATTTTGTAATTGACATTTTTTCTCTAAATGCGATAGTTTTTAAGATATTTAATAAAAACTGAAAATTGCCCCCCTTAAATGCCCCCCCTGCCCCCCGCTCACCCCCAACGGGCGGGGACTTTTAGTATGTTGTTCAGGACCCCCTCGGCTATGAGTATGCAAAATTTCAAAACTACACGATTTTTTTCTTCTATTTTTCCTATTTTGACTGGACTAACACCAAAATTCGCCATTCTAAGGTAATTTAGAGCAGATTTAAGCTTGCAAACGTGTTTTGTCCAGCCCACCCCAAGTGGTGCGCGGGAATGGGTTATTTCGCAAAATTCCTTTATAGTGCATGTTGTACAGTCAGGAAAAAAAAAAAAAAACGCACTCGACGTAACTTCGTTGCTAATAGATGTAGAAAAATGTAATAGATATCATTCAACGGGGAATTGTGAGTAGTTTCAGAAAATGAACTGAAATTTTGAATTGGGGGTCGTCTACAGATTAAAACGTGCACCAACTTTGATTTTTTCAATGATAATGCCCCACTTTTATTTTATATTTAAATTCCTTGGATCGCGACAACGCAAAAAAGTATATTGGTTGTATATTTTACATATTTTTTCACAGAGTTATAAGCCTTCAAAGTATGAAGGTGCTAATGTTAAATTCATATTTCAAACTTTTATTAATATCTTCACAAAAAATAACTTGATCGATATAATTTTTTTTTACGAGATACAGTGAAGAAACCCGAACATAATCCATCATTACTTTTGATTCTGAAAAATATTTTTAATTTAAAAAAATATTAATAAATTCATATTCATAAAAATTATGAATTATGACCTATATTAATTTTTACATAAAATAAATCCTAATGCTGAAAAATACGGATGTGCAAATTTCCAGCTTATTTCAGTTATTAGTTTTCAAGATATAAATCTTTCTTTTGGAGTGGTTTCGGGGGCCGTCTCTTATAAAGTTTTGCATGAGATAACTAATCAAATCTTACAAAATAACAAATTAAATTAAACGAAATATGTTTATTTTTTATTTGTGGGTCAAATTGTATAACAACAACGTCAAACGCAAAGAAATGAACCAAAAATGATGATTTTTAGACATTAGTGCAAGCATCAAGCATTCCTGTTGTTATTCTCTCAAAATAAAATATTTCAGAACAAATTTTCTGTATTCACAATTATATTGCAAATGGATATACATTATAATTATATTCTTTCTAATCAATATATTTCTATCCATGGTATATTTTATTGCAAAAATATGAGCACTGGATACACACTTAAGAAATAAGTAACACACAAATTACGAAAGAAACGCCCACTGAAAGAGTTACAGATTTTCAAATGATGCGAATCTACGTCAGCAAGTGCAATTAAAATTGTTTAATATTTACTTCATGAACTCTTACAATAATTTATCCGAAAAGATTTAGTTTATGCGTTGTTCTATATATATATCTATATTCTTTCATTTCGTATATTATGTTATATCTATAAAAGAAAATTTAAGCTTTATTGGTGATCAGTACAGCCATAATAGACACTTTTACTTGAAAAATATTGCGCTTTTTTCAAAGAGTAGAGTTTGGACAAATCACAAGTGTGTATTTAAATAGACCTAAAATTATGTAAAAAAAGTGCTGAAGTATATACAAATCTAAGAAACTGAATTTAGAATAATTAAGGAACTGGAAAAGGATCAAATTTTTATTAATTTTTATAATTAATCTTCTCCTGAAAGATTTCCAGTGTAAAACATTAAAATTTTGTTTCTTATAGGATCTTAATTTTATTTTTCTACATTTACAGATAACCCCCTAACACATTTTTGATTATAACTCTATATATACTAAAGAAAAAGCATACAAACAGTATACTTATCCGCACTGCCAGACTCTCAGAAAATCGAATATGAAGTCAGAATTGGGTGTTGCTATTGAAAAAATCAAAGTTGGCGCTCATTTCAATATGTAGATTACCCCTAATTCAAAATTCGACAGCATTTTCAAAAAGTGCATTTAATTTCCTGATGAATGGTGTATATTACATTTTTCTGCGTCAATTAATAATGAAATTATAGCGAGTGCTGCAATTTTTTTTTTTTTTTTGCCGACTGTACATATACACATACCTAACAGACACATAAAAAAATCGAAATCCTGAGATTATTTGTAGCAGAGATATGTTTTAGAACTAGTTTTTCAGCCTCTTCCCCCTGCTGTTAAAGGACGGAAGGGGAAGGGAATTTTGCAAAATCTCTATGTACTATGAGTTAGATACATATAACTAACTGTTATGGCTGTGGTGGCGAGTAGCCGCATATTGATGAAGATAATGATGAACTTTTATAAACATTTAATTAACATTTAGCACCATACATTACTTTATACATATATACAGATTCTAAGAGCATTTTGATGTAGTTTGATAGTCGATAATATTGTTCATGGAAAATAGTCACATCGATGTAAATAGAAAAGAATAGAATAAGTTTTTATCCATGTTGCCAGATTCCTTTTTTTGGAAAGTAGAAAACCCGGGAGAAATAGAAAACAAACAACCAAGGAGAACACAATACTAAACCAAGCATCAAAAATCTCCTTTCTAAAATAATTTAGTTCAGAGTTATGCATGGATACATTTTTTTGCCCCCCCCCCCCCCCTCATGGTCAGTAGGGTGGAATTTCACAAAATCTCTTTGTAGTATGTGTTGAGTACACATAAGCAGTTCACGCATAAATTGCCATTCTAAGATAGTTTGGAGCAGAGTATCGCATAGAAACATGTTTTTGCCTCTCCCCATGCCCAAAGGGGAGGGGGAGCATTTTTATAAAATCCCTTTGTAGTGCGTGTTGGGAATGCATAAACTAACCCACATATAAAAATTAATTGTACTGAGATAATTTGAAGCAAGTTTATGCTTGGAAACATGTTTATTACCTCCTGCCCCCAAGGGGGTAAAGGAGGGAGTTTCACAAAATGCCGTTACAGTTGGTGTTGGATACACACAAATGAGCCTCACACTAAAATTTGTGACCTCAGCTGCGATAGATTTCCCCAGACGAATTTAGCATTAAAAAGAGAGCTCAAATTCACCCCTTTGTAACTCTCCCCCCAAAATCAAAAATTACAAAAAATCCAAAATGAGTTTTATGAAATATCCTCAAGAAGACGCCTGTCGGTTTTTTATATCTTTGTGCTATTATATGTAGAGTTCTACTCAAAAATCCGTATTTTGCTAAATTTGCCTCTGAAAATCATTCCCCCCCCCCCCCCTAAAAAAAATCCAAAATTCTAAAATCGCAGTAAATGATTTTTTTGTTCTCAAGTCTAGTCTTACCCATCTGCAACTTCTTCACCATGAAATAATATGGAGCAGAGTTATGCTTATAAAGATGTTTTTGCCTTCTGCCCCCCCCAGGGGGGGAATGGGGGGTTATGTCACAAAATCCTGTCTTAGTGGGGGGTCAGGGTCCTAAAACCAACCTTCACACCAAAATTTGTGACTCTATCTCCCATAGTATCGCCCTGGCTGTGTTGAGTCAGTGAATCAGTGAGTTTACTCTTTTATATATATATACACTAATGGACAAAAAAAAAGCCGCACTGCAGAAAAATTGACTTAAACATTTTTTATTTGTAATAACTTCAAAACTAATGGTTAAAACAAATAAAACTGTCATGTTTGCATAATACCAAAGCGATAAAATGATACCTATGCACATTTTCGATGTAGTAATCCGCTTTCTTGCACTCTACGAAGTACTTTATAAAAATTTACATAAATAACTTATTCTTAAACTTAAGAGAAGCACTATTTACAATTAAAAACATTTAAAAAACCTTACTTTCACTTCTCCATATTTGACTGAGTAAACTTGTGGGAGCCCCCCCTCCCCCCCCTTGAAAATTTGGAATGAAAAACCTAAACCGGACTTTACCCCCGCACTATCCTATGATCGCAGAGTTTCTCAATAAAACAAAAATGCTGCTCGTAAAATCAACATTAAAATTCCCATTAAGCCAAACAATAATATACAGGGCGAGTTTGACATAATCTGCCAAACGAAAGGAGGTGATAGAACAGCCCATCGGGAGCATAAAACACCATAGAAACCCTGTCCTATCTCTAACCGTTTCCGAGTTATTCTAGATAGAAGAAAAATCTGTTTTTTTCATCCCGTCTGAAAAAACCCAAATTTGTGAGCTTTCTGAAAGACTTACATGCAAAATAAGCCCATATTTGGAAAGAGCAGAAAAAATCCTATCGGATGACATCATTTACATCAGGATAACTTAATTTGACGGTGAGCTACAAGCGCTAAAACATTGGCGAAGTTTAAAATTTCTTTAACCGGTAATTCTGCAAACACCGTTCAAGCTACAATCGGTCAAATTTACCAAAAACTTCTCCATTCCACAAGCTTTAGAATGAACCCACAATAAACCATATCGGTGTTTCGGTTCAGGAGAAATTTAGCTTTTTGTTTGCAATACATCTCTGAAAACGGCGTTCGTTAAAATTCGGCAAACGAAACGATGGTGAGTAAATGGAACATATGCAAATTCATGACTATCTGTATATGGACTCTTAGTGATACGCAGATGTATTCCAATCTTCCTGCGCGCGCATCCCACTCGCGGGTACAAAAGGCGAGCCAATCTGTAACAGCTCATTAGCTCGTCAGCTTCTTTTATGCTTTATGCTGCTTCTTGCTTTAGCATTTTCTAGACTTTGCCTGAGCTCGGCCAATTCTTTTCACACTGCTGTCACATCTACTTGCTCTCTCTTAGTTCATACTTAGTATGTTTTCGTACATTGGTACGAATTAACCAAGTTGGTTCTTATTCCATTGCACTTTTTTTCTTCTACTTTTGTAAATTAATATTGAAATTTTATCCTTTTTTGTTTACCCTTCTGACTTTTATTTTCAATTGAAGTCATCACAGGGATCAAATTGTCATACTTTCCAACCTGTAAACAGATATGCCTAGTTTTACAAATGAAGAGTACGCTGATATGCATTTTGTGTATAGATTTTGCGATGGTAACTCTCGGAGATCCGAAGAAGAGTACTGTCTACGTTATCTACATAGTCGTGCGCCCAACCGTTCTGTATTTGCCGCAATTCATCGAAGGATTAGGGAAAATATGTCTTTCGGTAGAATGTATAAAAGGGGCCATGGTCGCCGCTCCACCACAGCTGAGGAGTCCGTACTCAACCAAGTGGAGGAAAATCTAAATATGAGTTCACGCATACTTGAGAGAGAAGGTGGAATCTCCCAAAGTAAAGTGATGAATGTTTTGCGCTGAAACTGGTATCATTCATACCACTTCATACCGGTACAAGAATTACACCGCTCAGATTTCCAAAAGTGGGTAACATTCTGCCGCTGGCTTTTGGAGCGAGATATTGAGGAACACCATTTCCTTAGAACGATACTGTGCACAGATGAGTCACTTTTCACTCGGGATGGCATGTTAAATTTACTTAACTGGCATCATTACGCTCAACAAAATCCATTTTTAACACGAAACTCATCGTTCCAGATGCGATTTAGCTTAAATGTTTGACTTGGTGTGGTTGGCGATCGCTTGATAAGTCCACATGTGTTCCAAGGTCATCTGACAAGCAATACATATTTGGAGTTTCTGGAACATCATCTTCCAGGATTACTTGATGTCATTCCTGTACCCCAACGAGCGGAAATCATTTTCCAACACGATGGGACCCCTGACATTCTTCCAATGCCGCTAGGGACTTCTTGACTCAGCAGTATCCGCGATGGATTGGTCATAATGGACCAATTTCTTGGCCACCTAGATCGCCAGATCTCACTCCATTGGACTTCTATGTTTGGGGTTTCCTGAAGCAAGACGTTTACTGCACAGAAGTTGCCAGTTTGCAAGATTTAAGAAGCCGGCTCGATGATGCAATAATAAAACTGAGGGATGAGCTTTCGCTAAGTGCTACTGTGGCTTCCGTTCGTAAGCAGGCAAGGGCATGTATCAGGTGTGGGGGAGGGGGTGACCAATTTCAGCAGTGGCATTAAATTTTACACATCCTTTCGAATGCATATGTGCTTTAATCATAAACGTGAGATACGTCTTTTTTTTTTTTTTTTTTTTTGGCATATTCCTTTGTGAAAGACGTGAGAAAAGTCATACTTTTTTTGTTTCCATTCCATTGTGTTTGAAAACTTAATACAACTGCTACTTTTCTTGTTTGCTTTCAAAACTTTCTTTTTTGCATCTGACAAAACAGCGGGCTGAAGGTGGACATGAAATCAGGAACGACCATGGCACTACGTGAGTCTCCTTCTCGACGAATGTCGAGTTCAGTGATGAATGTTTTTCAAACAAAAGGCTAAATTTCTCCTGAACTAGAACACTGATATGGTTTATTGTGAGCTCATTCTAAAGCTTGTGGAATGGAGAAGTTTTTGGTAAATTTGACCGATTGTAGCTTGAACAGTGTTTGCAGAATTGCCGGTTAAAGAATTGGGCGACAACTCGATTTTAAACTTCGCCAATGTTTTAGTGCTTGTAGCTCGCCGTCAAATTAAGGTATCCTGATGTAAATGGTGTCACATGATAGGACTTTTCTGCTCTTTCCAAATATGTGCTTATTTTGCGTGTAAGTCTTTCAGTAAGCTCACAAATCTGGGTTTTTTCAGACGGGATGGAAAAAAACAGATTTTTCTTCTATCTACCATAACTCGAAAACGGTTAGAGATAGGACAGGGTTTCTATGGTGTTTTATGCTCCCCATGGGCTGTTCTATCACCTCTTTTCGTTTGGCAGATTATGTCAAACTCACCCTGTATATCAAACTATAAGGAATGAGAAGGATAGAGTTGACCTCATGCAAGCCCCCGGTATCTATAAAATTCCTTTTGCTAAAGAAAATAAAACTAATGGTTGTTACATTGGGATGACCAAATGCAAAATTAAAAATAGAATCAAGGAGAATGTTGCAAATATAAAGCCAGGTAAAATTATCACCTC
This sequence comes from Salticus scenicus, assembly GCA_963930645.1. Classification (NCBI taxonomy): domain Eukaryota; kingdom Metazoa; phylum Arthropoda; class Arachnida; order Araneae; family Salticidae; genus Salticus; species Salticus scenicus. The sequence continues at coordinate 121,203,524 of OZ005651.1, read as the reverse complement.
ACTTACGAAAACCAACGCTTACGAAAATATCAATATCAATTTCCATGGTGTCCGAAAATTAGCAAATTATAACAACACAACGTACGCTTATAACTGTGAAACAATAGAAATTTTTTACAATCCGTTTTTGCTTAATGGCAACGACCCCGGCTCAAGACTTTGACCGTAACTGGTCCGGTTTCTGGAATAGAAGCAAATTTCACCAGAAGGAAGCTACAAGCCACCACAGAACTGCCTCTGAAGAAGCGGTGTTGGGGGGGGGGGAGCTCCCACAAGTTTACTCAGTCAATTATGGAGAAGTAAAAGTAAGGTTTTTAAACGTTTTTAATTTACATAAAACTTTCTTTTTAAACGTAATATAATAAACATATACTTTATACAGGCATGAGAATTTTCCGCGGATCCGCGATTTTCCACTTTTTTGTGATTTTCGTTGATTTTGCAGTTTTTTATTTTGTTAAAATCAAACTCCAATAATGATCAGTGTTCAAAAGCTCCACGAAAAACTTTAGATTCTCAATCTTTTTCCACCCAAAATATAAATTTCAATAATCATTTTTAAACATGCTTTATCAGATTCTATAACATATAAAAGAACATAATTAATAACAACATTTTGCAACTAAGGAACGACGTCTAGTTTGTGATCAGCACTGAAGATGGTTACGATTGTAACCGAAATTAATTTGCTGTTCCTTTTTAAGGATGTTTTTTAAGGTATCTTTAATATTGATATTAGAACATAATTATTCAATATTTCTCACTCATGTAATTCTTCTTGTCTCGCCCCCCCCCCTCTTTTTCATCTCTAACCATTGCCGATCAAACATTCTGTGGGAAGCCTTTTATTTTTGAATATTTATCCATTCACAACAAAAATGTCAATATTAATTTAAAACTTACTTTATGATATTCTAGAACCCACAAAGAAGTAGGATTGTGTTATATTTCTCACTCATGAACTGCTTTTTTACCCCCCCCCCCCTCCTTTCCCATTTTCCACCACCAGTCAATGTTATTAAAAGTTGATTGCTAGCTATAAACACATGTTTTATTGTGTTGATGTGTTATTCTTTTATTTTAATTTGTTACTTTAAAAATATTTTGTATAGTTTTTTCTTGTGAACATTATTTTTCATTTGAAATAAATTTTATGAACACATTTGTATAGTTTTCCCTGCGTGCGTTATTTTTCATTTGAAATTAATTTTATGAACACGCATGTTTCCTCTTTTTTTAATTTTCTGCACTCTCATGCCTGTTTATATTATATTTTGATTTATTTTATGAAATAAACAAGTTATATTTTAACATATGAAATAAAACTATTTGTTAGATCTAAACAATTACTTAATAAAAATATGTATTCTGCATTGGGTTTACCTTTTCCTGGGGTACCTTTTACCTGGGGTATCACCTTTATATGAAATTACTGCTTTAATGCGCAATGGCATAGTATTATATAGTGTTTTAATATAACTCTCAGAAATTTCACTGTGCCAAATATTACAAATAATTTCTTCTAGTTCTTGCAGAGTTGTTGGCTGCAAATTTCAAATCCTTCCCATTTCCCCCAGCCTTTTTATAGACTAAACATTTTCAAACAGATTGAGTTCAGAACTATTTAAAGGTCTGGTGAAAAAGAAATGCTACGATATTCTTTGTGGGATTTAACTTAAAGAGAAAAAAAGATATGATTACTCATAGAATTATAGGTGCTCATGGGAATGGATAGATAATTTTTAAAATTTGAATCAAATAATAATGCTTGAGCGTATACTTCTCAGACTGCACAAGCCTTCAGTGCACAACAGGTTTCACTTCTTCCATGGCCTGCTTATTCTCCAGATATGTTGCCCATTGAGCATGTCTGGTATTTCATTGGTCGGCGACTCACTCGTACAACTGGTGGGGTGTACAGTAAGATTGAATTTTGCCGTCAAGTTGAAGCCATCTGGAATGCCATTCCCCAGGATTATATTCAGAACCTGTATGATTCAATGCCACGATGTGTACAGGCTCTCATCACTCAGCATGGTGGACACACAAAGTACTGATTTCAGATGTTCTTTTTGGGTTTTTTTGTCTTGTACATTTGATCATTTATTTGTACCACTATCAGTAATATGTGGAATAAATTTCATTAATTTCTGACAATTCTTTCATGGTGTTGCAGTTTTCACAAACATGACTATAGTTTATAATAAACATATAAATATAAAATAAATATTATATACATGGACAAAGAATTTTCAAAATATTGGAAGTACTCAAATTCCTATAACTTATTAAAATACCTTACTTAGCTTCTGTAGTTTCCAAAGACCTTTCGAGGGTGCACCCCCTCATCATCAGTGGATTCTAAGATTGGAGTGTTTCCTGTAGTAGCAAACCTCTTCCCTTTTCTTTGTTGCTCTATTAGCTGTTGCCACAACTGGCATAAAAACAGTGTCGGCTTGTTGCCATTAATTAAATCACTATTTGTAAGAATTTCAACCATTTCCTGATTCAGCGCGTATGTATTGTTATTCAATAAATAACAATACATATGCGCTGAATCGGGAAACGATAACAATACATACGTGCTGAATCAGGAAACAGTTGAAATTCTTACAAATAGTGATTCAATTAATGGCAATGAGCCGACACTGGGTTTATGCCGATCGTGGCAACAGCTAATAGAGCAACAAAGAAAAGGGAAGAGGTTTACTGCAGGAGACACTCCAATCTTAGAATCCACCGATGATGAGGGAGCATCCTCGAAAGGTCTTTGGAAACTACAGAAGCTAAGTAAGGTATTTTAATAAGTTATAGTTTTAAGCTTCTGGTTCAAGGAATGTTTCGTACTCAAATTCCCCTGTAGAACAAAATCTTTAAAAAATTCCCCACGAAAAATAATTTATAATCTTCTCATTAAAACATAATGAAAAATTATACAAACAAATAAAAGCACGAAAAAACAGAAGTTATAAACAAATAAAAATCAAATTTTAATAAACATCTAAAAGCTTTAACACTGAAATACTGCTAATTAGCAGAGAGACAATAAATCAAAACATCTAATAAAAATCAAATGTATAAAAAAAAAATTAATAAAGAAACACTAAACAAATCATTTTTAAGCTATTTAAATCATGTTTTTTGTTAGAAAGGATAGATGAACAGAATTTTAGAATATTTAAAGCACAATTATTTAATTTTTAAAAAAATTCCTTATAACTTAATCGTAAAAAAAACTAGAAATTTTAAAATTGTGAATTTAATGAATAATTGTAATTTTACTTTTTAAATTGTCTTATTAATGGTATATGTCATGTTAAGAAAAAAAAAAAAAAGGAAAAATAAAGACAATATTCCTCGAAATGCCAAAAATAAAAAACTAAAAAGCAGAAAAAACCTGATTAAAGCCCCTTAAAAAAAAAAAAAATTACTGGGCTATTTTTTTTTTCCCAACTTTGCTTTAAAATATCATTTTATAAAATATCCCATAGTTTTGTAATAATAGCCCACTGTTATCTTGTTCTATTAAAACCTTATTTGAGTGCATTTAAGATTTTTTGTTGTTTTATCTTGATCTAAAAATTTTATTGTTAATTAGTATATGGTCACTATTTTCACTGTTGAAACACCTTTTTAGGATACAGAGAAGTGGTATCTAACTCTTTTTATGTATCATAATTCAGTTTTTTTTTTTTTTTTTTTTTTTTTTTTTTAAGATATGCATTTTTTTTCTAATGGTCTTGTTGGATGGAAAATAAAAGCTTTCTAATGGACTAAATTTGTCTAGAGGGTTCACATAAATTTTTTTAAATGCAATTTTTAAATAATTAATGGAATTTATTTTTTTATGAATGTGATCGTATTTCCTACTTTATTTTGAACAATTTTGCAATTTACATTACCTACTTATCTAATAGGTGAAGAATAAAAGTGTGTTGCAATCTTTTGGGACACTGTGTAGATAAATATAATAGCTTCTTTCCTAATGTATAGCTGTTCTATCAATGGCCGAAATGTTCTCTCAAAGCTAGTGTACAGGAAGTGCTGAGTTTGGAGAGAACCCAGTTCGCATCATCAACTTAGCAATTTGACATTTTCCATGTTTTACTCTTAAACTCACATAAATACAGGCTATGACCTCTTAAAAAGGCCCTCTCATAGTGGACACATCATCCAGGTCTAGGACCCTCGTTTAGTCAATTGGATTTAACCCTAACATCAACACTTAATGCATTGCCCATCTAGTGGCTAAATGGTTAATATTCTGACCTTCAGTGAGCAAGTGCTGAGTACCAATAACAGTTCAAGCATGGATATTTTTAATTGTTCAGAACAGTGGCGGATCCAGAACTTGACTTTTGGGGGGGGCTAAGATTTTTCAAAGTGTTATTCTAGACCAATAAAAAATTTACGACTGCAATATTCAATTGTGAATGTCAGTGTTGCCCCCCCCCCCCCCCATAAATCCGCCACTGGTTCAGAATCTACTTTAAGCAGTAAGTCCTGATTTTATTAATTATAGTGTTAAAATGCTTATAACAAACCAAAACAATCTTGCCAAACATTCTGAAAAAAATCCTCCATAGTTTTATTGATATTTGTGGAAATTATATATTTAAAAAAGGCATAATTTTAATTAACAAGTAAGATTTCTTTTGCTTTGTTGAAAACATAAAGTGCTCTTGTAAAAACTTTTTTTTTTTTAATAACTACTAGAATTTAAAAAGCTCATTTACTGATTTATCAATATGATAAAAATGTTTTATTATTCATTAACTTTTTCTTTTTTTTTTAGTATGATGTTTCTTTTTCTGTTAATCAATTTCAACATTGCCTATCTGATAGCCAAATGGTTAGCATTCTGGCCTTTATTTGCTAGGTGCTAGGTTTGAATTCAGATTCAGGCGTAGATATATATATATAGTTATTCGAAATTCACTTTAAACTGTAGATCCTCATCTTTGTGTGCCATAAAAAATAGTTGTTAAAACAACACTTCAAACCATTTTAATACTAGGCTTCTAACCTATCTCTTTATACATTCTTTATTTTATTTTAATAATTTTAGAGAAACTGGCACTATTGAACAACATGCTCCTGCCATGATATCTCTGTTGGAGTCTTGTTTAAATCATGATTTGCGACCAGTTAATAAAGATGAAGATCCTCCCCATGCTAAAATTGCTTCTGACATTGTCAGTAGTATATTTTTGGTAAGTTTTCTATTTATAAGCAAATTCTTTTTTTTTTTTTTTTTTTTTGACTTATTTTTGTTTTATTTCATTTCATCTATAGGCAACATAAGCTATAATAGTAATTAAATGGAAAACTCCACTAATAAATATGCCAATAACTATTCCAAATTTAAAAATGCATTAAGTTAAAATGATTATGAAAATCATAAAAGTGATAATAGGCGGTAGGTGCCAGTGAGAAATTTATTGACAAGCTGATATAAGACTTAGAGACAGGATAAAACAAATCTTTTTGGGCATTAAATTTGGCTTTTATTGAATAAGAAAATTATTTGTTTGATAATGAACTAAAGAAGTGTATGTAAAACACAAAATTTTATAAAATATTTAATAATTTAAATAAAAATGTGTTGCTATAATTAAAAAATGAAATTCAATGCTAAATTTAAACTTTGTGTATTAAAGCGTTTTTTAAATGTCAATTTATGTGTTGATTTGTATATCCAACTATGTACATATGTGCATATACACATAATGTGCAACGTATTTAAGCATGATATAAAAGTAATATGCAGTAGCTATGACAAAACTTTGTTCTATATTTTCCTATATAAATTCACTCAGTACAAATTATCTATTAAAATTATTTTCCATGATAAATGTAGATGATTTTCATCACAGAGAAATATAACACTAAATGTTCAAAGGAAATCCATTTTATGCAATTCAGAAAGTATCACAAATAATGTTTTTTTTAAACCCTTTTTCTTGTTAAGAAGGAAAAAAACAGATAACTTTATTTAAAATTATCAAATCTATGGTTCAACCATTTGTTTTGAAGGTATTGGCGAGTTTTCTGAAAGATACCCATATTAAAAATTTATGCCTCTGGGGAAGGGGGGTACGGGCGGTTTCAACATTTCAAAAAATTAAAACTTGCATCAAAAGCATAGTAACAATGTAATTTTTTTTAAACTACCCTTGCGTTTTTTTCATCTTATTTAATTTTTTATGTAATCTAAACTTTTTATTTATTTGTACTTAATTTTATAATTCAATTAAATTTGAAAATTTTAATAAAAGATTATTTAACTTTCTTGAATAAAAAGTAAAGAACTTTTTCTATTTTTTATATTTATAACTTAAAAATACAATAAATTTCTGTAACTTTAAAAGTAAATTTTAATTTTACAAAACCCTAAATAACAAATATAAAGAGAAACCCTAAATAACAAATATAAACAAAAATTTAAATAATAATAATAATAAAAAATAATAATAAGCAAGCTGTAAAACAAAGTGTAAAATAGTTAGCAGGTATACTTAAATCTTGGTTTCAGCTTCCTGATTTTGTGTTAATGTGTATAAATTACATAAATGCTTTTAGCTTGTCAATAACAGAAAGCAGCTGGAATTTTATTTTGTGCACAGAAGGATTAAAAAATAAAAGCAAGTCATTGTCGAAGAAGAAAGTATGTTGATTAACATTTAAAATCTACATTTAAAGATAACATTTCTTTGCCTGTAATAATTTAATAGCATCGTAAACCTCTACTATAATTTTTGAAGAAGCTGTATTGATTGGAGAAGTAATTATTTAATTTGGATAGTAATTATACATGCAATTAGAATCATCATTTTTCTGAAATATTTTATTTTTTATTTTTTGTAATTTAAAAAACAAAATTTAGAATTGTTTTAAATATTCCTAAAATAAAATAAAATATTTAGATAAGTAATTAAAAACAGTTTTAGTTTTACTTTGTTTTATAGTTAAAAAACAAAACTAACATTTATTTTTTAAGTTATAGAAATTTATTGTATTTTTAAGATATAAATATTGAAAATAGAAAAAAATATTTATATTCAAGAAAATTATATAATCTTTTATTAAAATTTTCAAATTTTGAATTGAATTATTAAATAAAGTAAAAAATAAATAAAAAGTTTAGATTACATAAAAAATTAAATGAGAAGATAAAAAAAAAAAGGTCCACAGGTAGCCTCGAATCCATGGTGTCTGGGTAGCAGCCACCCGCTTTACGCTCACACTACTGGGGTGCTGGCTCGCTTTTGAATTAACTTGTATTTAACGATTACAAAAATTTTAAACACTTTTTTCCTGAAATTTTGTGGCTAGAGTACTACAATCCTGCATAATTTTGTCCCGATCTGAATTTTCCATGTCATGACCTCGCCTTGTAAGTTATAAATGTAATATTTTATAAAAAAGAAATTTCTGATGTAAGGTTTTGCAGTTTGGAATTATAGTTAAGTGAAATATAATACATGTACATCCTACTGCCGTTCAAAGTGCTAAATAGGCCCCACCAGTGTCCGAGAGGTTCTGTTTTGAAATTGGAAGCAACCAGTTCTAGTTTCAAAACCAGATCGCACTCGTTGACCTAGCCTTTCCAAGTTTTTCAGGGTTTTCTATGAACTTCCATGAATACAGGCTGGGACTCTTTGGAAAGATCCTCTACAAAGGGCATCCACCCTTAGTTCCAGGTCCGTAGTGTAGACAATTGTCCTTAACCTGAACGCCATCACCATCAAAGGGTTAAATAAAAGATATTTAATAGAATTTTGAAAAATACAACCTTTTACTATCTTCACGTTCATCTCTGGTAGACTAGTTTCATCTGGGGCGCTCCAGCTTGGTCACTACCTTGTTGGTGTTCGAAACTCCAACAAAGTAGTGACCAAGCTGGGGCGCCCCAGATGAAACTTGTCTACCAGAGATGAACGTGAAGATAGTAAAAGGTTGTATTTTTCAAAATTCTATTAATTAAATTGCTTCATGGATTAATTATTTCAAGTATAAAAGATATTTGTTTATTTAAAAGGATAAGGTGCATTATGTTCTCAGTACTTAAAGAAAAATTATCTTAATTCTGTTGCAAAAGGTGTCGTGGTACTTGGCCCTGATGGACTTAGTTGATTCTGATTTAGGTGAAAAAAAACGTATGTAATTTTATCCTGTAACAAAGCTAGTGAATACATGAAGATAATTTATATTTTTTAGAGCAGTTTGTTTATTGTATGTTTAAAAATGTAAGGGGAATAAAATATTCATCAGGATCAGGCTGTGTTTTCTTTTTTCAGAAGACTGCTTTTAAATCAAAATATTGAGCCAACTCTTCTTCGTCTGGTATGGTGCCTGTGATGTTAAAAAATATCACATACCCTTTAAAAAAAAAAAAAAAAAAAAAAAAAATCTAAATTACATTTTATTTATTTGAAATGCAAGCAAACATTATATTTCTTATTCTAAAAGAAACTAATATAATTTTGTTTAACTCGTTTAATATTTTATTTTTGTTTCTTTTTCATTTATCAGTAATTTCATATAATTTATTGTTCCTATTTTCGAAACCTAACCTTTTTTTTATGTTCTTTTCTCATCAAGTAATCATTAAATAAATAAAATATTTAAAAAACTCATGAACTATTATAACATATGCATCAACATTCTAAATACTCTTACAGTTTCAAATCATACAATGTCTTCCTCTTTTCTCTTCACTCAAGCATGTGTTAAACAGTGTTTCACATAATGCATCAAACTATGTGCCACTATGGTGATGTAGATGGATGAAAAAATAGAGTAAGCACTTTACTCACGGTAATCTTTGGCAAATTTGCATGCTCTCACAAACATGCAAAATGTCACAGAGATGAATATCTTGACACTAGATTTTATTCAAAGTGTTTATATATAATTTTAACTAACAAGGGAAGGTCACCAACTGTTGAAAAAGTATTGATACATGTTTTATATTCTTTTAAAGGTTTAACTGAGCTAATTACAAAAATATCCCTCATATGGGCAAATGCACTCCCACGCGCAAGTTTTTTTCTCATTTAAAGTTTGTAAATTACAGTCTCTGAAGTACTGTACTTATCAAAGTTTTTATCATTAATAGTCAGTTTTGAAATGGATTCTCGTGCTAAATACGACTTATTGTGAGAGATTGGGGAAAAACAAGATATATTTTGAAATTCCAATAATAGTTCTCTTAAGTTGTAAAAGATGCTGGTTTTACAACAGGAAAGCCATTTTTTGCAATGCTTACAAAAAGAAATCATCAACACAATCAGCTTGAAATTAGTTTAAAATCAAAGTATGAGTTTTGATTATTGTTTTGCATAAGGGAATACTTTGCAAGAAATTTAATACATTATCATAGCAATAATGGGGAAAAAAGTAGAAAATAAATTTCTTATTCTTTAAATTAATAACTGTATTACTATCTACAATATAATATTTGTTGAAATCATCTGAATAAATATGATTATCAATCTGTCATTCTCTTGCCTACTTAAAGATCAAAACATAACCAAACGTCCATCATCAAATAAATAATATCAATCAACTTTTCTTCTAAAACTTAAATTATACTTCATTTGTTTATTCAAGGCCACATAATGAAGAATTACAGAACTTATATCGAAAGAAACTGTTGTTATTAATGACTTTAAATTATTTTATAGATTATGTTTTGAATCATAAATAATAAATATCTGACTAACTTTTATTTAAATAAACTAGTTGAGTCATAAATTATAAAGAAAATAATAACAATATATCAAGGCAAGTCACAAGTCTTGCCGCCTGCCTCCTTCCTTCCTATCTTGTGTTTCTTAGGTTATTTTTTCATTAATTTTGATAAGAAAACACAGCCTGATCCTGATGAATATTTTATTCCCCTTACATTTTTAAACATACATTAAACAAACTGCTCTAAAAAATATAAATTATCTTCATGTATTCACTAGCTTTGTTACAGGATAAAATTACATACGTTTTTTTTCACCTAAATCAGAATCAACTAAGTCCATCAGGGCCAAGTACCACGACACCTTTTGCAACAGAATTAAGATAATTTTTCTTTGAGTACAGAGAACATAATGCACCTTATCCTTTTAAATAAACAAATATATTTTATTTAACCCTTTGATGGTGATGGCGTTCAGGTTTTGAGTTGGGATTTGTTGTGCTACTTTATTGATTCGTTTGTTTCGCAGGCTGTTGATTAGTGGATCTGGTTTCTTTACATTAGTGTATTTCATCCTCTGATAAAAATTTTTTAAAAATCTTATTGGTCATTGGTGTTTCAGTGATCTTGTATCTGTTGCTTGGCTTCTACTATGCTTAATAGATAATCTTTATTATATATATATACATATACAGGGTGATTAATTTAAAAGAGTACCCATTGGTTTTTCTTATTACCCTTAAACATGACAAATGTGGCAACTTTTCTAACACTGAAGTATAATTGTTTGAACCTTGCTTAAGTGTGGGAGACAATTTCCAACACTGTTGGACTGTTCAACTTTATTTGTAAGGTAAAACAGAAATGAAGATGCACAATGTTATTTAATCCTGTGATAATTTTATTTGTGGGAAACAAAATTTAATTCAAATTTTTTACATTACCATTCCTACATTACATTTACATTATCATTATCATTTTTACATTATCATTTCATAGGGTTTTCCAAAGAAGTCCTGCAAACATCAAGGAATTAAAACAGATCATAATTGAAGAATTCTCGTCAATAACACCAACAATGCTGCAAAGTGTGTCAAAAAACTTGGTTCGACGTGTTCATGTTTGCATTCAAAATGGTGGCGAACATTCAACATTTTCTGTAAGAAGTGATAATGTAAAAAATTTTAATTAAATTATGTTTTTCAAAAATAAAATTATCACAGGATTAAGTAACACTGTACGTCTCCATTTCTGTTTTACCTCACAAATAAAGTTGTAACAGTCCAACAGCAGTGTTAGAAATTGTCTCCCACACTTAAACAAGGTTCAAACAATTATACTTCAGTGTTAGAATACTTGCCACATCCGTCAGATTTATGGGTAATAAGAAAAACCAACAGTTACTCTTTTAAACTGATTGCCCTGTATAAGACACTTAGTTTTAACGAAGTATAAATCAATATTGAATGAACTCATGATGATATTATAAATGATGATATCACACAAATAATATATTTTCCATTAATGATTATGAATACTGGCATGTGCTCTATATCACTCACTCCTTCTGCTCTTCTAAAGAATTGATCTAATAGTACATTGACTGTGTGAACGAATAATTACTGTCTTTAAAAAAAAAATTAAAACTGGTTATGTCAATCACGCAGTATTGTGACAAATAAATTAAATAAATGAAAACATGACTTCCCTCAAGGAAAGTCAGATTGTCGAAAAACTGAATTGAAACAACTGTTCCTCATAGAGCTTTAAATTAAAAGAGCTCCTAATTAAAAAAGATTTGTATGACACTATAACTGATGAACCCCCTAATCCTGTAACCACAGAACGGAATAAAAGAGATAACAGGGCTAGAGCCCTTATTAACTTATTCATAGGTGACTCGTAAATCATCTATGTCAAAAATTTATCCACTGTAAGCGAAACATGGAATGCCCTGTGAAGGCAATACATGAAAGAAAAACTTCTCTTCCAAACTGTATTTGTTGCAAAAGCTGTACAGTTCAAAATTGGAGGAGAGAGGTAATATACATCACCAAATAATGAAGATTTTAGAAATTGTAGACAGATTGAAAGCCATAGGGGAAGATATCAAAGAATCCCATATTGTGGCACTATTTCTTTGCTCCTTTGTCCCTTGGTATGAAACATTGATTATGGCTCTCAAAGCTCGGCTTGAATCAGAATTATCTATTGAATTTATCACTAATAAACTGAAAGATGAATATAATCATAGGTGTGAAAACACAGCATCAAATTAAAGTGCATCAAAAGCACTTATAAGAATAAATAAGAAACATTCTTATAATTATACAATAGAAAATAAATTCTATACTTACTGTAAAAGGAAAAATCATAATAAATCAGAGTGTTACCATTTGAAAAATAAAAACAGTAACACACAAAAGAAACAAAAAATATTCCTCCTAAACACAAATTCAACACATACCTATGTTTTAAAGATGTCACAAAGATATGAGATAAATGAAAATCTGTCACAGGAAAATTATGATGAAATAGAGGAGTCAACACGCTCTTTAAAGAATAATTTGGCATTTTTGGCTACAAATTCAAATAATGCAACCTGGATAATCGATTCAGGGAGTTTGTCCCATATTACCAATAATAAACAATTATATACACATTTAGATGAAAAGGATAAATCGAAAGTGATTATTGCAAATGTAGGAAAACTAGAATCACACGGTTCAGGAAAAATCACATTAACTACCCAAACATCTCAAGACAAAATAAATAAAATAACATTGAAAAACGTGTTGTATGTACCGGACCTAGAATCAAATCTACTATCCGTTGCAAAGGCAACTCAGAATGGGTGTAAGATTATATTTCAAGATGACAGGTGTAAGATAACTCATCAAGGTAAAACATACCTAGAAGGAAAGAATTTTCCTCAAAGGCTGGTATACAAAACAGCATTTTGCACAGCTTAATAAGTCATGTGCAGTCCATGCTGAATACGCTGTACTCTCTTAAAGGAGTTTTCTTGTTCTTCTCAGAGTTACTTTTTGATGTTTTACTGATGAGGAGCCTGTAAAAGGCTCGAAATGTCCAAATTTGTTTTGTGTATTTTAATGTTTTAGAATGTGTAAATTTTTAATATATATTGTCTCAGTTTTTGATGTGATTAAAGTATAAAATGTGTTTATGCTGTATTTTTTTTTTTACAGAATCATAATAAAAAGTCTGTGATGAAATTAGCTTTACCAGTTGCTGTTAAGTTTCTGCATAGAGGAAATAAAGAGCTTAGTAGAAATCTTTCAAGTTATTTGTCACTAGCTGCTATAAATAATGCTGAGCTTCTTGCTGTTCATGTACAACCTATTATTGACAGCATAATAAGTGGTAAATATTTAATTTTAAAAGTAATTTAATAAAAGCTTTATTCGTTATCTATCCTAAGTAAAGAAAATAAATGGGTCTATGGAATGTTAAAAAAAATATATTGTTAGTTGATTCATTTGATTTCAAAATAACTAAAAATTCTGGAATTGTTTGGGTTCATTTATATTCCGATATAATATTTATATGATTATTTAAATATATATATTTATTTATAGATAAAAATAAATTCAAGGGGGAATTAAAAGGAAAAAAAAAAATCATGTTAAAAGTAAGAAGTTTGAGCATCAAAATAACTATTTTATTTTGTTTATTTTTTAATATGGTGTTGATAAGGAAGGAAGATACTAGACTGCTTCAATTTAGTTTTCTTTAAATAAATTTACTAAATATTTTATGATGAAAAATAAGGCTCCCTCTTCTGATTTACTATGAGGATATATCCTACTTTCTTGATGTTATTTTTATGAAAATTGACTGCACTTTTCAATTCTTAAAAAGGAAAAAAAAAAAAAAGGAAAGAAAGAAAGCTTACTTAATTTATATGTTTCTTATACGTTATCTGAGGATTTGTATTTTACCTCCCCCCCCCCTCTTTTTTTTTTTTTTTTTTTTTTTAAGAATGCAACATATTAATTCTTTTAAGGTTAAATTTATTAAGATTGTAGGATGATAAGCTCTGAAATTTTAGGCAGCTATTTCCTGTTTTCTGATATTATTTATAATATGATTACAAGATGTGTTAAGTTTTTGTTTATTTTTTTCTGTTCCCTGCATTTTTTTTTTTTTTTTAATCATTTGATTTATATTATGTGCACTTTTATATTTTATCTTGTTATGTTAACCCTTTGGACTCAAGATTTCTGGCGAGGAGCCAATTAAAATTTGTCTTCAAATTCTAGGGCAATACTTTCAGTTCATTACATAAGGACAAAAACAAACCATAATAACTTAATTTATTGTGTTAGCAAATTACAAATGAAATATGTTCAGGAAAATTTTATTTATGTTAAAAAAAAAAAAAAAAAAGTTACATTTTGCTTAAAATAGTAAAACTGAAGCAAATTCAAGTCAGTCTTTATCTGTTATTCATTAGTAGAATGTACTAGATTCGAGTTTATCTGTTGTTATATATTCTAAATTCAGATTTATAGACCAATATGACATTTAAAAGAAAAACCTGTAAAAATTACAGTGATATTGAAAGTAGTAACAATAAATTAAAATTTTTAATTTATAGTGACAATTAAAAAAAAAATACACTACCTTTCAATAAATGACTAGACACTTTCGATTTCAGGCATTTTGTCAAATATCTCAAAATGTACTTGAAAAATCACGTTGAAACTTCTGGTATATAAAGAACATGTTATACCTCATATATTTCAATGTAAGTTTTACCCTGGAAGCAAAAGGGGGACAAATAAAAAATTAAAGAAAAGTGAAAACTTTTGGGATCACCTTGTAAAAAATGTTCAAAATGCATCCTAACTGTGGCATGTGATTATGAGGCTTCTTCTTATTACTGTATAGATTTTTATGAGGCTATCATGTATATTCATGAAGATATAAATATTTCTTTAAAGAATTACATAGTTGCCAAGTACTCAAGATTTTTCTGGAGTTTCTTGTATTTTTATTATATATTCCGATTTTCAATTTTTTGTATAAAAACTCTGATTTTTTTAAATTTTCGTTATTCCCTTCTCCCTTTCGTTTCAAACTAATGATCAAATACTGATTGTAGAGATTTCAAGCCTTCCAAATTTAGTCCATCTCCCATTTCTCTTCTTTAGAATGAATTTCTCCTAATTTTAAGTTTTCCTAAAGATATCCCATGATTTTCCATAACTGTTACCCCCCCTCCCCCCCCCCCCCCCCCCAAAAAAAAAAAAATTGCCTCTTGGAAAAGTTTTGCGGTTTCCAATATTTCTCCAGCCATAGCATAAATGTCAATATTCATTTTAAACTTCTTCATTAGATTTTAAACATATAAAAATGTAGAATTCTTCAATATCTCTCATTTATGTAATTTTTTTTATGCCCCCTCCGCCTCTAACAATCAGCAATTAAACACCTCAAGGAAGTCTTGTGATTTCCACTCGCAATTCTTTCTCTATCCAAATTTTAAAGATCAGTGATCTTTTCAAACTTATTTATTTGTTATAAAACCTGATTAAGAAGTAGAATTGTTTAAATTTTATCTCATTCATATGATTTTTTGTGACCTCTCACTCCTATGCCCCCCCCCCCCTTCACTAACAAAGGCAATGAAATGCTTTGCATAAGTCTTGTGATTTCCAATCTTTCTCCATCCACAGAATTTAATGTTAATATTCATTTTGAATTTACTTTATTAAGTTCTAGATTCTATTAAGAGGTAGAATTGTTTAATATCTCTCACTTATGTAATTTTTTTAGCCCCCCCCCCTTCTTCCAACTGTAACCTAACTTTGCATTGGTAGATTATCTGAAGTTTCTGAAAAGGAAATACCTTAAATCTATTGAAATAAAATTATTTTAAAAAAAAAATGTCTTCACACCCACAAACAAATAAATAATTAAATTGCTAATTGTCTTTACACTTGAGCATGTAAGGCATTATAAAGATCTATAAAATAGAGGTTTGTGTTTATATATAAATGTTTGTGGGGTGGAGATGGTAGTGGGAAATACACTACAAAAACATAAAAGTATTGTTTATGTACACATTTTAAAAAGTTTGCCATATGTATTAAGTGTCTATGCTATTTTCATTTTGAAAATAATTATGTAAAATGTGTTAATAAAAGTCCTATGGAGAAAAATTGTTGTGCAAAATCTCCTGGTTTTCGACTTTTAAAAATTGGCATCTATACAATTAGTTCCCAAACTGCAGAATGTTTAGAGGAGTTGTCTACAAAAGAAATGAAATTATTTTTTGATTACATAAAGAAGTATACTTCTCTTGTGATTGTGTGATATCAAACTTTCCAATACATTTTGAGCTGCTACTAAAGGCTGAAATTGCCTATATTGCTTAACCCAGTGATTCTCAACCACTGTGCCGCAGCACTTTTGTGTGCCGCCAAATTTTAGAAATATATATAGTTAAAATTATGCTTTTTTTTTTATTACAAGTAAAGTTTGTTTAAATTAAAGAAAAGTACACTGTGTAAAAGAAAACTGTTGTTTTTACAGTTAAATACCATATTTTAAACTGTTTTTATCTTCAATAATTGTGACCTTTCATAAAGTGAAATGTGTGCTGCCAAATTTTGAAATTGTTAAAAGTGTGCCGCAACAAAAAAAAAGGTTTAAAATCACTGGCTTAACCCCTTGAACTACAATTTATTTTCAGTCAGCACTGCTCATGCAGACAATTTAATTTTCTTAGTTTTAAGAGGAGGGATTGATATAGAAACTTACGGTTTTGTTGCTCAAATAATTTGTTATTATTAAAAATAATATTTGTTTCACACATTTATATGAATGTTTATTGTTATATATATAAGAACATAATTAGTGTCGGGAAATTCATGACGAGCTGGACTCATCATTTCAGTTCAAGGGGTTAAAGGAAAGTTTTTTCTTTTGATTCAGTAAAACACTTCATTGATAATTTTCCATGTGCTTTGATGCAAGAAAATTCAAAAACTAATTATAATACTGAGGATAAAATTCAAGTTGAATTTTTAAGTTATCAAATATATGATACACCACAGAAAGTGTTAGAAAGAATTGATGAGCAATGAGCCACTGATAGCAAAAAAAGTGAGACCTCTTGTTGAACTTATATGTAACATTAAGTAAAATAATGTTAGAAATTCTGTATATTCAATCCAGGTGGACATAACATAGCTGATTTTAAAAGTCCTATGCAACTATCAGATACTCCAGGTAATTTTTATAACTTAATCCCAATTATTTGATTATATAGATCTTCTTAATTGTATATATATATTTTTTTTCTTTTATTTTTATTTTTTTCTGAAATATTGAAATATATTTAGTGTGAAGGAGATTTTTAGGATACCCAGGACAGTTAAGAAGTGTCGTTAGAAGTAGCGAGTTCCCCGTGTAGAAGTAGCTAAGGATGATTAAGAAGATAGATGACATCTCAGGAAATACTGAAGAGTTCCATATTAAAAATTCTTTATTTACGAATAAAATATGTCATTTGCTTGAAGATGATAAATATATGGACTTTTGAAAAGAAACTAACATCTTGTGTTAATACAAACAGCAGATAATATCAAGAAATAAAATTCCCATCAGCAAATGGTACGGAGGGAGGGGAGAAGGTCGTCAAAAATTACTTCTTTTTCAAGCGAAGTCTATATGAGCTCTCTGCCAGTTTCAGAGCCAAAAAGTGCTATGTACGGGGAATATGTCATTGTTTTAAAAGTGCGATTTTAATTAAGTCAGTCACATTTTCACGATCAGATCTGCTTGTTTCCGTCAGTTCGAAATAATTTAAACTTGACTCATCAGAGAGAACAACTTCAGCTCAATAATAAATTGATCGTTTAAAAATTTTTTTAACCCTCTAATGTCTTGGTTTTCTATTTCTTTTCGTTAAGAATGAGTTTTTTTCAGATTTTCTGGTAATTAAACCTGCTTTGTTTAATTGTTATTTCACTGTATTTAGATAAGTTCTGTTACTAAACACTTTTTCTGCTACTTGCTATATTCTAAATTTAATACAAACTGATTTTTTAAGCGATGGCTTTTTAACTCGTGGTCATCTCGACTGGATGAGTAACGTGGGCACCTAATGACAAATGTGCAGTTTAAACAGCCAAAAAAAAATATCTTTTTAAAAACCAGATCACTAATATTTTGTTAACATTTAATCATTTTGACATCCCACGTATTAAAATATTTTTTTTTTTTTCATTCTAAAATTAATATTTTTTGTGGTATCATTAATTGCCTTATTCTTGCCATTTTTTAAAATACTTTCTAAAATTATAATTTTCCGAACAATTGCATCTTGTTTTTAATACTTGGTCCAATCCTAAATTGTACGCGGAACACAATGTAATAAAATCTGTTCAAAAATTTACTTTTGAAACAATAAAATTAGTGATTACAGAAAGAAAAATAGAAAATATCGAAAAGAAAAAAGTGCAGCTTTTTTTCTGTCGCTTAGTGTGCTTCAGGCAAAAAATATTATGAATGAAATGAATTCCATCATTCAAATTACATTATTTGTCCATACTACTTTATAGTGGCCATTAATATTAGTTTGAATTTTGAATGCCTTTTTGCAGTAATTTTGTTTCTAAGAGTTCTTTTATATAATAGATCGAATTCATCAACTTATTTCTGAATGAATAAGGGGTCTTTATTAAGCTTACTGGAAATTCTTGGAAAAAAAAATAGTTTTAGCTTGTAATTTTTAACCTAAACTATGTTTAATACTTAAATTTTGATATTTAAATTCAACACTACTCTCTTAAAAGCCTTTTTAATCATTAGCTGAATATTGGTAGGACACAAAAAAGCACTTTTCAACCCTAAATTTCAACTGTAATACACACATTCAAAACTGTAAAATCTTATTAAACGCACCTTTCCTCTACTGACATATTCATAGGAAATATCTGCTATAATTTCAAAATTGGAGAGCAATAAGATCAAGGCCGTAGCCAAGGGAAAAGGAGTCAGGGTTAAATAATCTCCGAAACTTTGCAGATTTATTGAAATTTTTTGAAAAAACTTCACTTTTAACACTCAAAACTATGTACACCCCCTAATTCTTTTTGACTATGCTCTTGAATAAGAGGGTTCTTTAAAGGAATAACTTATGGAAAATGGTCAGTTCACAAGAGTTAAACAATATTACCTGCTCTTACAAAACTTAACAATTAACAGAGATATACATTTGTACATGAGCATTGAACAAGTGCTCGGTAAATCAACAATGAATACTGCCCTGGCGAGGTTAATCAGTATTAAAGCCAAAAAGAAAACTTTGAAAAATGAGAAAAATTGACCCTTATAGGAGGTAGTTCTTACACAGAGGTGAAATTTTAGAAAATTTTTCAATTGCTGATGTTTATTGAACTATGACAGATAATTACTTAAAATAATTTTACTGAAAATGCTATAATTATTCCAATATGAATTAAGTTGTTTTCCTTTAATTATAAGTTTTGTGATTGACAATGCTTTTTTTTTGGGGGGGGGGGGCTTCAGCCCCCTAGCCTCCCCCCTTGAATCTGCCACTGATATCAAACGTTTTAAGATGGAATGCAGGATCTGAAGTAACTTCATCTTATCAAGCATGGCATAAATGAGTAATCTTCAAGTAGTCCATTAAGATAATGCCTTTCTTGTGTTATTGCTTTTTCGGATACTGTATTGTATTTAAAGATTTCAATATTTCCAAGCATTTTTTTTTTTCTAAATTACTCATACTGACTTCTTAGAATTTCACTGGAAGTAGTGTAAGTTGTCATTTCAGCTCTTCACTGAAATATCTTTAAAAAAAACCAACTTACCAGTGTTAGAGAAGTACTGCTCTCAAAACTGGTAGAGAGGAAGGGCAGTGTTTGATTCCAGCTCACACTTGTTGACTGAGCCATTTGGAGTTTTCCATGGGTCTCTCTAAAACTCACATTCATACTAGGACTCCTTAAAAAGACCCAAAATCACACACACATATATATATTAAATGGGAGTATAAAACAGCTTAAAAAAATCCAAAAATTTTCAACCAATTTTGACAAAAATTAAAAATTTGCTAAAATAGTGTTTATGATAGAAAGTTAGAGATTTTATAGATATTTTCTAAAATTACTTAAAATGTGATTTTTTCTTTATTCTTTTTCTTTATTTATTTTTTTTCAGTCAACTTTTTATTGATATTCTTCAATTTGTGAGCTGTCAATCTTCTATCTTTGTTAGTTGATAAGTCATGTTTATTATTATTAGAGTATAAATAATTATAAGATAAAAAACTTTTTATAAACCATGTTTTTAAATATTCTGTTGAATCATAGCTATAGAACTAACTACATTAGCACTTTATCAATATGTATTGTTACGAAATTGTAAATAATTATATTTATTTTTGTAAAAATTCTTTCAAAGAGGCTTAGTAAGTTGATAAAATGTCAATTTTCTGCATTTCCAGCTCTTTTTCAAATTAAAATAGCTTAATTTTCCCTTTAAAATGCATTAAAAAGCTCCAATAGGCAGGTAATAGATTTGGCACCAAATTTGGCAACTTTCTGCCCTTGGCGACGTTTTTGGCAACAAAATCCTTATCAATATTCCAAAGATGGACAGTCTAATGTGATTGGTTAAAGAGTTACGGGAAATTTGAATTTAAAAATAAATTGGTTTTAAAAATAAAATATTAATCCTTTCAGAACAACATATATTTGCATCATGAACTACATTAGCACTTTATCAATGTGTAGAAAATCTTTAAAGTGATAATGACGTCAATTTTTGCCAGATGCATAATTTAACTTTTTACAATTTTTTAATGCTCATGTTTAATTAAATGTATTTATTTTTATGTCGAAAGAAAATGACCTCGTATTTTTTTTTTTTTTTTTTTTGGCAACAATTAAATTATAGCTAATATTTTAATGACTATTTTTATTGCTATTAGGAGCTTATTATTTTCATATTTTAATTAATTAAAAGAAAACTATTCGAAAATCTGACTTTGAAATATTTTGTTGTCACCGGGTTCTGAACTAGGGAAGTTAGTTAAAAATAGATTGCAAGATTTGTACCGGACAAACAAACAAGAATAGAAGTTAATGAAAACATGGTAAAATTAATAATTAGCTAAAATAAGTAATCAGCGTTAAAAAAAAAAAAAGCTAAATTTTATTGAAAATTAGAGATTTTAAGAAAAAATACTATTTAATTTAATTTAAGGCCAACCTTACACTGATGGTTTATAATTTACAAGTTGGTGTTCTTGTAGCTGAAAACTACAGATTTTTTTGAAAGATAATGCTTGATTCAAAGTTGGAGGGAGGAGAAGGTTATAAAGCTAGCTTTACATTTTTTTTTTTTTTTTTTTTTTTTGTTATTTTCTTGAAACCTTATGCATATGGATGAACATAAAATTGTAATACTTTTAATATACCTTTCTACAAATTAATTTTAACTCAAATAATTTTTTCATTATAATTTAAACTATTACTATGCAAGATAAGTTAAAAAAAAAAACTGATCAGTTGTATTTAAACTTTCTAAATACTTTTTTGTACCTTAATTTATACACTCAAGATATCTTTTGAACATTTTACTAATCTCTTAATGAAAATTTAAGTCATTTGTTTCATGCTACAAGTGTATAAAACAATACTAAATCTCTCTCTCATGCTACATTACAGAGAGAGAGAGAGCTTATTAAGTATCCTAATGACAATCAATAATGTTTTTATTTGAATTGATTGATATTACTGTTGTATAGCAATTTGTTTCAAGGTTTCAGATTGTCTAGATTCAGATGTGCCAAGTTATGGATTGTCTGTAACCTTAATACCTGAATTTGTAAATAGAATTTATTTGTAGTAATTATCTGTGTTTTCATATGACAAAGATTATCATTTCTGAATAGGGGTATGAAACTTATTTTTTGTTGTTAGTACTTTGGCACTTCAGTGGATTCATAAAATTTGGATCTTGTTATTCTTCAGCACTGGCTCCAAGGCAACTCATCAAAGTAGAAGAAGAAACTCAATAGTTCATCAGAGTAAACAAAATCAAAATGATTTTTCTCATATAGACTGATGCCTTTCTTTTTCTCAGATTTTTCTTTGACAAGGGTATAACTCTACAGACTCGTTTATCCAATCAGTATCTGTGGTTGTCCATTATAAAATTCTGTAAGAAAGGTGTACTCTTTTTGCACATTTCTACTCAGTCAGCTTGCTGCTGCAGCAACCTGATTGAATGCTGCTGCTACAGTTCAGAATCATATTAACTGCTGTTACAGTTAATATGATTCCTACTTGGTGTTACATTTTGAATAATTCAGCATTTTTATTTTGTAATCCAAAAGATTTAGTAGGAATCAAATAACAATTTTTAAGTTAAATAAACAAAAATGATTCTTACTAACTTTGGTAATTGTAGTTATATTTACAAAGATATAATTCCTAACTAATGTGATCTAATAAAAATATCTTATTAGATTTTAATAAGCTAAATTTTACTCACAGAGACTGCTCTTACAAAGACAATTCAAATTCAATACTTAATAGCGATCAACCATTAAGCAAAACATAGCTTAGATAATGTGCTTGTTTGTCATTATAGGGCTCTTTGAAGTTGTCATTGTATTTTATGGATTTCAATATTTCAAACTATGTTTTTTAGGTAAACTATTTATATTAACTTTCACTATAAGTCTCATGAGTTGCAATTTCAACTCTGCTGAAATTTCTTTGGAAAGCTTGAATTGAAATGATATCTCTACAAGGTTACATGGTAAAAATGATTCCATTAATTTAAAGAGAGATACTATGTTATACCAATATTTATATTAGAAATGTCATCTTAATTTTTTTTAAAGAAATGTTATTAAATATTGTTCTTAATAAAGGGTCTGTCCAGACTTTTCATACCGAGTCCTAATTTTGTGACATTGTGAAAAATATACACCTAATTTTATAAATCTAAATTCAATGTGAAAAATAAATAAATATATATATATATTTCCCCCAAACTTTTTAACTATGGTCCTCTTTTTGTGAAATTGTGAAAAATGTAATTTTTAAACTAAAATTACAAGTAAAATAAGGCTTCATTTTAGACAATGAAGATTCACTTTACAGAACTAAACTCACACATATGCACAGAAATCTTTTATAAATTAGAAATTGAATATCAGGGATACACTGAATATATACTGTTTAATATATATATATATATATATATATATATTATTTATTAGATACTTCTGTTTTTAAGAGAGAAAATTTCATGTAGGACCTGTTTCAGTATATAAAAGTTTTTTAAAAGGGTCCATTTTAATGAACCCAGTTAATTGAAATTGTTTTCTGTTTTGTCTAATAATTTGGATAATAGATTTAAATCTTGATTGTAATTTTGATGTCAGTAGGAATCTGAAATCCACCAAGTACACAGTGGTTTATTTCATTCCTGTATGTAAAAATAACTAACCTACCTATATTTATCATTATTGCTAAACAATAATTTTTGACTGTAACTAAATGAAAAATCTGTACCCTTTTCCCCAAAAGTTCATTTTTATTTATTTATTTACTTATTTAATTAATAGTAATAGTTTTATATTTTTTTCCTTCCCAGTTTAACCTTTTAACGTTCATTGCTTTCATAGCGAAACCAAACATTTGACATGATTTAACAATTTTTATGCAGCAGTTTTTTTAACATTTCCCCCTTGTTTTAAGCAGGTTTTAAACTTTTGTTCCTTTTCTGTTCTGTAGATAGCAGCACTATTCCAAAATTTAACAAATAATGCTTCAAAGGAAGCTAAATGCATAAGTCACTTGAAGTTTCTTAGTGTGCGCAAGTGCGAATTGCTGGTTTGATAATGCACTCATGTCTAGTTTTTTTTAATTTAATGAAGAGCTGGACTATTATTTTTACCTGAAACAATTTTTACGAGTTTTTGTAGTCGATAATGTTTACTTACAAAGTGTTTTATTTATTAAATTAAATATTATTTGAATTTAATTAGGCTAACTTATAGATATTTCAAACCAAAAATTTCTCGAAAAGGAATAATGCTAATTTTTTATTTTTAAATATTTATGATCAGCTATGTGTCTAAAAGCCATTTTTAAAATTAGTTTAGTAATTTTTAAAATAAATTAAGTAGTGAATGTTAAAGGGTTAAGAAATATGTATACTCATGATTGTAGAGTAACATGTTTTTTCCCTCCATTTGGAAGTTATTTTCTTAGGTTTAGACTGTGTTAAAAAAATTCCTTAAAGTTACAGTGATTTAAAACATAAGTGTATGGTCTATAGATGAAGTTAAATGAATAAGGAAGATGGGAAGAAAACTGCAATTTAAAATAAATTTAGTACTATTATTAATAAGCTTATTTTATATGAACTGTCACACATTTAAAAAAAGATTTATTATAACTTTTATAAGAAATCTGGTGAAGTTAAGCATAATTTCCCTTTCCTTTTATTTATTTTTTTATTATTATAATATAAATGAAAGAGTTGAAATGAATGTTATATGTATTTTCTTTCTGGAATACTTTCTAAATTGATGCTTTAACTGCAAATCATGCAGCCTATCTAATGCATAAACTGTTCTCTAAAGTTAGAATAATATGATCAGTTTTTGCTGATAGTTTTGCACTCATGAGCTAAAATACCTTTTTTTTCTTTCTTTTTTATATCCATATATATATAAGCAAAATAACCAAGGATAGATGAAAATTAATCCCAAAACACATGAGGGCCTTCTTCTTCAGGGGAGCTTCCCCATGTAGGGAAGGAAATATGAGAAGATTATGATGAAACGTTCGCTGTTTAGCCCCCCCCCCCCTCAAAAAAAAAATAATAATAATATGTTTCTAGCGCCCAACACCTCACAGATGGAAGCAAGACCATACAGCAAACGAATATAATTAATACAAAGCATGAATTCATAAATAAAACATATAAGCAAATACATCAGAATAAAATAATAAAATCAGACTAAATAATACAAGAATGTAAATATTAATAAAAATAAATACATACTGGACAAACTCGAATAGCCGAACTTGACTATTCAAGTTTGTCCAGTATGTATTTATTTTTATTAATATTTATTAGGTCTTTTCATAAATTTGTGCGGTTTTTTATTGCTTCATTTCATAAAAATACATCAAATCAAATGACAATTTTTAATCAAAATACTCTCCATTACTTTCTACAACCTTTGCCCATTTTTCGGGTAACAAATGTATATCACGGCGATAGAAGCTCTCGTCTTTGGAGGCAATAAAGTGATCTGCATCCGCACGAACTTTAGCAACGACATATTCTTGTATTATTTATATTCTTGTATTTTATTCTGATGTATTTGCTTATATGCTTTATTTATAAGTTCATGCTTTGTATTAATTAAATTCGTCTGCTCTATGGTCTTGCTTCCATCTGTGAGAAGTTGGGGGCTAGAAATGTATTTTTTTTTTTTGGCTAAATAGCCAACGTTTCGTCAGAAACTTCTCATATTTCTTTCCCTTTCTTTTCCCTTCTTGTTATCATATCACTCCAATTATCTCTGTAACATATAACTGTTGATATAAAAATTTTTCATATCTACAGACTTCCAATAATCAATTTTATTTATTTGGGTTTAAATTTTATTTGAAATATTTCTATGTTTAACCCTATATAACGATCTTGAACGTATTTTTGTAATTGTTTGTCCCCTAAAAAACATATACTTAAAATGTGCATAATTATAGATTTTAAGCTTGTTTCTTTAAGTATAAAAGATCATATAATAGTCATGAGGTTTATCTTTAAATGTATAGTGAAAAATCCATTGTTTTAGTATATTATAAAGAATTTACAGTGAAAACAACAATATCATTTTTCCCCTCAGACACACTCCCCTCATGCTTAGAGGGTTAAATAGTAATACCTAATACTTTGATTACATAGCTGTACTGAAAATAAATAAGACAGTAATTGTATATTCTTAATTTCTCAAAACAAATCTTTGAATAATATGATCACAATTTGTAAGATGTCCACTAATTTAACTTTATACAATGAAATAAGTTTTAATATTTTTTAATTATATTTATCTTTAATTGAAGCTTGTTCAGCATTATTTTTCTTTATTTGTATAACAAGATATACTATATTCTTAATTGCAGGAAATTATTCACTGGCAAGAGTCTTACCCCAGATATATGCTGTAAATAAAGAAGCAATTCATGATCATGTTATGGCTTTGGTTTCTTTGTTACCCCAATGTCAAAATTCAGAGAAACTTAGCCTGTTGAATCTTTTTGGTTTCATAGCCAAGCATAAGCCATCTGTGAGTATTTTTTTGCATGTTTATTATTATTATTGAAATACATATATAAACTGAATTAAATATATATTTGATTCAGTTATTCTATATATATAGGATAAAAGGATATTTGTTCTATCATGGTGAGTTTTTGCTTTACAACTTATTATTATAATCTGTTTATTAAATATTTTTAAATCTCTTTTATATTTAAGAGTTATACTATGCAACTGACTGATTAAATCATCTTTATAGAAATATTTCTTTGCATTTAATGGTGTAATTAACAATACCATTTGCCATAAATAATGCAAATTGCTAAAGTTTATTTATTTTTAATTTTTTGTACCTGTTTTATGTTTGAAGTTTTTTAAATTTTCCTGCTATTAACCTTATATGCACAAATACATAGATAAATAGCTATATATATATATATATTTTTTTTTTTTGAGCTTATGTTATTTCTATAGTAGCCAAGTCCAAATTACTACTCCTTTTGTCTTTCTTTTCCTATCTAAAATGAAAAACTTAAATTATTTTAATTCAGAATTACATTATTTAAAAGTAATTATAAAACCATATTTATTTAAAAGCAAATAGTAAACTCATTCAGTTATCCTGCTTTAGCAATTCAAAAACTAATATTATTAATCAATTTCAGTGTATACTGTATTCTTTAATCTGGACATTGTATAAAAGCCATCTGCAGACAAATATCTATTCCATTGCTAAATTTAGGTACTGCAGGGTATGATATTCAACCCAGGAGATTTATTCACTACTTAGTTAAAACTTGTAATTATCTTCTATTGACCCCACACTGTTATTCTAGCAAACCAAATGCTTAGTATATTCTAGTAGTTATACCATAAAATTTGTTCTTGGGATCAGTGATGTCATTCATATAAACATAATGTCTTCAAGATAGATTTGAAAATCTGAAATAGGAAAACAAAATATAAATTATATGTTTTAGAATTTTTTTCTAAGTAAATTCTATTGCATGTGTAAATTAAAACTGTTGTACAGCAGTGCTGTATTCTCTCGGTATGCTAGGCATGCGCCGCATACCCACTAAAAACTATCTAAACTTTAAACAGAATTTATTTAAAAATAAATTATTTCAACTCATTTTGTTGAATACTCGCTTCCATTTATACATTATCCGTCATTCAGTTTTGAAAAATTATAGTGAAAGGAAATTTCTTTGTTACATTATTCCTGGATAAATCAAAGTGCTTTTTTTCTTACTATTGTCGTTGCTTCCCTCCCGCTTTGTTTAGGAGAAGTCTGTTGACTAGTATCGTCCAAGAGATACCATCCATGTCTTCTTCTGTTGACCAGTTATTGCTTAGGTTATGCTACGTACCTTTGTAAAGCCTGACCTGATATAGGGATTTTTTGTTATTTGAGGGAATATCCAACGTCCCTCTAATTTTCACTCATATAAAGTACAAGGGGAGTTCCGCTGTATAAACCATTCAAGGCATGCTATCCTTGGAGACCATATTCTGGAGTTTTGGGTACTTTTAAAGCGTTAGGGATTTTGTTACCTTCGGTAGAGATGTTCGCATAGAGGAGAGCTGGTTTCTCCTACTGATTGATAAATTAAAACTTATACTTCATTTTACAATGATGTAATAAAAAAAACTTAAAAAAAAAAAAAAAAAAAAAAATGATCTGAAACTGATGATAAAATTGCAAAATAAAATTTGAATAAATTGCCAAAAATTGTTTTATGTGCCAGAAAAGTTGCTTTTTTAATTTTTTTAAAAAAAATCTAAATAACTTATTCTAAGCGAAGACTTCCACTAGAAATAAAAGTATGCAACAAATTTTGTTTATTATGTAATATGAATAAAGCAAAATATCTTCTTTGTGTGTGCTTGTATGCACTACGAAAGTCAGGCCACTTATCGCAAATTTACAAAAAAATGACAAATGCTTAGTTTTGATCTTGCAGGTGTACATAGAATTATTTCTTTCTTTTTCCTTTTCTTTTTTTTTTTTTGTTTATTTTCTTTCCTTGTTTACTTTCTTTTCTTAATTTTCGAATCTGAATTTCTTAAATTAATTATTTTATTTGTTTATTTATTTATTTTGGAATGTTCTGTTAATTTTAAAGAGGAATGTTCATTATTTTTAATGTGTTGTTTCTAACGAAATCAAATGGTAATATGATATAGGAAGAATTAAACTTATTAGATTTTTAACTTTATTAAAAATTGTAATAATTGATTTCTTGTATAAGAACTATCAGAGGTCAGATAAGACTATCAGCGCCTTAAGCGTTCACTTAAGGTGCTGCCATTAACAGTGGGGTCTCCAATCCAACATAGTGCAGTTCTGGAAGACACGGTAGTAAGCAGCGATTACCTGAAGCCAAGTTTTCAGTGATTTCAGTGGATTTTTTCTTTCCGGTTCTCACTATTCTTTCTTTTATTTTTTGTTTCTAAAGTGATATAAAAAATTGTGATTAAATTTCTTTGAAAATTCATTTAAATATAGCAATCAATGAAGTGACCAAAGCGGCCTTCAATAAGTTAATACAAGAGTCCTTTAGATATATGCTTTAACGTTAAAGCAACAAAATTTATATATAAAATTTTATATATGATTCCGAGAAATTGGAGACCCACCAGTGGCCGAGCTGTTCTGCACTCAAAGTTGGTGGATGGGAAGTGTTGGGTGCAATCCAAGGTCGCGCTCATCGACCTAGCCGTTCGGAGATTTCCGTGGTTTTCTCCGAAACTCATGTAAATACAGGCTAAGATCCCTCAGAAAGACTCCCCACAGATGGTGTTAAAATTGAAAAATTTTAACACTATTTAATTTAATTAATTTTCCTCATATCCTCCAAAAAATAGTTTGGCTCTTATTTATTTAGGTTATTTTCCCCCTATTAATCTTTAAAATTACTCAAAATTCAAAGAAATAGAAAAGTTTAAAATTTCACATGAAGTGTTTGTTTGTAAACAAACTACCGATGTTTCTGATGGTAAACAAACAAATTCACCAATCAAAAAATTAAAAAGAAAATAATAGTTAAATCGTTTTAAAATCATTTTCGGTCGTGCTCAAATAATTTTAAAGTAATATTAATAATTTTTCTGACGTTCATACGTCGTTAATTAAAATTGATGACATCACTTTTAATTACGTTTTCAAAATTCCTTCTTGAAAGTTTCATTAGGTCCGCAGGAACGCTGTATCACTTCACCATTTCGAAATAGCGTCCTTTTAAAAAAATGAGTTAATTTTAATAATAATAATCGATCTTAAAAAATAATCTGAAGTAAATTTTCCTCCATCAAAATTAATTTAATTTAAACTTATTTCTTTAACTTTGTTTGAGCAAGCGATCAAATTAAAATACTTTTTTTAAGAACTATTTACCGTGCGCATCAATTTGCTTGTAGTTTGTTCTGTTAACGGCAATTTGGATGAGCGTCTCTCTCTCTCTCTCTTGGATGGTAGCAGTCTGAGAAGCACGACAGTTGATTCGCCGGTTCGCGGCACCACTTCTTTCCATAGTGAGCGAGCTGGTGTCGCAACAAGGCCAGTCATCCAATTTTACCTGATTTTAAAATGCTGTTTCTACATTTCAACTTTGAATTTTTTAAGTATATTGAACAAAACTCTGGCTCAATATTAAGATTGACTGCCTCCAACATGAAGATGTACTTCAAAATTTCTTACAAGCTCTAAGAAAAACTTGCCAGATACAACGAGGCCTAAAATGATGCTCAGCTCATATCATCTCTAATATCTCATATCGTGAAAGAAAGTTATTCCATAGCCGTTGAAGTTTGCACGTTTTGGACTCCTATTACACTAACAAAATTGAATCATCGATGATTGTCTCTCAAAACAGTGTTCTATACAATCTTAGAGTATATGCACTATTAATTACTGAACAGTGAAATTGAATAGGGAGCCAGCGTGAACGGAGATAGTGATAAAGTGACCTAAGGAGGCATAAACGATCGTTTGCCGAAGATGAAACAGTGTTTATACTACTAGCAAGATAAATCACGCAAAAACAAAAATTGGCGAAATATCCAAAATGACTTGTGACCTATATCACTGTGAACTAAAATGATATTCTTGAGATTAATATCAGGATTAACAATCAATTCAATATTCATGTGCAAGATAGATAAATAGTAGATAAGGAACATTTTGTGTGGCAATTCTATTTACCTCTGCATCTAATCATATATATATTTTTTTATCTATGGCTATAGAATCATCTATATATTTAGTCCAGCTGATTATGATTTATAATCTATAATATTAAAACACAAAGCACTTTCCTTAAGACCAAAATCGTACGATCTAGGCATGCGCTGAAGGCTTTTCCTTTCCTTAAATGCAATCGGAGACCAATGGCTGAAACATACACGCTTTGCTTTGAAGCAATAGGAAGCAACTGAAGCAGGGTCTATTCCTTTCCTTAGGCGTAAAGACCATCGTTCATGTTTATTTTAATGGTGTCGCCATGCAGCGACTAGCTTTCGTCGCATTGTTGTAATTGGTTTTGTTCTTCAATTTGATTGCAAGTATTAGCTTAAAAAGCTCACAATTTCGTAATTTAAATGACAGCAAGGTGTGTATAGATTCTTTTGTTTTATTTCATCCACTTCGTATAAAGTTTACCCTTTTGCATGTGTCCTACGTTATTGCGTATAATTCCGTATCTTTCCGTATCAGGAAATTGCATTTTTTAACTTTTTCTTCTATGTTGTGTAAATTATTTCGTTTATGTAAAATATTCCAGTATGTATTTAACATTTCTTCTGCACTGTAACTATATGTTTATTTCAATGATTGATGGATTTATTTACTTTGTCCAGTTATTAAATTCGATTAATCAAAACTTTATGAGTTCACATCGTACTAAAAATTAACAAAACACTCGATTTTGTATATAAAGAAGTGTTTTAATGTTTTTAAAGTGGATTATATAATACGAAAAGAAGATAATGTTGCATTTACGGTTTTTGCATTGATACTTATTTATCACACTTTTTCGGCAAATTAATGATTCAAATCACTTACACGAGTAATCACGCTTTCAAAAGAAGCATTACATAATACTAATAATAATAAATAAATAAATTGTTCTGCTGTTGTTCTGTAAACGCGAAAATTGATTGCTTGATAATTATAAATGTGCTATGTACTAAGTTTTTCATGTTAAATATGTATTGGAAAGGAGCTTTTATTATCAATTACCCCCTTATTTATTTGGTTTAGCTTTAAACGCTTATTATAATGGCATGAATGAACTTAGACTAAAATAACTATTTTACTTTGTTTAGTTTCTTTTATTTATGTGAGTAGATAGTTCAATATTAACACTTTATAAAATTTAAAAAGGGAGGGGGATAAGATGTCAGTATTGCATTTAAAAGGTCGAAGTTTGAAGTAACAAAATCAGGTTAGCCATTAATTGTTACTGAATGGTAGTTCTACAAAGATTTTATTGGTGGTTTGTCCATTTGAATTATGTAAATTTTATTTCAATAAGAAATAAAAATTTAACCTGAAAAAATGGTTTAAAAGTAAAAAATTAAAATTAAAAGCAGACTTTCTAATGCTAAAGAAAGATGAATTTTACATAATACTGTATAACTCATGCAAAAGTGTATATACCATACTTGCCAACTCTCCCGATTTCGGCGGAAGACTTCCGAATTTTCGATCTATCTCCCAATTTTCCGATCGGAAGTTAAAAATTTCCGATTTATCATAAAAGAGAGAAAATTACAAAATAGCCCGTAATAGAGCAAAATTAAACAATGTTTATTACAAAAAATATCAGGCATGTAATTTTTTCGCGAATGCGCGGAAATCCGCAGTTTTTTTTTTTTTTTTTTCATATTTCATTCAATTCCACAAATTAATTTCTGCCGCGTTTAAAAAAAATCGCGGATATCGTTCGTTTATAAAAAAGAAACCTCATTAATGAGCGACGATCAAATGCTCTACGAAAGCCTCCCGATTTTTAATCTTTTTCCATCCACAACATGAATGTCAATATTCATTTTAAAGTTGCTTTATGAGATTCTAGAACCTTTAAAGAAATAGAAATGTTAAATATTTCTAACACATGTAATTATTTTTTGCCCCCCCCCCCTTTTCACATCTCCAAGTAGCGATTGGCAATCAAGTGTTCTGCAGAAGCCTTTTGTTTCCCAATCTTTCTCTATCCACAACATAAATGACAATATTCATTTTAAACTTGTTTTGGCAGATTCTAGATATAGATTGAAAGAGTTATTGAAAATTTTTTTTGCTAATTTCTAATTTTATCCATAGTTAAGTTTTCAAAAATTAAGTATGGAAATATGTGTACTTCGTATTAAAAAAAAAAATAAAAATCTTCCTAATTTTAGTTAAATCTCCCTAATTTTGAACATGAATCTTCCTATTTCTCATTTTTTAAGGTTGGCAAGTATGATATACAAAGTGGCAGAAAAAAGCAAAAAAATATATTACACACCTTACTGTTTTTCAAAATAGGAAATTATAAACTTTTAAGCTGAGACTTACGACCAAATTTGAAAACATTCTCCCAATCCATTCATACATTAGTTAATTTTTCACATATTTTCTGACATATAAATTTTTTACGTAATTTATATGATTTAAGGCCTCTTTAATGTCTCCAAATATGCATTTTTCAAAGATTGGACAGTGTGCATGTATGTATTGATCAAAAAGGGAGAATTTTCTGTTTGTCACATCACAAAAAAAAAAAAAAAAAAAAAAAAAACTTAAGTCGGGCACACAGATGTGTTCGTCAGTTTTTGACAAAAAATTAAAAACTGAAAGTGGGACATAGAAAACCGGAAGTCAGTCTGTATCAAGTCTGTATCTCAAAGGCTGCTCTAACAATTTTCTTTAAATTTGCTATATATACTACCTTGCAGTTATCCTTTTGTTTATTGTATAAAAATAAATTATCAGGTAAAAGTTGCTTTCAAAGGACACAAAGAGAATATAAAATTATTCATTTAGCATTTTTTTTTTTTCTTTTTCTAATTTGCAGTTATATAATTTCTGATTTGTAAGTTCAAGGTGCAATATATAAGCAATACCTATATTGCTGATTATGTCATAGGAAATATTATTTAATATCAGTGTTATATTTTTTTATTGGTTTACATATATGGTGCCCAGTGTTGGAAAATGGGGAAATTATTTATGAACCAAAAATGGCTCGCAGCTTAGAGTTAAATCCCAAACATAAATATTTAAGAGCATTTTCCAATCCTAATTATGTAGAGTTCTCCGAATATTCAGTTACTATTCAGTATTCAGCCTATTCAGCAGGTAACACTGTAACAACTTTCTTATTTGTTAGAGTATGTAAACGGAATTTTGTAGATACCTGTGGTCTCGATTGTTGGGGGAGGGACGGGGATATTTGTCATTACAAATTATTTGATAGAAGTTTCAATTAAAATCAGAAATGCAACTGAAAAATAGAATGTAAATGTATGTATACCGAACCTCAATATCTATCAAATAATTCATAAGCAACAAAAATCCCGCTCCCCCAATCAAGACGGCAGGTATGTACAAAATCCTGTTTACATAGAGGGTGCTGATGACATAGGGCGTCACCTCGCGAAAGCGGCTACACAAACTCCAAATATGAAGCTATAAAGAAAAGTTTAAACTTTAACTTAGATAAATAAACACTTTTAGTATTAACTATATGATATACCTTTTATTAAGTCTGCTCGCGTTTAAATCTGCGTACAAGTAGGAGATTTTAAAGTTTAAATGTTTGTTAGTTTCACCTTTGGTTTACAGTATGCATAATTGATGGTAGAGGAATTCATGGGGTTGTTATATATCAGATTATTTTAAATAAATATTTCATAAATGCTTAACTTATTTATTTTTTTATTTTTTTTCTAATTGAATAATATGAAAATTTCTATAATTATATTTAAAAAAAGTGACTGAGTCGAATTTTATTGTAGAGCGACAAAACCAGCACACCCACTTTAAGCCTCATTTAAAAGAGTTGGTATAAAACAGTGGTTTTCGGCTGGTGTGCTGTTAGAGGATTTCAGTTGTATTTTTAAATGTTATTAAGCCGTCAAATTTTGACGGGTATGAACTAGTTACTAATAAATAGATTAGTGAGCTAACCCATGTGTAGTTTAATGAATAATAGTGTGCCTTTTTGGATTATTAACATTTTATTTTGCAGCTTCCTTTCATCTAAATGGAGTAAGTTAAAGTATTTTTCCTGATTCTATTGTAATCTTTATTTTGAGTTAATTTAAAATTTCAAAAAGTCAATATTTAGTTTTTCTCTTCATGAGCAGTGGCACAGTGCAATGTTTTTTACCACTTAAGTATTTTCAGCCATAATTTATTATTTACAATCCAAAGTTTTAAAACCAGAAATTTCAATCCATCCATTTTTAAATAAAAATTTATTTTTTTACCATAACAGACGGTATTCCACCCATAGGCCTAGGACCAAAGTGTAGTGAGACTTGAATCCTACAACCAACCAAGAAACTGAAAAAATCCAAGCTTAAATTTGATGAAATGGTATCACCTTGATGAGTAGTGTTCTTTCCATAGTTGGCTTCAGAGCATACCCAGATTCAAATGTCATGCTACACCACTGCTGTACAGTATCCTTTACTTTAAGTGAACTGAGTCACAAAATATTGATTATCCTTTTTTCATGTATATATGTATATGTATATATTTGTCATTTTCTCATGTAAAATATTTATTACATAGAAACTGATACATTACATAAGTTTTACTATTATTTTTATTTCAGTTACTTGAAAGTAATTTGCCTCATCTTAGCGAATGCCTAACAATATCCCATACTGCAGCTACTACTCTTCAAATCTTCCTAGATATGGCAGCTGTCCGTCCAGAATGCTTTACTGAACATGTGCAGAAAATGAAACAGGCTGCTGAATTGCAACCGGGAACGCTAGTTATAGTTGCTAGAATTTTGGGCATTATTGGAAAACTAAATCTTGTAAGTTTTTTGTATTATTATGTATCAAGGTTTCTAATGTCAGTTTGGCAACATTTAATTTCTATAATTAGAATGGCAATAGTATATATGTATTGATGTTAAAAAGATCAGTGACAAATGTTCTAATGCTGCTATTATTTGCCATTTAAATTAGTGTAATTAAAGTGTAGTGTTGCAACAGAAGTTATAAGTTAATTATAAAAATCTGACATGAGATTTTTCAAATTTTCAGATGAATTCAGCTTTTTTGTAGATTTATTTTTCTTTCTTTAATAATAAACAATTAAAAATAATCTGGTGTGTCGCTCACATGACTTTCTCTTACCCTGAAATTTAATACTATAAATACAGGTTGCAGATTAAGAGGTAAGATAACGAGAACTATCGTATAAACCTATGCTAAACAATTCAAATTAGGCTTCAGAAGAGTTTTATACGATAATTAGTTCAGGGGGCTACCACCCCTCTCAACCCCCCATTTCATTAATGCACCTACATTTATATAGAATTTAATTCGGTTATTAAAAAATAATTTATTAAAATTATTATTTAAAAAAAATATCTTTTATGATAATGCAGACGATTTCCATATTAGAGAAGTAGTGTAACACTAAATATCCAAAAAAATTAAGATTTAAGTTTTTTTTTTTTTTGTTAAAAGTAAAAAAAAAATCTATAAATTTGTTTTAAATTATTACAGATTTATAGTTCAACCATTCGTTTTAATGGTATTGGCAAGCTCTTTTGAATGATACCCATCATGAAAATTTACTCCCCTCGAGGCTGGACTACCCCCCCCCCCCCAGAGGGGGGAGGCGAGGCTCCTACATACACAAAATTTTTTTCACAGTTAACTATCTCTATTACAAAAAATATATATTCGTTTCATTTGGTTTAGTGCAGTCTATAGACGTTAAACTCTACTTACCTGCAATTTCCCCCGTAGACGTAATGTATTAGAATTCTCTTGATTGTCCCTGTACACAAACCATTTGCTTGATCTTAACAAAAAGCTTACTGTAGCATCCCTATATGATACACATTTAGAATACCAAGTTTGAACTTTCTGCCGTAATTTGTTTTTGAGATATGCTGAATAACAGACACACACATAGACATACACACAGACCATTTGCTAAAAACGTGATTTTCGTATACAGGGGACCTCAAAACGTGTAAATATAACAAAATCTCGCGTTCGAAAATTTGACCCAAAAACAATACTTTCTTTACCTTATGGGTAAGAGAAAGTAAAAATCAGTCTTTTATAAATTTGTATTTTCTGATGTGTATTTCTGGGTACATCATACAATCAAATAAGGTTTTACATGTCCATGTTAGTGAAAATAGTCAGTTCTTCATTTTTATTGGTCAAAAATAAAATATTGAAATTATTTATTTCTGTAATGTACATTTTTACACTTTTGCCAATTTTATCCTTTAAAAATGAACATAGAACACAAAACAATTGTTGATGAGGATAGGATTTTGCTTTTTTTAGGAAGTAAGAACTTTCGTATTTCATGTTGGTTTTACTTGCAAACTAAGTTTCATTCTCATTGTGATGAGGATGGGATCTTGCTTTTTCAGAAAGTTAGAACTTTCATATAATCATGTTGGTTTTGCTTGCAAACTAAGTTTCATTCTCATTATTGGTATGTTCATGTAACATTCGATTAATTGCCAGTATGGCTAAGATAGGCAGTATGAAAGAATTCAATGTCAATCAACCAAATTCTTGGGACAATTGAAGAGCTTGTTTCCAAAAGGCGTTAAGTCAAAAATTTCAAAAATTGACTTTTCGATGCAAAAGGTCGCAGCACACATCTAACAATATATTTTCAATAAATAGAAGTTCCAAACAAAGTTTAATCATAATGAAAACAGAAAGTGAAATCCGTGTTTTTTTCCAAAAAGAATTAAGTCACAAGTAAGTTTTGTGCCAAAAGGGGTTAAGTCAAGTTTAACCAATTGTAGCGTGCCTTGAGATCACGTGGTTTGTCTGGCTTTGGGTGGAAAGACAAAAATAAGTAAAAGAATGTTATTGTAGATTGTCACATTGAGGTAGTTTTTTTTTTCCCCCCATAGAAAAATATAAAGAGAGATTACTTATAACCCTTACTATAATGTGTTTGTAAAAGATTTTAATCTTGGTTTTGGAACCCCGAAAAAAAAAAAAAAAAAAAAAAACACATTTGTTCCTTCTGTATTAGGAAAAAAATACAAATGAATTCAGAAAAATGTACAGAAAAAAGAAAAGACCCTGTTTACCGAACATTTGATTCATAAACACCGGAGCAAAAAATTTTATTCACTTTTAGGGGAAAAGCTTATAGGAGAAGATGAAATTACAATATGTTTTGACCTGATGCAAAATCAGAAATTACCACACAAATAAAAATTATACCATGTTAGGAATGCTTTCAGTAGGGGCTGCTCAAAAGGACGTCACCTACTATTTACCAGTGCATGGTCACTCCTACTTACCAGCACATAGAACATTCGGCCGAGTGGAGACTATTTTAAAGAAAGTGGATACAATTTTACTCTCTAATGAATATTTTGAACATTTCTCTATGGTTGGAAATCTTTTCAAGTATAAGAAGCAGTGGAATATTTTAGATTGGAAATCTTTTCAAGTATAAGAAGCAGTGGAATATTTTAGATTGGAAAAATTTTGCGTATAATCGTCTGAAAAGCAAACAAGGTTTCGTGTTTTCAGGGTCAAAAGTACTGAAAATTTCGAAGGAAGATGGGGGGGGGGGGAGAGAGAACGTATTGTGGTTCGTTTTGCCGTCAGAAGATCCTGAAACAAACGGAAAAAAAAAAATCTCCTATGAGCCTCTTCTGAAATAAAACCAAAACAAATATAAAACAAGAAAAAAAAAATCAGATGTTTTGAAATTGCTTGAATCTTTGGGAATTAACAATGTTTTTATTTTTATGAACAATCTTGCAACAATACACCTAGGGCTAACATAAGTGAAAATAATGATAGCGATGAAGAAATAAAGTATGTAAATGAAGATTTGTGGTAACTAACCAGCTTCCAAAAATTGTGCATCTAAAATTTATGTGATAATTACATGGAAAACAAACACGGATTACTTTCAAATGGAAGTAAGTTATTTCATTTTGTAATTTGTTTGTGCCAAAAGGGCATAAGTCATAGTTTTGTTCCAAAAGGGATTAAGTCATTTTTTCTTTTTTTTATTTCTCAATAACTATACTGTCAGGATTTTTTTAACCATATAATTTAGTGTTACCATCATCCATAGATTACTGGAAAAAATTATCTTTTCCTTAAATTCAATAATAAATCTTACATAACAAAATCGCGTTTTTTCAAGAATGGAAAAAAATGACTTAACGCCATTTGGACACAAGCTCTTCAATTATTCAGAACAATTAAAATCTTTTCTCAAAACCCTAATGCTTTTACTAATGTAAGTAAAATGTGTGCAGTGTTGTTTGCATTATTTGGTTAGTGCTGAGGAAAATTCTTTTATTAATTCTTTTATCTATGCCCTTTTTAAAACCTCTCCTGAAAGCTGCAGATATAGCTAAGTTTACAGCTCATTATCCTATATTTTGAGTCATTAACTGGGTATGGAGGAATGACTACGAAAAAATCCATTTAAAGAATTTGTTCCATTTTTCTCAAGGAAATTAAAACTATTTGTGCATAACCTACTTTGGGGTTCAAGAATTACACTGCTCGGCGTGGAAATTGACACCATTTCAGCATATTCTTATGTAAAATGACCTTCTGAATATGTCGATTTTGCCCTATCACCCACTTTTTTTTATGAATGGGCCCCTATTTTTATCATTTTTTGGTAATTTTAGGACTATAAATTTGATTTTTAAGAGGGGGGAGGATTATTTTAACCGTTAAATATCTTCTGAAGGGTTACAGAGTTGGAAAATTCTAAAACATGGACATTTGCAACAAGAGAAATATTTTGGGGGGAGGGGGGATTCGCCACCGAAATTATGTATTACATATCTTACATTTTTTTAAAATCTGTTATTAATGTTATTTTTAAACTTTATATTTTTTTGTTTTTAGGTGTTAAGTTAATTATTTTTCATTCTTGAAATCAAATTCATGGTTATAAAATTATCGAACAGGGAAAAAAATTGAGGGAGGCGGTGGTGTTTCTAGAAAATGGTGGGTGACTGGGCAAAATGGGAGTCATATTCGGATTCAGGAGGTCATTTTACATAATAATCAGCAAGAATGGTATCAGACCTAAAAAAAAAAAATTTTTTTTTTGCAGAACAGTGTTATTATTTTTTGAATAATACAATTTGATATTCTTAATGCTCTACATCATACTCATGAAGGTATAACGTGAACTAAGGCACTTGCTCGAAATTATGTTTGGTGTCCAGGATTGGATAAGGGTTTAGAAACTCCTGTGATTTATACAGTCAACTCCCTCTAATCCGCAGACCTATAATCTGCTAATCCCTCTAATCCGCAATTGATTTTTTAATGTAAACAAATAAATTTACATCTCATATTTTAAAAGAATTTGCAACATTTCTCGCATTTTTACTTTTTTAAATCAAATTTTTAGCTTAATCCTTGCTTTGAAATACAATTGGGGAGAGAAAAAAAAACAGTAACATTTTTGTATTTATTTTCCTGCAATTCATACAGACTAGTGCTAAGTCAAGCCAAAGAATGTCAGGAAAGTACATAAAAATTTAAAACAAATCGCTGCATATCACATCAATATTTAACTAAATGAAAAATAATGAGTGATGAATATTATTTCTGTACTTCAAAAAATATTTTTTTTCTCTTTTTTAAATATATTTGTTTACATTTTATTGGTACATATTATTTGAATATGGTTAAATTATTTACCATCAAATATGAATATGATTGATTAGTTTTATTGATACTGAAGAAATATTTTATTCTAAAAGTTATTAGAAGTTGTCTTTCCATTTTGATATCTACTTAAGAATTAATAAGAATAATGGACTTTGTATCTGCAAAAGAAAAATGTAAAGAAATACAATGACCTCTAATATGCAAATTCCTATAATCCGCACAACCTTTGGACAAAACTTTTGCGAATTAGAGAGAGTTGACTGTATCAGCAAACTAGGAACTTTCTATTGAAAAGTAACATGACATGGGAAGAGGAAAAAGCTCCATGGTCTATATAACACATAGATCATGCTGGTCCATTTCAGAATTGATTGTTATTATTGAGGACTCATACTTAAATGACTCAAAGTTATAAATGTTTCTTCCACTGATGCCTCACCTTCTATTAATGCTGTAAGAAGATTATTTAAGTATTTATCGAATACCTGATGTTGATACCTTTCAGATATATTAGAATCAAATTTACCTCAAATGAATTCCAAGAATTTTTAGAACGGAATGGTATTAGATTAATTTTGATAGCTTCTAAACATATATCTTCTAATGGACAAGCCGGGCACATGTTGAAAATAACAAATGCATTAAATTATTATAGGAAATTGGTTATATAGACTCTCTTCATTTCTATAGCACAACATGTTATTCTGAACAAGAATAAGGAGTTGGGTTTCATCAGCAGAATTATTTTGAATCACCATTTGAAAACTTGTTTAGATAAATTGCATCATGATCTTTGAAGGTCAGCAGTAGGTAAAAAGGAATCCGATCATTCAGAATTGAAAATATTTGCTCCTCAAGATACTATCTATGCTTTAGGATTTCCTCTTCATAAGAAATGGGTTCCAGCAACAGAGTTCTCATCAGAGGTAAAAACTAGGTGAAAATTTCTTATCCTTACTCAGAAATAAAGCAATGAGATTTCTTAAAAGAATGTGAGAACAGAAAAATACTTTTTAAAAATTCTGAATTATGTAAATAGTTAATTATGCAAAACTTATATTCACCTTAAAATTCCTAAATTTCCTAAATATTTTAATTGCTCCTACAATTTCTAAAATTCTGGTTTTCATGTACGTGGAGTGTACAGATGAACGTATCAC
This sequence comes from Salticus scenicus, assembly GCA_963930645.1. NCBI lineage: Eukaryota > Metazoa > Arthropoda > Arachnida > Araneae > Salticidae > Salticus > Salticus scenicus. The sequence goes on along the minus strand of OZ005651.1, from coordinate 121,162,427 downwards.
TGATTGCTGTAAATGAAATTCCAGACTGTCATCAATTGGCCATAGTGCAGTACTAGTGCAACGTTAAATCCAACCTACCTATGCACATTGGTATGGTAACAGTTTATTTGATATGTTTGGTTTTTCTTTTTTAATAATGGCAACAGTAGGCGATTTTGTATTTTTTTTACATGTGCCGGTTGTACAAGTTTTGAATGGAGCTGGTCGTTCCTTTTTTATTTATTTATTTTTAAATATATATAAAAAGTTTGTTAATTAATGGTTTTAGAATATGCAGTATGTATGTTGAATATATTTGACAAAAATTTTAGAGTAGTATTTTAAATTGTGTTATAATTTGCTTAGTGTAGATGAAGATTTTTATTTTTGACGGAGGGTTAATTCTATTTTTTTTTTTTATTCTGAGGGAAAGGTTTCCTACAAAAGTTTGGAAACGGGTAAATGAAAAAACTTATTTCTTATTCATATATGTATTTGTTGTGTTTTTTCAATTATTTATGGTATTTTTTTTTTGTAATGCTTAAAATTACCCATAGCAGAGTACTAGTGGGTCGTTAAATCCTACCTACCTACCTTATAATAATTAATATTTGATACTTTTTTTTAATGAAAATTGTGCAAATTTTTAAAATTTGTACTTTTGTTTTAATTTTCTTTTGTTAAAGTTTTTGAAAAGCTCCTTTTTACACTTTATTTTTAGATAGTTGATTTAAAACACATAAAATCGGCCATTTTGAAATAATCGCAAAGCAAAACAGCAGAAATGTGTCAAATTGCGATTTTGAAAAAGGTCGCCAAGCAGTGTGGTAAAGCACATTTTTACTGATTATTTAAGTTCAAAAATTTTTCTTTTCCTAATGTTTCATTGTAGAAGTGTAATGTATTTTGCAGCTGATCAGCAAAATAAGTAATTACCTTATCAAATTTTTTGGAACCTTTATAATCATTCAACTATTGTGAAAGATATCTAGATTTGCTGAATTTTGTGAAAACTTTTCCATTTCAAGATTGTTGATTTTTATGAATAACCTGTTTTCAGATGGAAATTTTTTTAATTGGTCCCAGAAGAGTACACGAATTTCTCTCAATGTTTAAAATTTTATATGAGAAAATAAACATGCAATCTCAAACTCTAATGGAATCCTAAGCAACCATAATTAAAGTACTGGATTTAACTACACATTATGCCAGAACAAATGATGGTTTAATTTGGAAAAGACATGTTGACCAACTGAGACCTTGACATATTGAAGAATCTTCCACATTCAAAGATGAAGGTGATGGACAGATAATGAGTCCGCTCATTCTTTAACAGAGTCAAGATGTTCCCAGGATCAGATTTCCAAAGAAGAAATACAAGTGTTTGCATCCATAGAAAATCAGGACTCTGCACAGTCAAAAGTGTTGATAAGACCTGCTCACTTAAGTCCAGATTTTGATGTGTGAACTGTTGCAGAACAACCAAAAGACCCACAGCCATAGCTATCTCCAAAACCTGTCAGAAATAGATGTCCTTGTGTATGGCTAAAGGATTATGAGATTTAGTGGGGAGGTATATTATGTATACAAGGTTTATAATGCCAGCGTGGCAACATTTAATTTCTTTTGTTAGAATGGCAACAATATATATGTGTTGATGTTAAAAATATCAGTGGTGAATGTTCTATTGCCACTATTATATCCTTTTAAAATTACTGAAATTAAAGTGTTATGTTATAACTTCTGTTGCAAGGTAATTATAAAAACGAACATTGAACACAAAAATCATGCTGTAAATATGACTTATCATGAAGATTTTTATTATTAATACAGTGTTAAATGAAATATGCCAAATGCTGATTTTTTCGTTATTTAATTTTTTTTATTTATGTAGAGTACCTTTGAAAGTTCATTCCCATAGTTCTATCTGCTAAACTGCTGCAGCTATAATTTTAAGTAAAATCTATATATAGTAAAGTGCCTTTGTGCTACTTGGTGTGACCACTTACAGTGATATAAATAAGTACTGCAGAACTGACGTTTAAAAGTAATGAGTACCAGTGGCGGCTCATGGCAGGGGCTGCAGAGCTGCAGCCCCCCCCCCCCCCCCCCAGAAATATTCGGAGTAATTATTTTATCAACTTAGAAAATATTTTGAAAATAAATATTATTAAATTATATGGTATTATGCGTACAGAAGAGCAGATTATCTCATTATTATGAAAAATTATTAAAAAGTCGCAAAAAGTTAACCAGTTTTAAACATAATAATGCCTCCAAAATTCGTAAAGGGGCTGCTCATTCATGCAGCTCCCGAAAAAAGGGATTTCTTTAGGGAAAGGACAGTTAAAACCTTTCCCCTACTCGTTTTCTCTATCAGTTTCGATCGTATGAAACTAAGCATGTTGGAACTGCATCTGATGCAGCTCCGATCTGATTAGGGATTTCGGTGATGCTAGAAAAGAATGATTTCCCTTTGCAATTTACAGTTTTTCTTCACAATTTTTAATGTGGTAATCGCGGTCTTTGAAGATTATTTATGTATGAGAAGTAGAAAATTTCTCATGAAGGTTATTCATGATTATATGAGAAAATAGAAGTCATTTTTATTTATGTTTTCAAACAGATTTTTATTTTATATTACACGAAAAATTCACATGTTTTTCCGGTTTCTAGAGGGGACATGCAGCGTTGCAAGTCCCCTCTAAAGGAATCTCGTGAGCCGCCACTGATGAGTACAAAATTTTGAGTAAACACCATAAAATGCAAGAACTCTTGACAATTGTTTCAGGTCGAAAGAAAATGTTAACCATGGTGAAGGGTCATGTTTTCTAGAAATGCTACCTTCACTGTTTTTTAGAGTCCTGCATCGGGTCAGGTAACCCATTTTAATCCGACCTGAGGGTCGGTTTGACTAAATTTTTCCTTTTGCAGGTCAGGCTCGACTCGGGTTGGGTTGACTAAATTTTTTTTACTGCTGTTCAGGTTCAGGTCGGATTCAGTTTTCAACAAGTCGGGTCGACTTGAAAACATCTTTCAAAAAAATTTTACCTTAATAAGCAGAAATTTCTTTGCTATATATACCAATAACGAATATATGCTTACCCAAATTATTATAGTAAAATAAAAATCCATATCGCACTGAAACAATTAACAAAAATCATCAAATACTATTATTGTTTGAATAGAAGCTGTGAAAAGCAGGTTCCATCTCTGAGAATAATCAGATGTGTGATTCATTTATTTTGATTACTCACATACTTTTGAAATAGACTGTGAACAGTGTATGTAGATTTAGATGAGAACAGACGTTTAGTAGGCGTCTGCAGAACTGTATTATTTTTATATTTTTGCGTCTGTGAGATAAGCATCAAAGAATAAACTACAAATACTTAACTTGAAACTTATTTCTGAACACTTGAAATACACATCACACATACAGTCAGTAGCAAAATTATTGGAAGTGCTAGCAATAATTCATATTTAAAAGATATGCACCTAATACTGTTTTGTTAAGTAAATATTTGTTGAGTCATGATCTTACTGTTTATGTTGTTTATAAAAAAAAGTAAATTGATGATAAAAATTAGCGATCAAACTAAAAAAACAAAATATGGAAATACTGTAAGTAGTTTGAAATTATTATGAATCTATTTTTTATGTTTTCAAATTTTTAACTTAGTGTAAAAGTAATAACATTTTTAATTCTTTTTAAAATGATTTTCCAATTTTTCTTATAATTAAAAAATTTTTGCATAATTTTCAAATGAATTATTCATTTTTATTTATATTCAGGTCCGGTTCGGATTGCAAAAATTTGCTATTGAGAATTCGGGTTGATATATATATTTTTTTTTTTTTTTTTTTTTTTTTTTTTTTTTGTGTGTGTGTGTGTGTGGGGGGGGGGGTTCCAGGTTGATTTAAAATCCTTTTGTCGGGCTCGGGTCAGGTTTTACCCAACCTATACAGGACTCTACTGTTTTTGATCAGGTGACAGTGTAAGTAGTCACATCTAGTAACACATAGCTACTTTACTGTATCTAGACATCACTTTTATGACAGTAGCTGCAGCTGTTGTGCAATTAAAAGGATGAGAATGGACTTCAGTGGGCACCCTACATATAAATGAACAGTAATCAACCCTCCCAACCAAATAACATTGTTGGGTGTTATAATTTTGAAGTTCTTTGTTTTCTGTCTATGGCATTGTAACTCTCAAACAAAAAGACTAATTTAGTTTTTTTTTTTTTTTTGTTCTTTTTAATTAGATTAATGATTTGATTGGGATGATGATTCTTAGTTATGATGAAAATCTGCTTGATAGATTTTTTTTTTTTTTTTAATTAAACAATTTTTTTTTAATGGGCACTTTGTATTAATATTTAAAGTTTATGAGATGCCATTATTCTAACTTATGTTAGATAATAAGTCCTGTGCTTTTTAAATTAGTGTAAAAGTGCTTAAAAAAAAAAAAAAAAAAAAAAAAAGAAGAAAAGAAAGAAAATGTGAATTTCAAACCAGTTTTAACAAAGTGAAAAATTGGCTACAAATAATGATTTTGAGTTCACAATCAAAAAATCTCTATATTCAGTTACAAATTAGAGAATTTATAAATTTTTATTATTATTTGATTTTTTTTTTTTTTTTAAGCCATATTTTGCATTGATATTTAAAATTTGTTTTATAATAAAAGGCTGCTATTGAAACTGACCTATACAGTAGGAATGTGATATTCTTTCAGCTTTAAATTTTGTATAAAATGTATTTTCAAAGCATGTTGTAATTACAATGATTTCAGAAATCAGAGTTTATGCTATAATTATTTTATCAAAATTATATATGAATGTAATATTTGATTGATTTACAGAACTATATTATTTTTACAATAACCTGATAGATAAAATTGGCTTTACATTTATTGTTCTAAATATTTATTTTTTTTCCATTGAAATACTCATAGAATTTTTTCATATTAATTCTATTTTAGGAGAGGGCAAAAGATGCTTTAGATTTTTTGATACCTCATTTAGGAAAAGTGGATCAGTGGACTTTAATGACATTATTAAGGATCATTAAAAACATTGCTGATGCTTTTCCACCACTTTTATCGCAATATTTAACTTACATATGTAATCAAATTGAGCCATCTGCTTCATCAAATATACGGATATATCTGCAGCAATTAAAAATGGATTGTAAACCATCCAAGTAAGATTAATTAAAAATCTTTTTCATTTCTAAAATTTAAATCATAAAATATATTTTAAATTTTAAAAAGTTGACTGAAATATGCCTGTGTGTTTCCATGATTATTTATACTAAAAATGCTGTTAATTTATATGTTTAAATTAACATAGATATTGAATAAGGAATATCGATATTTAAATTTATCAAAATTAAAATTTTAATTTATACTTTTATTCTAAAGCATATTAAAATTCTTTAACTAATTATAATGTAATCTACTTGAAATGTAAATATGCACCTCATAAAAGTAAATTTGAATTATTTAATATTCTGTAATAGGTATAATATAACAATCACAAATGCCAGAACAAACCAGAATGTTTATTAAAATAATTGTAAGATTCCAAAGTACTGATATGATTCTGTCTGTTAATTGATATGTCCATTCATATAATTTTATGATTATCATTTTAAATATGATATTCATAATAAATAATATTGTTTTTGATGCTGTGATAACGGGGGAAAGCAACCAGCTGTGATTTCAAGGCACCAGATATTCTCTTTTTCTCAGAATTTCATATGTGTGGTCGCCTTCTGGCAGACAGTATACATCTGAGACTGAAATGTTCGACATTTCCATTCATTCTAGTGATCAAAGAGAAGAAAATATTTCCATTTCACCCTAAAGAGTCCGGAGATCAACTGGTAAGGGTGGTGTCTAGTTTCGTTGTTACAGAGTGCCTCATCAAATGAGATTTTTAGGACCATGGATTTATGGGAAGGAAACTTGCGATTTATGCATGTTTTGAAGGAAATTGATGCTCCTGTCCTGGTAGGCTTGCCATCTAGTGGATGAGAAAAGAGACTGATTTTTTTTTTTTTTTAAGCGCAGTTGTAAGGAGATTGATTTTACAGCATCTTGAAGTCGGTTGCCAGACTTTATTATAGAACTAGATAATATGTGGGGCAAATAGACCCATTAGGGATCGCTTTTGCGATCATTATTTTTATTTAAATATTTCATTTGAAACATGTGAATATGTGGTTTTTTTTTTTTTTTTTTTTGTTAATTTGTTGAACTTGTGTGTCATGATTTTTCAAGACACTACAGCAAAGTTTAACTAGTGGCAGCTGGTGCTAACAAAGTCTAGCATAAAATAGATTTGATCCATGTATATAAGGACTGGATATTTTTTTTATGTATATATTTTTGAATTCTGGAAGTGTTGTTAACATATGTGAACATCTCTTTTGAACCTACCAGCTCAGGGACAGATGTCTGGTAACTGAATTCGAAGGAGGTAGCTACAAACCGGTGGGTGAGTGTTTCAATTTAAGTGTTAGGGAGGTTTCGTAATAGTTTAGAATTGGGCATTTCTACATTGGAGTAGCTTTTAATGCAAGTGTTTAAATGTTTTGAAAGGAAGAATTCTTAAAATATAAAATGTTCTTTGTGTTTTTATGTTGTTTGGAGAAGAAGAAGAAAAAAAAACGTATTATTTTTGAGGAAAAGCCTTAGAAGTTAAAGGCATATAGATTTTGGTTTTGAAATTGTTTAATTCAATGAAATTAAGAGTAAAGTTTTAATTAGTAAATTTCTCAGTTAAAAATAAGAGAGTATTATAATTATTATTATTTTAAGTTTTTAATATCAGGGGTCTGTCCAGACTTTTCAGACAGGGTCCTGTTTTTGTGAAATTGTAAAAGATTTAATTTTGCAAAATAAAATTACAATTAAGGTTTTCATTTTAGACAATGCCGGTTCATTTCTGTAGAGCTAAACTTACACATATGCATAGAAACCTTTTATAAATTGGAAATTGAAGATCAGCTTTTCAAGGAAGCACAGAAAAGCACATCCGTTTATTCAGGCAGTCTGTTCGTTCCATGGAAGATTAGTTTTTGAAATGAAATAGATTTATCAAAGGTCTGTTTTTAAGGTGAAAAATTTTGTGAAGGGTCCTTTTTTGGGATAAAAAAAATTTAGTGAAAAGTCCTTTTTTAAGACATAAAAATTTTTTAAGGGTCCTTTAACAGACCCAGATTTTCCTCTAGACAGAAAAAAAAAAGTACTGACATTCCCAATTGAATAGTACAATTGCAAACTTTTCATTGATCTTGAAAAATCTTAGCCCCCCCCCCCCCCCCCCCCCCCAAAAAAAAAAAAAAAAAAAAAAAAAGTTCTGGATCCGCCACTGGTAGGAAAAACAAACATTTATCAATAGACTGTCACATTAATCTAAATAATTTGAAAAGTAAGTCATGTAAATCAACTGGACATTACAAAAAGTCTGTATCAAAACATTACTTAATTCTAAAAGATCAAACAGTCCAAGAATATCAAACTAATCAAACGGAAACATATGAAAATAATACCATAAACACAATTGCATATCTCAGATTCTGCACCTGATGCTAAGAAATATTTTACTTGGATGGTACCAAATTTTACCTGATGGTAAAAATTGAAAATCGCTATCAAAAATTTGAAGTCGACACAGGAGTAGGATACACTATTATACCAGAAAGTCAATTTAAAAGATTAAATCTCAAGGAACAGTTTGAACCGACAAATATTGCATTTAGATCATATGCTAAAAATGTGTTTTTGCCCTTGAGAAAAGTACAAGTGAAGGTTGAGTATAAAGGGTGTATATCTAATGAAGTTCCTGATGGATATGATCCTCTTTTAGGTAGAGTATGGGTTAGACATTTAAAAATCAATCTCGATGGAATTGATACAGAAAATAACCCCCAAAATAAAATTGCTTCAATTAGTGATGTCTCAGAGATTATAAATCTTTTTTCCAGAAGTGTTCAAAAAGAAGGTTAGTTATGTACCGAATTTCATAATCAAACTGAGGTTATGTGATGGAGCAAAGCCTAGCTACACTTCTGAATGAAATGTACCCTATGGTTTACGAGAAAAGACCGAAAAGAACTTAATGATCTGGAAGCAGCTGGGATACTATCTAAATCAATTACTAGTGATTGGGACTCACCATTGGATATATTTACTAAAGCAACAGTTTGGCTTTGTGTTGACTATAAAGTTCGAGTTAACGATCTACTTATGAATCAAATTATACAATAAAGAAAATCGATAAAGTATTGAAGAATCTTAGGAATTCAAAGTATTTCTTCAAGTTAGACTTGTTTAAGGGCATATCTTCACTTAAAAACGATGACGAGAACAGTATTATCCAAACTATTCTGACACATCGAGGAACATACAAGAGGAGTAGGTTGAGCTTTGAAATTAAAACTGCACCAGCTGAATTTAACCAGGCAATTGATGAAATCCCGAAGGGTTTACCAAACGTTATCGCTTATTTCGATGATATTGTTGTTCATGGTAAAACCAAAAAAGAATGCTCAAAGAACCTCTTTGCATGTCTAGAAAGGTTACATGACTACGATTTGCATGTGAATAGCAAAAAATATGTATTTTTTTTCAAACAAAAAATGAAAATTTAGGTCATGTAATAAAAAATAATAAGATATCACAATCACCTACAAAAGGTGAAACTATAATGTGCATCCCATGACAAAGAATGTTCAAGATCTGTGCAATTTTTAGGTATAGTTACTTTTTATTCTCAATTCATACCAAATGTTCCTACCATTACCTGTTTATGCAAACTTCTTTGCAAACATCAGTGATTTTGCTGGAATAAAGAATGTGAGCAGACTTTCATTAAGCTTAAGGAAGAGATATCCAATGACAGAAGTACCTTTCAATCGCAAATTACCTGTTATGCTGGTGACAGATGCTGGTCCGGTTGGAGTTGCTGCTATATTATCACATATCATTGATGATCAAAGAGAAGAAAAAATTTCAGTCTCCATTTCAAGAGTCTGGAGATCAACTAGGAAGAATGTGTCTAATTTCGTTGTTACTAATTGCCTCATCAAATGAGATTTTTAGGACCACAGATTTATGGCAAGGAAACTTTATTATTGAACTAGATTGTATGGGGGCTAATAGACACATTAGAGTTCACTTTTGCAATCATTATTTTTATTTAAATATTTGATTTAAAACATGTGAATATAAATGTCATTATTTTTAAATTAAATTGTTAATTTGTAGAACTTGCATGTCATTGTTTTTCAAAACATTACAATGCCTATTTTATAAGATATGTATTTATTTTATAAAATTAATTTTCAAATTATTATTATTAATTTTATTTCAGACTTCAGCATACTGTAAATCAGACTTCATCTGGTGTTACCATTGTTAAAGTTGGAGGAAATCGGCATGATTCACCTCATTTATCTTTATTTACATCACCTTTGCCATCTGCTCCTGCACTTACTTCTTCCAAAAATATTCCAAATGGGGTAAGAGAAAGTCGATCACGGCATAATCTGACATCTCATTCTGAAGCTAGATCAATGTCTCAACTTGGATCTTACCAAGCTATAAATCGAAGTATTGGACGCCTACCATCTTCAATGAGTACACTTTGTGAGTTTTACTAAATTATACTTTTAATATATTAAAGCATCATTTATATGCTTCTCATTTATATATCTATTATTTATATGTTGATTTAGTACATTCCTAATCCACACCTTTTCATTTTCATAGAAAAGTACTTCATTTATATGACCCAAATATCAGTATTTGTCCTTTTCTGTCTTTATTATTCAACCTCAGTCCTTATTACTGCATTCCTCCATTATTAATTTTCCAAGGTTTTTCCAAATTTCATTTTTCTTTACAGCTCCATTTAATACTCACAGACGAGTAACACTTCAAAACATCAATAACTTTTATTTATTTATTTTTGTTGTTATTAAATCCATACCTGCATGCAAGGGTGCAGAATATGTCTGAACTCCCGAATGAGATTCAGGAGAAATTTCAACTAACTGGGGAAATATATTAGAAAATAAAGGATCACATTAATCATATAATCTTGAAATCCTTTCTTTAGCAGCATTATATATTTCAACTACTAGACATAGTCATCTTCAGATGTTGATATTGCCGCTTACTGACTGCTGTCCACATCTTGCTTGTTATTGGTCGCTCTCTCTTTTCTTCACTTCACTTCACTTATTAGGTGTTGCTAGTCTGTAGGTATTATACTATGCTCTATCATTAATAGCAGTGTTAGTGGTTAGTATTTCTAGGGCTTTGCGTTTTAATGCATATTGGTGTGAATTATAGTAGGCTATTTTCGTAGTTGTTAGTGTACTGAGATTAATAGGGTTGTTGATGTGTTTTCTTGAAAGAGTGGTGGAGATTCTACTATATTTTAAGTAAGTGAAGGTGTTCAGTTTCAGGATCTTTAATGTTACGTTTGGTCATTCTGATGTAGCAAGCATTTTCATTGTTTTCAAAATTGAAATTTATTTTATATATTCCGGATGTATCTTTAGGGTCAGTTAAGTCTCTTTCGTTTTGTATTCTTTGAAAGATATTTTTATTGGGTTTAATGGGTATATTAATTCCAGCTCTTGAACCTTCGTATTTGATTTTATTGGCCGCGCTGTTACAAAAGGAGGTAGAGGTGGTAAATTTAGGTTTGATTTTCTGAGCATTACTGTTAGAGTTTCAAGATTTTATACGTGTTTTGTAGATTTTTTGTATTAGGAAACCGCTATAACCAGCTCTTTGGGCAATGCTTTTAATAAATTTAATTTCTCTATTAAGTAGGTATTTATTAGAACAAACAAGAATGGCACGATTTATGTAAGAACGGAAGGCGGCAAGTTTGTATGGAAAAGGAATTTTATATTTTTGAATAATAATTTCATTGTTATTACTTGGTTTGCAAAAAACAGTTGTGTCAAAAGTGTTGTCATTGTTTTTAATGATTTTAATGTCTAGAAAATTAATACTATTGTTGGTTTCTGTTTCAAGGGTGAAATTAATGTTGCTGTCTAAATTATTTAATCGATTAAAAGTTGTTGAGGGTTAATATGAGATGGGATGATGGCAAAAATGCCATCGATGTATCCTTAGCCAAATTTTACAGTTAATAATATGGTTTGCGGAGGCCTCTAAATAACGGAGTTTTATTTCGGCGATGGTTCCAGATATGGGTGAGCCCATCAGCATGCCTTTGGTCTGCTTGTAAATAGTATTATTAAAAGCAAAAAATTTTTTGTTTAGGAGAAAATTATTGGCATTGATTAGGGTTTCACTAATTTTATTGTTTCCATAAATTTTGATGATTTTATCTTGGATAATATGGGAAATTTTGTTATTATCTATAGATGGATTAAGGTCTTTAACATCAAAGCTGACTAGTGTATCGGAGTTATTAATGGTAATGTTATGAAACTTTTGAATGAAAGCTTCAGTAGATATTAAACTAGAATCCAAGGGGGGAAGTAGAGATTCATTAATGTCCTTCATATACAGGGTGATTAGAAAAAAACTACCCCGATATATGAGACCATAGCTACCATACCATTCCGAGAAACTGAATAAAAATTTGGTGGAAGGTATTTTGAGGTATGCTCTCGAGAATTTTATAAAAAACAACAGTTAAACTCTAACAGTTACGGTTACAGTGACAAATTTTCAAAAATTTCAAATGGCAACACCTACTTTTTTTTTATTGAAATGGAATCTCCATAGCAAAAAACCATAAATAGCGTTGGAACGGTACCTCTAGCACGAAAATCGGCAGCGCTAGCAGGCTAAGAAAAAAAGAAAAGAAAAATACTGTTACGTGCCTACCAGAGCACCACTTTCATTTTTTTAATGACGTCACATTTTACACTCAGTCTTTGGTTCAGAATAAAGTCTACTGATTCTGCTTGGAAACGAAAAAAAGAGACAAACGTATCCTTAATTTTGTGTAAGGCTACCGAATAAAGGCTTTAATTTCGTTGTTAGTCGTAAGACGCTGTCATGATGTCATCACAGTACGTGAAAAACAAGGCATTGTAAAATGGCAATCAGAATCAATTTTGATGATGATAATGATGTTTCCCAGTAAGCGGCATATTGTTCACAGAGCAAGAAAGCAAGATACACATCACGCATTTTACAATGCCTTATTTTTCACTTAGTGTGATGACGTCACTCATGACGGTGTCTTACAACTAACAACGAAATTAAAACCCTTATTCAGTAGTCTTACATGAAATTAAGGATACCGTGGTCTATTCTTCTCGTTTTGAAGCAGAATCAGTAGACTTTAGTGAGAGCCGAAGACTCAGTGTGAAATGTGACGTCATTAAGAAAATGTAAGTCGTGCTCTGGTAGGCACATCACAGCTGTTTTCTCTTTTTTCCTTAGTATGCCTAGCGTTGCTGATTTTCATGCTAGAGGTACCGTTCCAACACTGTTTATGGTTTTTTGCTATGGAGATTTCATTTCAATAAAAAAAAGTAGGTGTTGCCATTTGAAATTTTCGAAATTTTGTCACTGTAACCGTAACTGTTAGTTTAACTGTTGTTTTTTCTATAATTCTTGAGCGCATACCTCAAAATACCTTCCACCAAATTTTTATTCAGTTTCTCGGAACGGTATGATAGCTATGGTCTCATATATCGGGGTAGTTTTTTTCTAATCACCCTGTATACTTCTAATATGTAAGTGTGACCTTCGGATTTATTTACTATGGGTCTAAGGCTTGGTGGTGTTTTGTGGTCTTCGTGTTTGCCAAAAAGATGAAGGATAATAGGAGCATGGTTATTAAATTTAGGAGGGATATTATTAGGCCAAATGCCGGTTTTTATTAAGAATTTAGTTTTATCAGTGAGTTTTTTAAGGGAATAGTATTGGCTTTAATGACTTGCATTTTATTGATGGTTCCTAATATTTTATTGTAGTGTTCCCTATCTAAAATAGTGATTTAGCCAGTTTTTATCGGTCATTAGACATGTTATATCTCTGGTTTTTTTTTTTTTTTTTTAATCCTTTAGACATTGAGTATCAGCATAGTCGGAGTTACCAGCGGAGTTAGATTGTTCAAGTGATTTGAGTGCAGAGTTTCTAATGTAAGTGTGTTTTTGAGGGGGAATATATTCTAAAGCAGTTTCAATTTGAGCGATAGTGTCAAGGATATTAAAGTTATTGTTAAAAATAAATTTTGATACCATATTTAGTAGAGCATCTTAAAGAGAGTTAAGTTTATAGTTTGATAAGTTTAAATATGGATAGGTATGAGGGATATTTTGGTGTTTTATATTGGGTTTTTTGCATTTGATCCAAAACTTAAGTTTTTTATTATGGTGTTTCTATATTCGATAAAAATCGATATCTGTAAAGTGATTAATTTTATTAATTAGGTTTTCAAATTCAGGTTTGAATGATTTAGATAATAATTTTTTTACTAGTATTTGTAAGTTTCATTATTCTAAATGTTCAGTATTCAAGTAATAATGGCTGTGTTTTGGAATTTACTTTTTAAGGGTTTTAATTAAAATATTTAGTAAAAAATTTTCTTCTTAAATTTTAAGAAATATTAACTTTTTATGCAAGACTTTTATAAATATTATTATAAAAGTTAACTCCTGAAATATGTATAAAAGAAAACTGTCAAAGGTTTATTGGTAAATAATATTATGCAAGGTGTCTCAAAAAGATTAAAAATCAGTTTAATTCTTTACCTATTAGAGATGAGTGATCTATACAAATATAAAAATGTTTTAAATAAGATATAAATTTCTTGCTATTATTTTTCAAAAAGTTACACTTTTTAAATTTTTATAAGAATTCTTCTATAGAAATTTGGTCAGTTAAAGTTTTAAATTTTAAGGTGGCAATATCATTGCAAAGAACTACATATCTTCATCATTAAAACTGAGTAAGTAATGCTTAATTGAAATTTGAATGCTGAACATAGACCATATACAAAAATTAAAATCTGAATTTCAGGCCCCAATCATGACTGTTTGGGTCCCTGGACAAGGCAAAATTAGGGGCCCCCTCGAAACTGTTGCAACATCATTTATGTCCGATAGATGTTCAGTCATATGTACAATGCATAAACAATATTTTCGAGGTTGATATTTAAATATGTTAATATTTTTTACATTTTCAGTTACTATTTATGTTAGCTACAATACAAACAGTTGAATATGGAATGGATTTATTCTGCTGATCCCTTCATGATATCCTACAGACAGGCGACAATAAAAAAGCACTTTGTGGTATGTTTAATTTACACTAAACAAGACAGTGGCGGATCCAGAACTTGACTTTTGGGGGGGGGCTGAGATTTTTCAAAATGTTATTCTAGACAAATAAAAAATTTACAATTGCAATATTCAATGGTGAATGTCAGTGTTTTGGGGGGGGGGGGGCTTCAGCCCCCTAGCCCCCCCCTTAAATCCGCCACTGAAACAAGAACTGTAATATAAATTTAGTAGTCATAGATTTGCCAGCTTTGGATTATCGCTCTACTGCCATTGTTTACACACTAGGATTAATTACAGCGGGATTTACTGATTAAAATGAATTTCAAACCATTTCAAACTCTCTGCCTGAACGAACAAGGCATATGTTGATCCAAGGCCCCACTATTTAAGGAATTAGATGAGCCAGCAGAAATAGAAAAAGCAAAATTTATCAAAAATGAAAATTCTGTTTCCGAGAACATTCAGTACTTTTTAAAAGATAAATTTCATATATGTAAATATATATTTAGATTTGACTTTTTGCTGAAATAAAAGGGAATATTTTGTAATTTAATATTAGGGCTTTTGGTGGCCTCTCAATGTCCGGGGCCCCTGGGCAAAGTCCCAGCTTGCCCATGCGATAATATGGGTCTGGTGAATTTCTAATATATAAAAAGATTATATGCATGATTATCTTTTTACTAAATAGGGTGGCTAGTAACCTGGAAAACTTGGAAATCAGTAAAAAATCGGGGAATTTTGCAACACTGGAAACATAAGGAAAAGTCATGGAATTTCATTGAAATTTGCAAAAGTTAGGGGATTTTAATTTATTCTTGAGAAAAAAAAAGTGAAACTTTATATTAAGGAAGTTTGACATAAAATGTCGGGCCAAAGTGGAAGAAAATCATCTGGGAAGTAAAGGAAATTTGCCTTTTACTTGTCCTGGAAATGTCAGAGAAAATCAAATAGATCAAATGCTTGCCATCCTTTTAAGCTCATTTCTGTATATTTAGGGTAGATTTGTGATCTAGTAACGCATTCTAAATAATTTTTTATACTGATATTTTTCAATTGACAAAATTCAAATAAATTATAAATATATATAAGTAACTAACTTATTAAGAAACAACGTTCTAGCAAATGAACTTGGATACTTTTTTTTTTTCTTTTATCTATGTTTATGTTAAAATATTTTAAAAAACTGCAAAAAATTATTGAACTAAAAAGTTTCAAAAACTTTATTGCACAAGATGCTATAAAATATCTATCTATTAGTATGGTGTGCATATTTTTTAAATTAAGTGTCCTAATTGGGAACTTATATAAAATCTCACAGAACGCTTGATAGACCACTGTTTATTTAGGTTTAATTTAAGTGATTTTTTTTTTTTTTTTTTTTTTTTTACACATATAGCTATATCATACCAGTATGTAATTAATAGAATATCAACTACAGTCACCTCAAATGCAGCTGTAAACTTACTTGCATAAACAAATAAATAAAAAATATTGCTTTCTAATGTATCAGGAAGGTATTTCTTTTTTACTAGCTTAGATTTATGATGAACTTGAACTATTAAAACTAGGAATGTTGTAACTGTGCTGTATTTGAAAAATCTAAACTAAAAAAATCAGTTTTAGATACTGGTATTGACCTACCGTCATGAAAAAAAAACCCTGAGTAGGGTACCTAAGGACCTACCTAAGAACAAACCAAAAGGAAAAGGTAGATTAAGTTTTTACTGCATGTGCTACCTTGGTGCAAATTAGCATTTTTTTTTTTTTTTTTCATTTCTTTTTTTTCACTAAGGATACGGATCATTCTACTGAAATTTTTAAACTGCAGAGGGAAAAAAATGCTCATGTAAACTGTCACAGCTATCAGCTTTCTAATTAAACGTATATTCAATTTTTGAAAAATATAAATACCTAATAATGGTATAAAATAATACAATAATAATATAAAATATTTCAGTGTATATAATTCTGATAAATAGTATCTAAGCTACATTATATCATATGATTAGAAATTAAATACTACTAACAGTACATTCTGTTGAAATAGTCTATGATGGTATTCCAGTTGTTGAAGAAATTGTATTTTGTATGGCCTTGTATACAGGTAAATCAAAATTTACCATTTCATCAAAATGTGAATATAAAAGATAAACTAACCACAATGTACAAAAAAGAAAACTATATATATATATATATATATATGCTGTTATTTACAAAGCTGGAGTAGATATAAAGTTTTTAAATTTAAAAACTAAGAAAATTTTTAATTTGTACCGATTATATAAAACTGTTACATGATATCCATTCTAAATTTATTAAAATTAAAGAAAAGTTTGATTTGAGGATATATTTAAGCTACTGCTAAATTTAAGCTAACATCATTCAAAAATTAATATTCATTCGTAAATGTATAAAAATTGCAGATTTGTTTTCTCGGATTTCATAACTGTTTCCTACTTTTTGATAATAATTTTTTAATCAATGTGTCGAAATTGAGCACCAAAACTCATTTCGGTAATTAACAAAATTTAAATGCAAAATCAATTCTCTCTGTGAGAATCTTTGTACGACTCCTGCATTATTTTTAGTGCAGATTCATTGAAAAAAATGCAAAATTTTTCGTACAGGTTACTTTTGCCATTTAAAATTTATTCTTCCTTGTAGGACTGGCAATAATTTCGAGATCGAATCAATTATCTTTTTATTAAACCTTGTATAACTTTTAAAATAACAAATTTGTCAAAAATTATCAATGGAGTAATTATGAAAGTGTATAACTATTTCAAGAATTTCCCTGGAGTTAACAAGATATCATTACCACTTCCATCCAAATCTTTAATTTCTGGTTTACTTATTTATTAAGTCAATTCAGATACTTCTATTTCTGCAGCTGTTCTTTTCGTAGCTTGAAATACTGAGATTTTTAAGGATTTTGCAGAAGTCTTCTCTTTAAAAAAAATCAGTTACTTTTTATTCTTTTTTTTATTTATTTTACGATTTCGCAATATAATGTGTTCCCTCTCTTAAATAGAAATGTTATTTTAAAGTTAGTACAAATGCAATAGATAAATAGGTATACAATATAATAAGTATAAAATAATAATAATAATAAATTAAATTAAAAAATAAATGCATAAGTGAAAAGTTAAATTTTGACTTAAAAAAATGACTGCCTGGCATTACTAAAGGTTTCAAACAAACTGTGCACTGTGCTTTTTCTTTGCTTTCACTCCATATTTCGCATCAAATGATAGCCTATAGCACTCTCTCTACCTAAAATGAAGTAGACACATCTGTTTCTATAGTGAACATCCCTTCCCTCAGAGACTTTCTTGTGACGGTAGGCCAGTACAAGGATTTCAAAAAAAAATTTATTTTATCTTTTTAAAAAATAGTATGAGATGAGTTTCTAAAATTTTTACATCCAACATTCATATTAAATTGAAACAATGCAGATTTAAATTTATAAAGATTTCAAGAATCAAATTTCAAAATTTACAATAATGAAATAATTTTTGTACAAAACCATACCTGCTAAATTATGTGAATTGTTTGTAATTTAGACTGCAGGAAAGTCCTCAGATAATATTCTCTAATTATATCTATGCTAAACTTTCGATTACACGTAAGCAAGGACTCCATTTTTTTTTTTTTTTTTTTTTTTAAATAGCCATGAGAAATAAATTTATCATCCTTTTCTGTTTTAAAAACCTATTGCTTAGAAAGAATACTATTTTCTATCAAAGTAAAAAGTAATAATAAACATCACATTGAATGTTATTAGTTATATACCTATCACTCATGATATTATACAGTTAGTTGATATATAAAAACCATACAGATTTAATTACACTGCGCTGCAAAAAATAAATAAATAAATAAAAGTAAAAATAAAAAATTTCGAGCCCTGATACCATTCTTGCTGATTCTTATGTAAAATGACCTCCTCAATCCGAATATGACTACCATTTTGCCCAGTCACCCACTGTTTTCTCGGGACACCACCCTCTCCCCCAACTTTTAATCACTGTTCAGTTATTTTATGGCCATGAATTTGATTTGGAGAATAAAAAAGAATTAATTTGATACTTAAACAAAAAAGAAATAATGCTTAATAAATAATATTAATAATAGATTAAAAAAATATAAGAAATCAGGGTTCGCACAGGATCGTGGGAATCGCGCAATATAAAAAAAAAAATCCCACTTAAAAAATTTTCATATGCGTGCTTTTCCCGCACTTATTTTCCCGCGATTTTCTGTGATTTTTTTTCTTTTTTTTTTTTTTAATCTAATTCATGGAACTCCGCAAATTTCTTTTTTCTATTTAAAAAAAAAAAAATTGCGGATATTGTTCATTAATAAATAAATAAATAAAAATGGAACAATCGGTGATCAAATGCTCTATAAAAGCTTCTGATTCCTAATCTTTCTCCATTCACAACATAAATGTCAATATCCATTTCAAACTTGTTTTATAAGATTCTAGAACCTGTAAAGAAATACAATTGTTAAATATTTCTTGCTCATGTAATTATTTTTTTGCCCACCTCCCCCTTTATTTGTCTCCATCTAGCGATCAGCAATCAAATGTTCTGTAGAAGTCTTGTTTCCCAATCTTTACCCATCTGCAACTTAAATTATATTTATAATATTCATTTTAAATTTGCTTTATTAGATTCTAGAAGTAGAATTGAAAGAGTTTAATATTTCTTACTCTGTAATTATTTTTTTATCCCCCCCCCCCTTTTCCCATCTCCAGAATTCGTATTGTGATCGATGATCAATTCTAGAAACAATAAAGCAATAGAAGTGCTCAATATTTCTGAGATATGTAATTATTTTTAGACTTTTAGTGCTGAACTTAATGAATCTATTTATTTTTTCTCAAATTAAATCTTTATGGGGTATCATATCTATATCAAATTTGTAAACATGAGGGAAATGAAGAATAGATTTTTCAGGTAGGAAAATTTTTTCCAAATCAATTTAAGAAAATTAAGACTCACTTGGTTTTATGCACATTTGAAACTAATAATTAGCTACTGCTACTTTTATATGAATGATTAATGTATATACATAAAAATCATATTCTATATTCGTTTGAAAAATTTGTTTTTCTCTTGGTGTGAAATTTTAATAAGATTTTATGTGGATATGAAAGTTACTGCAGGTACATTGAAGAATTTTTTTTACGCTATTGAAAAAATCCTGAAAATGCTTAATGTAGATAAAAACTATATATATAAATGTTTATGTCATCAGTTTATTGAAAGTGACATTATCAATATTCAACTAATCATCCAATCAATCATAACAAAAAATTTTCAGCTAATTTCTAATTTTAGCAATCACATGTCTGTAATTTGCATATTTCTTGAAAATAAATTTTTTCTGTAAAATGTAATTACTGACTTAAATTTCAAAAATCTCATTTAAATTTTGAAAATCCCACTTAATTTTTTTTGTTAGAGTGGGTGAATCCCACTCTTTTTTTTTTTTTTTTCCCTTAGTGCGAACCCTGGAAATTTAATACATAATTTCAGTGGCAAATCCCCCACTAAATTTTCCCCTTGTCGCAAATATCCATGTTTTGCAACTTTCCAACTCTGTAGCCCCTCAGAAGATATTTAACAGTTAAAATAATCCCCCCCCCCCCCCTTAAAAATCAAATTTATAGCCATAAAATTACAGAAAAGCGATAAAAATACAGAGCCATCCGTTAAAAGCGGTGGGTGATAGTGCAAAATGGACATCATATTCGGATTCAGGAGGTCATTTTACATAAGGATTTGCCAAAATGGTGTTGGGGGCTGGCTATTTTCATGCCAAGCAGTGTTGTTTGTTAAATCTGTGTATTGTGAATGCTAATTGCACTTTTATATTTAAAACATTTACATTTATTTAAATTAATTTAAAAAAATTGCTGATCTTCTCTAATTAAGTACAATTCCAATTTATGCATTTTTATGAGTAGGTTTAGTGTAAATTTTTAATTTATATTTATGTTCATGTTACTTAACGTTGTCAGAAATACAAATATTTGACATAAATACTTGAAAATGGAATCAAATAACAAAGTTAATTTTAGAAATTGGTATAGGAATAGTAAGTTCAAGTTCAGATCTTTTTATAAGACATATGTTTAATAAAAGTACTGTGGAATAAATGTCATAAAAAAATTAAAAGTACTGTCTATTATGAACTAAACAACAAAGTTGTTATCTTTTCTTCACTGTACATGCTAGAAAGACGTTTAAAACTTAAATTTTACTCACCTAAAGTAGGGGGAAAATAATAGAAACTATCTTAATCATTTGGCTACTTTAAAAAAGACCAAAATTGTAATTTTGTTTTCACTGCATAACTTTTACAATGTAATAAAATGTTGTTATTTTACCTTGAGATTAAAAATATTTTATGACTTTTACCCTGAAAAACAAACTAAATATACTTAACTATCTAATTTTAAATTATAAATGTGCTGTGGAGAAATCAGCTGAGTGAATGGATATATTCAATAGTGGTCACCAGAGGGTTGACCAAAAATGTTTTTTGGGTCTAGGACTGTTACCCTGTATGTTCTTGCAATAATTAGATTCTAGTGATAATACTAACACAATTTAATTTTGTATATTGTATTATAATATATTTTTAATTTTGTCGTACTTTAATGTACATTTAGATTATCAAAGTGCAACACGATTGGGTTCTCCTGCTGGTTTACATACAAGTATGATGAAGCTTGGATCTTCAAATGCTATGAATCGAAGTATGACAGCTATCAGTCACAAAAATTACAATTCTCCTATGAATCGTGTTTCTAGTGGTGGTGTTACGGTCATGACGTCTCTGTCTTCTCCACAGAAAGGAATTAGGTTTGTTGAGAATTAATTGTAGTAGTCTTAGTTTACATTTAAAAAAAAACTGTAATAAGTATCTTAAAGTAATGTTGTGCTAATTTTTTTAATTGCAGTTTTCAATATTTTTGAAATGTAATAATCCTTTTAGTGACGTCTCCTTTCATTTTTATTCATTATGATGCAAAAATTCTTCATTTATATGCCACATTCTTCTCTATTTATATATAATATTGGTTATATGTCTTTTCCGCTTCCCTAAACTTTCCAAATTTTCTTGACCAGTCATTATTTTTCAGTTGTAAGTAAGGGGGACTTTAAAAAGCATATCAAATGGGGGGAAACACAGAAAGGGTCAAAGATCCTTATTATAACTAGAGGGACTGGACCATGGAATAGCATAGGACTAGACACTAGAATGTCAGTTAAGGCAATTAACCAGACTGACTCTAATAAGTAGATCATGCTCAAATTTTAGTCTTAGTTAAACAATGTTTTTCTGAATTGTTCTGTTATGTTTTTTATTTAAAATGTTAAAGTGTCTTGAAAGTGTAAAGCACTTTCTTTGAAAGATGAAGTTGGAATTTTAAAGGAAATTGACAAGAGTGTGGGTTTAACAAAAGTAGAAATAGCAAAAGTATTAATATTTCGTATTCAACTCTAAACTAATTGTCTATGACAGAAAGAAAATTAAGGAGAAAGCAGCATAAGTAAATTTCCTGAAATAAGTTATACAATTAATACTCAGGTCATGCATTGGTGGTATGATTTTTGTCACTCGTATATCCTCAATAGACATCTTGAGATCCTTTACAAAATGTACTGCTTACCATTATTATAAACTTTGTGACACATGATGGGCAGAAGATTCTTTATAAACTCAGGGCTACATGCTGGCCAGTCAAGAATTTCTATGTTCAAAGGAATAATCCAGAATTTTATGCAGTTTTCAATGTGAATCAGTGCATTGTCTTGTTGAAATTTCATTGAGAGCTACCTAGAAGATCAACAAATGGTAAGAGATTTTCCTCTAGTGTCTTACTATACTCCTGAGATGTTTGGTGACCACTAATAAAGATCAGACACACTTGTCCATTGCAACAGGAAACTGTCTGAACAATCACTGAGCTTCTACCTTGTCTCTAATTAAAAATACATTGATAATTCATATGCAATTCATGTTAGTGTGATGCCTAGTGATCATACCATCCAGATTACACAATGTTTTATCGCTAAATATCACTGATTGGCATTTTGGCCATGTTGTCACTGCAAACAGGTATACCAAAATTATTGACTTTTTAGATACAAACATAAATAATTATCATTTCAGAAAATTTTGGAGTGGAAGGCTGATATTTTATACCAACTATGTGAAAAATACCAGAGCCGGGAATCGAACCCGGGCCTTCCGCTTCTTATAATTATATTTATTAATATAATCAGATTATAATTAATATAATCTGATACAAACTAGTTAAAGTCTCTCATAACTAGGCAACTGATAAGAAGTGCGTTATGCCACTTTGAAATGCCATAGATACCTCTCTGGGACATTTTGGAAAATGGCTTGACTGAAAATCACAAACTTTTCAATTACTCAAAAGTTTACTTCAACTGTTTTATTCAAAAGTGATTTTTTTGTGTTATGCCTCTTTGTCATGAGAGCAATGATGTGAGATATGATATCGAACCCACAAGTTTTTTGGGAACTTATGATGTAATTTCAGAACTGTGTTTATTTTGCAGTGAACCATTGTTCTGGTTTCATAAATTTGTCAATGAATACTGTCTTTGATACCAAGAGTCTTGATTGCCTTACAACTTTTCAAACAGTCATTTGTTGGTACACGCTACTCTTTGAATATGATGGTCATTGTGTTTATTCATCATGCACAGCTTCCCAGATTTGCATATTGCTTTATATTTGCAACTATTTGATAAAACTCAATAGGTAGATTTCTTTAATCTGTTAATAATATATGCAATTTCCGAAACGAGCTTATCTACAGCTTTCAACTGACAATTCCTTATAAATTCATCTGCTTGAATTTCTTTAGCTCATGTCAATTCACCTGTGTAGTGCTATTGTTTGCAAACCTTAAATATTCAATGTTTGTGATGTCATTACTTTTAAATTTACATATGCCAACAAAAGAATTACAGAAACTCGTAATTGTATCTAGCAGTTTTCTGATTGTAAAAAGTTTTGAATATGTTTACAGGTATTTGTGATTCTACTCTCACAATTCTAGCTTTTAAAGCTCATTGACATTATTGTAACTTTTGCAGAAATTATAATGGTAATTGCTTGAGATAAATTCTGAAACACAACAGAAACCTGTGTTGCATTTCTTGCATTTAAAAGCAGTTTCTTTATATATTTTTTTATCTGTTTGTGAACCAGTAGCGGATCTACAACTCACGAAGCCTGGGGCGAAAGTCTCACTTAGGCCCCCTAGTTGGAGGCCCTCCAACATTGAGGCTCCCTTATTCACTTAAATTTATTACTATAAAAGGGTATGGATTGAAGTAAGTTTTAAGATTGAATCACAAGCCCAACCAACAAGAGGACTAGAGACATTGACCCTGCTTGTCTTGTTTAATCAAGCTTTTCATAAATTAAGGGTTTTTTTTTTTTTGCGTTATTGCTCTACAGTAACTTTTTGTAGATTAAGCTATTTAGACAGAACCCTACGGCTTAAAGTAAAATTGCAGCGAATATTTCAGGTTAAGATAATTTCACGACAATTTCACCAGATACATATACTTGAAGGTTAAGTTTCTTCGGAGGCCCCCTGATGACCAGAGGCCCGAAGCGGCCTGCCCCCTCTGCTCCACCCTTAGTATGCCACTGTTGTGAACATACGGTGTATCTTCTGCAATGTTTATTTCATTGAGAAAATAATAAGAAAAATAGTTTCTGGTTATAGTTGAATACACAAAATTCAACTTATATCTAAAATATGCTCTCCGCAATCTTATATCAACAAAATCCAAAATCATACTGAAGACTCTTTAACTGGCTAAACCCTTTGGTAGAAATCACAATACACAGCTATAAATTTCTTTTATTCACACTGCAGAATCAAATGGGAAATGAAACTTACTGTGTTGTTTGTTTATATTAAGAAGTAACACTTATTCTCAATCTCTAATTTTTATCCAAACAAGCTTAACATCCTCAGTTTCTCTCTAAAAATGTCCATCAAACATAGAATGCATCTTTTTTATTTAAAAAATTTTGAGAAAAAATTTCCATTTCAGTGCCACCAAAATTCAACATTGATATTTTTGAGTTAATTTCTTACTGTACTAAAATGCTGCACTCATCATGAGATATTATCTTATACCCACCATTTTCAGAGGCTCTCATTCTAAAAGTGTGAGTAACAGTGCCATAAAGTACCAGATTCTGTATTCTAGAACATTTTTTTTTTCTTTTTACAAATAACAAAATTATAGAAAAATTAAAATATGATTTGCAAGAAATTCTTATACTTCACTTTTTTACTTTCTTCTATCTTCAATAGAAGAAAGTATTGGATTCGTAAAAATTTTCGATTTCGGGTTTTTGATGGATTTACATGTTTTGAGAGCTGTAGAACATGATTTTACCATTTTTAGAAAATGTCTGTCTGTCTGTGTGTGTATGTGTGACAAAATTTTGTGGCAACTGTATCTCTGGAACTACTGCACAAAATTTCATACAAATTGGTATGTAGTTGCACCTTGACATAAATTAGTGCCAATCAACTTTTGGTAAAAATCGTCTTACAGGTTGCGTTGCCATCCCGCTTTTTCTAAATTTTTAACAGGGTGATATAGGGCAAAAATTTTCAATATGGGTATCTTTCGAAAGGTCTCGTCAGTACCTTTAAAACGAATGGTTGAACTATAAATCTGTGATAATTTAAAACAAAGTTATCGATTTTTTTTACTTTTTACGAAAAAAAACTTAGAATTTTTTTTTTTTTTTTACTCTCTCCCCTTAATTTTATCAAACTCCCACGGTTTCCGTGTTCTGACAAACTTAAACTAATTTTTGCATTTTCCCCCTAATTTTGTCAAAGTCCCACGGTTTCCGTGTTTTGACAAACTTTAACAAATTTTCACATTTTACCCAAAATTTTGTCAAAGTCCCACTTTTTTTTTTCTCTCTCCCCTTAATTCTATGAAACTCCCACGGTTTCCGTGTTCTGACAAACTTAAACAAATTTTTGCATTTTTCCCCCAATTTTGTCAAAGTCCCACGGTTTCTGTGTTTTGACAAACTTAGAATAATTTTCACATTTTACCCAAAATTTTGTCAAAGTCCCACTCTTTTTTTTTTTTTTTTTTAATTATTGTTACTGAATGAATTTGTATAGGAAAATATAGAAGAAAGTCTCGTGCTGGCCACAACATACTGGTTTTTTTTTTTTTTTTTTTTTTTTGAGGCAATTCAGTTTATAATGAATTCAAATACTTATTTTTTAGCATGTATACGAAGCCAAATACCTGTAATCTGTATTACATATTTAAGTATATCAGTTTCTAACCTTATTATTACTGCACCATTACAAAATTAATTTTGTAGAATCCCTCTGCTAAAAAAAAAAAGAAATATGAATAGAAAATTATTATAATTTTAAAAAATAATTTCTATCCATAAAGAATAGAAAACCTACGTAAATAGATTATTTTAAATTATATATATATAATTATATATGTGTATCTCTGTTAAATGTGCATTAAAAATTCAGAATGCAAAATCAGAAAGCACAAATTTTATATGTAAAAGAATATATCTGTAATATATTAAAATTTATCATATTCTGGAATATATTTTTTTTATTTAGTGGCAGCATGCCTACTCTTCAGGAAGAAGGTCCAGTAACAGTTTCTATAAAAAATACACCTTCTAATGGTATTAATGAGCCAGAACCTCTTCAGTCCAGTTTATCAACTTCTACTACAGCATCAGTTAGTCCTTTAAATATCCCTGTGTCTGCTTCAGTGAATAGTCAAATTACACCCTGTTCAACTACAACATTGGCTTATACTCCCAACAATTATGTTACACCAAGTGCAAAGTTAAGGAATAATGCTAATGTTACTGTTATTACTCACATTGGTCCCCAGACATCAACAAATCCTCAAGTATGATTATACTATCTTTTGTTATTATATTTGAATATTTCTCTTGTGTATACCAGTTATTTGATAATTGGAAGCTTGTTTAGTTCTGTTTTTGTGATCCTGAATTATATTCTTAAAAATTTCACTTATAAAATTTGGAGAGAATTTTAAAAAAGATCTGAATTTAACTTTTATAAATTTCTTTTCTAAGTTGATTAGAAACCTGTTTATTTTCTTTAAATTATTTCTTGCCTTTTTAAAATTTCTAATTTTTTTTTTTTTTTTTCCTTCAGTTCTCCTGTCACAGTTTTTAATGTATGTTTCTTGTTAGGATAGAAAAAATAACTAATTATTAAAAATGGATGTTTAAGAATATTTGGGGTTTTAAATTTTAGATCGTAAGTAACAGAATTGGCCGGAAATCGTACTTAGTGAAGGTACACTACACTGTGCCGCTCATTAGCTCATAAAAAAAATCTAAATATTGAATTTTGGAAATTTTAAATTAAATAAAAATAAAGATTAAATAAATCAGAATAATTAAATAAAATTGAAATGACTTACCCAATCATTAAATATGAAATATACGTTGAAAAGTAAGAGGTTAATAATCCAAAGGAGAACACATAATTTATTAAGATATGACACGTAATTCTTATTAGACAGCTTTTATTTTACTAGGATATTTTATATTTTAATAGAGTGTCGGCACTTACACAACATTCTTATCTTATTATCAAAATAGAGCACTTGGAGAAACCAAATATCTCAACATTTTTATGATAAGAGGATTGTAGTAACACAAAATATTTCAAATATTATTCAAGGTTCAAAAATTAATGTGTCTTAAATCGATGTTTCCATTGCAAGAGATATCGTACGAAATCAATTGTTTATCGAAACAATGTTGGAAATATATGTAAATATTGCATCACACATCACTATTGATGCATTTTTTGAAGTGATCAACTTTAATTTTTAATACTTGCAGCACTTCATACCTTCTTAAACATAATCACTAAAATCTTTGAGATAAACAAACATATCGTCGTAATAAAAGATCGATTAAAGTCTGGAAATAATGCAGTTGATAATTAGCACAGAGATCATCAGGCTCTATTATTTATGTGCATCATGAGGCACGTTTTCTGGTGCTGTGGTAAGCCATTGTTAAAAAACACAGACTTGGTTAGATATCCAGCAAAGATCATCATTGAACAGGTATATGTAATTACTCTATAGTAGCATCGAGTGTAGATTTGATTACGAATTTAATGTAGAAATCCATTGATAGGGAAGATTACATGTTTGTGATACAACACGTATCGAAACATTCTTGTTAGGCCTAGTAGCAGATTGGAAGCCCTGTTGAGTGCTAAAATATGTTATCCACTGGCACAAAATACTGTTTTACCACAAAATGCATCCACGATGACATATCATCGGGCTTTCCATGAAAATACAAGAGCTAAGAGAGATAAATATTATTACAAACTATCTAAATGAGCCAAACGAGCTAAATCCAAGAGAGATAAATATTATTACAAACTAGCCTGACCGCGACACCTTTTGCTCATAACAGCTATAAGTGGTGCCCCGGCCGGGCGATCACACATCTATCTTCCACGGATGCTAATTTCCAAGAGAAGGAGGACACCAATCCAATTTTCCTGCTCACCATGAACTATGTACCTCTAAATACTTGCGCACGCTAAATAGTGCTTAAAGAAAGTATTTTAATTGGATCGTCAGCTCAAACAAAAGTTAAAGAATTAAGTTTAAATAAAATTAATTTTGATCTAGGAAAATTTATTTTAGACTATTTTTTAGAGATGCTTATTATTATTAAATGTCACTTATTTTTGCCAGTGACGCTATTTAAAGCGGCAACGTAATACTTTGTTTCTGCAGAGCTAATGGAATTTTCTAGAAGGAATTTTGAAATCATAATTAAAAGTGACATCATCGATTTTAATTAACAAAGTATGAATGTCATAAAAATTATTAATATTATTTTTAAATTATTTGAGCACAATCTAAAATGATTTTGAATCCATTTATCTATTATTTATTTTTTGATTTTTCTGATTGGGGAATTTGTTTGCATACCTTTCTAAACATCGGCGGTTTGTTTACAAACAAACATTTTCGTGAATTTTAGTCTTTTCTATTTCTTTTGAATCTTGAATTCTTTAAATGATTAAATGGTGGGAAATAAATAAGAGCCAAACTACGTTTTGGAGGATTTGAGAAAATTTAATTAAATTAAATGGCGTTAAAATTTTTCAGTTTTAACATTTCCCCTACAAACAGCAAAAAAAAAGAGAAAAAAAAAATAATTTGGAAGCGGGAAAATAAATGGGCATTGTAACACAAAATATATAGAAACATATATAAACAATTTGAATACTAGAATATATGAGATTTACACAAATAAATACATGTATGATTGAAAGTAAGTTGAATAAAAAAAAAAAAAAATCATATGCATGCCACCTTTTTAACCAACGCAAAACAGTACATGGAGATTTCCTCAAAAAGACCTATTTAAAAGAGTTTTTTTTTTTTTTTTTTGATTGATTGATTGCTAAAACCTCCCAGCTCAGCTACACACTTTTTATCTTGTTAGGACTTTTTAAATAAAACTATGCACCCCTCAACAATTCTCATCCTTTATATGTGTGTGTGTATATACAAAATGCTTTAGGTTTCTCCTACCTTAACTCTGAACACCTTTTGAAAAGGAAGAAATTCTAATGTTTTAACTGTATAATTTTTGCAGTGCACTAAAATAATGCTTATATCAAATTGATATTAAAAATATAATACTGTACCTGAAGAAATGACTATTACCTGATGACTATTATTCATGACCTGCCTACTTCAAATACAGCTTAAAGTTGTATATTTATGTATTTTTGAAGTGTAATCGAATTGTGGAAAAAACAACATCTCAGTGAATGTGATCTGTCAGGGCCAGTCAGATACTTAATACACAAAAAAAAAAAAAAAAAAAAAAAAAAATGCTTTTAAAATAATTATGGGTATACAATATCATCTGACTTTTTAGAAAATTAAAATACTGTCACTTACTGAAGACTTATTAATATTCTGGAATTATTACTATGTCTCCCCCCTCCAAATTTTTTCTTTTTGTATTTGGTCTGTTTTGGATATATTGCGTTAAAGCATATTAATAATAATAATAATAATAAAATATTCTTCTTTTAGCTTATTCAAATGAAAATTTAATTAACAAAAATTAATAAAGGTAAAATTTTTATTCCTTCAATAAATAGCTTGTTTGTGAGTTTTTGTAGGTAATATAGGTTTTGTATAATAGGTATTGTATAATATTTTGTATAATAGGTTTTTGTAAGTAATCTAAAAAAAGTCACCATTTTTTCCTATATTGCTTTGATTTATCTATAAGTAATAATAGTAATATGTATATATAGAGAGAAGATTGATTTATTCTGTTTACATTATCATTTATTAAAAAGTCATTATTATAAATGATATTTAATTCTTTTTTTTTTTCCCTCCAAACTTGAGGGAAATTTTAAAGAAGTATCTTTATTTAACTTGATTGTCACTATCTAAACTAAGATATGAAGACTATCATAATCAAATATTATTTAAAGTTATTAATTTACAATATTATGTGGAAGTAATCAAATTATTTGCAATACATAGAGAAATATATACATATGTACTTTTTTAAAAAGAACATTGGATTTATGATTTTTATTAATTACCCCCCCCCCTCACCATCACCACACCTGTTTCAGTAACCAAGAGGTTCTGCTTTCGAATCTAGAACAAACCCGACAGGAAGTGTCGGGTTTGATTTCAATCATGCTTATTAATCTAGCTGTCCAGAGATTTCTGTGGTTTTCTCCAAACCTTGCATAAATACAGGCTAGGACCTCTTAAAAAAGCCCATGGAAGGCATTCCACCTAGGACCCTATAGTCAATAGGCCTTAATCCTACATTACACCACCATCATCAACTATTTTTTTTTCAAATTTTATTTCCAATTATATGAATTTATTTTATGAGTTTTATTTTCTATATGCTTCATTTACTTTTAGAGGATATCTGTGTTTGAACCATATCCCATGAGAGATGCTGTTCAACATTTTTGTGAAAAACATTTGGATAAAATTAAAGCATACATGACTAAAGTGTTTGTGAAAATTCCTTTACCTGTTAGGTGTACTATAGAAGGTAAAAAAATTATTTTATGAGGGTAATTTTTTCAGATTAACTTTTGGCTATCAAAAACTAAAAATTATCTTGTGATATAGAGAGGAAGTCAAGGAAACATGCAAAGATATATTTTGCTTGTCAAGGAAAGGGAGAACACTGTCTGTATAACAAGACATTTTTCATAATGAAGACACGCAACCCTCGTGTTTGGATACATCTTATGTTTCTGGCATTACAGGTATGTTTTGTTTTTATTTAATTGCATATTTTTTTTTTCCTTTTGTTAAAGTAATTTACTCTTTTTATTAATTTTTATTTTAGGCAAGAGCATCTGCTGCTCTTAGTACCCGTGAGGCATCAGTAAGCAGTTTAAAAAATTGTTGGGATACTTTGAAAGCTGATAATAAAAGTTTTCTGACTCTTGTAACATCTGCATTTCCATCGGCAAAGGTAGGAAACTACATTGATATGTATTTTTTTTTTTTTTTTTTTAAGTTAAGTTTCTGAGGGTAAGGGCAATAAAAACTGCTTATTAACATAAATGTATCTGAGTATTTGAAGAAATTTGATTAAAATATGTTTTAAAAGATGCTCTAAAAGTGACAGAAAATGTATTTTTATGAAGAAACATTAAAAATAAACCCTTACTGTTTATGCACAATAGATAATCTGCTTTTGCATTTCATTTGACTACATTTTCTGTAATTTAAGTAAAGCATGAAATTTTTCCAGGCAAACAAATAAAATTTCAACCTCAGCATATTGTAAACTTTAATTAAATTGTAATAATAATAATTGTTGTTATTATATACTTATTTATGTTGTAATTTTCCCCCCATAATTTTAATGAGGCATTTTCTTTGAAAACATTTATCAGATTAACAAATATTAGTTTTGACTAATCTGATTGAAATTTATGCATGAAATAGTTTCTTTTACAAAATATTAATTAAACATTATATGCCCTTTTAGACGCTTCTTTCTTTTCATTTTCTTTTCTTATTTTTGCTTAGCATAAGATTGTTCATGCCTAAAAAAATAAATAATGAGAGTATGTACATTTTACCTGGTGAAAGGCTTGCACTAATAGCACATGGTTGGAATTTATTTAGGGGTAACTTCATCCCATTGCATGTTACATATTTGCGTTAGTACACTGATTGACCTAGAGATAGAAACCCTTCAAGCGCTTTCCACTCGTTATGTCATCAGTTTCTATAAAGTGTATGGGATAAAGAGATTGAATGCATATATCGTATTTGTGGAAACATTTAGAAGTGTATTTTGCAGTGAACGTTAGTCATATGAAATCTTTTAAAGAAAATTTACATTTTTCATTAAAGAATTTAATGGCTTAATTTTAAGCCAAGAAATAAAAATATATATTTAATTTTAAATGTCATTTACCTTGAAAAATTTCTTTACATGAGTACTTTTGCACTGGTGCCTGGAGCATTATGAGAGCCCTCTGTACTTTCTTGGTTTCTTCTCCTCTTGTTGTTAATATTGAGCACCAATAAAGGCTGACTATATCGTTGCAAGCTGTAGGATTGGCTAAGATCTCTACAGCTTTTCGTTTTAGGGCATATTTTCATAATTTGCTAATTTTGTATGCATTTTGCTTTGTATATGTTTAGTACATACATATCTTATATTTCCTATTTTTTTTATTGATTGATAACGTGATTGGTGAAGATAATCCTTCAGATTACAAGACATGTAATTCTAAAAAAAAAAAAAAAAAAAAGTTTCTGGGAGATATGAAATATTTTTGTCTTTCAAAATCTTTAAAAGCAGCATTAAGTCTCTATCATGAACATGGAATCTGCTTCTCATGTGTTTTCAATTGACACCTTGACAGTTTAAAACATCTCCTGCCTCACTGAATGAGAAACTATAATCTTATAGTTTAAACTAAAATCCAAAGCAAGGGTGGAGATATAACGAAAGTTTCATTTTTATCTTGATGTGTTAAAGCTTCAGAGAAGTTAGCAAGATGGGAGTTGTAAAAGAGAAAATGTGATACAAAATATAAAACCTTACAGAAGAGAAAATTATGATTATAAAAAGTAGTTGATTCCAGAGTCCAGCAGTTGACAAAAGCAATAGAATGTAATAATATGACTGAGGTGTATATTGCATAGACTTTACTTCAGCCAAGTTATAAATTACAAATGAGATGAATTTAAAAAATCTAAACAACCAACTTCTATTGCACATTATTACATATATTATATATTCTTTTTGGGGATAGTGTGGTCAGAAGATTATAAAATTCACCTAACCAATCAGACGCCAATCAATTTTCCTGTTGTAATAAACTAATGCATACATCATAAAGACATACAAAAGAGTGTTTATATAGAGCAAATTTAAAGAAAATTGGTAGAACTGTTTTTTGGAACATAATTTTCTAGTATTTAAAGCTGACATATCTAGTTAGGGCGGATATTAGTTTTCTTACAGCAACTGAGTAACATATGCAAAAAAAAAAAGGTATATATATAAAAAGAGGTTTAAGTAGCAAATTTGAAGACCATTGTTAGAGCCTTTTTTGAGATATTGACTTTCGGCCCCAGTTCCCCTATTTTCACCCTGTACATCAGACTTATCTTAGTTATGAAATTTCGCTGTTCTACCTTTTATTTATTTATTTATTTATTTTGTTTATTTATTTATTTATTTATTTATTATTATTATTATTTTTGAAATATGATAATCAGAAAATTTCACATTCACACATACTCTGACCAAGTTCTAAAAAATTTGCTAATAAGTAACAAATTTTTTGTAATAAATAATAAATACAAAGTGATTCGGAATTGATCGTTCAAATTTGGTGGAAAGGTACAGAATTGGAATTGAAAATTATTTCTAGGAAAGTATGGGTGGAAACAAATGCATAAGGTTGTACAGTGTATCTACAACATCTATTTATATACAAAGCTCTCATAGAAGTTCAGTTGATCATCATTCTACAAGGTGACTCCATAGAACAACATGAGTTGGTATGAATTGTTATCTGTAATTGTACAAACTTAATAATCTCTAATTGATATATAATCACAGCTTAAAACATTTGCAAATCTAAACAACTGTGCAAAACTCTGTCAGTGCCTGACACAAACATGATAAAGGTAACCACTAATCGACATGGACAGTTTCAGTCCTACAGTTCATTAAAGACCAACTAAGTTTCAATACACAAGATAGTTTGCTGGTTTAATGTTTGGCTTTATTTGGTTGATACAAAGTGAGAAAAGTTTGCATCATTTTCATTCGCAAAATATGTAATTACTTTAAACAGATTATCTGATTTTGTTGCTTATTACTACAGGAAAATCCATAAATCTTGATTTTATAAAGTATATGACCTTTAAAAACATTTAAAATACCTTAAAATCCTTTAACTGAGCAGCATTACGATATATTTCGACGCGCTAGTCGCGGTCGTCATCAGGTTGATAACTTGCTGCTCTATTG
This sequence comes from Salticus scenicus, assembly GCA_963930645.1. Lineage (NCBI taxonomy): Eukaryota > Metazoa > Arthropoda > Arachnida > Araneae > Salticidae > Salticus > Salticus scenicus. The sequence goes on along the minus strand of OZ005651.1, from coordinate 121,128,467 downwards.
ACTGTCTTGTCATCGGCTTCTTTATGCTCCTCTTCCGTACTGACGTCATAATGATGTTGTTTCTTATTGATCAGGTGTTGCCATTCTTTAGGTATTACGCTGTGCTCTCTTTCATTAATTGCGGTGTTAGAAGTTATAATTTCCAGTGCTTCGCGTTTTAAGACGTAATTATGGGAATTATAAGGGGCAATTTTAGTGGTGGTTATAGTATTAGGATTTATTGGGTTATTAATATGAGTACGGGATAGAGAGGTGGAGGTACTATTATATTTTAGGTCATTAATGTGTTCGATTTTGCAGTTCAAAACGCGACATAAACATTAAATTCTGCCCATATTTTTTTCCTGCTTAAAACAGTTTTCATTTTCTATTACCTTCTTTCTCACCATATTTGAATGATTAAATCTGAATCCTCCTTTATATATTTATCAATTTTTTTTTTTTTTAAGAAAATGGCCTATAAATATCCTATATTTTTCTCTTGTGGGTTCCTGTGTTTTTTTCTAGAAAATCCTGTATTTTTATTTTATTCTGCTGAGACCCCCTGGCTTTTATTTTGTCTATTTCTGGTATGCTAATCAAAACTGGAGAAAAAAATAAAATCCAGTAAATTGGTGTACAGTCGGGGAAAAAAAAAATGCCCCCCCACCTAATTTCGCCATAAATTGTCATAGAAACATGTGGTTGGTACCATTTGATTTGTAATAATGTCTAGTTTATAATGGTATAGTTAAATTTTGCTTAAGGGGTCGTCTACATATTCAAACTGGCATCAACTTCATTTTTTTCAATCATAACCCCCATTTTTTGTAATTTATTTGAATTCTTTGGATCAAATCATCGCGGAAAATGGTATAATTTATATATTTTGCTCAATTTTTCATAGAGCTGTCAAAATATGAGGAGGCTAATGTTAAATGAATGTGACAAACATTAATTCATATCATCCAAAATAATTATGATATTCAAATTCTGTTTTTTTTATACGATAAAATGAAGTGACCTAAACATATTCCATGCATATTTTTGATAAAAAAAACATTTTTTGAATTATGAAAATTATTAATAATTTCATATTTGAAAAAATTATGAATTATGACCTATGTTAATTTTTGCATGAATAGACTGGGCATCATCAAAAGCATGGGTTTCCAAATTTACAGCTCGTTCCTAACATTATATTTTGAGTTACAGTGATATTTCATTTTTTACTGTTGTTAGGAGGCAGTCACTTTTTATAATTTGTATCCTCTGTAAGTAAATATCGGTATATACTTTGACGAAAAACTATTTTAATTTACCTTTATGTTATTCTAATTGTTTTCTAAAGCCGCTATCAAAAGAAGAACCATACGATAGTCTTTAGCACAAAGTACCTCATAAACAGGTTTTTCATGCGGGAAAATATCCAAATATGCTGTTTGATACAAACTGCCGAAAGTACGTTCTTCAATCACACATTTTCGACTATTTAAATCACATACGGTAGTCTTTAGAACAAAATCCTCCAATCAGAGAATCGCAATTACAGAACACCCTCTATTCTTTTCCCTTTTAAACATCCTTGGGCGGAATAATAGCCAAATGTTGGGTCTGTTGTTTACATTTCTGGATTTTGTTCTTCCATTTATGCTTAAAAACAACCCTACTGAAGTCGTTTGGTCGCTTTTGAGCAGCAATAGCTTATATTTTAGAATATATCATCTTCCGTCTGATAGCACCTTAAGCAGCATTTCGATTTTTATGATACAAATTGCATTATTTTTTATAAAATTATCACAATGCAAGCAAGAGATTGTGAAAGAATTCAAAAAGAAATGAAGCCCTGCCTCTATATTGCAGAAACAGTATTTAAAAAACTAGTTTGCATACTCGTATATGACTCTATATGTGACGCTGGTGTGCATAAATGTCAATGGCATTTACTACATCGAAATCTGAAGACAAAATTTAAATGATTTAATTGGAAGTATGTAAAATTTATAATGTAAAATTTTAGAAAAATTGTGTAAAGGTGTGGCTTCCGTTGCAAAAAGAAGTATACTCGATTCTGAAATTTTAAGTCTTTGTTCTTAAATATTACATAATTTTTCCTAGTTTCTCACTGCTAAAATTCTATTTTATCCCTGTTTCTTTTTTTTTAACTTGAATATTCTAGGATTTATGCACCACAAGTTAAATGTCATGATTTAGAAAACTGGGTAAGATGAGGATTATTATTTGAAAGAGCAATACTCAGTGAACTATACTTTTTTTTCCTTTTTTTAAATTAATATAATTAATATTTATTAAATTTTACCAGATTTTTTAAAACAAATTTTTTGTTTTAATCTTGTTGCGACATTTTCTCATTCATAATAAAATATTAAATTTTTATTAAATGTTTTTTTAATGCTAAATATAGTGGGGTTTTTTTTTTTTTTTTTTTTAAATGTCTACTACAGTACGAAGCTGAAAATCCAGACTCCAAAAATCCGGACAATTTCGGCAGCATTAATCATCATCATCAACAGCATTTTTTTTTTTTTTCCCCCTAAGTATAAATAATATATCTAAATAATGAACCGAAAATGTATTTTATTTCTTAGTAATCTTCAAAACCAGCATTTGCAAAGTCTGAAAGAGGAGGGAGAAGATTATAATAATAGTAACAATTCTTTAAACATTTATCTAATTGAGAACTAAACTCTGTATTCTATTTCAATTATGCTTAAACTTATAGTGGAAAAACAAAGTTCTTAAAAAAAAAAAAACAGAAATGTTTTAAGAATGGTCTGTTTTTCTTAATCATTTTTTTTTAATTGTAACTTGCACTAATTTGTGCATGCAAATATTACAATAAATCTGTTTTGTTTATCAAGTTTAATTTTAATTATTTATTGTTAAAGTTGATAAAAAAAAAATATTACAGAATATATTTAAAAATCATAATATATTATTTTTTACTTGAATTTGCGTATTATTCAAGTATTTAAATGAAAATATTATATTTTTTAGGCATGACCAAAAATCCAGATAATCTGGAATCGCCGCAGTCCCGACAATTCTGGATTTTCGGCTTCGTACTGTATTGAAACAAAGTGCACTATTATTTATTTTCGATTGTTCTAATCACAGCGTAAAACTGGCATCAGATTTATTATGAAAAAAGAATTTAAAACAAAGTAATATGTGTTATTACTTTTAATGCTAAGTTTAAATTTTGTGTCACACATAAAGACGTGTAACGTATTACTCAAAATAGAAATGATTTTGAGCAGTATCTCCTTTTTATTGAATATTAAACACTTTCACGACCGCATGTTTTTATCTTTTAGATAGTCTGTTCCACCTGTGGGCGTTATTCATTCAAACTGCATTATGTCAGAATGAGGTTTTCTATATCCATATTTATTTTACAAATGAATATGCATAATTATTATACTCTTTCTAGTGAAAGTATTTGTATTCATACTATTTTGTTTATATAAATATGAATATAAGGAATATTCTTAAGAAATATAGTAACACACAAATTGTGAAAGAAATGCCAACTGGAGGAGTTACAGATTTCCAATGACATGGATCTTCATCAGCAGTCGCAAAAGTGTTCAATATCCTTTCTCTGATTTTAGCTTAAATCTTGTTGTCTATATTTTTGTATATCATATACAAAACAGTTTGTACGCCTAAAATTAAATGCAAAACTTTATAGTAACACTTTCATGCGGGGCTTACTGTATAAAATAAAAATATACAACAGAAGTATATAATTCTTTTTTTTAAATATTAAACACTTTTTTTTTTTTAACTGCTATTAATATTATCATTATTACTATTATTCTTTTATCTTGGTATCTAGATTTTTGTAATTCAAAATTCTAGGGTTCATATGACTCAAGCTATTTACTTTTTTTCATATGATGTGATGTATTTAACTATTCGATATTTATTATATTTAATTAAACCAATAAAAACTTTTAATTCATAAACTAACACAGAGCGTTCTGCAAATTAGCATCATTTTTTTTTTTTTATATAATTAATATTTCTGTCCTTTTATTCCGATGTGAAGCTTAATAAATAATGTCTATTGTGTGGTAGATCACGATTTATTTTTTCTAAATGTATTGACAGACCCCTAATACATTTTCACATGTAACTCTATTTATAATTGATTTAAAGTATATAAATAGGTATGTTTTCCGAACCACCTTGATCTCAGAAATCTGAATGTGAGGTCAAAAATTGAAAAAAAAAATTGATTGGATTGTCATTGAAAAGTTTTTATTAACCATCATTACTTGAAAAGAAGAAAAAAACTTTTAAGAAAATAGTATGTTAAATAGTTCTACACAGAATAAAAAGAAACAAATTGGTAAACATTACATTTTAAAACTTTAAAAATATCCTACTTTTTGCTTCCTTGGTCCATTCGACTAACAGCCCAGTCATCTTCGGGGAACTGTCGTGTCATTGCTTCTTCCTTTCATTTTCTTTCAGTATTGCACGCCAACTGTCATCCAGGCTCTTATTGGACTGTTTATCGTTGCAGCTCTTTTCGTTGGCCGTTATTTCTATGGTTTCGCGCATCATTGCATAATTATAGTTATTGAAATCAGCAAGCTTTTTAACATTTTGGAAGTCAAATTTTTATGTTTTGTTTTTGATTAGTTTTAGCTAATGCAATAGTTGTTTTTTCTTATTTAATGTCGTTTTTTTGCTCGTTTATTTTATTTTTGATTTTCTTTTGGTTATGCCTACATAGTAGCCAGAAGTGTTATTTTCAGTTTTAAATTCTGTTTGGTAGATACCTGCAATTTCTAGTGGATTGATTTGGTCTTCATCATTGCAGATTCATTGAAAAATATTTTTATTTGGTTTGATTGGTATATTTATATTAAGGTTGGCTGCTTCGTTTTCTTATTTTAATTGAGGTACCTTTGTTGTATGGAATCGCCGTGGTAAATGTTTTATTGGTTTCTTGAGCATTGTTTATTTTGTTTAGGTTTTTAAGCCGTTTTTTGTGGATTTTATTTATTAACTTTCTATTGTAACCGGCACTTTCCGCTATTCCATAAATTTTATTCATTTTGTTTTGTAGTAAGTTTTCATTGGAACAAATTGTAGGATTGGATAGCACATATTTTATATTTATATGGGGTTTTGCTTCTGTTGTTTATTATTTCATTCCCAGGTAGCACATAACGTTGTCATAGTGTTGAAAATAAATCTGAACAGTGAAGAATTAGTTATAACAAAGTTAAAACAATGTTATGTACTACTGGGGTTACTATTATTTGGTTTCCTGTAAACAGTGGTTTCTATTGATTCATTATTTCTAAACATTGTTATGCCTAAGTAGCTAATTTGGTTATTCTCTTCAAATTCATAAGTGAATTGAATGTTTTTATCTATTTGGTTTATACCATTTAATAGTTTTTCAGGCTTGTATTTATTATCGATAATCGTGAAAATAATGAAATAAACAACAGAAGCAAAACCCCATATAAATATAAAATAAGTGCCATCCAATCCTACATCAACCGAGCAATAGCAGTTTGTTCCAATGAAAACTTACTAAAAAACAAAATCAATAAAATTTATGAAATAGCGGTAAGGGCCGGTTACAGTAGAAACTTAATAAATAAAATCTGCAAAAAACAGCTTAAAAACCTAAACAAAATAAACTATGCTAAAAAAAACCAATAAAAAATTTACCACAGCGATTCCATATAACAAAGGTACCTCAATTAAAATAAAAAATGAAGTAGCCAACCTAAATATAAATATAAGAGTATAAATATCAAATACCAATAAGAGTATAAATATATAAGAGTATAAATATCATAAATATACCAATCAAACCAAGTAAAAATATTTTTCAATAAATCCGCAATGATAAAGACCAAATCAATCCACTACAAACTGCAGGTATCTACCAAATAGAATTTAAAACTGAAAATAATACTTCTGGCTACTATATAGGCATGACCAAGAGAAAAATCAAAGATAGAATAAACGAGCACAAAAACAACATTAAATACAAAAAGAAAAAAAAAAAAAAAAAACTACGGCATTAGCTAAAACTAATCAAGAACAAAACATAAAAATTGACTTCCAAAATGTTTAAAAAGCTTGCTGATTTCGATAACTATAATTCCGCAATGAACCATAGAAATAACAGCCAACAAAAAGATCTGCAACGATAAACAGTCCAATGAGAACCTGGATGACAGATGGCATGCAATACTGAAAGAAAATGAAAGAAGGAAGAAGCAATGACATGACAGTTCCCTGAAGATGACCGGGCTGCCGGTTGAATAGACCAAGGAAGCAAAAAGTAGGCTATTATTAAAGTTTTAAAGTGAATTTCTTTGCTTCTATTTAACAAGTAAACATTACATTGTTTAACTAATGTATGATCATTATATGAAATTACGGCATATTATACATAGTTCTTTTACCAAGAAGCTTAAAAGAATTTTTATATATCACATCCTGTGGGGGCTAATTTTTTTAAATTATTTAAATTATTTAAAAGAGTGAAACAGAGCTAATACAGTCAACTCTCAAAAATCCGCAACCCTAAAATCCGCAATTCTCTAAAATCCGCATATCATTTGCAATGTAAACAAACATTGTCACAATTGATTTGTTGATTAGTGGATTGCAAAAATTCAGCTGTATTAAGAGACAAATCAGTTTTTAACTGATGCTGATGAATCACCAATCACTCAACATATTGCAGAGGAGTAAATGATAAGTGCAATTATACATAATTATTAAAAAATAAATGATAATCATTTAGAGGAAAAGGAGAAATACAGTTTTTATGAAAGATTTTCTCTCATGCAGATAAATACTCAAATTTTCTCATAGCACAAACTTATGTGATTGACCAAGAATTGCTGACTTTTTTGCAGGTTATACGAAAATAAATATGTATGAATATTCTTACTTAAACTAGTATTGATCAGACTTTTCAAAAATCTAGGTAATTTGTAACTATAATATGATATAAAAATTGTTCTTTAAATTAAAATTTCATGAATATTTGTACTTTTATTAGACACACTATATTTCAGCATTGTATATATAACATATAAATTGTATCTTAAAGATTTGCTACTCAAATGAGGTTCTAAGATGTAAATAAAAGAAATTACTCTAAAATCTGCAAAATTCAGAAATCCGCAAAACACTTCGTTTTAAGCTGTGCGGATTTTTGAGAGTGTACTGTATATGTTTCTGAATTTTCTTACATAATGATTGTTACTGAAATTGCATGCTGACCCTTTATTTACTTTTACAAGGATGCCCAAAATTTTTAAATATGTTATATTAATTGAACATATGAATTAGGGATTAAAACACAGACATTATTTTCACCTTTATTTTTTTACATTCAGTGATTCAAATTTGTTTAAACACCCAGAAATACTAAATGTTAAAAAAGTACAGGGAAAAAAAAAGCCACTTTTTTTTTTCTTTTTTAAGATGTTATGATTAAATTTAAAATTTAATTTGCAAATAAAAAATGTAACATAAAGAGGCATCTAGAATGGTATGCGGACATATATTCTTAAACCTAATAGTATTTTAGCATTTCGCTAAAGACTTTTTTCTCATTTTAGCTTTTTCACTAAAGAAATTATGAACTGAACTTAAACTCTGAATCAAATGCTACATGGCAGAATGCATTTCAAGCATTTGTGCAAGTTGATCCCAAACATTCAGATTCTTTAATTTATTACTAGTCCCGTTTTTGTCTCCAAGACAAAAGTTTTGCTGAAAAATAGATGAGGTATAATATATTCTTTACATGCCCAAAGTTTCAGAAAAATTCATAAAGATTTTTTAGACATTAAAAAATGTCTAAAATTGATAGTGTCTAGTTATTTATGGGAATGTATGTTTATATGACAGGTTATAAATGTCTTACAAAATTATTAAAAAATACAAAAACTTTTTCTTTTTAGGACCAGGATATGCTGATTACTGAATTGCGTATTGCTAGATTTTTTGATGTGTTTGAATATAATGGACCACTTAATTTATGGGGTTGCTTTTTGTGCAATCATCCTGATAGAGCTTTAGGATTTTTACAAGATACTCAGCCAGTTATAGAAGTAATTTATTTTAATTTATTTATCTATACATATTGAATATTTTAATTATTAAATATTTATTTTTTAAATATATACTTTTAAAATACTTATAAAAATAATACTAAGCTAATTTAAATTTGTTTTACAATCAAAATCAGCAATAATTCATTGCTGATAACTTCTATATTTTTCGATAATTAATATTTTTTTCGTATTAAATTTTTTGATACTAAAATATTATTGTTTTGAAATTAAAATATATATTGAAGTTGCATCACTATGGAATTTAAGGCTATACAGTGACTGATACAAGCAACATCATTTTACTTTTTATAAATTTATAGTAAAATTCTCAGCATTGTCAAAATCAAGTTTTATTAGTTTCTAGCTTTTTTTTTTTTTTTTTTTAACCAATGTAGTAAATTGGAAACACCTGGAATGAAGTGGTTAAATATCAAAATTTGTTATATAGAGTAGTGAAACTATATTTGAATTTTTTGGAACTTAAAGATGTTTTATTGTAATTTTTCTGAAAACAAACTGCTATAATTAAACATTCCCACCAAATAATTAGGGTCAGTTAAAAGAGAAGAAAGGCAAGTGGAAGATTTTCCGTCGCTGGAGAACACGTTACTTTACCTTATCTGCTGGGCATTTATCTTACCGAGGAAATGTAAGTAAAGTATATTTTACTGTTTTTTGGATTACATGGATGTTTAAAAATAGCATATTATTGGAAATTGGTAAAAATAGCGTAAGAAAATACAGCATGAATTTTAAGTTTATATATTAATTGAACTGCATAATAGCATTCAGAGGTCAAAAAAGTTAAAATTTTCTTTTTTAGCGAGCTATTAGTTACATGTTGTGGAGTGATGTTTCTGCAAAAATCATTTATATAAAATGTAATGCAGTATGTTTTATTAGCAAAGCTTAAATCTATACTATTCAAAAATTTCTTAGTTATAATTAAAAACACATTTTAAACTATTTAGTTTGTTGCTTGTCATACTTTTCAGTATTTAATTTGTTTCTTTAATATAAGAAAAATCTTGTTCAATTTAATAATAGAATTGCTTATTTTTTAATAATAAAAATATCAGTGAAAAAAAAAAATTGAATGCTTTTATTAGTACTTTAAAAGGTAAAGAAAAGGAAAACACTTTTAATATATTGTTAAAAATATAGGTATTTCAAAAACAATTTTTAGTATTTCAAAAGTAATTTTTAGTATTTCAAAAGTAATAAACTATGCATATCTGTAAAAGTAAAATTACAAGAAAAATATTGAAAACATTTCTTAGCTATTTCATTAACAAATTTAGAATAAGTTTAAGTATGTATATTGTTCAACAAAATAGGGAAAAAATGGTAATTTTCTATTGTAACAAAAAGCAAAATATAAAAACAGAAGTTAAAAATATTTTTTAAATTGATAAAGTGCTTTAAATAACAATTTTAAAAACAAAAATTATTGAAAACTTTTTTTATTCTATTCTATATTTTTTATAGTTTTAAAACCAGAGTTTTTCTTAATTTTTAACACTAGTCATGATGTCTATTCTTCTATATTTACTGAGGGTAAGATTCCTCTTAAAATGGAAGAGTATTCGTTTTGCAATTACAGGCAAAAATAAAAATAAACAGTAGTATCTCAAACCAGCCAATGTGATGCAATTGTTTTATTCTGATACAGTGGCTAATTTTCAAGTATGTAATGTCAAATAATTCAACTACTTTTAAGGTTTTAAACTTTATTATTATTATAATACATTTTAAAAATTCTTAGTTTAAAAAATAAGTCGTAGAAATTAAAGTTTTATAGCATATTAAAATATCTATATATCTTTAGCATCTTAAAATATCCACAGAAAATTAGTTTTTTCCTTTGTTAATACATTTCTTTATATTATAATAAGTAAAAATGCCTAAATATCGACATACATATCGATAATACATTGTTTTTTCAATGGTCCATATTCTTATTATTTCTTTTGCATCTCCTAGGCCATGTCTCTTTGAGAGTTCATAAAATGCATGATTCATATATTTACAAATTGTTATTTCGTGTGATTTAGTTAAATTAGTTTTGTAAGGTTGCATTGACTTTTATTTATGAAGATCTCTTAAGCAAAAGTGTGTATATTATTAAATATATAATAATAAAGATGATCTATTAAGCATAGTAGAAGCCAAGCAACAGATACAAGATCACTGAAACACCAATGACCAATAAGATAAAAAAAAAAAAATCATCAGTGGATGAAATACACTAATGCAAATAAACCAGATCTATCAACCAACAGCCTGCAAAACAAACGAATCAACAAAGCAAAACAACAAATCTTAACCCAAAACCATAAACCCATCAAAATCAACGAAAAAACAACCCAAGAAACACAAGATAGGAAGAAGGAGGCAGGCGGCAAGACTTGTGACTTGCCTGTGGGGTTACACTAGTTTTATGCCGGCAACACTCCCCCAGCCTGCCACAACCAGAACAGGAACCACATGGATCCAAAAATGCAAAATTTCAAAGCAGATGAACAACAATGAAACCACGAAGCCACAATGAAATTCACCGACCGATCACATTGTGTCAAACAGTATAATTAGAACATTAAATATAGTTGACAACTCAAAAAGGAAAAATCCGAAATTTTATTGGAAAATGAAAGTCTGCATAGTAATACAAAGCAAATGCAACAAGCCCTCCACTTTTTTTTTTTTTTTTTTTTTTTTATTATTTAATTTCACAAACATATATATTGAAATTGTTTTAAAGTAATTAGTTTTCCTTTTTAAGTAAATTTGTGGTTATAAAAGAAAATACCCAAACTTCCTTGTTGCTAAGATGTGTATAGGGGGGGGGGGGATATATACACTCCTTCTCATATTTATAAGGACACTATATTTTGAAATACCTTATGTAAAAATAATTGTAAACTAGATATATAAGTGCACTTAATATATCTAGTATTCTAAAAAGCAAAACTTCTATAATTTTTTTAATATAAAATAAAATTAATAAAAAATAATGCAAAATGTGTTTTTCTCCACGTTTTTTAGATGTTCATAATTATAGGGACAATCCAGATTTTTTCGTTTTATTTAACTTACTAGCGTATAAATCACAGTTGCCATGCGAATTTGTTAACTACTGGGCTAGATTAATTCATATATAAGCCTTCAATTTTTCTTGGACAGACATTACTGAGAATTCCTCGAAAAAAAGAATGTTCAAGTAGTGAAGTATGATAAATGTGCTTTTTAAGTGGAAGGATAATTTCAATCCGCCGAATTTCTAATGAAATTCGAAGGTCTAAAATTGCTGAAGGAAATGTGATCAAACGTTGAACTACTGGTTCGATGGGAGAGAGATCTGATGCAAAATCAGAGTTGTTTTACAGAGATCGAAGACTCATAATTCCTCTTACTGTTCTACTCATAATGACTGCTGCTGAATTTGCTCGTAATTTTGAACGAAAGGTTAGGGTCCACATTTATGCATGTTTAAAATAATTAATAATATGTTAAAATAAATAAAAAACCTGTAATAATCAATCAGTATTTAATGGGGGAAAGAACGTTTGTGTTAAAGTTGAATAAAGACAATATTAAATGGTAAAATGTTGCATTTTCAGATGAAAAACATTTTATTCTTGGTTAACCAAATGGTTTTAACAGTTACTGGCACAATCTGAAGATAGCGAAAGACAGAGCAGATTTTTTTAAAGGCAGATATGAATCGGGCATTTTAAAGGTGGATCTATGGTGCTCTGGAGAGCTGCTTCTACTGAAGGCAGAATGAATTAAGTAATTTTTTTCTATTATTATGAACATCAAGAGAATATCTGCAAATTTTAAACGTGAAATTATCAGATTTTTGTTAGATTTTAGGGGGTAATAATATTTTTTTCTACAAGACTTACACTTTTGCTCTACTTTTAGAGCAATAGGAAATAGTTTGAAGAAAGAAACTTCTGTATTATTGCCTTTCCCATGGCCTAAAAGTTGAAAAAACCTTAACTTATGATATTAGAAAAGTGCATGGAAGTGGAAAGCAATTTTTTAAATAGTTTAAATGTATTAAGAATATCATATATGCTATACGAAATGGTATTGAAACTTAATATTAAAAAAAAAATGTATATATATATATATACCAGAGAGAATGTCTGTCTGTTTAACCCTAAAAAGAGACCCCATAAAATATTAATTTAAAGAATAACTGAAAAAAATTACTAAAATTCGAGCTGTCCTTATAATTGTGAACACCTGAAAAATCATCTTTTTACCATATTTAAAGTTTTTTAAGATACAAAAACGATAAAACTTTTTAAATATAGTATATTAATGAAGTTCAAATTAATTAAAAATATATTTGTTTAAATAATAGTGTTCAGTGTTTAGTTAATATAGAAAAACGGGTGTCTTTATAATTATGAGAAGGAGTGTATATATATATACATACATGTCATTTTACAGAAAAGAATTATGTAATTAAAGTATTCTGGTTTCTAAAAGTTAAGCAAACGTTTAGTTTCTTGTTTTCTTTTCTTTCTTTCTTTTCTTTTTTTTCATATAACTTTTAAACAAATTGACTTTTGAGCAGAAAATTTGAATGATGTGTTTGTTATGAAAACATTAATTGAATTTTACATTGCTTTAACACCAATCACATTATAAGTCAGTTTAATTTAATTTCAGTTTTTCTTTTCTAAAATCATTTAAATATTTTTCCTTTAAAAAGTTAATTTTGTGAAAAATTAGTCAGTTTACAAATTACCCCTTATGTCAAAATAATATAAAATTCAAATAACGAGTTAATGAACATGTTATTAAAATCTCAAGTTCTTATATCCATTTGCTTAAAAGTTATATATATATATATATATGAGCAGGTTATTGCTTAACTTTTGGAAACTAGTATATTTTATAAAATCAAAAATGTCTCAATGGTTTTTTAAAAGTTTTTTCCGTGGACTTTGTATTTGAATACATCATAAAAGTGCATTTAAAAGAATAAAGAGAGCCACTTACTTAGATGTATGTATGGTCTAGGTCCCAAGTATAGACAATTAACCTTTCCACCCCCCCCCCACCTAAAAAAAAAAAAAAAAAAAAAAAAAAAAAAATGTTTTAGATGTATATATTGAATTATTACATTTAGAGTTTAATTACTAAAACTAAGTTTACAGAATAATTCATTTAAAATGAAACACCTGCCAAGATTATTTTATACTATTTATTTTATTTTATTTTTTCTTTTCTTGTTCAATTCAAGGTTATGGTAGACTGGTTTGGAAATGCTGTATTAGAAATATATATTTAGAGTCCAAAATTTCAAATTACAAAAATTGTGATTAAAAAATTTTATTTGCAAATAACACAAATGGATTTCGGCATTAAGATAAATATGAAAGGAGAAATGTTTAATTTTTATTTGTTTAAGTATCATCAATTTAAATTTCTATACTTGTTTTAGTTTATTTTTATTTGAACACATTATTCTAAATGTTTCTGTGTACTTGTGTATCCAGTGATGGAAGATTTTTATTTATTAGGAAATGTTCATTCAGTGTTTTTAAACATTCTATACAAAAAATTATTACATAATTCTTATTGTGCATTTGTAACTATTTGTTTAGGACTCATATAAATCAGATACAGTCTTAAGTGTAAAAGAATTACTTTACTTCATATGCTGATACATAATATAATTATTGCACACAAATGCGAATTTCATTTGAAAAGTGTGTGACTTAAGTAATTATCTATTTTATATATACATGTCAATTAGGCAGTACCTTTTTATTTTTAATCCCACTTACAGGATGAAAAAGATGCTCAGCCTATTGATATTAGTCAAATACGAAGTGTTCGTGCTATTAGCAGTCGTGGTAGAAATATTCCAAAGGCCTTTGAAATCTTTACCAATGAGAAGACATTTGTCCTGAAAGCAAAAGATAGCAAAAATACAGAACAATGGGTCCAATGTCTTTCAATTGCTATGGCCCATTCTCATGCAAAAGATAACACTCCCTGATGAAAGTTTGTATTTAAAAAATAATAATAATACATTGCAATTTTTTTTATCGAAGTTTTAAAATGCAAAATTTGTTGAATTTTACAAATGTAAATAATTTTGTTTAAAAAAAAAAATTGTGTAGTTTATTATAAGATTAGAAAAATGTAGTTGTATTTTAAAGATCTGATTGGAAAATGAAATACTGGTATTTTCTTAAATATGTTCAATTTTGAAATGGCACTCATTGCCAATGAACTGCAGATATATTTTTAATACTTTTAAAAAATTATATTTATATACAAGAATTGTTAAATTAAAGCAAATTTATAATATTTCTGCTGAAAATTATAGTTCAAAGAGTAATTTTTTACTAATAATACAAATTGTATCCAAGGTTATTAAATTTTAATACTTTTTAAAAATTATATTTATATATGAGAAGTATTAAATCGTAACAAATTTGTAATATTTCTACTGAAAATTATAGTTCAGAGTGTAATTTTTTACTGATAATACAAATTGTATCCGAGGTTGTTTAAATAATAATTAGCCCGTGTTTGCTTTTGTTAGTCATGGGACTATTATTATTCTTACTAGGGTCAATCCAGGCAAAAGTTGAATCCCTTCTGCTGCCCCTTAACAAAATTCAAATTTATAAATTGAGCATCTTCAGAAAATTTTGTTTATAAAATGTTTCCATATTATTTTGAATTAACTTTTTTCTGTTAACTTGATATTGAACACTATATAGAACAACTGTTAAAATGGAAGGTTTTACATGTTTCTTTTTTTTTTTTTTTTCTTTTTGAGCAAAATTAAAAATGTCTCAAAAGTATTTTGTTTTTCACAAAAAAAGGACCCAAAATTTAAAATCTGGATTGACTCTGTCTAAGTTGAATGATTATATTATAAAATAGTAAGTTTTTGATTTTATGTTTCTAAATAGCTTTAAAAAAAATATTTGCTTATATTGATCAGTAAGGTTTAACTTTCTCTACTATTATTGGTTTGTGGAATAGTTCTATTGTATTCAGTTAAACAACTGATACCAGAAATTTATCCTGGACAACATTTATATAAATTTTAAGAAGGCATTTTCCACCAAAGTTTTTGATTTTATATTTTTAAATAGCTTTAAAAATATTTGTTTATATTAATCAGTAAGGATTAGCTTTCTCTACTATTATTTGTTGACAGGAAAGTTCTGTCTTGTTGAATTAAACAACTGACACAGGAACGTTTTTCTGTTTAACATTTATATAACTTTTAAGAAGCACCAACCTAATATATGACATATTTTTGGACTTAATATATGTATTTATAATGAAAATATAATAATATTTTATATGTCATGTTTTATAATTTGAATAATGTCACTTACTTTTTACATAAATATTGTTATTACTCATAACTTAATGAAATTGGCTTTGACATGCATTTTTTAAAATTTCTTTTTACTTATATATATATATATATATATATATATAAACAGTTACAAAATATGTGTCATTATAATTTATTGAAGTTTTCTTATCATTATATACATGTTTATTCATTGAAATTTGAAAGAACTTTTTCATAGAAAGCGCATTTTAAAAGATATAAATGAAAATACTGTTAAATAAAATGACATTTCATAGCATAACTATTGTGTATGTTATACCATGTACATACTAACTAGTATACTCAACTAGTAAAGCACTAGCATTTATCCAAATGATCCAGGTTCAAATCCTGTTCTGATCACTTTTATATTTATATACAAGTATGCTAAAACTTCATTTAAACTAATTTTGGTATTGGAATACATACTGTTAAGTTTCTCTATATCTATTACATTTTTAGGTTCATCTTAAAAACTTAAAATATTTTCATTGTACTAAAAACAAATTTCTTAGATTTAATATTAAATAAAAAGACTGTATTTTAAGCTGTATGTTTAATTGAGGGTATTGATTCAAGTTAACATATGCTCTTTATCAGTTTGTAGCAGTGGTGGATCCAAGGGAGGGGGAGGGCAAGGGGGCTGAAGCCCCCTCAAAAATATTGACATTCACAAAACTCAAAGAAAAACAACTTAAAATTCACGTTAAAATAATTAACATTTCCAGTAAAGCCATTTTAAGTAATTACACAGGTCGACAAAATTGTACTTTTCAATTTCTTTTTCTTTTTTTTACTGTAATATGTATCTGTAATATGTGTTGATATGTTGAATTTAGGAATGCTTGTCTTTTCTTTCTATCATGTAAGGATTTTTCACAAAGTAAGGATAAAGATCAGAAAAATAGACAATAGAGGCTATGACAAATTCGAAACTATTTATGCAGAAATTGCATTAAAATTGGCTATTATATACACTTTTAATGTGTTTCATTATATCGAAGCTCCTTTTAGAACTTTTTCTTATGCTTGTCTTTAAGGCTTTAAGGAGGGGATTCTCTATGCTCCATCCAACAATAATCTTCTATCATATTGATACTCCGCCATCCCTGATACCTCCTGTACATTTCTTTAATATCTTGATGAAACAGCTCTCTTTGTTCTCTACTTACATCATTCAGATTTTCTGGGAAATAACTTAGATGGGAGCTGAAAAAGTGGAGCTTTAAGCTCCAAAAATCCCATCTTTTGTCAAACTGTATGTGATAGAATTTTTTTAATTTTTTACCTTAACTAGCTTCAAAATATACTCCAGAAAAACACATCACCTTGAAGGAAAAAATTTCATCACAGACCTGTGTTATCTGTCATAGTACAATAAACATCAGCAATCAAAAATCTCTCTAAAAATCCACCTCTATTTAGGAGCTACTTCCTATATAAAAGCCAATTTTTCTCATCAAATTTCCAAAATTTTCCTATCAGATTTAATACTAACTTACCTTGATTCAGTGCCTTTGTACAAATACATGTCTCTCTGAAGGGTCACATTTTATAAAAGTGGGTAATATCATTTAACTCTTGATGTGAACTGACCACTTTTCATACATAACTCCTTTCAAAGACCCTCTTATTCAGGGCTGTAGCCAGAAAAAAAAAATCTTATAGGGTTCAAACTTTGGCACATAAATGTTAACTGTTAAAAATGAAATTTAATTCGAAACTTTTCAACAAATCTGCAAAATTTCAGGGGAGTATTTAAACCCCTACCCCCCCCCCCTCCTCTCTTGGCTATGGCCTTGATATTATTGCTCTCCATTTGGGAAGTAATAGCAGATATTTCCTATGAATATGTCGGTAGAAAAAAAGGAGTGTTAAAGACTATAGTTTTTTTTATGTTCATATTATAGGGGAAATTCCAGCTTGGAAAAGTTAATTTTTTGTCCTATCTATATTCAAGTAAATTTTAAAAGAGAAGTATTGACATTAATTAGCAAAATTAAAATATTAAACATAGTTTAGATTAAAAATTACAAGCTAAAGCTATTATTTTTAGCAAGGATTTTCAGTGAGCTTTATAAGACTTCTTATTCACTTAGAAATGATGTTAAATTGATGAGTTTAATCTAAGATATAAAAATAATTCTTAAAAAAAAAAAAAAAAAAAAAATTCAAACTAATATTAATGACTACTGCAAATCAGTATAGTCAAATAATATAAATTGAAGTCATTTCATTCATAATATTTTTTGCCTGAATTATGATTTTTTTTTTTTTTTTTTTTTTTTTTTTAATGACTTCTAGTAAAAGGTGACCTCTTTAAAAGGCTGTTTTTTACAGCATCAAGGATGGCTTTCTTAGGAAGGTTTCATTGTATTTATTATTATTATTATTATTATTTATTTATTTATTTCGCTGTTGTTGTTTTTGTGAATTTGCAAAGTTACCATTTTATCTTTAAATTTCCACCTACTTCGAGCAAAAAATTGTGATCACCTTTTTTCAGTTAATCGCCGAATCAATCATTCAGATAGAGTGTTGACGATAGATATGATACAAGTGTGGTATTTTATGGTTAGTATGTACATTTATTAAAGTCACTCTTTTGTTTAGATTAACTTCAATTTTAAATGTTAAAATATGTCTTAAAAAAGAAAGTAACAAGATCTTAAAATAAATGTTTATAAATTCAGAATGAGAAACTGAAAGAGAAATTGAAAAAAAAAAATCTTATTATTAGGTCATATAGTCACTAGTGTTATGTTACAATTTCATAAAATATGTTGAATTAACATGGTTGCATTTTAATTTAAACTTGCAATTTTACAGCTATTGTAAAAAGGCAAACTATAATTTGTATAATTAAAAAAATATATACAATATACACAATAATCGTACATAGCATACGCTAGTAATATATTGTTATCCTTCATACCATTCAAGAACATTACATAGTTTTCAATTTTATGTCATCTCAAATGTGTTTAGTAATAAAAGCTGTTTCCAATGTTTAAAAATACAAATAATTACTAGGTGCAAATTTTTGAGTAATCATTATTTTACATATATAGTAAAAGGGGTTATCTTGTTTTAAAAAAATTATTATCTCTTCCCCCCCCCCCCCATAGACACTTTAATTTCATCTTATGTGTTTAATTACAGTTACCATCAATGTATTACATACATGCACACACACATGATTATTCTAAATGATTTTGATAAATCTTTTAAAATTTCTCCATATAATAATTACAAATAAATTATTGCAACAATTTCATAATATAATCTAATGTATCTACGACATGCACACTAAATACTATGATTGTAAATTTTTCATTGATCTGAAATAACATCTTTAAAAATCTTGCCTCCCTCCCCCCCCCTCCCCTTCCCCACCCAGAAGCAAAGTTCTAGATCTGCCACTCAGTTTGTGTTCAGAATTTTGTAGTTGATATAGTTCAGACTCCTTACTTAATGTAAAGTTGTATATAGCACTTGGAATAATATTTTATGTATCATATTTTTATGATTTGAATATGATTTACTCATGTACGTTTTGTATTACTATTACTATTGCTCATAATTTATTGAAATCAATTCTAACATGTATTTTATGGTTGCTTTATTTAGAAATCAATTCCTTAAAATTTACATTTTGCTGTTATTCAACTACTTTTAAACAATTTCAAAATATATGTAATTATAACTTATTGATATTTTGTTATTAGTTTTATATACATGTTTATTTGTTGATATTTGAAAGAACAATATTTATAAGAACTTTTACATAGAACATTTTAAAAGTTTTATAAAGGAAAATACTTGTTAAATAGAATTAAAATAAATTAAACTATATGTTACACTGGGTAGCTCAATTGATAGAGCTGTGGCATTATGCTAAAAGATCCAGGTTTAAATCCTGGCCTGGTTACTTTTCACTCTTGCCAAAATTAGTTCTGTATTTCCATAAAAAATGTGTAATACATAAGACTAAAGTTTAATTTTGCCTTATTCTTTATGTGATAAAATTGTTTATATTATATGTCAAGATGTCAGAAGAGAAAAAAAAAAATCATTCACTTTTTATATTAATTTTTTATTCCATAATAAACAAAATTATGAATAAATATACAAACTACATGCAGGTTGTGATACTACATAAAATTCTAATGCATATAGTAGAATTATAGGCAATTTCTATAGCACAAATGCTCACTTATTCTCATAACATCGTAAAAATTCTTTTGTCCATTTCACTTCCTGATAGAAAGTTTGAAAGATGGTTCCTTGCTTGACATTTCTCCACTAAGATTGTGTTATGCAAAGCCAAAACAAAATTGATAATTAGAACCAAGTTATTCTGAATGTTGCAATTAACCACAATTAAATAAAGCAGTTCAATAGCAATATTTGTGTAACAGTAGATATAAACATCATAAAATATTTTTAGAAAATAAACACTTAAAAATATTTTTTAAATAAAATAAAAACGTGAGATATAAATATCTTGTTACCTTACTTGTTCAAATATATATGTAAGGATGAAAAAGAATTATTTAATTAATACTTTTTTATTTTTCTTAAATCAAGTAGTTGTACATGATATGACACATTTTTTGAAACATTTGATTTGAAAAACATATTACTTTTAAAGGAAAGTGGGGCACCTTGAGACACATTTTAGATAATGATTTTTAGAAAATTTATTTATTATTCAATTTTCACCAAACTCAGTTTTACATAAAGTTTAAGCATTCCTGTTTCAGTTAAAATTTATTCCAATTCAGTATTCCATCAAATTTAACTTTAGTAAAAAAATTTAAAAACTTTTACAAAATCCTAACAAGCCCCACTTGGTAAGGCAACTTTGGACACTGACAGTAAAACTTTAATGCATAAAAACTACTGAGCCTAATTGATTAATAAATCTTTATTTATAGACTTAAAGCCTAATAAATGAAAATGTATAGTATACTAGTATATTACATTAACAAATATTGTATTTTACATTTGAAAATTGCTCTTGTCTAAATTCTAAAGAAAAAATCAATTTTCTTAATAATGATAACCATTTTTTCAATTTTAACATATTTCAAGTCTCAATAAATTTATATAGTACATGCAAATTTCTTTATATTGCATAGTGGTGGGGCAGGTTTAGAGAGTGTCCCAAACTGTCCCACCACTATGTGTCCCTACCTGCCCTACTCGGATCATTATCCTAATGTAACTCTCAAAAAGTTAGGCTTAGCTGTACAGTGCATTTTTTAACATTAAAATTATTATGAAAGTCCATATCTTAATTCCCATATGCTCAGATTTAAATTATTTCATTTCTTGCACAAGAAATTTGTTTATTAAATCACTCATTAATATAACTTTGAAACTTTCAAAAAAAAAAAAAAATTGGATTAATCTTTACCTGCTAATGTGAGAAATTCCAAATTACACTGAAGAGTAAACTGTGCTGCCTATTATGATATCCTAAGAAAACTAATTCCTATTTACAAAATCAAAGTTGAAATTTAAGGTGTCCCAATGTGAGCCATGTCCCAAGGTGCCCCACTCTCCCCTAATGTCTGTGGAACCTGTTTGATATTCTATCATAATTAAATATACTATTGGGTTGGCAGGAAAGTTTTGTCCGACTGAATTAATCAATTGACACCAGAAATTTGCCCTGGACAACATTCATATACCTTTTGTAAATACCTTCTACCAAATATTATTGTACATCTGCCTCTGTATAATAACATGAGAAAGTGATGAGGTGAGAAAATCTAGAATTGCCCAAAGAGAAATAACAAAAATAATAAAATTAAACAACAATACATGTAATAAACAAAAAATAATAAAAAATATTTTGAACTCATAGGAAATGGAAGTACAGTAGAGTCTCTATAATTCGAGTCTCGATTGTTCGAGTTTCCCATAAATCCGAGTTAAATTCGACTCACCAAAAAAAAAAAAAAAAAAAAAAAAAAGACCAACACATGAAAAAATTACTTCTATCTTTTATTGTTATTTCACCGGTCTCATGCTATGAGAAGAAATCCTTCCACTCAAAGAAAACGCATTTTGTATTCTTTGCAGGTGCGCGTTTTGGAGGAGGGGGGAGGGAATCGTGCTATTTCAATTTGGAGAGAAAGTTGTGCAATCCGATTTCAGCCAATCACCTGTTTCCACTTCTCCAAATGTATCTTTCCATATTCTAAAAATAGTGCAGTTCGATTAGTTCGGTTGTACTAGCTCGCGGAATTTAAGTCACTTTTGAAAGATTTTTTAATTCTGTTTACAGAAACGTAATTGTTTTTCCATAATGGATTCTACAAAAAGGAAAAGGAAATTCGTTCCATTAAAAGTGAAATTAGAAGCATTAAAAGGACTGGATAAGGGGGAAACTCTTAAAAAACTTGCAGTCGAATATGGCGTAGGTGAAGTCACAGTGTAGGCGTAGGTGAAGTCACAGCCATCTCAGAAGATGGCGTGATATTGCCGCACGTAAAAGGAACAATGTATTTAAACAGAAAACAATTGACAATTACTTTAAGATGTAATTAACTTATCTTCAGAAATTAATGTAATAGCATTATGTAAGTACATTTTTTTTTAATTGAAATATACACTTAAATTTAAAAATTGTGTTTATATTATTTCTATTTTATTAATTTTGTCATTTTTGATAATTCGAGTTTTCAATAATTCGAGCTACGTCCGGTCCCGTCCACCTCGAATTACCGAGACTCTACTGTACAGTTTTTTTAAAAAATGAGGTTAAGGATAGCATTACAATACTATAGAAAAATTAGGGATAGATAGAATGTTTTTGCCTTTATTAAAAATTTTATTTCCAGTAGCTAGGCAAAAGTTACAGAGGCATTGCCTAAGGAGCGATCTTCCCTCCCAATATCTCGACTCTTCTGTAGAACATCTAAGAGCCCTACAACGGGACAGATGGTCCCTGTCTATTACTTCTCCAGAATCACAAAGTGGGCAAGTAGGGTCGTTTAAGATACCTATGCACTTCAAATGAGCGGCAAGGCAGTCATGTCCTGTAGATAGGCGGAAAGTCACAACTGTCTTACGTCTTGGTTTATCAGGAATAAGAGAAGGACTTAAATTCTTCCATTTCTTTAGAGCTGTACGATTCTCAAGATCTCGTAAGGCATTAAATGCAGATAAATTCTTTAAAAACAGTTTAATCCTCCAGTAAGAAATGACTGTATTGAGATGTTGTAGTAAGGTGGCACCTCTTTTTGCAAAAAAAGTCTGCTTGTTCATTAAAAAAATGGGAACACTTTACGATTTTGCATAATAGAAATTTCCATTACCTGCGGCTTATTTCTGTCGAGCTATCTACATGATAGACCAGATGTTTCTGCAGATTTTAGGAATATGCCCCGAAGGGTGGTGGGGGGGGGGTCCTGTGCCTTTGGACCCCCAGATGACAACACCCCTGAAAGTACGCGGGTGGCACTTTTAGATGAGGAAAACGATAGGGCGCCAAATGTCTGGGTCTTCCTTCTCCCAATCAAATTTTCACTCTACGCCCCTGACTATAAGAAGCAAATATTCAGCTATCATTTGCATAAATCACTAGCAAGGTGTGAGGATAATGGGGCATTTTATTAATATATAGGTTGAATAATTTGGGTCTGATTTTTTACTACCTTCAGGGATGCCAAATAAGGTGAAATATATTGTTGAGAAAGTGAATCCTTCACTTTGATGTGTAAGTTTCTGCCTTGTAGATAGCTCTAAATTTCTTTAATTAGAAGAGAAGGGGAAATTATAATTAATAAGTTAACTAAACCTGAGCTCTAAATTTTGTCAAATACATTTTCAATGTCAAGGGAAACTGCTGCAGTAAATTTCTTTTGTATTTTAACAATGGTGATATGCTTAACAAGTCTGTACACCTGGTGTGGAGCTGAGAAGTCTTTGCAGAAACCAAATTGCTTCGAGATCATAATAATGTTATCTGTAATGTGTGAATCAATTTGTTGAGCATTAGACTAAAGGCAATAATATTAATTCTTTTTATTCTGTCACATTCATTTTTCGTTCTTGCTATGCTGATGATACTTTGAAACACATAATCAAAAGTAAAATCATTGTAAAATACATGTAAGAGCCAATAGGCAGCATGGAATAGGTTGTATTAGTATGACCTCATAGTTGCCAAATTTAGCACTTTCTGGCTACTATGAAATCTGTTACATTATGGTGGCTGATAGATGTAGTCTCTTTATAAATTCCATAAAGTAAATTACTTCACTATTTTATGAATAACCACTATTGTGGAACTGATGAGCAGTTAAAAAATTTTATTACTAACTGAGATACAAAAGTGGGCAGTAATTATAAGTCTGACTACCTCTGCAGTAGAGGATGCTCTTCTAAAAAGAACACTGCGAAAAACACTTGACAATTAAAAAGCAAACAAAGCCAAAGAAAAGAAAGCCATTGCAGCACTGAAATTATCTCTTTCTCAAAACATGGCTTGTTGCTGTTGTTTTTTCTTTTCTTTTTTTTGACTAATTTTTTTTTCTGTCCTCATAGTTGCCAGCTTTAGCACTTTTTGGCTACCAGAAAATTTTAATAGAAATTTTTACTTTATTTAATCAGTAAAAACTGTTATAGTTATGGTGGTGTTAGAGGTTGAGTCTTTATAAAATTTATAAAATAAAGTTACTTTCTTATTTTCCTCAGTCTGTTCTCATAATTACCAACTTTAGCACTTTTAGGCTAGTGGAAAATTTTAATAGAAAATTTTATTTAATCAGTAAAACCGTTACATTTATGTTGGGTGATAGAGGTTGTCTTGATAAATTTTATAAAGTAAAATTTATATAAAAAAAAGTTAGTTACTTCCATATTTTATAAATAACTACTACTGATTAGCGGTTCAAAAACTTCACTGCTAACAGAGATACTAAAGTGATCTGTAGTTGACCAACTTTCTGCATTAGATGATGCTCTTCTAAAAAGAACACTGTGAGAAACAGATAACAATTAAAAACAAAAGAAGTAAAAAAAAACAAAAAATCGTCTTCACAGTGCAGAAATCATTTCCTCACAAAGCATGGTTTATCACTGTCCATAAGTTTGTTCTGGTCTTTAAACAGCTTCCCTTCCAGTCTGCTTTTATAGTTGCCAACTTTAGGACTTTTTGGTTCCTAGATAAATTTAATAGAAATTTTTATTTTATTTAATCAGTGAAAACTGTTACAGTTGGTGGGCAGCAGAGGTTGTGTCTTTATAAATTTTATAAAATAAAGTAACTTCCTTATTTTCCTCGGTCTATTCTTGTAGTTGCCAACTTTAGTACTTTTTAGCTACTGGAAACTGTTACAGTTATGGTGGGCAATACAGGTTGTGTCCTTTATAAATGTTATAAAATAAAGTTACTTCTCTATTTTATAAATCTGTGGAATTTGTAGGCAGTTTGAAAATTTTACTACTAATTAGATACAAAAATAGGCTTGTAAGTATATAAAAATTGATTATCTGTGCAGTAGATGATGATCTAAAAAAAACATTGCGAAAAACATATGACAGTTAAAAAGCAAATGAAGCCAAAGAGAAGAAAGTATTTGTGGTGCTGAAATCACCCCTCTGTCTCTGCTTCGCAAAACTTTCCTATAAATGTGTTAAAAAATTATCAGGTTACTGTAGGTGAAAGGCTAAAAAGGTTGGAAAAAAAGTATGCCCAGTGATATTGCCATTACATTCGACCCAATTTTTAGCTGCAATTCATTTTTTTAGCCACTCTGGTCAACCACCCAACTGCTCCTCTCCCCCCCCCTCCCATGTAAGCACAATTGTGCTATCTATCTAACCATCACTGGCCACCGACTAAATTTTCAGCAGGAAGCAAATTGCTCGTAGGCTTTACTTTGCAATCCAGAAGCTTTGTGCTAAAATTATATAAACAAACACATACATATGGTATATGTGTTATAGTTAAACAATTAAAGATTTTATTTTTTTTATGGTTCATAACTAATTATTTTGAGAAGAATCTGCAATTTAAAATTACTTTTATCTTTTTAATCCAAAACTTTCAAATTTAGGTGCATTTACTCTCCCATCTCTTTCAAGGCTACATGATGATAAACTTTTGGGACATTTTTGAGCATTTAAATGGTTTTAATAATTTATTTTCAAGAAAAAAAAAACATAAATGAAACAAACTCACCTTATAAATACATATTCTAAGAAATTTTTAAACTTCATTTTGATTCTATTTTAATTAATGTTTAAAATCAATTTTAGTTTTTTTTTTTTTTTTTTTTTTTTTTTTTTTGTAAATCTTAAATTTTAACCCCTATCTTCAGTACAGGATCCCTTCCTGGTAGAAGAGTAATATAGCTCTTTAGAAGCTCTGTCATATGCTACTTATCAATTACAATTTTGTGGTCTGCTAATTCACAGTTCTTCAGATTGAAAATATTCTAAAAACTTAAAAGTTTTTGTAATCCTGTTTTATATACCATGTGCAGAATTTAAATTCAATATGTTACTCATAATGAGCTGGACTTCCAAGTCTGCTGGGACCAAAATGTCAGGAAGTGAAGGTAGTGACATAAAAGAAAATATTGTTAGAGGAATAAAAAATGAAATTTATTAATATTAAAGTTACAGCAAATGGATGTGGAACCAAAAGATTTGTTATAAGTCATTGAAATATAAATATAAGTACTTATCTATCTAGATATGAGCAAAATACACAGTCATTACAACATTACAAATGATGATGCTGTTACAAGAGTACGTGAAAGGTAATTACAAATTGATGTCCAGATGTCTCCTTGGACCAAAAATTATTTTTCTTAACTTGTTATAAACAAGGTAAATGCTTTAATGAATATATATTTTTCAAGTATTCCAATGAAATTCTAAGTAAAACTTTATATATCTTTGTTAAAGGAAATTTAATAGAATTAGCTTTTAAAGTTTATTTTAAATTTTAAGAGGGGACAATACCTAATCTCGCCGGCAGCCTTCGCCCATGTTATTCTATGGGAAAATTTGTTGCTACAATTACACATTACCTAATGAATATTTTTAAATTCTGTTTTCGCAGTCAGAAAATTCATAACCGTTAAATGAGTACTCATTTTTGAAAAATTCATTTTTTTTTTAATTTTTACATTTTAATTTTGAGTTAAAAAATGCGATTTTTCACAAAATGCATTTTTCTCATTTTCTAATCGCAAAATGAAATACTAAAATTTTAAAAAATCAATTTTTGGAAAACAAGTACTAATTTAACGCTTATGAATTTTCTAAATGTGAAAACAGAATTGAAAAATATTCATTAGGTAATGAGTAATTATGTAAACAAATTTTCCCATAGAATAACATGGGCGAAGGCTGCCGGCGAGATTAGGTATAATATATGTATATATTTCTTAGTTTTTCATCTCAGCATTATTTTCTGTCAATGCATTATACATTACATTAAGTAATATATACATTAAATTAGTTCAATAATGTTTTAGAAATTAATATATTTATATATATAAAACTTTTATTGGGAAATAATACTATTTTCATAGGAAAATTTTTGATTAAATACTTTTATAAAACAATCTGAATTTATTGTATGCTTTTCAGTACATATAAGAGTATGCTGAGTATTAGCAAAAATATAAGAAAGTTCCTCATACCCACAGGAAGAAAAGCTGTGCCAATTAGTGCATTTTTTTTAATGGTTATTAATTTCTTACTTGCATTTAAATCTTAAAAAAAAAAAAAAAAAAAAAAAAAGTAGTTTTTGTAAACTAAAGTACACCTATTAATATAGTGTTTGTATGAATAATTGTATCATATCATATATCTTTTAAACTAATTTTTTGTGGGTGATTTTGTACAAGAACATTTTAATATGTTATATTAAATGAAGGATGCATCAATAGGTAAGATGTTTTATAAAATGTAATAGGATGATAAACATAAAAATAGCCAGAGTATTCAAGAAAGCGCTTTCAAAAATGATATGGTAACCATACCTAGAATATTTTTTATATATATAAAAAAAAAATCAAATAGAATGTAACTCCTCTCATTTGAATAATAAAAATTATAAATGTTATGAGTATAATGTAGTTCACTATTTTTTTTTTTTTTAAATGAGTAGTTAGAATAATAAATAGCTATTACAGTTAATATTTACTATAACTACAAAAAAAGAAAGATTCATTGTACAATGATGTAAATGAATGACCCTGTAAAATAAGCATTATTTTTACATTAAACCAATATTTATAATTAAAGCAAATTTATTAGTTGATAATATTTATGATAAAGCTCCCCCTTACAAAAAAAAAAAAAATGTAAATAAGAATGTTATTCATTTTTATTTATTTATTTATTTTTTATCTAAATGGATTTTTTTTTTTCTTTAATTACTCCTTAGTAATTAAAACCAAGTATATATCAGTGTTGAATATTGTAATTCATCTAACTTATAACATTAATAAAAAGCATCATTTAGATAACTATTCAAACTTGAAAGAAAATTGTTAAACTCCCAATTAAAAATTTGATTGAATTTAGAAATATATATCTGAATGAAAAAAGAAATATGCTAGAAAACTATTATAACATTATCAATTAAACTACACTATCAATGTATTTCCTGTAATTTTCTGCTTAAAAATATTTATTAACTAAAATAACTTTTGTTAAGAAAATTTTTATTCCCATTATTAATGTTCATTTAGGAACACTTGATAAATTGTTCATAATTGATTAATTATAGTATTCGCCAGTGCCAAATCATCAAATATGCAGTCTAATTCAGCAATTAATATTTTATAGCTAACTCAATAAAGCATTTCTATCTCAAGCCAAATAAACTGTGATCTGATATTTTTATGAAAATTTTTTAGCTGGTATAAGTCGCAATTATTTGTAATTATGCAAATAGCAAGCTTTCATTGAATTCTTATAACATTGTTTTTGTTGTTTTTTAAAAAGAGATGAATGTTTAAAAGAAATTCTGTTTAAAAAATAATTTATTGGTATACGCCTTTAATTAAGGCAGTTACAAAATAAGCATCAACACATAATAAGTACCAAAAAGATGTCTGCCTACAGCAGTGCCAATTGCTGTAGTTTGGGGGAGAAACAGCTAGCAGCAAAGAATTAGGAATATGCAAAACAAAATATTTAAACAAACAGAACATTTACATTGCTGGATAGGTTTAGAGAAACCTTAAAAACCCAAATTTATAAGTAATCACTCTATCAGACAAAATTACTAGTAGTGTACTTATTTTTTTTATAAAATAATTTCCAGTATTAAATATATATATAAAATATAACACATGCTGCCCCAAATGGCCAACAATCAGAACACATTCCCTATAGACATTGTGCTGTTTACTTTCAATATGCTTGACTTAACATTTATATCAACTTTTATTTTAAAAATTTTCATAACTAAAATTGTTTACCATTTAAAAAAAAAATATTTTGTGGATTGTACTTTCTTTTTTTTTATGTAGTCTTGGGACTCATTTTAAATAAAAAGGAAAGCACTGTTTATGCATCTTTCAATGAACTGGCATAAAAATATGTATAAATGAGAAAACATACCAATATTTATAAATAACTTTGATACTCAGAAATTTAACTCAAAATAAATACAGTTTTAAGAAAAGTAATGATTTTAAAGCTCTTTTTAGGATAGTGTTAGTTTGTTTTAGATTCAAAATAATAAATTTTAAAATAAAACTTATATTATAAAAATGAAAAAAAAGAAAAAAAAATTGCATGCCTAAAATACTAATTATGATTTCTGAGCATGAACACAGATACTGTGTATATGTACATATTTAAATGATTTAAGTTTATACAGATTTAATTACAAAAAAAAATAGATAAAATCATCATCTCAAGGGGTTTATTGCTTGTGTGTATTAAATACAGTGTTATAAATCACAAAGTAAATTTATTGCAAGTGTTTTCATTAGTATGACAAAAAGAAAAAAAAATAGAGTTTCTAATGTATTTTAGAACAAGAAAGAAGAATCATTCAGCACACATTGATTAGTAACACTTTCCAACTGTACGTAATTGTTGTATCGAATAACGTTTAATCTGAAAATGTTAATCATATTCTATATAAAACATTATTCTAGAATATTAAAAATACATGTGAATGTTTTTATGACTTTTTTACAATAAAAAGATTTTATATATAACTTTTAAAAAATTCTGTCCTAAAACTTAATCCATTGACACTTTCTTTGTTGTTGTTGTTGTCTCTGTAAACAAACTAGTTGCACAAGATCTAGTAATGTCATTTTAAATAGCGAACATTCCATAGTGAACTTGATTGTATCCTTTTTAAAAAATTCTAAAAATATTTACCGACGCTAGGAGCCGGAAACAAACAGATAGAAAGATAGACAATCGGACAGACAGATACACAAATTGAAATCATATTCCCACTAAAAATATAAGAAGTGTTAAAACGCTTAAGGTAAATGAAAGTGCAATTCCAGCAAATTTTTATTAATAGCTCTTAATGTAACTGAATATTTTTGTGTGGCCCTGTAAATCTAATGCTAACCATACTGTATTATATAGAAGGCACTCCTTTGTGCATACGAATGATTTATTTCAATTACATTACACTTTGTGCAAAGTAAAATTATTTAAATTTGGTTTATAAAAATAACTCTCACAGAACGCAATGCTTTGGAATACTTTCAAGTTCTCCTGTACACAAAAAAGTTAGAAATGTACTCGATTTTACATAGGAAACATCCGAAAGGGAACTTGAATAACATATTAAAATTTCATTAAAGTTTTTGTACAGTAAAGGTATTAAAATATAGTTTATAGAAACTCCTCTCATAGAGCACAAAGCTTTCGAATGTTTTTGGGTGCCCCTGTACACAAACCAGTACAGGTATAAACTTCATTTTCAATAGGGAACACCAAATAGTGAACTTGAATAACATATATCAGTTTCAAAAAATTCCATAAATATTTATGGGAGTTAAAGCACGGGCTGACAGATGGACATATACACAAATTGAAATCATATTCACACTTGACAAATGTTAGAAAGTGTAAAAAACGCTTAATGTAAATGACAGTACAATCCTAGCAAATTTTTATTAATAGCTTTTAATTTAAATGAATGTTTGTGTCACTCTGTAAATCTAATGCTAATCATGCTATATTCTATGCAAAGCATTCTTTTGTGCACACAAATAAATATATTTCAATTTCATAAAACTTCATAGAAAATAAAGTTATTAAAATTTGATTTACAGAAATATCTCTCATAGAACGCAATGCTTTGGAATACTTTTGAGTGTCCCTGTGCATAAACCAGTGGTGATATTTACTCTATTTTCTACAGGAAACATCCAAATAATGAACTTGAATAACGTATTTCTCATTAAGATATGTGTACAGTAAAGATATGAAAATATGGTTTATAGAAATACCTCTCATAGAACACAATGCTTTGAAATACTTTCGGGTGTCCCTGTACACAAACCAGTAGAGGTATAAACTCCATTTTCAATAGGGAACATCCGATAGTGAACTTGAATAACATGTATCAGTTTCAAGAAATTCCATAAATATTTACGTTAGTTAGAGCGCGGACAGACAGACCGACAAACCGAAGTCATTAACACTTTTGAACCTTGTTAGAAAGTGTTAAAAAATAATAGGAGAAAGAAATATAGTCTCGGGTAAAAAAAAAAAAAATGGTGAATTTTAGAAAGGTAGAAAAATGACATCTAACAGATATTTGTATTGAACAAATGAAACATTTTTATATTATAATAAATATAAATAAATTGGAATTGTGCTAAAATGATGGATAAAAGTAAAAGGTGTATAAATGAGATATGTATAACCAGTGCTTTTCTGTATATAGATATTATACATATAGAAATTCATTAAAATTATAAAGTAATTTTTAAATACCTTTATTATTATTATTATTTTTTTTTTCCTTAATCTATATTCAATATTTTAAAGGTAGTGTTTCTACTTATCCTTAAATTTTGTCTGAATTGTGGATGCTGCTTTACATTTGCAGTGGTGATATACTGTGTTTAAATTATAAATACTCTAAAAATATTGTGAATGTAAATGGTTCCCTGTGAATTTGTGCCTTAAATTTGTTTTGTATATGTAACAAAGATTTTTGTATGTTTATATTGTCTATTAATTCATATTGATGCATTTTATTACTTTCTATTTCAACTTTATATTACATACAAAATTTTATTGTGTTGACTTTTTTATTTTCTAATAAAGATCTACTGTTAATGTAAAAGTTTTACTGTATGTTTTTTCTTATTAGGATTGTGTAAAAATTAGACAAATCACTTTATATCATTTATTTACTTTATTAATTTATATATACATATATTTCTAACTGAAGTTAAAGTTGAAGCAAGAGTGTGATATGGTAAATAAAGCCTGACTTTTGTTTAATGTTACTTTTTCAAGATAGATAGTTCAAAATCATTTGCAATGTTTCTAAAGTGTTTCAAAATAAAAATTTATTTTGAAACACTTTAGAAACATTGTAAAAGATTTTGAACTATCTATCTTGAAAAGGTACATTAAACAGAAGTCATACTTTATACACTCTTACTTCAAATCTCGCTCTTATTACAATCCAGCAAGATAATGAAAATCTTATTAATAAAATAACCTTTTTTGAGTACAAAATACATCTTCAGAATAAATATAAATTTGAAACACTGACATTTGGCAGGTATGCAATTTATTGATATGGGATTAATTTGAATAATCCTCATCGTAGATAAAATTTTTAAAAACTAATCTGGCAACAATGTGATGTAATCCCGGTTTTTCGTCAGTTTAGTTCCTGTCGATGAAATGTTTTAAATGTAAAGTTTCAACTTTTGCGGGTTCTATCAAAAAGAAAAAATGGCAGTGTCTGATAAATTAGTTGAAGTGTGGATGCAACGCAACTTATTTGACCAATTATTGTTATTTGCTTTGAATTATACATTAAATATAGATACTGTTCTTACTTATCCATTAACTATAATTCCGTTAGCGATGTGTCACCTTGATTGGAGCTATTTGTAAGACAGATAAATCGGTATTATTGAAAATATTGGAAAGGATTACTGACAGTAATCCACCAGAAGCTTGTGACACTATGATATTCGATGGTTACTTCATCTTACATGCGATAACAGACGTTCCGTTGATCTTTGGTAACATTTCGAAGAAATTATTGTAAATTTTTATTCTAACTATAGCACATGCAATCATAATAACATTCAATTCATATTTTTCTCCATCAGTAAAAGATACGAGCATTCCTTAAGAGAAATGACACTGGGAGAATATTAATTTTGATGAAACTACAAAAATCACACAAACTGTAATTTTTCCTATTCTCTATAAAAATCAAAACGTTAACGAAATCTTAAATATTTTAAATCAACTTGATAACAACATTAAATTTACCTGCGAGATTGAAAATAATAATGAAATCAATTACTTAGATGTGAAAATTAAAGGCCTTGAAAGTATATTATAGGACATTATGTCTAAATACAACTGTTTACCGAAAACCAACCTCCTGTAGAGAAAATATAAAAAACTGTACCAAAACTCCTTAAAAATACAAAATTAACACCATACAAGCCTATATAAACCACTCAATCTTAATTTGTACCATCTCCACTGATCTCAAAAATGACCTCAAATTTATTAAAGAATTGACCATCCAAGCAGGTTACCCTAAAAATCTCGTTGATAAACTCTCTAAAAAAAAGAATTCACAATCTTAATTATATTTCTAACCACCAAAAAGCACCATTAAAGTTTATTTTTTTGATACACTGTGATCAAGGAATCACACATAGAGATGTCGAAAAGAAAAATTAATACCAAATTAAAATAATGTGAAAACAATATAAAATATGAAAAAATTACTACTGCTCTTGCAAAAACATCTCCGAAAGAAAATATTAATATTAATTTTGATGAAACTACAAAAATCGCTAACTGTAATAATTTTTAATATGCATTTTTACGCAAAACTGTGGAAATTGTGGGAAATTATAAATTGTATAATGGTAATGAATCAAAAGCTGACTTAGACCAACTATTGTGCCATTCACTCAAAGAGAAATCGGATGGTAGAAAGGAGAGACATCACATGAGGCAGCTACACTGACCATCAGGACAGTGCTGATGATGTAGTGGGGGCCCCCTTCCTGAAAATTGCTACATCATGTCCAAACTGAAGCTGTACAGTAAGTTTTTTTTTTAAACTTTAATTAGTTTAAATAAGCTTCAATTAAAATCTATAATATTAAAACACAAAGCATATTCTGTAAGACCAAAATCGTACGATCTGGGCATGCGCGAGAAAATTTTGAACCAATTGGGAAGGAGAATATTCCTTTTTACTTTCTTCTATATGTAATATAGAGAAAGTATTGGATTCGCGAAAATTTTTGAAGTCCACTTTTTGATGGATTTACATGTTTTGGGATGTGGAGAACACGAATTAATAGTTTTTAGAAAATGTCTGTCTGTCTGTCTCATTTTTTTTTTTGGACGCTGTATCTCACGAACCAATGAATGAAATTTAACCAAACTTGGTATTTAGGTGCACCCTGACATAAACTGGTGCTGATTAGATTTTGGGATCAATCGCTCAATAGGTGGCGTTGTGATCGCATTTTATGCAAATTTTTAACATGGCAGCATAGGACAAAATTCCGTATAAATGGGCATAAAGAGAGTTATTTTACACTTGTGATTGTAAAATTAATATGAATTATTGATAATAGTAGTAGTTAGCTAGGAAAAAAATTTTGTGCATGTGGGGGCATCGGTTCCCCCCCCCCCTGGGGGGGAAGTAAATTTTCAAGATGGGTATCTTTCGAAAGGTCTCGTTGATAATAGTAATAGTTAACTGGGAAAAAAATTTTGTGCATGTGGGGGCATCGGTTCCCCCCCCCACCGGGGGGGAGAAGTACCCACCCGGGGGGGGCAAAGTTTCAAGATGGGTATCTTTCGAAAGGTCTCGTCAATACCTTTAAAACGAATGGTTGAACCATAAATCTGTGATAATTTAAAAC
The DNA here is from genome assembly GCA_963930645.1 of Salticus scenicus. Classification (NCBI taxonomy): domain Eukaryota; kingdom Metazoa; phylum Arthropoda; class Arachnida; order Araneae; family Salticidae; genus Salticus; species Salticus scenicus. Next base: position 121,093,839 of record OZ005651.1, on the reverse strand, counting down.
AAAGTTATCGATTTTTTTTACTTTTAACAAAACAAAACTTAGAAAAAAATCGCAATTTTTTTTTTTTTTTTTTTTTTTAAACGAAATTTAACCAAACTTGGTATTTAGTTTGTCCCCGACATTAACCGGTGCTGATTATGTTTGGGGATCAATAGCTCAACAGGTGGCGCTGTGATAGCATTTTATCTAAATTTTTAACATGGCAGCATAGGACAAAAATTCGTATAAATGTGCATAATAAGAGTTGTTTTAAACTTGTGATTGTAAAATTAATATGAATTATTGATAATAGAAGTATGTAACTAGGAAAAAAAATTTCTGCATGGGGGGGCATCGCTTCCCCCCCGGGGGGGATAAATTTTCAAGATGGGTATCTTTCGAAAGGTCTCGTCAATACCTTTAAAACGAATGGTTGAACTATAAATCTGTGATAATTTAAAATAAAGTTATCGATTTTTTTTACTTTTAACAAAAAAAAAAAAAAAAAAAAAACTTAGAAAAAAAATCATACTTTTTTTTTTTTTTTTTTTTTTAAATATTGTTACTGATTGAATATGTATAGGTAAATATAGAAGAAAGTCTTGTGGTGGCCACAACATACTAGTTTTATGCAGAATAATGATGATAGATCAAGCAGACAACATTAATATTGATAGTATTGCAAACGGCTGATTAAAGCTCATTAACGCCTAATTAAAGTTAATATTACTCCAAGGCTCAATCATAAAAATAATTCACACGATTAATTCATATTTTCCAAGTATACCTATTAAAAACAAAGCAGTTTGCGAATACGTATCGGCATCGGTTATCTCCGTACTTCGTATGCATTTTCGCTCGCCGAAAATTTCTGTACACTGAATGTGGCGCCATCTGTTGCCATGCCAATATATTATACCATATTCTTAAAATTATTTTTTTCCATTTCTTAAAAAAAAAAGAAAAGAAAGAAAAAAGAAAAAATCTTTTAAAATTAACAAATTATCAAAGTTTATTGTTCTTTAAAAGTTAACTTTCATCAGTTGAAAACTTTGCTTAGAAAAGATGGAGATAAATATTTAAAATCAAAGGGGGTTTTATTTTATTTTATGTATTTATTTAATTATTATTTATCTAATTATAATTTCTGATATTTCATTTCAATACTATATTAGAGTAAAAATAATTTGAAAAGAATAATATTAAAATATTCATATTTTATACGAGTAAAAATTTATTTATTTTTAACAGTATACTTTTGGTGAAATATACTGTTTTGATAGAATAAAGTGTTATAATACTATTCCAGTTTAAAGAAAAAAAAAAAAATTAACTTTATTCCGATTTGCAGTTTATTTTTAGAATACAATAAGTTAATATTTTGGATTATATCCAAGTGGTTTCACAAATATGGGAAATTGGGCAGGGGGTTTTAAACTAGTTAAGAGCAATGTGAAATATTAAAGCAAGGGTGTTTTAAACTTTATGGCGTGAAGAGATTTTATTTGCACATCAACCATCAAATTTTGACGGGTATTAACTAGTTAAATTTAAATCACACATATTTCACTTCTTAGTTTTAAATTACAGTGCAGAGCATTACAGAAACAAATTCTGCACAATTAAATATAATATGTGTCTTCATTTCTGGACAGACATGAAAATACTTTGAAAATAATAACTAAAAAATTTGGAGAGGTGGGAGAAAACCAATTTTTTCTTTTCTTTCCTCTTTTTAAGGAATAAGTTCCTGCTTGAAAAAAATTGAAAAACTTGAGGTTTCATGTGTGAAACAATACAGTCTGATTTTATAATAGCTGCTTTCTGTTATTTTTCTTTAAAAGCAGGGCATCCATTTAAGGTTATTCCTGCCCTTTTACTTGCTAAGTGGCTGTAGCTATAATCATAAGTTATATCTAGATATAGTGATCTAGTAGTGGCTATGTGCTACTAAATGCAGCCACTTACAGTGCCACCTAGTGTAAAAGGTGGAGTTAGTGATTCTACCTCAAAGATAGGAGAAAAAAAATTAATTACAGGGTTTTAGAACATCATCAGTTTAGTATATTAAAACACTTTACCGACATGAATGCTGAGAACAGAACTCTTAAAACATACATTTGTTTGTTCATGATTTTCTACACTGGGCTGTGAAGAAATTTGACCTTTGAAACAAAAAACAACCTTTATTTTCAATGTTCAAACTTCAGTCTGTCAACTGTAATGCATATCTGGACCCTTGTTTACACTTTACATACCGTATGTGTCACCTGCTATATTACATATGCAGCAAGAAGTTCTAACAAGGGTTTAAATATAGATTGCATTTAGTGAGCAGAAGTTTGAACATCCAAAATAAAGATTGGTGATTGATAGTTATATTTTTCTTTCTAAGATTGTTTCAGCTCATCACTATGTAGGAAAATGTGAACAAACAAGTACACATTTTAAACATTCTGTTTTTAGCATTCACATGTCTACAAGATGTCTTTTCAAACTAAATCAATGATGCTCTATAACTTTGTAACTTACTTTTTTGCCCTATCTCTTACCATTTTCGAGATAGGAATGCTAACTCCACTGTATTCCTCTAAGTGGTATTGTAAGCAGTCTTATTTTGTAGTGCATAGCCACTTTATTATACTTAGACACCACTTTTGTGGATATAACTGCAGTTGTTTAGCAGTTAAAAGGGTGGAATAGACATTTAGTGGGCACTCTGTATATTTTATTACATCCCACAGAAAACATTTGCTTGAAAAATATAAACTTAAGACTGTTTAATTTTACTGTACATTAGTGTATTATTTAACATATTGTTAAAAACTACTTTTCTTATTAAAAATAAAAACTTACGTACAAAAATTATAGCTATAATATTAATTAGCTGAAATGGTAATGTAAAAAATTTAATATAATTTAGTACCATTTTGAAAAATTAATTTTTATTGGCATATGAATATAGCAATAACAATCTCTATAAAGAAATTCTGATACATACGGGTATATATATAGTGTGTCCCAAAAGTTTATAGACAATGGATTTTTTCTTATTTTACAATAGAAAAAGATTAATAAAAATTTCAAAATAATTTTTAATTATATTTCAAGACAATAATAATGCTATACAAAAATAATTTCTTACAATCACAGACATTGTGATGGAAACAAAAAATGAAAATTTACTGTCCCAAAAGTTTATAGACAGCTTTTTTTTTTTTTCTTTAACATTCAAATTTTTGAGCCGTTTTCCTTAATCACTTCAAAATGTCGATCAGGCATGTTTAAAACAAGAGTTTGAAGAAATTCTGGCTTTAGAGAAATCATCATCTTTCAGTTTGCACCTTTAGATCTTGAACAGTTGCAAACTGACGCCCATTAGCATATACGTGTCTAGATAATATTCCCCAAAGGTTCTCCACTGGGTTCAGGTGAGGACTTAGGGCTGGCCAGTCCATAACATTTACTTGGATTTATCTAAACAATTGCATTGTGGAGTTTAACACAAGAATAGAACAATTTTCTTGCTGATATATGCATTTGTCCCCCCCCCCCCCAGCAACTTTCCAATAGGAAATAACTGTACTTCTAGCATTTTTTGGTAATCTTCGGAACATTGAATATCTTTTTAAAAAACAATATCAGTAGTTCCATTAAAGGAAAATGCTCCCCACACCATGAATGAGCCCCCTCCTTGTTATCTGCTGAAAAAAGTTTGCGGTTCCTTGCGAATATCATGCCAGTAATATGCCCAACCATAAGGGCCATCTAAATTGAACTTCTTTTCATCACTAAACAATGTTCAACCATTTATCTGCTCAATTCATAGGATTTCGAGAAGTTTCATAGGTTTCGACAGGTCAATTCATAGGTTTTCTTTGGTAACCCAGAACATGATTTTGTTTCAAAATTGTCACCTTTTGACAAAATTTGGTAAATATCAGCCCTGCTGCGTCCAATTTTTCTTGCAATGTCTACAATTTTCATTCCATGAGCTTTCAAATGATAAATTTGCAAAATTTCATTTCAGGAAAACTGTACTTTGTGAGGCATCTTTACAATCAGTCAAAAAAAGAAAGACACCTTTGCTTTTATCTCAGAAAACTACTACTACATCACAAGTACATGACCTTGGAAAATGCAAATTTGGAAATCTTTGTCAGTCAACTTTTATCACCAGTTGTCTATATATTTTTGGGACAGCATTATTCTGTTTTTATTTTTTATATTAAATTCATGACTATTTAAAGTTCTTTAAGTATTTTATTAATTTTATTATGTCATTACATATTTAGATAATGTATTTAGTCTTACTCGTTTAATTCGCTCTTAAATTAAAAAAAAAAAAAAAAAAAAAAAAAAAAAATGGTTGTCTATAAACTTTTGGGGCGCACTTTATATATTCTAAAATTAAAAGTTAGTTGCTAATGATAATATTTTTTATTATATAAGTTTTTATTTTTGTTGAAAACACCTTAATTATTGACATTGCAATAAAAAATATACATTAATTTACTAATTATAAAGTGTATTCTGTAAATTTTTTTGCTGAACTTGGTGACAAAGATTAAAAGTCTGTCAATGGTCAAATGTGACATCATGCTGCTATAAGATCTGGATGTATGTATGAAGTTTGACCATTTGGTACTATAGGCAAAAGTTATGTTATTAAAAATATCGAAAACCTTTCAATGTAAAATTACTAAGCGAAACTGCTGTTATGATGATAGCTTTTAGAATTTTTGAAAAATATTTCTATGTCACTATTTGATGTTCAAAATGGTTAGATATATCTGTGATAGCAGTCATAATGAAAAAAAAATTATATCTCTTTTTAAGTGGACATTCACCTAATCCTGAAAACAGAATTTGAAGCTCATCTTAATCTTCTCGTACAAAATAGAAAAATATCTCACACTATCCAACATGTATGACTGAATAAAAATTAAACTAAATTAACATTGTTTTGAATAATGAAAGCTTCCAATTAATTCTGAGTCAGAAAGTAGTAATTTAATAGTAAATGTTTTTTAATGGTAAAAGTTTTATATATATAAATTCATATTAAATGGAAATGAAATAAAGACACACAGAGTTAATTTTTAAAATGTCTATTAATTTACGGAAAAAAAATATATATATAAACTGGTTTTCTTACCACTTCAAAATTTCTAGAAATTTCATAACTATTCATATGAAAATCAAAAGAATAACTAAAAAAAATTAAAGAGTAACTAAAAATTATTTTATTTTCAATGACCAATAATTTTATGTAGAATAATATAGGATGAAGTGGGGTAAATAAAATTTCGACCTATAATTCAACTGATAACCTGAATTTGGACCTAATAGTTATCATAACTGTTTATTGAAATCTCTTTTTGTTTCATTTATTTAGTCTTAGAAAATCAAATCAAATATAAAAGATTGATAGTTTTAGAAGTTTGAAAATTTGCTTACATTTTCCTCTCCGACAGAGTGCCCGTCTCAAAACCTGAAGTTTTGCCATTGGTATACTTGTGAAGTAAATTCTACTGATTTTGGTAAGGAAACTAACTTCTGTATGTAGATTTTCACTTTAGATTTGTTCGATTTCTTAAGCTTTCTGGTTTGTCACCTGTGGCTACATAAATGTTGTACTTGAAATGGCATAATATTTCATATTTATTTGAATTATATATTTTAATGATCAACATATTGATTAAAGTCAAAATTAATAAATCAAGGCTGATTTAATCAATAATATTTTAATTAAAATATGTTTGATAACTTAAATCTATAACAATAATAACAGCAATAATTGTTTTAAAATTAAATAAAATTTAACAATATCACAAAGCAACTCTTAAATCAGAAATTATTTTTGCAGTTTAAATGTAATGTTTTTCTATTTCCATCCTAATAGACTTTAACAATTATGGGAAAAAAAAAAAAAAAAAAAAAAAAAAAATCCATTTTACATAGCTTCTATTAAAAAAAAAAAAAAAAAAAAAAAAAAAAACTTCAAATTTTCATGATAGCAAAATAGCATTTTTTTTATTTAATAAGTTGAAATTTTAGATCGCCTGCTATGTGCTTAGGTATAATTTGTGCTTCTTGCATGATTAGGGAGAGAATTTGTTGTAGAACATTCAACATAAAATCATGACATTTTGTACATCTCTTCCTCCTCCGGGCCCACCAGCGGCCGAGCGGTTCTGCGCTCAAAGCTGGTAGATGGGAGGTGCCGGGTTCGATCCCAGGTCGCGCTCATCGACCTAGCCGTTCGGAGTTTTCCGTGGTTTCCTCCGAAACCCGCGTAAATACGGGCTAGGACCCCTTAGAAAGACCTCCACGGAGGGCATTCCCCCTCTAGGCCTAGGACACATCAGGAGTCAATCGGCCTTAATCCTACAACCAACCAACCTCTTCCTCCTCCTTTTCTGATTTAGTTCTGAGAGATCAACTACAAATACTTTTAGAAGAGGTTTAGAGAAGTAGTGGATTAGGCTAGGAGTTTTCACCGCTGCCGACGCTTCTACCAGTATTGCAACATTTTTAAGATGGAATAACTGATTTTACAAAGACAAAGAGCAGTGATATGTAATAATTTTTTTTAGTATTCAAACTTTCCTTATATATTCATTTTGATTTTTAATTGCATCTGATTTTTTTCACAGCCTGTAGAATGTTTCTCAGTAATGAAGAATTTTTAAAACATATAAACATACAGGGAGCCATTATCTATGTCATTAAGCTAAAATTTTAAGTCTTCAAAAAGCTTTTCATGTAGTCCATTCTTTAAAGAGTACTCTGCTTATACCAGGAAATATTGTCTGGTTCTGGAGTTGCATTTTTGGCAACAATGATCTATAAATGTAACATATTTTCTAGCAGTTGGATTGCTTGATCATTTAAGAAAAGCTTTCAATATGTTTTGCAATTACGTCAGGTAGAAAACTTTTCAGTAATATATTGTCTAAAGTTTGATTGCTTGATCCTTTTAAGAAAAATTGTTTACCTGTTTTACAAGTGCAATATAATTTCTAGCAACCAGATTGAACTCCCATTTATTTCATTTAGTTTTCAAATGTAAATTGCTTATACACTACCTACTAATTAATAAATATTTGGATACTTTCGAATTTAGATGTGTTGTGAGATGTCTAGAAAAGTTCATTAGGAAACTTTAGTAGTGTCTTGAAACTTTAGTAGTGTAAAGAACATATTATACCTCATATATTTCAGCAAAAGTTGTGTCCTGAAAAGGAAAAGGGGACCAGTAAAAAATTAAACCAAAGTCAAAATGTTTTGGATGACCCTGTAAAAAGTAATACTTTAAATGTGTTTTGGCTGTAGCATGTGATTATGAGGACTTTTCTCGTCATCTGTATAAATTTTTATGAGGCTTCCACATATATACAGGGAGATAAAATGTTTAAAACAAAAAAAAATCCACTTTTTTTAATTATAACATGTAGGATATTAGACCCAGTCAAAGAGATTTTTAGAAAATTTGACATACTACATTAGACACAGTATACTGCCATCAAAATGCAAAAATGTTAAATATCTTACAAAATATCAACATTTTTGCTAAGTTATTTTTAACTATGCATGTGCTAGCTTTTAAAAATTTTCATTTGCATAATTTAATACCCAAAAGTATTGAGAAACTTATATGAAAACTACAAACAAATATCATGTAAATTCAAAAAGACATGAGAGATAGAATGAACAGAATTTTATTTCTCTTAGAAAAAAACCAAACTATAAGAGGTTTTACTCACATTTTTATTTTAATTCAATCAATGGCCAGTGGTAATACAGTGATCACTGATTGTAAATAAATATTAATAAAAACCCCTATCATCATCATTTTTTTTTTTTTTTTGGAAGAAGAACTGAAATTCTGTTCATTCTATCTCTCATAACTTTTTGAATTCACATGATATTTGCTTATGGTTTATATATAAGTTGCTCAGTACTTATGACTGTTAAATTATGTGAATGAAATTTTTTAAAAGCTAGTGCATGGATAGTTTAAAATTATTTAGTCAAAATGCTCATATTTTGCAAGATATTTAACATTTTTGAATTCTGATTGCACTATGCTTTATCTATGTAGTATGCCAAATTTCTAAAAAGGGCTTTGCATTGGGTCCATGGTAATACAATCCTCAGGTACGATAACGGCGTAGTGTAAAATCCGGTCCCAATACGAACTATTCGGGATGCATATATCAGTGCTGCTGCCATCTGTTATCGCAAATAGAAAGTCTTATTTATTTATTTATTTGATTCAGGCCTGCGCACGAACGTACATGAATGTAAATATTTCGATTTTCGTTTTCATAATTTAAAATAGCAATATTGAATATTATTTTATTTTCTTTGAACTCATGTTGTTATGAAGAGAAGAAATTTTGTTGGAATTATTTACCTCCTCCTATTAATTATTCTGCTTATTATATTTGTTAAATAAGATTAAAATATTAATATCTTGCTTTTAATACAGAATACAAATTAAAATATCTTCTTTTCACGTAAAATTAATTTAGCAAAAATTATAGTTTATAAGTAAAAAAAATTTTTATGCTATATTATTTAAGAGGTTTTTATTATAAATTTATTTAACAAAAACATCAGTTATAAAAGAAATAAAGTTTTTTTTTTTTTTTTAATTTTTTAATGTATTTATCTGTTATGTAAATGTGAAAATATTTTGTTAAAAACTACAAACTGTAGCTTTAAATTTTGGACGGTTACATAGGTGGTCATTAAATTGAGGTTCAAAAAATCATAAATGCAAAAAACCAATTCTAAAAGACTTTAGCTCTATAAATAATTTATCTGTATAGCTTTCTGATAATCATTAATATTATTTTAATCTTGAAAGCTTTTAGGGATTTTTTTTTTTTTTTTTTTATTATACCAAACATAACAAAATTGCTTAGCTTTGTATTATTTCTCTCCTAATTTATTTATAATGTAAGGTTTTTTGGATACCTTTTTGAAGTACTTATGTTCCACTTAAATGTGAAAATATTTCAATAAAAGTTATAGGTAGGCATGTTATTCGGATTACTACCAATTGTGTATAGTAGAGAATTCTTTTTAAGAAGATGTCCTATGTGGGGGTGTACATGGGTTTCGGAGAAAACCGTGGCAAAATTCGAATGGCTATAGGGATAAGCGCAACCTGGAATTGAACCCGGCACTTCCAGTTTTCCAGCTTCAAGAAAAGAATCTCTAAACCACTGGTGGAATGCAAAAATTATTGATTAAAAATGAAATACAGTAAAACCTCTGTAAAAAGGCCGACCCACTGTACCTTTAAATATTAGACCTTTATTGTGGTGGACTTCTACATTAATAAAAATCTTAATTTAGGAAATAAATTCTAAATGATTTTAACTATAATTAATTTAATTCAAATTTACATAATTTGTCAATATAGCTTCCTGTTAATCATTAATATTCTTTTAATCTTGAAATCTTTTCAGGAATACTTTTGTTTTTCAAAAAATATTTTATATACCAGAACAACAGTTCAGCTGAGTATTATTTCTATCATAAGATATTGATAACGTAGATTTCTGAATTCATTTTTGAAATGCTAATGTTTTGTTTAAATTTGAAAATAATCTGATAAAAATTACAAGCATGATATGGTATTTGAATTAAGGAAGACTGTCTATAGTAGGGACCTGGACCTAAGAAAAGATGGCCTCAGTGGGGATCTTTCTAAAGAATTCTAGCTCATATTCATGCAAATTAAAGGGGGGGGGGAAATGCAGAAAACTTCGAATCACTAGGTCGACAAGTATGATCTGGGATCAAACCTGGTACTTCTCGTCTTCCAGCTCAAAGAACAGAATCACTGGATCAGCCACTGGTGGGGGCTAAAAAATTATAATTATCTGTAGGAAATAGAAGAGAGTGAAATCTCCCTGCAAAGGCTATTCACGTACCTCCAAGTTTTATTAGAATTTTTAAAAAAAATTGTATGTTATTTAAATTTTACAACTTTATTGTAAAATGTTGCCTGTTGAAAGTCGTAGTAAAATTGGTTTCTACATCTAGACAGATAAAATAATTCAAATACATTATGGACTGAGAAAGATATTTCTCTTGATCACATTTCATCACTTTGTTACTTTCAGAAAACTATCAGAAGGAAAGTATTTTAATCATTTCAAAAATACGAGTTTGAGATTTTAGTGTTTCTACACTTTTGAGGTCTCCTGAATTCATGTTTACTATTTTGAAAATGATGTGGTGAACACAATAGCGTCTAAACGCTCTGTTCAAATGGCTGAAAATTGGTACACATGTTACAGTTCCCCATAGCACAAAACATTTTGATTTTGGTGAATCTAGTACATAGTTTTTTTACAGGGACACAAAGAAATATTCTTTGTGATTATAGTCTGAGTGCCCGAATTTTGCAAAGTGTGATAATGTCTAAATGCCTTATTTGTTTGAGATGAACATTTATACACATATTATGAGTCACATATATTATGTTATTTAAAATTTTCAGCTTTATTGCAAAACGTTGCTTGTTGAAAGTTGTAGAAAAATTGGTTTCTATACTCAGACAGACAAAATAATTCAAACACATTATGGACTGAAAAGGGTATTTCTCTTGATCATATTTCAACACTTTTTTAATTTCTAAACGCTATAGTGAGAAATGCATTGTAATCATGTAAAAAAAAAAAAAAAAAAAAAAAAAACGAGTTTGAGATTTTGGTGTGATCTACACTTTTTGAGGTCTCCTGAATTCATATTTTTTTTTTATGATGTAAGTGAGTAAGACGATAGCGTGTAAAGGCTTTGTTTGAATGAGCTGAAAATTGGTACATATGTTATAGGTTCCCATAGCATAAACCCTATTGATTTTGATGAATTTAGCACTTATAGTTTTTTTTTTTTTTTTTTTTTTTTTTTAATAGGGACACAAAAAAAAAAAAAATTCTTTATCTTTATGGTTTATGGGCCCAAATTTTGTAAAGTGTGATAGTGTCTAAACATCTTATTCATTTGAGATGAAAATTTACACACGTCACACGAACTCTATAAATTTTGGTGAATCTAGAGTTTATAGTTTTTTTTACAGGGACACAAAGAATAATTCTTTATGATTATGGTCTATATAAGCCAAAATTTTTTTTTAACTGCGATAGCATCTAAACAGGGGTCGAAATTAGAATCAGCAAGTTGAATGACAAATGTCAACTAACATTGTTTTTTTAGTTATGCATAAGTTGCAATTATGTTTACTAAGATGTCATTTTTAATTTATTTACACATATAACATATACGTAAATGTTGTACATAAACTGCAATTACTTAAAATGCTGATAGTTTATCTAGTTAGTTTTTTGAATTAGTTAGTTTTCTAAGTTTCATGTATTTATGTGAGTTTCAGAGAAAACCACGACAAAAACCGAATGGCTAAATGGATGAGCACTATTTGCGATCGAACCCGGCACTTCCTGTCTTCCATCTTCGAGAGCAGAACCTCTCGACCACTGGTGGGGTGAAAGAATTACAGTTATCACAAAAATTATTGATTAGAAATGGAATACAATAAAATGTCTCAAAAAGGCCATCCATTATACCTTTAAATATTGTACCTATACAGAGGCCTTTTAATATAGGTTCAAAAAATCTTAATTTATAAAACAAATTCTAAATGATTTTAACTATTGAAGTTTGCATAATTTTTCTATATATTTTTCTAACAATCATTAATATTAATTTGTTTTAATCATAAAAGCTTTTCAAGAATAATTTTGTTTTTCAAAAAACATTTTTTGTACTAGAACAAATTGTTCAACTTTCAATATTATTTGTATCATATTCAGTTTTATTTTCATTTCAGTATTATTTCTATGATAAGTTATTGATAATATATATATATATACATTTTTTATATTCCTTTTTGAAGTACTTATGTTTTATTCAAATGTAAAAACATTTTGATAAAAAATACAGGTATGGTATTCGGGTTAAGGCCAGTTGTCTGCATTAGGGACCTGGGCATAAGGGAAGATGCTTTCTGATTGGGGTCTTTTTGTATGGTTCTAGCTCGCATTAATGCGAATTTCTAAGAAAACCACGGAAAACTCACAAAGGCTAGGTTGACATATGCTACATGGAATCGAACCCGGTACTTCCCGTTTTCCAGCTTCGATAGCAGAACCTCTCGTGTAAAATTATCACAAAAATTGTTGGCAGGCAATAAAATACATCGAAACCTTCCTAAGAAGGCCACCAGCCGTACTTTGAAATATTGTACCTTTACGAAGATTATCTCCTGATAGACAAAATAGGAATTCTGGAAACAAATTCTAAATGATTTTAATTATTCAAATTCACATTGTTTATGAATATAGCATTCTGATAATTATTATTATTATTAGTGTATGATAATTTTGAAAGCTTTTTAAGTTTTTAAAAAAATTATTTTAAATATGAGAATAAATCATTTTTTTTATGTTCAATTTAAATGTGAAAATATTTTGATAAAAATTACAAGTATGGTATGGTATATAGGTTAAGACCTATTGTCTGCACTAGGGACTTGTGCATAAGGGAAGATGGATTCTGGTGGTTGTCTTTCTAGGTCGTTATCATCCGTGAATTTGGGAGAAAACCACGGAAAACTCCGAACGGCTAGATTGGCAAGTGCTACATGGGATCGCACCCGGCACTTCCCGTCTTCTAGCTTCGAGAGCAAAACTCCTCGGCTATTGGAGGGGACTAAAAACTTTCTTTTTTTTTTTTTACTATATCACTAGGCAACAAAATACAGCGAAACCTTTCTAAAAAGGATACCAACTATACCTTCAAGTATTGGACTTTTACAAAGTGGCCTTTTAATAGAAAAAATCGTAGTTCTGGAAAACAATTCTAAATTATTTTAATTATTCAAATTTACATTGTTTATTCATATCATTCTGATAGTAATTATTATTAGTTTGTGGTAATTTAAAAAGCATTTTAACTTTTTTTTTTTTTAATATATTTTAAATAAGAGAATAAATCGTTTACTTATGTTTAATATGAATTAAACATGTTTTAAATTAATTTAAATCAAATTAAATTAAAATAATTATGTTCAAAATTAAATAATGTATTAAAATTAAATAATTATTAAAACGTATGTCCACACACATGCACACAAGAAAAAAAAAAAAAAAGTTAATAAAAAATCAGTTAAACAATATTTTATACAATTTTTCCCCCCTTAATAAAACTTTTTTTTTTTTTTTTATTAATATTTTCTAACGGAATTGAAAGTGTTTATGACTTGCCTGTCTGCACTTAACTTCTGTGAATAATTTTTTAGCATTTGTGAGCTGATATTACTTAAAAATATTAATTTAATAAACAAAATAATAAAGATTTCGTATTCCAACAATGTTAAATGGACGCAGGAACCGATACTAGCGTCACGATGCGGCGAAAAGAATTTTAGGACCGGTTTTGATTCTGAAACGCCATAGGAGATATTCCTCCTTCTTTTTCTACCTTCATGATTGGGTCTAATACCCTACGTGTTATAATTTCAAAAGTAGAAATTTTTTTGCAATAAAAAAATAAATAGCTCTATCTCCATGAATATATCTGTACTGATAAGTATAAAGGATTTAAGTCCATATTCTTGATTTTTCAGGAGATGAAAAATAAAGTTAAAAAAAAATAAAATCTGTATAAAAACTTATCCGTTCAATACAGTTTTAACCAGGATATTATCATAATATACAATTTTGGGAATAAACTACATACATTTAATTTTGAAGCTTATTTTTAATAGATTTGTTTTGAAAAAATGCCTGCAGGACTTAAGTCCTCAACCCAGGACTTAACTCCTTTTTACCACTTTGACTTGTTACATTCATTTAACAATATGATTTATGCTGACAGTTTAAATACTTGGCTGCAGCATTAAAAAATACTGGATTTATGATCTCAATGGATGTTCAAAAGATTTTGAACCCAATAAAAATAAGGTCTTATCAATTCTAACTTCCTCAACATATTGATTTATGACTTTAATAAGATATATGAACAAAGTTTTGCAGGATTACCAAATGCTTTCATCTTAGAAATCTAAGATTAATGAAAGGTTATTAGGAAAGGGGTTATTCCATGGTAAATCCAGGTTAGTGAAACATGAACGATCAACATTATTGAAAGAATTTATTACCTCAAACAAGGAATTGAATACAATGTTATAGACTACCATATTAAAAATAGGAATTATTACACAATTATTGAAAATTAATGCTCAAAAACCTTCAATGTCTATGAAGTAATTAAATAAAGATAATATGCACTTGATCTGTATCTTGAGCATAAATTATGAAAAATAAAAATAAAACTAACGACTAACCACAATTTGAAAACAAACACATTTCGATTCAGTAGTTGTCCTTATTAAGAAAATATCACAGAAGGAGAACTGATTGAAAATTGGTAACTATAAATACATCAAATGAGTTTAAATCTTGAAAAAGACAATGAAGTTAAAAAAAAATTATATATATATATATATTTGCTCTTGAAAATTAAATGAATTACTCTTGAAAACTAAATGAAATAAATGGGAGTCTTAAAAAAAAAAAAAAATTAAGTTCATTGTAAAAGTGCAAAGTTCTAAAATGTATGTTTACAATGTTTATTTATAATGAATAGAGTAATTTAATGAGGATTCCCGTATGAGAGTTTAAAATAGAACTTGATATGAAAGCTGATGACCACTTTATAGAGATGTGCAAATCAGGTAGAAAATTTCTCTTAAAGGGATCTAGTGATCTGGCTGCTAGAAAATATGTTGTATTTGCAAATCATTGTTGCCAAGAATGTACCTCCCAATTGTATTTCCTGGTGTAAACATAGCATTTTTTAAAAGATAAAATCATGAAGGGCTTTTCTATGATAGTCAAATTTTGATCTTGGTGATTTAGATATATTCTTATAAGCTTATATCCTTTAAAAATTCTTGATTGTTATTATTTTGAAAAATTTCTATGCTCTAGATTGTGAAAACTTAAAGCTTATGCATAATATACATCAAAATGACTATAGAAGGAATGGTTCAATACTAAAAAAAATATTGTTGCACTCTGCTGTTCTTCATAAAATCAGCTTCTTCATCTAAAAAATGTTGCAGTACTGGTAGGAGTGTCGGCACATGGAAAACCTTCTGGCCTAACCTCTTTCAACAGTGTCTGTAACTGACCTCTCAGAACTGATAAGATTTGATGACCGTTTTCAAGCTCTGCAGCCCATCTAGCCAATAACTGAATCATGAAGAGATGTGTAGAACACTGTGATGGTTCTAAAAGGAATTCTCCGCCTCATCACACAGAAAACAAATGAAACCAGAAAACATGGTAAGTGATTTAAAATTTTAACTGACTGAATTTAAAAAAAAAAAAAAAAAAAAAAAAAACTATTTTACTATCTTAAAATTTTAAGTATCGAAGTTATTTAAATGGAAAAGAGAATGTTTTCCATAATTTTTAAAACAATTAAGATGGAAATATGAAAACAATACATTTATGTTAGGAAAATATTTTTTTTATTAAAAATTATGAAATTGGAGAAAAACAAAATAAATTTGGTTTAAAAATCATTTTGCTGTATCATTAAATTTCATTTTGGATTGTTACATTTTTAAATATTTTATTTTATTTCATTCTTTTTTCTTATTTATTTAAGTTAATATATTTTAATTAATGATTTATATATATTAAATCAGTCTCGCAGATTCCAAAAATAGAAATATTTTAATCATTCAAATTAAGATTATGAATGAATTCAAAAATTCAAATGAATGTGAATGTTATGTTATTTGAAGCATAATGACTTACCCCAGGAATTTCGTATGTTGGGCAAGTATAACCATGATGTTCAAGTGTTCAAGACACCTTATCATTTACATCATTTACATCACTTATATTCTTTTACTTTACTTTGTCAGTCCTGTCTTTTAATTTTCAATGAAGCATAATATCCTAATCTTCTTTTAGGTTTAGGATGAGAATTAAAAATATTTAAATGTGAATTGCTTGTTGGAGGTGTATGGAAAACTCGGTAATGAGTTAAATTATTTTAAATATATAAAAAGTCCCACATTCATGAAGGTTTTTACTATCTAGAATCTTGATTTACATATCTAATAATGTACTGTATATGGATATAGCAGGCTGAAGTGTTACACTTGTCCTAAACAATGGAGTAAGTGTAATCATGGAGACCCAAACCATGGCGAACCACAAAAAACACTTAGAAGTGTAAGTAAGTGTAATGGGAACTGAGCAAAATGAGGTCAAATTTGAACTATGCCAAAAGGCTGTTACACTTACCTTACTTCACCCTATTTGAAAATTAAATAATAATTATGCAGATTTAAGCAAACAGTAATTTCAAGAAAATTATTACTAACATAATAAATATATATAATTTTAATTCATCTGTTGATAAATCTTATCTGTGGATATGTCCCACTTCAATTATTCACATGGTTTATCTGAAGACATTTGAACCAGTATTATTAAGTATGTTGCAGTTGTTCCTAGGATCTGTAAAAAGAAAAAAAAAAAAAAAAAAAAAAAAAAATCAAATGAAAGAAATTGCTAAGTACAAATATCATAGGAAGTGGATTTGGGGTTGTTTTTGTTGTTCTGCAAAACAAGTTGTTTCTGTTTTGTATAAATTAGACTTCATTGAAATTTTAATTTATGAGATTACAGGTTTTTTTTTTTTTTGAGTGACACTACTCAGTCATCTTTAGTTTGATCTATCATTCAAAGTATCTCCAAAATCAGTAGGAGGACTAATGATGACATGGAAAAAAGAAAAAAAAAAAAAAGAAAAACATTCTTGGAAAAAAGTATTAGTTCTGACAGTTACTGCTGCAGTGAAAGGTAATATTCAGTAGTTCACACAGATGGAAATTTGAATGAAATGCAAATAAAACCTTAAAATGCAAATATGCTTAAAAGTTACAATATGCAGGGAAATTAATAACTTCAAAGAAGTAATTACTGTTTGTTATTCAGCTAATTCACTTAGTGTGTGGGATAAAAAAAAAATCAAATATGAAAATTCTGTGACTTTTAACATTTTATTCATCAATTTCACTTCCCCGGTGAGGACTATATATGATATCTATCACTGTGACAACTGTTTTTGGCAAACACAAATTCCATCCTGTACACAACATTCTCAATAACCAAATGTAAAGTATCTGAAGGAATGATATCACCACAGTCTTTGAATTCAGCTCATATGTAGAATGTTCTTCAGATATTTTCCTTATCTTTATAGTCTAAGCTACTGATGTTGGAATTAACTACATAATTGTGAACTTGCATTTATTTTAAGTTTTGCCTACCTTTTATGCAAATTTCTAATTGCATGAACTAATGAAGCATCAATTCTCACCCTAGTTACAACTATTAGAACCATTTATTATTATTATTTTTTTTTTTTTTTTCCCAGGTCATTATTAATTCTGGTAGCATTTCGGCAGATAGATTGAGCTACACATGTCTGAGTACTGTCAGTATAGGTAGAAAAGAAACCTTCAAAAACTAAAATTTTTTAAACCAAATTTAGAAGTCAAGTACAATTTCATTGTATTTAGCTCCTAATCTATATTTGCATATGTATAATCCATAAATATCACTTTTATAAAGCTCTATATATTTTGATTTAAATATGATCTTAGAAATAGATATTTATTTCATGTTTAAATAAAACATTTCATCCAATAAATGTTAATAATGATAACAATATTAACAATAATAATTATGTAAAGAGTTGATTATTATTATTTTTATAAATATTTTTTAATATTTGAATTTTTAACAAATAAATTTTAGTGCATGAAGTTCTTTAAAAAAGTAAATAAAAAGCCGAATAATATTAATATAAATGTATTTTCTCAATTAATTAACCCTAATGGTCTATTTGAATCTATTTTGATCAGAGACTTTTTTTAATTACTTTAAAAAATGCTGCATACTTATTAGATATTTTGTCACTTTTTTTAATATGATTGTTTTTTCCCTCAAAGTACCGTTATTTATTTATACAATCTTTACATATTTTAATTGTAATTCCATTACAAATTTATTGGGAACAGACTAACAGGGTTAATTAGTTTTAACTTCTTTTTTAAAGCTAAAATATTTCTACAAATGAACGATATAAATATGCTAAGATGAGTGTTTAAGTGGACACTGTACCAGTAATAAACACAATGAAATGCAAATTATAAAAATTAATTATATAAAATCAAGAAATAGCTTTTTGTTCATTTACCCAAAGTTTTTCAACCTGGCCCGGGTTGAAAAGTTTCTTCAGGTAAACAAACAAAAAAGTTATTTTGATTTTATATAATTAATTATAAATGTTCATTTAGTAAACTTCTGTTTAATAGAAAAATTAAGTTTTGTAAAACCTGCAGGTTTGCCTGAATTTCAGGATAGATGATACAACCCTCTACTATTAGCATCTTGAACTATGAAAAATTCAAGCCATCAATTCTACAATGAGAACAATTTAAATCAAACAGTGCAAAATTTTTATCATAGTATCGATTTTTATAGTTTTGAATACTGTAAGCCGATTTTAGTTTGTTTTACATATGCTCATTTTGAGGTGATTTTTTATACTATCTAAAACTGACATGTAAAATTTATTTATTATGTTAAGCTTTTAATTTTAGATTTATCATATGGCATTTTTACCATTGTCTACTACTGGTACCATGATATATTGTCATTACTACTAGTGGACAGTCATACTTATTCTGGGTTATTTCATTCTGAGGAGAAGAACAAATAATGGCTGTATTGCTGCATTCTTCCAAATTATGAATATGCAATGGAATGGGATTAGAATATATATTATCTATTGGATCAGAATACATATTTCAATATATCATAAATTTATATAGATAAATTTTGTCAGGATTTTTTTTTCCCAGAATAATATATAGAATACCTGCATTACATATGATTACAAATCCAAAATTGTAGGAGAAACAAGCTGAGAGACAGTTGATCAAATTTGGTTTAGATTGAAGTTGTTTAACATAACATCATACTGGAGCTGCACAATGTGCTATGATCAACAATTTAAAAGTTGTCTATGAAAGCGGATTAGAAACATCACAGATATGAACTGCTAGATGTTATAATTGATATTCTAGAGGTATTGCATACAAATAATTAGATACAGAATATATATATTCAGCTCTTGGCTATTTAAATATCATCATCATTCCATGGTTTTATTATTTGTAAAATCAGCCAAACAAATGAAAAGGATTCCAGACTGTGTTTAGTGGTATATTTACAATAACTTCAAAACATAAATCATAATGCACAACTAGATAATCAACTTTCATAGTATTAAATAAACTAAAACAAAGGATCAATCATACCACTACCAGAACCTAGTGTATTTAAACTTTTAATGCCAGACTTTTTATTAAATTTTATATTCATGAGCCAAAATTGTAAATCTTTATACACTGGATATTTTTAAATTGATATGTAAATGCCTGTGTAATTGCACTCGGCATTAACATGATCAGTGTTTGACAAATGTCATAAAACATATATATCTGAAAAAAATAAAGAAAGAAATGATAAGTTAAATAATAATATTTATTCAGGATTTTAGAGAACATTTTGCATATAAGTTAACAAAACATACACAAAAACATTGAACTTCTAGAAAAACTATTGAATATACTATGATATTTCAACATGGTAATATATATGAAATATCAAATTTATTATTATGCAAAAACAGTTTTGTCTAATATTTCTTTGTGGTGCTCTATAAAACAGGAAATGAATATTCCAGCTTGATACTGAGACTATTGCAGTTTTATTGTGGAACAGTGTTTTTGAAAGGAGCTAGAATGTGTCCAAGTCAATCAAATTGGAACTCTTATTTATTTGTTGTTGAAGATTAACATCTGTTGAGGCAGGTGTTTTATATATACGCATATTGTAGATAGGTACTGTTATGAAGATTTCATAACATATTTTAGTGTCAATAAAAACTCTAATTTATCTTTAATTTATTCTAAATCATTTAATTTAAATATATTTTAAAACATGTAAAATATTAAAATATTTTCTTTTAATTACAATTAAAAATACAAAGATTTTTGCCATAAAAATTATGTGATCTTCAGATACAGATGATAAGTCACAGAGCTTGAAAAATGCCAAACCTGAAGATGCTATTTTTATGGTGGAAAACTTTGTATTTTTGACATGTGTTGAAGTGTATTTTATAACCAACACACGTTTTTCTTGTTTCCTTTTTAGCTGAATATCGGACATTGTTTCTAATTTAAAGTATAAATAAGTAATATCTTGTTGAAATAAACTCTTATATATTTTTTTATATCTTGAAACAAAAATTGAAGCTGTATAATTAAATTCTTTTTACAGTGAATCCTCTTTTTTCAAATATTTGATTGAGAGGGGAAATACTTTTCTATTACTTGAATTGAAGCTATATAATTAAATTCTTTTTAAAATGTATCCTCTTTTCTGAAATATACAATTGAGAGGGGAAATAGTTTTCTGTTACTTAAAAAGCATTTTTTTTTTTTTTTTTTTTTTTTTTTTAACACTCTTTAAGAGAGTTTTTAGTGTCTTTTAGTTAACCTTAAAAGCACCATTCTTAGGGTTATTTTACATAACTGTGTGAGGAGCAGCTTTTGACTGCTTGCATGGTGATAAAGAAGAATAAAGAGAATAAAATCTCCAAATATTATGATATATTGTGTTTAAATATTCAATTTTACAAACTATTATGGTACTAATTACAAGTAGTTTTCAAATCTCAAAATTTTTTCTTTCCTCATGCTGTTATTACATTTCTGTCACAAAAAAGCTACCAGTCAACACAGTTGTGTTAATATTTGAAATACTAGTCAGAAAAAAGTATAGTATTTAATGGTACAAATATAAAGCTGTATTTATAAGCTGCATGGTAGTGCCAAATGGTAAGCATATTGCTAAAACATAAAACAACAGTATTAAAATACAAATGTTTGCATATGCATAATATATTATGTCATTGGATAATAATTTTTTCTATTTCATTGAAGTAAATATAGTATAAAATTTATCAATATTGTCATGAATGTTAGTGTATATATATTTTACAATTTCTTGCTTATCATGCATCATATGATACTATATTATTATTTAGTGCTTTTATAGCAAGCTATGCAGTACATGAAAGCATATTGTTTCTCAGCATTTATTTAAATATTAAATTCCTCTCTATATAAATTTTTAGAGAGAACTAATTATAAAATTGGGAATTTATATTAAATTTTAATTCAAATTATTTTGACTCTTTGGGATACTTAAAATCCTTATAGCTGTAATTGCATTCATTATTGAATTTCATATTATTTATTCAATTATCATCCCTTATGGGATGTTATAGTCAAGTAATTCTTTCAAAATACTCATATAGAGGTCAATATTTTTGACCAACATACAAAATGATGTAATTTTTTACATATTGAGAATTTTTTACATATTTTTTACATATAGAGTAGTCAATAAGATTTCTTTTCTGGACAATAAAATTATATTTTAAGTAGAAATGTCATTTGAGGCTACACGCTGAGAGGGTTAAACGTATGATTAAAAATTAAAAGCTAAAATTAGTATTTCCTTTCAAGAAACTTAAATGGTAATGTATTAGAGACTTCTTGCTACCCAGAAATGATGCTAAGCTAAAACATTTGTTTCAGTATGTAAAAATAAAATCATAGAAAACAAAATCAGAATTTAAATAAAATAATGGTTATTCAAAAGCTATATCGATAAATAAAATAAATTAGAACAATTAAAACTATTTAATTTATAGAATTTGTTGCCTAAATTAAGATTTTTTTAGGTAACCTCTATTAAAAGGTCACCTCTCAGAAGGGCCAATTTTCTATAGAACAATAACCCCTTTTAGGGAAGTGTCACTGTATATATATATGTTATCAACAAATATGAAGATAAAATTTTTCTTAAGAATTTTTTTCATGAACCCTGTACATATTTAATACTATAGAAAGAAAATAGTATCATATTCAGAGAATGGCACAATGAACTCTAAAATCGCAATGAATACTAACAAATGAAATGGCGCAAATATTAATATTAATAATGCAGGATGTATTTATCATGGCTGACATAGAAATGGCATTGCGTTTAAATGGTCATATAATAAACTCTCTGTATACAGTGCACCCATGTCGGGGAGGTGGTGTTCCCCCCCATTGGGGAATATCTGATGCCGCTACTGGTATTAACCACACACCCTAAGTTTAGGTCAGCAAATATTGCCTTAAGGTTAACCCAGGTTTTGGTAGAATAACATAGGCTGCCAAATACCTAACACTGAACTGTAGTTCTAAAAAAATGTTTACAAACACTAATTTATATTGGTTTCTTCACTTCAAATCATGATGGCCTTTAATTACTGACATATGATTAATATGAAAGTATCGGTATTGTTAACTAACCTTTTAAAACTTTTTTACATGTGTTTTAATTAATTTTAATGGCTATAATAAAAATAGAAGATACATTTTGACTTAAATAAATTTACATATTTCTTTAAAAAACTATTTTAATTAAGTTTTCTAATAGGGTAGGTGCTCCAGTGATTGGCATGCTCCAGTAATTGACATATATCCCGAAACAATTAATAAATAAGAAAAATAATAAAAGCATATATTTTACATGTAAGAATTTTAACATTTTATGTCAAGCACTGGAGCGTAGAGTGCTAATAACTGGTAAAATGAATAACTACAGTGTCAAACACTGGAACATAGGGTGCCAATCACTGATAAAAGGAAAAACTTGCAGTGTCAATTACTGGAACACTGAGTGGATATAAAATAAAAATTCATATAAAAAAAATAATAATTATCAAATGTATGTATTTTAACATTTATGTGGTTCTGAATGTCTTTCGTGCCATATGTATTAACTTAAGATTTCTAAAAATATTTTCTGATGACTAGAACATTAAAAACATCAGAGATTGATCTAAAAGTGTCAATCACTGGAGTACATACCCTACATACTTTTAGTTTTTCATTACTAATGCTTATGGGGGCTTTACTATTTTGTTCGTTATACTTAAAATGTTTTTTACATTTTTCAAAGTAACTTTTCCCTTTGATGTTTTACTTTTCTATTCATCAAAAGTTCTCAATAATATTTTTAAAGCAATATATAAAGTATGAATTGTATTGCATAAAATATAATTTCATGTGTCATTCAGAAATGTGCCAATAGATGATGCTTAAATTATGCACATTTGGTTGCAGAAAATGAGAAAAAATCAACATTCATTCAGAATTGAATTGATTATCAAAAATTTATTTTGACAGAAAGTGGAAAAGACTAATTATATACAAAGGTGATTTATTGCGAGAAGTTCCACTCAAATTATAACTAAAAATATTGTCTTTTTTTTTTTTTTTTTTTTTTTTTTTTCCATAAGCAAATTCACTCTCACATTTTTAAGAGAGTATAAAGTTTAAGTTTAAATTGCTTAAATATTTTGCTTAATTCATATTATGAAAAAGAGTCTTAAAAAATTGAACAAACCTAAAAGTAGGCAAAATTGTGTGAGTTTTCAAAAAGTTTTTTTTTTTTTTTTTTTTTTTTTTTTGTATTTTAAACTTGTTATCTAATGTGATTCATCTCTGCCTATCCTGACTTTATTTGGTAATTCAGTAAGCATTTGAACTAATTATGTACAGATCATAGTTTCCTATTTTGCAATAGTTTCACATTTGTTATTCTTTGTTGTCTTTTTTTTTTTTTTATAAAAAAATATTTATGAAAAAATATTCTATATTTATTATTATTACTTTAATGGAAATAATAATTTAAATATTTAATTGTCTGCGAATTAGTCTTAATATTTTATTTAAGATGAAGTGGGAGAAGTGTAACCATAGGGGCTTGATGTAATGTAATCTCAACTTATCACTCAATTAATAAGCTGAATTTGGACCAAATAATAATCATATTTGTTTAGACCTATCTTTGTTACATTCAGCTTTAGGAAACCAAATGAAATATGAAATAGTGATAATTTCAGAAGTTTGATAAATTGCTTGTATTTCCACTATTTGATAGTGCCAGTGTCAAACTTTGGAAATTTGCCACCATCATACTTGTGAAGTAAACTACAGCTTTTGGAAATAAATCAAATTTTGTGTGTGGATTTTGAATATTGCTTCAGATTTTTTTTATTTTTTAAGCTTTGATTTGCCACTCATGATTACATTTCATCAAAAATTTTGTAACTGGGGCAAATGTAACTAGCATGGTTGACTTGTCCCAAGTATTGTAACTGCTTCAGTTATATTCTTTTACTTTATTTTTTTCAGTTTTGCCTTGTAATTTTCAGTCAAATCTAATACCCTGCTCTCTTCCCCCCCCCCTAATGGGAGTGTTAAAAATTTTTGGTCTTAAACTGGTTGGAAACTGTAATAAGGAAAATAGGTAGTAGTAGTTTATACACCGAATAAACATTTAGTAATGCTACAAAATTGGAAATGTCATAAATCTTTAAATTTTAAACTGTTACAATTCTTCCTAAACCTAAATCATACACAATTTTTTGAAGTGTTATTTCACATTATGTACTTCTGTTTTTCATATTACTTACTTTAACTTAATATTTTATGTTTAAAATCCTACCACAATGAAAAAAAAAAAAAAACATTTTTTGGTTAAATATAAGAATCGACAAAAGTCTACAGACCAAAACCACAATGTTAATTCTGTTATAAGTTTTAGTTTTTGGATGCATATTGTAATTTTGTAACTTTTGTAATGTGCTTGTGGAGGTGTGAGAAAAAGTTTGTGCTTCTGTAACAGAGATATTTTAAAAATTCAAAAAGTCCTAGATTCATTAACAATTTTACTGTCTGAACAATCATACCACATATTCTTTAATGTGCTATACATGGGTATATAAAACTAAGGTTATACTTGCCCCAAACCTTGGAGCAAGTATAACCACAAAACACAATTTTTTTTTTTTTCAAGTGGCACATTATTTATTTATGAAGAGCTCATTTGTTTTAAAAGTCAATTAGACATAGTTTATGCTTAAAAAATGTCAGAACTCTAATTATAATTGCAACTGAACAAATTATGTCAAAATGTTACATTTACCCTGCTTCACTTCAATTATTTCAATTTATTAAAGACAATTTGTAATACCTTTTGAACAAAATCTTTTTAACTTAAAGAAAACTCTGAAATGATAAGCAGACAACATCTTTCTTTTCCAAAAAAGATTTTAAATATTTGGTTGTGAATATTAATGGGATTCCTAAATTTTTACTTGTGCTATTTTTTTATTTTTTTATTTTTATTTTTTTTTTTTTCCTAACTCATGCAATTGTAGGCATTAAAAAAAGTTTCTAAAAAATAATTTATTTAGGTAACATTTTTGTATGTTTAATATTGAATATATGTTATTTAAACTGTTGCATAATTTATATATATATATATATCTTAAACTAATACCCATGATCACAAGCTTTGTAGAAAAAAAAAATTATACTTACTGTAGTTAAAAGTGATCTACTGAAGGTCATGAAACTATAAGCTGTTAAGGAAACTGGGGACAATACCTCTTTAAGCATCACTAAATCTACCTTTAAATGAAATATTTTCTTTGCAATTTAATTTTTTTTTTTTTCAAGTACAAATCATATACTTCAACATAAATTTTAGATAAGTTATTAGCATATTTAAACCTGTATTTTGTATAGCTCTTAATTATTTTTAACTAACCATATGATCATTATTGTTTGATACATATATCCATTTACTGAGCTGTTGTTTTCCCCACAATATACATTTATTTCAAAATTATAGTCATTTAAAATCAGGTTAACTTTTAATTAATATATTAAAAAATGGCTAATTCAGAGTATGCATAGTACTAAAATACAGATATTTGCCTAAGTTTGAAAAGAGAAACATTTTAGAATAACAAGTTCAAATGTAAATTTTTTCATATAAACATAGATTATTTATTCATCAATCAGCTGAAAATAATAATAATCTGTTTAATATCTTCAGTTACATAGATTAAAGAATTTCTTATGCTTAAAAATTAATTGTGTTGAAAGATTATTAACTGCTGTCTTTTTGGATTTTTATGCACAAAGTACAAATATCATACAGTTATCTCATTAATAAAATTTATTAAATTGCTTTTCCATGATTCATGTACGTGAAGCATAAATCCATGTGTAATAAGGATTGCTGCAGAAAGTTTCTTGTACAGTATGGAGCCATTTGTTCAGAAACCACTTATCCAGAATTCTGTGCTTGGTTGTCTCACTCCAGATTGTTTTAAAAATATGAGTAAAAAGCACATCAAAAAATAAGTTTTTAGCAAGATAATATTGATATTATTTAAAGAATTAAAACTTTATTTGTAAAAGCAGGTTTGCTATGTAATACATTTTTTGAAATGAATGAAATCACACTTTTTTAAAAAAAGTATTTATGAATATTTTTGACTTTTTATGAATATAAAACAAATAATATGAATTTTCATAAAAAGTAAAAAATTATTAGCCTAAAGTTAGTCATTATTTTCCTTTCCTTCGTAATAATTAATATTTAATGTTTTAAAATTATTGGCTAATCAGGTTTTAAAGTATTGCAGTTAAGATTAATTTTTATTTCTGTGTAGGGTTATAAAATTTCTCAAAGATTATTATACTTTTCAAATTTTAAGTAATTTTATCTTGATTAGAAATGATTTTAAAAGTGTATGTTTAAAATTTTTTAGATTGGTTGAACTTTCAAATTTTATTAATTGTCATTACTACGCTCTGTATTTGTGTGATGCATACGGGAAGAAATACTTTAAGCTTTGCTTATATTTCGGCATACCTTTATCTTGATTAACTACAGCACAGATTCATTACACTAACATATATTATTTACATAGTTATATACAATCTAATAGATAAACAAGTAGTTAAATAGCCATCATGGCTTAGCTGTGTGCTAGCTGCTTTCAAAACCCAAACCGAAACTATCTAGTCTTTCAGTTCAGTTAGCAATTGCTGTTAACATATTGCAACCGCATTTTTCCAGAAATGTTCATGGTTACAGTTAATACAGTTTATACACACCTCCTCTCCCTTTAGAGATCAAATCTTTGGATGGTCTATGAATCCTTCCAGAATGTCCCCATACAGCACACTAGGTTCCAAAGATGTCTCAACTACATCAAATCGTCTTATCTTCATCACATCTCAGTGCGTCTTAAAAAAGACATCTCTTAGATATCACAGTTGATTGTCTCTGAGATGTACTGTTTGAGACATTTGAGAGCGCCAATTGCTGATCCTGTGCATGCGCAGATCGTTTTCTATGACCTCGCAATCTCGATTTTGCTAATCAAATCATACAATGGTGTCTATTTATATCAACGAGCAGTCAGTGGGTCCTGCAAAGCAAATGATCGGATCTTCCTGAAATTTCTGAAGTAAGTATTAATACATTTCTTTGTTTTGTGTTTTTATTTTATACTATATTTTTATATTAGTAATATGAGTTGAAATACTGTGCTTTTGCTCTTTTTTTGTACAGGTAGAAGATTAGAAATATATCCATTACTCTAACGTAATAGATTTTGTCATCAAAACTGTAGTATTTCATTTCAACATTTTGCCTTTTCATTGTTTTAGCTTTTTTGTGTTTTTGCCAATCTCGTCTCTGTTTTATGCTTTAATATCAGAATTATTCTACAACTTATTGGTACATGAGAACAGTGGCAGATCCAGAACTTAACTTTTTTTTTTTTTTTTTTTTTTTGGGGGGGGGGGGGCTAAGATATTTCAAGATGTTATTCCAGATCAATGAAAAATTTACAATTGTAATATTCAATTGTAAATGTTAGTACTTTTGGAGGGGGGGCTTCAGCCCCTAGCCCCCCCCTTAAATCCACCACTGCATGAGAATAATTTTATAAGCATGATACCTATAAGAAAAAATTGTGCAGTATATATCAATAATTTAAGAAATTAATATGGAACTGCGTTCTTTAATTCATATGAAAAAAAATCAGAAATTTTATTATTTGCAATAAATATTTAATATATTTGGTTTTAATTTCAATTTTTAAGGGTTGAATTTAAATGCAAAAATATTTAAAAGTGTGTCAGAATTTGCTTACTCCTCTTTTTAATCACTTTTTCATTTTGTACATGGGATGACATAGCTCTTTTTCTGTTATTAAAATCGAAATAAAGCATTACTGATTCTTAAATCACAAGTTAAGTACAAACGGCCTTTGATTCATGTCTCTTAAATCACAAGTACGGTTCTTGGTTCTTCAGTTTGAGTAATTTATCAGAGGACAAATGAAATGGAAAACGAAGTTGGGAATAAGCAAGTTAAGAAAAATAAATCAACAGTATTATTTATTTATTTTAAGAATTAAATTGGCTTTTGAAAAAGCTAAAATACTGCTTATGCATTTAGCTAAAATTCTAAAGAATTTTTTTTTTTTTTGTGTTAAATTGTAATTATAATAAATTAATGAATTCTATATTTATTTACTTCCTAAATTTATGTTACTGCTAATTAATATTTCAAGATAGAATTTATTCTCTATGAAATTTATATTTATTTGAATGGAAGTAATTACTTTTTTTTCTTTTAATATTAAAAAATAGAAGCACTTTAAAAGAATAATAATCACAAACATAGATATAATATTGACTTTTATTTAAATTTTCGTAAATTTATTTAAATAAATATGACTTTACTGTATTTTCAAACATTGCTTAATGCATGTTACAGAATAGTTTAAAAATACTAAGGAATAATTTTTTGTGCTAGTGAAATGTAAGACATGTATTTATTTTAACTTTCGTACTTACATTAAAAATTTGTCAGGCCAAATGTGAAGGAGATTGTTTCCTGATTAAAAGTATTAAGTTGTAGAGAGTGATCTAAACTTAGTACGACTATTTCTTTCAGACAACAATTTTACATTGTCGCCATTTATTGCTTTTAATATATAAAGCTGAAAATTTGTCATTGTACCTATCTGGATTATACGATTTTGTCAAAAATTGGCACACTTACTAATAAGGATAAAATCTAGCTAATTCCATATTTTCAGTTCATTCGGATAATTGATTTAAAAAATATTAAGTAAAAACCCCATTTTAACTTTAAAATTATTTTTCAAAAATTGATGACAATAATAATTAAATAAGTGAATATACTTTTTTTAGGTCAATAAATAAATAAAAAATGCACAGATTTTTTTTTTTTTTTTAATAATTAAAATACAATTGAGAGAAATCGTCCCAAAGAAATGAAACAGTTTCTTGTCAAGGTCTTTATTGACGCAGTTGCAATAGCCATTTTATTTCATCGTCAAAATGACAATAAAAATTTAAAAGCCGCCAAGGGGCTGATAAGTTTAAGCTATGTCAAAGTAAGTTTTAAGAAATGGATATAGTAACTGATGCTAGGGAGGGAAATACAAATTATTGCATAATAAGAAATCACCACAGAACTGGGGTTTTAAAGTAATAAGTACAACACTTTGAATAAACACCATGAAATGCAATAAGCTCGCAAAGTTTAACTCAGGTGAGTTTATTGCATTTCATGGTGTTTATTCAAAATGTTGTACTTATTAGTTACTGCATGCCTGTATATGGAAGAATAGATTAAAATATATCCTATCATACTAAATTGTATCCTGTTTACAAAGAATGTAAACAGTACATTTTTTTACAAAATACCTTTTTTTTGTGTGTAATTAGTAATTTTTCCCTCTGGCTTTTTCAAACTAGAAAGTAAAACAACAAACTTCGCATATTTTTTGTTTAGGATATTTGCATTAGCTGAATTTGATGAGGGATTACAGGCAGTATCTAGTACCTTTAATTTGAATAAAGAAGATAAATAAAAAAATTTCAGCCCAGTTTTGACTTGATTTTTGAAAATTTTTTGACTTGAGGAGTCATTCTTATTGTTTTAGTTTTCATTGCGAGATTTGATACTAGAATAGCACAGTTCTCATGATGTTTAAAAGTATCTTTATTTTTTTTAAAGACAAGTATTTTAGAGCTTGATTTTTTAAAATTATTATTATTAATTAATTTATTTGTTTTGGTGAATGTGTTTTTAGTTTGTATAATAAATACTTAATTTTCCATATTCAGATATTAAAATAATTATACCAAAAATTAGAGTTATCATACTATACTAGATTTTTCTATGCATTTCCCTTTCATTTGTAAATTTACTTTTAAAATTTAGCCATGTAATAATGCTAAAAGAATTATTATGTATTACACATGAAACAAATTTGAAATGGAAAGGTAATTTATAATTGTATTTAAAACTGCCACATTGTCTAATTAGATGCATTAAAAGCTTAGTATGGTGTGGGGAATTAATTTCTGACCATCTTTCTTTAACATTGTAAAATATTATAACATAGCACTTCCTTTAATCATATTCAATAAAAGAAAGTTTTCCCTTCATAATCCGTAGCCCTCTGTATATTTTCTAAACATTATGTACACACCACATTGTGCACTTAAATATAATACTGTATTAATATATCAGGGCCTGAAATGCATTTACATGAATTTCCAAGTACTGTTCCTCTGTATTCTATTTCTTTTGTGTAGCCCTGTAAATGTACGGTGAATAATTTTCATACCATATTCTATGTGAAATATGCTTTTATGCCTACCTAATATATATATTCATTTCATTTGGTTTACTGCAGCTTATAGATGTTAAGCTCTACTTATCTTCAATTTCGCCCATAGATGTAATGTATCTGAATTTTCTTGGATGTCCCTGTACACGAATCATTAGCTCGATGTCAACGAAAAGTTTAATGTAGCATCCCTTTACATGAATTTCCAAGTACTGTTCCGCTGTATTCTATTTCTTTTGTGTAGCCCTGTAAGCGTACGGTGAATAATTTTCATACCATATTCTATGCGAAATATGCTTTTATGCCTACCTAATATATATATTCATTTGATTTGGTTTACTGCAGCTTATAGATGTTAAACTCTACTTATCTTCAATTTCGCCCATAGATATAATGTGTTTGATTTTTCTTGGATGTCCCTGTACACAAATCATTAGCTTGGTGTCAACAAAAAGTTTAATGTAGCATCCCTGTATAATACAGATTTAGAATACCAAGTTTGAACTTCTTTTTACAATTTGTTCTTGAGATATGCTGATAATAGACACACAGACCAACTGCTAAAAGCATGTTTTTTAAATTCAGGGGAGACTTGAAATGTGTAAATATAACAAACATTTAATTTTTAAAATTTTGTCGGAAAATAGTATTTTCTCTATTATATATATGAAGAAGTTAAAAAAGAAAAAAAAAAAAAAATGGAAATTTAGGAATATCTATTGTATTGTAAATTTCTTCTACATTTACAAAAACTTTCCATGTACTTCATTGCTTACAATCTTTAATAATAATAATAACCCTAGGCTTATATATATGTATACATATACTTTCAGGATTTTTAAGACAGGGTTACAATCAGCCCTAAATTAGTATTTAATAAAATGAATAGTTAAACTATGGAAGCAGTTTGATTATTCTGTTGTTTTTTTAGAAATTCAATGATAATAATAATAATAAAAATCAAAGCAATAATAAAAATCTGAATATTATTATTTTTTTTATTTTAGATGCTTACAGACATGTAAAAGTTGAAAAAAAAAAAAAAAAAAAAACACGTGGATATTGAGGCATCACAGTGCATAATTTCCTGCTTTCCTCCAGTACCTAAAAAGTAATCAAGAGTAGCAGAGAATTGCCATTATTTTTTTACAATCCTTATATACAGAAACCTGAATTGAGAACTGAATTTGATTTTCTTTCAGCATATAATTAAAATATTTTTTGTGTATTATTAATTATTTTTATATGACGTTTTAAAAAAAGTTAATGTAAAAAAGCGATGGAATGTTTTTTGAAGAATCAAATGTGTTACTTTCTACATTGT
Organism: Salticus scenicus; assembly: GCA_963930645.1. Classification (NCBI taxonomy): domain Eukaryota; kingdom Metazoa; phylum Arthropoda; class Arachnida; order Araneae; family Salticidae; genus Salticus; species Salticus scenicus. Next base: position 121,061,726 of record OZ005651.1, on the reverse strand, counting down.
AAATAAAAAAGTTTGCATTATATGTGTTTTATTTTATTGAACATTCTGCACAGCTATATTTTACACAACTACTTTAAATAGGTAAGATATTTTTGTACCAAGTGTGTTTCAGCAATAAGTATCTTTGAATCAATATCTTCCAATATGTATAACATTGTATACAATTTCATTTAATGTTTCATTTGTATAAAATTTCACTAAGATTGGTCCATTAATTTTTGAGAAATTGTGTCCACTGCTTTTCTGAAAAATCTCCGAAAACCAGGACCCACAGGCGGAATTTTCCAAATTTTTCAATGAAAATTTTGTAAAATATTGTTCAAATGTCGCTCTTTTATATTCTTAAAATTTGAATAAAAAAATTTATTTGTTATATGATAATAAAAAAAGAGAGAAAGAGAATATATGCTTTTTTTTTAAGCCTTCATACTTTTATTAAAATGAAAATTGTATTTTAATAAAAATTGTATTTCTTTCTCCCATTATCAAATGGTGTTTTCCATTTCCTGTGGCTTATTTCTGTTGAGCTATCTACATGATAGACCAGAGATGTTTCTGCCTAAAGGTTGTCTGAGTGAGTAATGCTGACTGGGGTGTTGGCCTGGATAGCTCAATTGGTAGAGCCTTGACCTTGTAAGTCAAAGATCCGGGGTTCGACTCCCGGTCCAGGCATTATTTTCATTCAGTCGGAAAAATAAAATTTCAATAAATTACCTGTTTTTGTTTTACCAGTTTAGCAGCTGCTTTCTTTGCAGCAAAACACGCCCTTTGGACTGGTCGATTTTAGAACAATAATTGCATTTACTTGCAATAAATTTGCAATTATTTCTATTATGGTCTGTGCCCGAGCATCTCGTACATTCCGATTTTTTCTGCCTTTCCGCAAAAGTTTGTTTCTGATACTTCTGTTTACCCTTCTTCCCAGCATGCAATGCATTTATTCCCCTGCCCATAATATCATTTGTCTCTTTACAAGCCTTTTCCATAGCTAACGTTATCTGTAATGTTTTGTCGAGATCTATATTATCCTCTTCGAACAATCTATCGAGAATAGTTTTATCCCGCAATCCACTTACAAAAACGTCTCTCAGCATAATATTCAACATATTAGTATCATAATCACAATGTAAGGCAAGGGTTCTTAATTCAGCCATATAGTTATTTATAGTTTCCCCCTCATGTTGTTTATGGTTAAAAAATTTATGGCGTGAAGGGATTATCAAGGGTTTCGGATTTAGATGCGTTTTCAACACATCTTTCAACTTATTCAAGGTTTGGTCGGAAGGAATGTCAGGAGCTAACAAATTTTTCAATAACTGGTATAATTTTAGGCTTAAAGATGAAATAAAAATTTTAGCTCTTAATTCGTCTGGAACCTGTTGGACATCAAGAAAGGTCTCGAAGCATTCCAGGAAGCAATCGAAATTTTCTGTTTCATCATTAAATTTCTCAAACTGTACCGCTACTTTCTGTTGCACCGAAGAATTGTTCTTCTGCAGTGCCTTTAATAGTTCTTGATTTTGTTCAAGCAACGCTTTAATTTGCTTCTCCATTACTTCCGATCAAAGAAAAATAATAATCTTTATTACCTTGAGGTGACTTCGGCTTAGCCCTAATCCATTATTTGCATCGTCGTCAGCTGTCATTACTACGCTCTGTATTTGTGTGATGCATATGGGAAGAAATACTTTAAGCTTTGCTTATATCTCGGCATACCTTTATCTTGGTTATTTACAGCACAGATTCATTACACTAACACATATTATTTACATAGTTATATACAATCTAATAGATAAACAAGTAGTTAAATAGCCATCATGGCTTAGCTGCGTGCTAGCTGCTTTCGAAACTCAAACCAAAACTATCTAATCTTTCAGTTCAGTTGGCGGTTGCCATTAACATGTTGCAACCGCGTTTTTCTAGAAATGTTCATGGTTGCAGTTAATACACAATATTAATTGATTTAAAATATTCTAAAGCTGAAGCATACACATTCTGCATATCTGAATGATGAGGGTTGTTTTGATGAGCAACTAGTTATCCAAAATAGTCTCATCCTAACCATTCTGGATAATTGGTTCCCTACTGTGTTTTCAGAAATCATATATAGTAAAACAACTATATCCAGTGGTTTATTTTTATGATAGTGATTGCTGTGGTCATGAAATTCATGCATTTTAAGATTCATTCACAGTTAGATAGCAGTACCAATTGATATTATTTTTTAATGTTGAGGAAAAAAAATAGTACAAAAGCATACACTTTACATGTAAACATACTTGAAAATTACTATTATGTTAGATGTAATTACTATTTTTCTCTGACTTTTCTTTCTTTTCAAATATAAATTTTAAAACATTTGATGTATAGTAGAGGATCACAAATCTGCACAGTTCGGGACTAGAGGTTGCGCAGAGTTTAAGAAGAAATATCATTACATTTAAATTAGATATGTTGCATGAATCTAAAATGAAGAAAGTGTACAATAACACTATTTCATTGCTGTTATAAAGGTAAGAAACTTGTCTGAACAAAAAAGAAATAAATACATCCATAACTTAGAAAAATAAGTTTTGTTGTTAATTCTGGAATCATCTCTAGTTTAATTATTTACTTCAAAAACTGTAGTATGTTCTAATTTGAAAAGATGCATACTGAAAATAATTAAATATATATATATATATACATAGTCAAACCTCGTTAACGTGAATCTCAAGGGGAATTAAAAATTTGTTCATGTTATCAGTAGTTCATGCTATCAGTAACTAATTTTTATATAACTAAACTGATCTTCATTTTGATGGGGATTGGAGAAACATTTCATGTTAAAAGTAATTCATGTTAACAGTGTTCACGTTAATGAGGTTTGACTGTATAAGTTATGCTCAATTATATAGCTCTCCTGTTCTGAAGATTAAAGATAGCAAGTCTCCTTTTTATCAAAGTGTATTTTTATGCATTCCTGTTATTAAATTTTAATAAGATTGTCCCAGTTATTAGAAGTATCTTTGCTTGGATTTAAAACACACTCAATATTTTTTTATGTCACCCATTACATACTACTGCATAAGTTCATTAATATTTTCTATCTAGATTACAGTGTCACCATTTTTAAATGTGTTGAATTTTTGCTAAGATAATTACTACTATGCATAAAAATATTTTGTGTGTTTTGACTTCAATAGTAATAAAATCAATAATACCTGAAAAGAGATACTTTAAAATAATGTATTTGACTATAATTTACGCTGTGGATTTATTAAATTTGATAGTGAAATTAGATTTCTGCACTCTTTAACAAGTACAAGCTCTTAAACTTAAAATACTTTACTATTTATATCTAAGAAGCTGTGCAGATTTCAGGTATTTGCTGATTTTTAGGTCAGCAAATTAATGGTGGTCTACTGTATTTGTAAAACAAAATGCATTTTAATTGTTTTTAATTTCAGTGTGAATCATATATTTAAAAAATTTTAAAGCTGTGCTCTTCATAGAATAAAAAGTTTATGGAAATGACTTTTTATGCAGTGAAGTTGCAGCTGGTCATACAACCTGTTAAAATTCATGATGTATTCGTAACATAATCATCTTCATACAAGTAATTATTGTTATTATAACTTCCGTTGTTAAGTGCCATCCAACAGATATTTTTTGAACCAAAAAATTGTGTTTGAAATGACATGAGTGCATCTCACAATTTTTCTGTATACCAAATTTTGTAGCAGTCTACTCATGTTTAATTACAGGATATGTTCTCAATTGTAGAAGTTTAATAATAAACACTTTAAAATGAACTTAACTTTTTTTATTGAGCATGCACTTAGATTAGGTATAAAGCTGAGTAACAGCATAATTTTTTCAATATTAAATGAACATTTGGTGCTAGCAAGTGTTGAAAACATATTTTCATAAAATGAAAATTCTTTTTAAAATGAAGAATATGTTTTATTGTAAAAATATTTATGAAACAAAAATGTGGGAATTTTATTTCAATAATATCATTAAAAGACTTAGTTTGTATATATATATATATATATATATATATATATATTGTATAAAATTCCTCTCCGGATATTTTTATCAATATATCAAGACACATTTTAAAAAATAACAGAAATATATGAAGTTTGAAACTTTCATAGCAAATATGTAAGGTGGAAAATTAATAACAACAATGGTAAAAAAAAAACCATGCAAATAAAATTTATTTTAAATTAAATTATTACACTTCATGCATTTCTGTTATTTTAAAAAGTGTCTTCAAATAATGATAAAAATACAAATGAAGCTTTTTAATAATAATATTGAAATAAAATTATCACAAATTTTTCGTTGTCCATAAATATTTTTACAAGAAATAAAAAAACTCGTCTTTCACTTTTATATATTTATTTCTGTCTGTTTCTGTTTGCAGACCCTGAAAATTTCAAATTGATAAAAATTAACTTTAAAAAAGCAATGAACTTTAAGAATTTTTGTTATTTTAAAAGGAAGAAAAAGGATTTAAATTTTTGAAATTGTACATTTACATTACTCACTAATAGACAGCGCAAAAACTAAAGTTTTCAGTTAATACTATTACTTAAAAAGACATGCGGTCTCTCAGTTCCTGAGATACTCCAAGTCCGTGCTCATGTACATTAGAAATATCTTGTTTCTTAATCTTGTTAATTATAACTACCCTGCAATTGCCTCTTTTGTTATTGTGAAGTAAATTCAATCAAATAAGATCCCAGATAGTGAAACAGAAAACTTTATTGAATAAACATAAGCATTAACTTACTACATAGTTAAAATTTTGCACTGAAACTCAAACTTTAAACAACAATTAACTTTGCTATTATTATTAACAGCTAACTGAAAATCAGACTGATAAATAATCTACAGCCAAGTAAAAGACAAAAGCAAAAGGAATATGTAACATAAACTACATAGCTAAAATTTTGTACTGAAACACAAAATTTAAAAAGCAGTTACTACTTTCAGTCACAGCTAATTGAAAACCAGATACATAGTATAGGAACTGCGGCCAAGTAAATGTCAAAAGCAAAAGGAATATATAACAAACTACATAGCTAAAATTTTTTACTGAAACACAAAATTTAAACAACAGTTAACTTTACCATGAAAATTAAACACATACATGAACTGCAATCAAGTAAACAACAAAAGCAAAAGGAATACACAACATAAAAGGTGACTGTCACATTGAAAAACTTGTGAATGGTTATAGTCAACTTTTATTCTGACTGGCCCTAATTAAAGATTACCATGCATATAGGACACTCTCGTCCCTCATTCAAGCTTTCATTTAGAAAGCACTCATTGTAATTTTAAGTTTTAATGCATCTATCATTTCTTTTCGCATCAGTTGAGTTTTGTTATTAATGACAAACTTGAATATGAATTGCAGTTTATTTAAAAACGTGAGTACTCAATATTAAGGAAATATGTTTTAAGAAGGTACATAAAAAAAAAAAATAATATTTTTTCATTTTATGCTGTTTGTATAACAATTTAAACTAAACAATATTAAATGTTTAATGATTGCATACTGTCATTTCAGAATGACAGTTAGCAATTCCTGTTTGAATTTGAACAAGAATGAAATTGACAAAATATATTTTTAAATATTATGAAAATAAATTTTATTTCATAAGAGATAAATAGACCTCATTTTTTTGTATAAGCTTTTATGAATGCAAAAATTTTAGAATGTGAAGAAAAATAGCAACATTATCTGCTAACCTGCTACTCCCCAAAACCAATTTTTGATCATAGATGAAGATGCTTATGTATGTATGGACTATAGATACTTTATATATAGATATTTTATATATAGGACTATAGATAACATATGGAAGCTCTTAGTTCCCTTTCATTGCCTCTAGCAATGCTACTATTGCTCGCTCCAGTCCATGTTACAGCTTCAGTGTCCTATTTGTATGATAATCTGTGGCCCAAAGCTACTTGCTTAATGATTGGCTTAATAATATGTTATATTTATTTATTAAAATTTAATACAGTTAGTTATAAAATTGATATTAATTTAAAGATTATTAAAAATAAATAAATTCACAAACAAAAGAATTTTTGCTGAAACATAATTTGTCTTAATGCTGAAAAAATCTTCATTGTTTATGGATAAAATATAATAAAGGAGGCTATAATTTTGATGCTAATTATCCAATTGAAGCTAAGGAATTTTAATAACTTCTTATTATATGCTGTAACTTTTATTTATTATGAATGAAACTTAGCTTCATAAACATACATTTGTTTTACTTTTAAAATAAAAAAAGAAGAAAAAGTGTATTTAATTTTAAACATTCTGATATTTTGTAAATCTATCTCCAAGTTTACTGCAAATAGAACTTTAAAAAAAGAAAAGTCTAAAAGAATTTTACTAATAGAAATTGGTATATTTATAATTTTTGGGATAGTTCCAAATGAGGACTACAACTTGGCAGTTTTTTTTTTTTTTTTTTTTTTTTTGGCCTCAATGATATACTATTAATTAAAAACTAAAACTAAAATAGAAGTATTACTAGGAAAGTAATTAAAATGATCATAATAAGTTTGAATAATTAAATAATATCAACAAATAATATGACATTTATAACTTGCTCAAGAGACAAAAATCTCAAACAATGTGATCCTCAGAATCACTCTTGTTATTTCTGGAAACATCTCTGAAACCATCTAACCAAAGCAAGTAAAAAAAAAATTGGATTACTTTTCAGTTTGCTAGAATTAACAGATCATTTATACAAACATAATGTATTATTATTGGTAAATAAATCTATTTTCAATTTGCCACATAGAGTAAATTTTCACCCTCGCATTTTAACAACTCCAGAAAATATCAATAAGTATCCAGATGAAATTACTGTTTTAATATTTTACTAGTAAAACTTTTAAAATTATATAATAAAGTTTTAGATATATATAATGCTCTGTGCTGTTTATATTTTTAATAAGATTTTGCTTTTAGCATTTTTTTGAGCATTTCTCAGTTGAAAAATACATTTGTTATTTCTTAAAATAAATTCAGCTTATTATAAACTCGTATTAATTATTTATCTCTGTGTTTTGAGTAGTCTTCTTGGTAAATATGCCCTAAAATTCTTTCAAAAATTATTATATTAGTTAATATTACTAGGCCATCATAATAAAAGCATGAACAAAATACTTATTGCTTAACTTGTGAAGGTAAAACACAACAATGAATTAAAAATTATAAAAATTTTTTAACTAAAACTCATCATTGTTATAAGTTTTAGGTCCCACATAATGTCATTCATATTTAATTTTAAATACAATGAAATTACATACAATCTATTGTTTGGTTAGGGATACTATTCTGTTATACCAATACTTTTGTTACCAAGCATAATAATCTGTACTTGCATAAACAAAAAATATAACTTCATAAGAAATAGTTTTCTCTGAAAATATTAATCCTTTTAGATTAAAATTCTATGTTTACAATTAAATTTAGAAAATGATTCACATAAGCAAATAATAAATCTTAATGTGTTTGCATGATTTAAAATTAAAATCTTTTTCATGGTCAAGAGTAAAATAGCCTTAGGTATATTTTAGCATGGTGGTATAACACCATAGGACCTTGCTTGTTTGGGGATAATCAATGAAACATATTTGTTATGCACATTTAGAAAAAAATAAACTATATTAAGGGGACAATTATATTTCTAAAAACACACAGTTTGAATCAAAATTCTGGTATAATGCAGAAATTTCAGCTTTCCGTTATCCATTATTAGTATTAAACTAATCATATTAAATACATATATATTTGTTTGCCTAGTGTGCAAGCCAGGAATCAAACTTGAGATCTTTAACTCAATGTCTCTAAACTCTCAACCCTGAGCACTGAGCTACACCAGGCAATCATTGGCTATCTTATTTTGCTATTTTTATTGAGTTCTGAATTGTAGCACACTTGATAGATAGCAAATACAACCATGAAAACTCTAAAAATAGTAAATATTTTAGGAATTATTTAATCAGCTGTAAAATAGATTGTAATGAAAATGTAGCGATCTTGATCAAAATAAGTCGACTGGCTGGGAATTATCAGTTTAGCTCAGCTGTTAAGAGCATTGGCACATGAAGACAATTCTTCGCTTAAATATTTTTCACTCAATATATCTACAGCAGTCAATTTACATTTTAATTTTTGAATGTTTTTTAAATATGAAGCTAATAATGTTTCATTGAATCAAATATGCAGTAATTTGATATAATACAAAAACAGGATTCAAGCAAGGAAAGAGTGTACTTTTTATTAACTACATCCCAGCAATTAATCACCACTGCTATAAACTTATTATAAACCTTAATAAAAAACAAAAATAAATGATATAAACATTATTAAACTTATTATAATCATTATAAATCTGTACACATTATACTTTGTTCTGTACAGAGGCATGTTGTCAATACTAAATCTTTACGTGTAATTAAGAAGAAAGTAGTAGAAAATTTTTATGTCGATATCATTTGTATAAGATGAAATTTTGTGAAAGAGTGAAAATCTTAAAATTGATTCACATAAATAATAGTGTGTTTGCACAGTTTAAAATTAAAATCTTTTCCATGGTCAAATTTGAAATAACTAGTACCTTAACATATATTTTACCATGGTGCTTGCATAACAGCATAGGATCTTGCTTGTTCGAGGGTAACCAATTGAATATATTTGCTATATTCATAAAAAAAAAAAAAATCTGTGCTGGGGAACAATTATATTTCTAAAAGTACAAACTATGTACCATCTATTACTACTAATTTAAAATTTCAAAATTCAAGAATAAAATCTGCAGATAAAACTCAAAGATAAATTGTTCAGCATATTTACTTAAAAATTTTAACCGTACAATAACAATCTCTTCTTTTTTATTAATTTCAAAATAAACCATAGCTTAAAGTGTATAAGTAAATCAAATGAAAAGTAAATAAATATATATGTAAACATGAAGTATTTAGATCTTTTTAAAAATATGCAGTTATTGAAATTACAAATAAGAGTGAAAAAAATATGCAAAAATTGCATTAGCTAAAATTTAAATGCACATTTAATATACCTTCAGAGGAAACAAATTTCTTCTTAATCAGTAAAAAGTGTGTTTGAAAAGAAACTACTAGTACATTACTGAGATTAAAAATTAAGAAAAAAATGTTCAATTAAATATCATCTTGTGTATGTGTGTGTGGGGGGGGGGGGAGATGAAAAGTTAGTTTCTTTTAAAGTCATGATAGTTATTTTATAAACTTGCTTCACTTTAAAATATTTATTTTTAATTGTCTGACCTGATTGCTTAATCCTTCTTTTTCGTGCTTTTCTTTCAGCAATTCTCTTTTCAATGAACTTAGTTCTTTTTTCAATTTAAAATTTTCTTGTTTATACTGGAAAAGCTCTGTTTCTGTCACAGTAGTTTTATCTGCTAGTTCTTCAATTTCCTTTTTTAGCTGATCCAATGCAGTTTCATCATCAGGTTCTTTTGAATACATCCAATTTATAAGGCGATCAAGGTGCTCAGTCAAACTATTTTTAACATGGATTTGGATCTTTAAATCCTTTATAATTTCTTCACAAACCTCCAGTTCCTTTTCATTTTTGACACGTTCGGTTTTCTCCTTATCCAGTAAGTCTTCTAATCTTGTACAAGATGACAGAAGGTAACTATTTATTGATTTTTTAGCTAGAAGTTCTTCTTTAACTTTTTTAAGTTCTAATAGACTTGCAAGATATTGACAGCCGGTACTAGTTACTTTATTACTTTCAAGTAAATCTAGGGATTTCAAATTATCTACTTCAGGAGCAGACGGATGATCTTCTTTTAGATCTTGACTTTCATCTTTCACAATCACTGCTTCATTTAGTTTACTTTTGAAATAATTTTTCTCATCTTCTGTATGTTTTAAAATTTCTTGCAAAATTTCTACATTTGCTTTAAGAGTATTTATTGAATTAGCAGCTTCATTTAATTTAGACTGCAGTAGCACTTTTTCCTGTGCTAGTGCCTTTACTAAAACATTCGTAACTTGAAACTCATCAATGCATTTTTCTAATGTCTTAATTTTATCTTCTAATGCATTATTTTTAATTTTCAAAAGTTTATTCAGTTCTTTTAAAGTCTTATTTTCATTAGAAACGAAGTAATATAAACTTTTTGATTTCTTATCGGTACAGCTATGAAAATATTGTTTTTCAGTCAAATTTTCTGAAGTTTTCAGTTCAACTTCCTTATCTTCCATGACTTCTTTTTCTATAAAATCAGGAAATCTTTCTTCTTTTAAGTTTCTTTGAAGTTTTTCTCTTAGAGCTTTATTTTCATTTTCATATTCTTCAATCAAATTCAACGAATCTTTTAGTCTTTCTTGCAAGAAAACTACTTCATAGTTGTTAAACTGGTGATTAAAGTTCATTCTTTCATTATCTGTACAATCATTTTCGGAATTGTTTTGATCCAAATCGTTCTTTTCCCGTTTTTTTTCGCTGATTGGCTTTTCAATTTTTTTATGTATTTTTGGACATTGTTTATTTGGAAGAGGTTCCTTTTCGTCATTAATATGATCCATTGGGATGTTTAAATTGTGCTTAAATATCACAGACATTTCAATATCAGATAAAAGAATTAAACAAGCATTCAAATTTCGTTCCTTTCGGCGAAATCATATGAGTGAGGAATCGTCTATTCTTGCAACCGTACTTTGATGACGATTCATGATTATGCTAATAAGAGTTTTTTTAATTGGTAGAGTTGTGGTTGAATTTTTACTTCACGCTCGAGTTACGTAATGAATAATAATTATTTGATAGGTTAAGAATCCTAGAAAAAAATCACTCAATGTAGGATATAGATTCTCTAGATAAGTATTAATCTGGGTGCTAAGATCATTCAGATTCTAAGCAAGCCGATTATTATTTTATTTTTAATGATAGATTCGGGGAAAGATCGTGGAATCATTTTATTTTTATTTTATTTTTAGGAAATCTCGTTTTATCGTGGGAGAAAAAAAAAATATATATATGTTTCTTCATTTAAAATATTTTAGACAGAAAGATAATTTTACCTCTGAAATTTATTTTGTTTTCTTGCAAGTAGCAAATATATATTTTAAGTTGCAGTGAAATAGACGTGTAAATTGCATGTATATTTAGTTATTTATTTGATAATTGAAAAATCATTTGCATTGTTTCAATTATTTATTATTATTGCACGACATCGTCAAATGCAAGTCGTTTTATAATGTCATGTTCCAGAAACAGTTTAAGACAGCTAAGTCTCAACTCCAACGTATATGATCGTAGTCTGTTATTTTATTATTAGTAGTACGACAGGACTATTTTTTTCAATCTGGCAATTTGCGTCGTTACCAATTTATAGTGTTCCACTTCGAAAACGCCTACATAATTTTGCGCAAGTCTGTATTTATAGTCACAATTTGAACTAACACTTTTTTAGTGGTGGGAATATGATTTTACTAACAGCACGTTATTTCGCCGCGTATTTTTGAATAGCAAAGTTTTAGTTGCTGTTTTTAAAAATACTATTGTAAATTCGTTTTTTGATTTTTATCTTGCTTACGATTCTCGAGATTTTAATTTCCAGTGAGAGTGATTAAATGTAGTAGTTGTTTTCTACATCTAGAAGTTTGTGGAATTCATACCGAAACAAATTTTCATAAATAATTTAACGATACATTTCTTTACTCATATTCAATTATTTGAATAAAAAACACAAATTTTTAAATATTCTTTTTTTCATTTCTGACTCATGTTTCCAAATGTTAATTATAATTAACATGTCTTTTTATTATTACGACAGGACTATTTCTTTCAATCTGGCATTTTGCGTCGTTACCAATTTATAGTGTTCCACTTCAAAAATGCCTTCCAATATCCAGTTCTACCATTTAATTTCTTTCTCTATCTTAATATTTTTTGTGAAATCCGTTATCCGTAAAAACCTCTAAGGTCATTGTGCCTAAATGCGACGTGATTTTTGGTAAGTTTATCGCATTTAGGAAACTTATGACATTTTAGTAAACAAATAATTATGAAAAGAAAGAAAAAATGGTTGAATATTATACTCATAGTTCTAAACTAGTGTTTTGTATCATTTTTTTTTTTTCAAGAAATTAAAAAAATATCAGTAATTTATGAAAATGTATACCAGCGTCGCATTTAGGAAATTTTTGTCGCATTTAAGGTACTATATCCTAAAATATCCTAAATTCAAATTCCCTAAATGCGATAATGCATTTAATGAATGGGAGTTACTTTAATGTTATTAACACTTTCCAAAGAAGGTTGAAAACTGTTATTAACACTTTCCAACAAGGTTGAAAAGTGTTTATGACTTCGGTTTGTCTGTCTGTCCGTCTGTCTGTCTGTCCGTCCGTCTAACTGTCCGCCCTCTAACTCCCGTAAATATTTATGGAATTTCTTGAAACTGATATATGTTATTCAAGATTACTATTGGACGTTCCCTATTGAAAATTGAGTTCATACCTCTACTAGTTTGTGTACAGGGACACCCGAAAGTATTTCAAAGCATTGTGTTCTATGAGAGGTATTTCTACAAACCATATTTTCTTACCTTTACTCTAGACTTTGTAATAAAATTGAAATATGTTATTAAAGTTTACTATAGGATGTTTTCTGTATAAAATGGAGGAAATATCACCATCGGTTTATGTACAGGGACACTCAAAAGTATTCCAAAGCATTGCGTTCTATGAGAGATATTTCTATAAATCAAATTTTAATAACTTTACTTTCCATGAAGTTTTTGGAAATTTAAATATGGTATTTACATGCACAAAAGAATGCTTTGCACAGAATATAGCATGATTAGCATTAGATTTACAGGGTGGCACAAAAATATCCAGTTACATTAACAGCTATTAAAAAAATGGCTAGAATTGTACTTTCGTTTACGTTAAGCGTTTTTAACACAATCTAACATTTTTTAAGGGTGAATATGATACCTCTACTGGTTTGTGTACAGGGACACCCGAAAGTATTTCAAAGCATTGTGTTCTATGAGAGGTATTTCTATAAACCGTATTTTCATACCTTTACTGTAGACATATTTTAATGAAATTGAAATATGTTATTCAAGATCACTATCGGGCGTTCCCTATTGAAAATGGAGTTTATACCTCTACTGGTTTGTGCACAGGACACCCAAAAGCATTCGAAAGCATTGTTTTCTATGAGAGGTATTTCTATAAACCATATTTTATACCTTTACTGTAGACATATCTTAATGAAATTGAAATATGTTATTCAAATTCCCTATTGGATGTTTCCTGTATAAAATGGAGGAAATACCACCACCGATTTATATACAGGGACACTCAAAAGTATTCCAAAGCATTGCGTTCTATTAGAGATATTTCTATAAATCAAATTTTAATCACTTTACTTTCCACGAAGTTTTTGGAAATTTAAATATGGTATTTATATGCACAAAACAATGCTTTGCACAGAATATAGCATGATTAGCATTAGATTTACAGGGTGGCACAAAAATATCCAGTTACATTAAGAGCTATTAAAAAAAATGGCTAGAATTGTACTTTCGTTTACGTTAAGAGTTTTTAACACATTCTAACATTTTTTAAGGGTGAATATGATTTCAGTTTTGTGTATCTGCCTGTCCACCTGTTTGTCTGCGTGTCTCTCTGTCCGAGCTCTAAATCTCATAAATATTTATGGAATTTCTTCAAAGTGATATATGTTATTCAAGTTCACTATCGGATGTTCCTTATTTAAAATGGAGTTTATACCTATACTGGTTTGTGTACACGGACACCCGGAAGCATTTCAAAGCATTGTGTTCTATGAGAGGTATTTCTATTGGTTTTACTGTAGACATATCTCAATTAAATTGAAATATGTTATTCAAGTTCACTACTGGATGTTTCCTGTATAAAATGGCGGAAATACCACCACCGATTTATGTACAGGGACAGTTAAAAGTATTCCAAAGCATTGCGTTCTATGAGAGATATTTCTATAAATCAAATTTTAATAACTTTACTTTCCACGAAGTTTTAGGAAATTGAAATATGTTATTTATATGCACAAAAGAATGCTTTGCACAGAATATAGCATGATTAGCATTTGATTTACAGGGTGACACAAAAATATCCATTTATATTAAGAGCTACTGATAAAACAATTCTAGAATTGCACTTTCGTTTACATTAAGCGGTTTTAACACTTTCTAACATTTTTAAGTGTGAATATGATTTTAGTTTGTGTATCTGTCCATCTGTCTGCCCGTCTGTCTGCCCGCGCTCTAACTCCTGTAAATATTTGTGGAATTTCTCGAAACTGATATATTTTATTGATGTTCACTATCGGATGTTCCATGTTGAAAATGGAGTGAATATCTCTTCTGGTTTGTGTACAGGGACACCCAAAAGCATTCGAAAGCATTGTGTTTTATGAGTGTTATTTTTATAAACATTATCCCTATAGAATGTTCCCCATTCAAAACGACGTTAATAGGTCCTGTACAACTAATCTGTTTACAGGGACAACAACAACAACAAAAAAAAAAATGCCAATGCATTATGGTTTAGGACAGAATTTTTTGAAAGTTAAGTCTTTCTACTGCAAAAATAATAAGAATATTGAAATGTATTGTTAATATTCTAAAATAATGTTTTGTATAGAATATGGTATGATTAACTTTCTGATTTAAAGGGCTACAGTAAAATATTCAGAGAGATCAAAAGCTGTAATTATAATTTAATGGCTGCATTTCATTTTGCGTTAAGCCTTTTTAACTCTTTCCAAAATGCCTAAGAGTAATTTTAAAATCAATTAGTCTATCTGTATATTTTTCAGTCCTTCTGTCTGTTGTGTGATAACGTTGTAAAGTTTGCGTTGACGCAAACTCCATCTTAACTTAATTAGATCACTAAATGGATAAGTAAGAGAACACAAGACTTGAATTAACAATAGTTAAAGTTTATTTGAGCAGATTAATGGGAGGGTGGCCTGGCAATTAAACTACCTCAGTCAGTGTATTACTCAATCAATATATATATCAACAATTAAATTAGATTATCTTAAATATCTCACCCCAGCAAGCAATTGAAGATGTAGCGACATTTGCACTCGTAACTCCACTGCTGCGACTTCACTTTCGATCAGAGGATTCCCTACAGATCGAAATTCACTTTCACGAGCGCTAGCAAATACTCGTACTAACACTCATCATGACTTATTCCTCACTCCTCTAAATTTCTACTACTCAATATTCGCCAAAGTAAGACTTTCAACAATCCACTATAATACTCCAATATCCACACTATAATATGCTCCGACATCCACTATATTATCCTCCAACATCCACTCCCATCTACTAAAACCATGGCCATTTTATACTTCTTCCTACATCCTCCTCTCTCTTCATTTCAATCCGTCCTTTTAAAATCACTTCTAATTTATCTAACATTCAAAATCTAAGTCTTTCATTGCAGCACCCTGCCGACACAAAGCTAACTCGACCTCAACTTTCGCCGAGTCACTGGCGACGAAGCGATTTTAACCGTCCCCACTTTCTACTTTGCTGGATCCAGCTTAATTAAAACAACTGTGGTGACGTTCTGACGTCTCAACCTCACAACGTAGGCAAAGAATATTAAAAGTTATTCGATACAACAATTACGTACAGTTGGAAGGTGTTACTAACCAATGGGTGCTGCATGATTTTTCGTTCTTGTTTAAGTCTTAACCTGTTTTCAATTTCTGTATCTATGTACCCGAATCTCCATTTGTCTATCTGTCCGTGTACCGCACTTAGCGTCCGGAAATATTTTCTGAATTTTTAAAAATATATATATGTTGTTCATATTCACTATTGAATGTTCCCAAATAAAAAGGGCATTAATAGGTACTGTACAACATGTTTATGTACAGGAACAAGCAAAAAATGCCAATGCGTTGCATTTTAGGACATACATTTTTATAATTTACATTTAAAGAACTTTCATACTGTACTTTCAACTGTAAAATCATAAAGAAATTGGCATTTATTGTTAATTTGCTTAAATAATGTTTTGTATAAAATATGATTTTGTTAACCTTCAAATTTACAGGGCTACACTAAAATTTTCAGATAGATTAAGGACTGGAATTACAATAGAAGAGCGACGGTTTCTTTTGTGTTAAGCATTTTTAACACTTTCAAACAGTGTTTAAGAATGATTAGGAATTCAATTAGTCTGTCTGTATGCCTTTTAGAACTACTGTTTGTTTGTTGTGTGATAACGTAAGTACAAAACTTTCAAAGTTATAAGATACAACAATTATGTGCAGGTGGAAAGTGTTAATAATCATTGCGTAATGCATGATTTTTCGTTCTTTTTTTATAGTTTATAAAATACTTAATACCACATAACTATTTCAAGATAATATGTTGTGTAACTCTATGTGCAACTCTGCCTTTAACAGTGTGTGTAACTCTTCCTTTTTATTAACAGTGTGTGGAACTTTGTGTGTAAATCTGCTGTTTGTTAACAGTGTGTAACTCTTCTTTTTTTTAACAGTGTGTGTGTAATTCTGTGTGTATTGCTGAACTTTTCTAACAGTGTACGTAACGCTATGTGAAACTGACACTGTGTGTGCAACCCTGTATGCAATTAACAGTGTGTGTGTAGCTCTTCTTTCTTAATAACAGTGTGTGTAACTCCATGTGTAATTTTGTTTTTTATTAACAGTTTTTTTTTTAACATTGTGTGTGTAACACTGTGTGTATCGCTGATTTTTAGCAAACAACGTGTGTAATTTTACTTATGTGTAACTAACAGTATGTGTAACCCTGTACGTAATTAAAAGTGTGTGTGCAACTCTGCCATCTTATTAACTCTTTGTGTAACTCTTTATTAACAGTGCCTTTTTATTAACAGTGCATGTAACTCTGTATATATTCCTGCCTTTTTATTAGCAGTGTGTGTAATTAAATGTTCAATTCTTTTTTTTTTTTTTTTTTGTACAATGTGTGTAACTTTGCGTGTATCACTGATTTTTTGCTGTGTATAATTCCGCCTTTTTATTAACAGTGTGTGTAACTCCGTATGTAAATCTCCTTTTTTTTTTTTTTTTTTTTTTTTTGACAATGTGTGTAACGCTGTGTGTACCGCTAATTTTTTGCTAACAGTGTGTGTGTAACTTTGCATTTTTATTAACAGTTTGTGTGTAATTGTGTGTGTAACTCTACATTTTTATTAACAGTTTGTGTGTAATTGTGTGTGTAACTTTGCCTTTTTATAACAGAGTGTGTAACTCCGTGTTTAACTCTTCTTTTCTGAGTACTGTATGTGTAACTCTGATTCCATGAATATTTACGGGAGATAGAGCACGGAGAGACAGACAGACAAACCTAAGTCATTAACACTTTTCAACTTTATTGGAAAGTGAAACATTTAGAAAGTGATAAAAACGCTTATTGTAAACGAAAATGCAATTCAAGCAATTTTCCAACAATACCTCTTAATGTATCTGAATATTTTTGTGTGGCCTTGTAAATATAATGCTAATAATATTGTATTTTATGGAAGGCATTCTTTTGTGCATATGAATAATATATATATATATATATATATTTACGACTTGTGCAAAGTAAAATCATTAAAATTTGGTGCTTAGAAATACCTTCCATAGAACGCAATGCTTTTAAATACTTTCGGATGTCCCTGTATACAAACCAGTGATGATATTTACTTTAATTAACACGGGGAACATTCGGCAGTGGATTTAAATGATATATTTCAATTTCATTAAAATTTGTTTAAAGTAAACGTATCAAAATACGGTTTATAGAAATATCTATCATGGAACAGAGTGCTTTGGAAAATTTTGGGTGTCCCTGTAGACAAATCAGAAGAGGAATTCCCTCCATTTTCAATAGGGAACATCCGATAGTGAACTTGAATACGATATATCAGCTTCTAGAAATTCCATGAAAATTTACAGGAGTTCGACTGCGGACAGACAGACAAACCGAAGTCATTGACACTTTTCAACCTTGCTGGAAAGTGTTAAAAAAAAGAACGAAAAATCATGCCGTACGCACTGGTTATTAATATTCTCCAATTGCACGTGCTTGTTGTATCGTATAACTTTCAATATTCTTTGCCTGCATTATCAAACAAAGGAGAGAAGCACAGAAAAATATACAGATTGACTAATTCAATTTAAAACCGCTCTCAGACATCGTTGAAAAACGTTAAAAAGGCTTAATGCAAAAGAAAATCCAGCCGTTAGATTATAATTGCTTCCCTTAATGTATTTGAATATTTTAGTGTAGTCCTGTAAATCTGAAGGTTGATCATATCATATTCTATACAAAACATTTTTTTAGAATATTAAAATACATTTCAATTTATTTATAATTTTTACAGTAGAAAGTTATTTAGATGTGATTTATAAAAATGTCTGTCCTAAAACGCAAAGCATTGGAAGTTCCCTGTACACAAACACGTTGTGTAGGACATATTAATGGCATTTTAAATAGGAAACATTCCATAGTGAACTTTAATAACATATATCAATTTTTCAAAATTCTGAAAATATTTAAGAACTCTCGGGACGAGAGCCAGAAAGAAAGACAGACAATCGGACAGAAAGATAACCAAATTAAAATCATATTCGCGCTTAAAAATTGTTAGAAAGTGTTAAAAATGCTTATTGTAAAAGAAAATGCAATTACAGCGAATTTTTATTAATAGCTCATAATGTAACTTAATATTTTTATGTGGCCCGGTAAGATTAATACTAATCATACTGTATTTATAAAAAGCATTCCTTTTTGCATATGAATAACATATTTCAATTGCATTAAGATTTGTGCAAAGTAAAGTTATTAAAATTTGGTTTGCAGAAATACCTCTCATACAACGCAATACTTGCAAGTCTCCCTGTACGCAAAACAGTGGTAATATTTTCTCCATTTCACATAGGAAACATCCGATAGCGAACTTGAATAACATATTTCAATTTCATTAAGATTTGTGTAAAGTAACGGTATTAAAATATGGTTTATAGAAATGCCTCTCATAGAAAAAAAAAATAGTTTGCAGTACTTTCCGATGCCCCTGTACACAAACCAGTAGAGGTATTCACTCCATTTTTAATAGGGGACATCCGATAGTGAACTTGAAAAACATATATTAGTTTCAAGATATTCCATAATTATTTACCGGAGTTAGAGCGCCGAAAGACAGACAGATGGGCAGACAAACAGATACACAGATACACAAATTGAAATTATATTCACACTTAAAAATTGTTAGAAAATTTTAAAAACGATTAATGTAAATGAAAGTACAATTCCAGCAAACTTTTCTTAATAGCTCTTTATGTATCTGAATATTTTTTTGTTGCTCTGTAAAACTAATACTAAACATACTATATTCTATAGAAAGCAATCTTTTGTGCATATGAATAACACATTTCAGTTTCATTAAGCTTTGTGGAAAGTAAAGTTATCAAAATTTGGTTTATAGAAATACTTCTCATATAACGCAATGCTTTGGTATGCTTTTAAGTGTCTCTGTGCCCAAACCAGTGGTGGTATTTACTCCATTTAATATATAAAACATCCGATAGTGAACTTGAATGACATTTCTCAATTTCATTAAGGTTTGTGTACAGTAAAGGTATTAAAATATGGTTTATAGAAATATCTCTCATAGAACACAATGCTTTGTAAAAGGTTTGGGTGCCTCTGTACACAAACCAGTAGAGATATTAACTCCTTTTTCAATAGGGAACATCCGATAGTGAACTTAAATAACATATATCAGTTTCAAGAAATTACATAAATATTTACTGGAGCTAGAACGCGGACAGACGAACAGACAGATACTTAAATTGAAATTATATTCACACATGAAAATTGTTAGACAATGTTAAAAACGCTTAATGTAAACGAAATTGAAATTATAGCAAATTTTTATGAACAGCTCTTAATGTAACTGAATATTTTTGTGTGGCCCTGTAAATCTAATGCTAATCATGCTATATTCTATGCAAAGCATTCTTTTGTGCATATGAATTACATATTTCAATTTCATTAAACTTTGTGGAAAGTAAAGTTATTAAAATTTGGTTTATAGAAATACCTCTCATAGAACGCAATGCTTTGGAGTACTTTCGAGTGTCCCTGTGTACAAACTAGTGGTGGTATTTATTCCATTTTATATATGAAACATCCGATAGTGAACTTGAATAACATGATTCAATTTCACTAAGATTTGTATACAGTTAAGGTATTAAATATGGCTTACAGCAATACCTCTCATAGAACACAGTGCTTTGGAATACTTTCGGGTGTCCCTACAGGAGTTAATGCGCGGGCAGACAGGCAGACGGACAGAGGGACAGACAAGCCTAAGTAACTTTTATTCCTTGTTGGAAAGTGTTAAAAAGGAAAAAATGCTTAAACTTCCCTTAATATATCAACTGTAAATTTCGCCGCATTTAAGGGATAAAATTTGTCGCATTTAGGAAAATGGTGTAAACAGACCCTTAAATGCGATAAAAATTTTAAACCCCTCTTTTAAAAAAAATGTAGTATTTTTTTTAATTTTCTTCTGGTAGGTATAAAGTGTATTCAAGCACATGACGTAACAGTGGTTATTTGACCTTGAAAAATAAAAGGATAAAATTACAGTTACTATTTGAAAATTTTTTATCGCAATTAGGAAAAGACGTCGGAAAGCCATAATGGACAATGCTTACTGCAAAAGAAAATTCCACTAGAAAAAACCTTTAAAATTTAATGAAAAGTTTCGCGAACTGTTCTTGAAATATGTATGTTCCATTATGATTTATAAGTTTGTGATTTAAGCATTTAGATTTTCAGTAGAAGAACTTTGTCGCATTTATGGGTTATCGCATTTAGGCACAATAACCTTATATGTATTTTTTCCTCTTCCCATCGGTGAGCATCGAACGCACAACCCTTGGGTGCGTAGCTCTGTAATCTGACCACACAGCCAACGGTTCTTGGCTAAATATTTCTGAATATTTAAATTAGTTTTTTCAAGTATTTTTTTAGTACGACTATTTCTTTCAATCTGCTATTTATTAAGACTATTTCTTTCAATCTGCTATTTTGCGTAGTTACCAATTTATAGTGTTCCACTTCAAAAGATCCTGCTAATATCCAGTTTTATTATTTAATTCTCTAATACTCTTACTCTATCCCTATTTTCTCTCTTACTCTAATGCTCTAATATTCTCTCTCTAATTTTGCTATTTAATTCTTCAATTTAAACCAAATCTATCTTAAAAATTTTGTGAAATCCGTAAAAACATATATATATATATATTTCAACTTACCATCAGTGAGGATCGAGCTCACAGTCTTCGGGTTCGTAGTTCTGTTCTCTGACCACATAGCCAACGGGTCTTGGCTGAATGTTAATGGATCATATTAATTAATCTGTGATGAATTTTGAGTATAATTTAAGTATCGAATAATCAGTTTATATATATATATACATATATTAATATTATGTTTTGTTCTGTAGAAATTGACACTGTTAATTATTAACAACAAATGCGAAATTGCTTTTAAGATTATTTTAAAAATAAAATATTTAGTAAATAAGTATTAAGAAATTAAAGGAAGATACTATACAATCAATGCATTCAAATTCCAATAATTTATTTGGAATTAAAAATCAGTATACTATTTGAATATGTGTTTAGGAATTTTACTGAAAGCCCTCTATTACTTTTTTTTTTTTTTTTTTTTTTTAAGAGTGTTAAAACACAAATATCATTAGTCCTGTCGTACTAAATTAAATTCTGTCACAGACAGAATTTCATCCATAGTCTTGTATTTTATTTTATTATTACTTAGCAGGAACGTACCCTGACGCCGCACTATTTTTCGCCTGATGAAAAGTCGTGTTAACTTATTTTGATCCAAAATAAACAATTGTCGCAAAATAAATAAATAAATATATATATATAAATAATTGTTCTGTAGAAATTGACACTGTTAATTATTAACAACAAATGCGAAATTGCTTTTAAGATTATTTTAAAAATTAAAATATTTAGTAAATAAGTATTAAGAAATTAAAGGAAGATACTATACAATCAATGCATTCAAATTCCAATAATTTATTTGGAATTAAAAATCAATATACTATTTGAATATGTGTTTAGGAATTTTACTGAACGCCCTCTATTACTTTTTTTTTTTTTTTTCTTTTATCCATAGTCTTGTATTTTATTTTATTATTACTTAGCAGGAACGTACCCTGACGCCGCACTCATGCTTACTATTTTTCGCCTGATGAAAAGTCGTGTTAACTTATTTTGATCCAAAATAAACAATTGTCGCAATATATATATATATATATATATATATATATATATATATATATAAATAATATATAAACTTAAAAGAGAGTCATAGATGAATTTTGTGGACAAGTTAGAAAACATTTATCGCAAAGAAAGTATAATATATATATATATATATTAATGCAGCAAGTGTATATGCATTTCATTTATATATTAAATGTTACATTCGTTTATAGAAAACAAGGGGATTTCAAAGTACATATTACTCAAATGTGCTAAAATAAAATAAAGTACAGGGTATTTTAAGAACATTGTCCTAGACTTTAATTTCATAAATGTTAATCTTAGAATCACATAATGAATTCCAAAATTTCATTAAAAAAAAAAAATAATAATAATAATAAAAATTCTTGAAATTGATTAAAAGTTTCAGATAACTAAATTTTAAAAAACACAAAACGTATTACTATTATTATTATTATTATTAATTATTATTAATCTCTCTCTCTCTCTCTCTCTCTATATATATATATATATATATATATATATACATTGTAAATCCCCAATACAAAAATATTTTCCAATGACAATGAGAGTAAAATGTTCTCCCATTCACTAATAAGACGGAGTACAACATTATAGTAGGTATCATTAAACGCGTCCAAGGATATGTACAAATAAAAAATGCTAATAATTTTTTTTTATTTTCACCTTCCAGCCATATAAGAGAAGTTTTGTTAATTATGAAAAATTCGACTACGAGTTTCTGTGAATCTATACGTTTTAAGGTTTCTTGAGTTCGGGATCTGCTAGTTTTAGGAGGATATATGTATGTGTGAGTGAGTGAACTCGATAGCATCTAAACGTTTCATTCAATTTAGATGAAATTTAATAGGCATGTCCTAAGTCATCGTCGCAAGAACTATGTAAGTGTTCATACAACTCATAGTTTTTGTCTGTACGGTGAATGCCCGATCTGGAAAAGTATTGTCCGTCCTAACGCACTTGATTGGACTTCTGATAAAAAATAAAAGTAATCCTCCCCCCCCCCCCCCAAATCCTTTGAAATGTGACGCCATAAACAAAGGGCATAAATGTGCCTCATCTCTCAGCTCAAATTTGATATATAAAAAATGTGGCAGAACACTTTTCATTTATAAAGATTCCATTTTCTCTCTATTGCAAAGATTGTAATAAATAAAAGCGATGTCAATTTAAAAAGAGTAATGGAGCTTATTCGTCTGATTCAAATTCTTCTTGTTCTTCTTCTTGATCTTCTTCTGGTTCTTGTTCTTGTTCTTGTTCTTCTTCATCTTCATTTTGAGAGCAAGTAAATTGCGTTAATAGCGACGTATCGCGTGTCATCTCGTTAGAATCAAATGAATCCTCCACTGTTGGTGATTCAACATTAGAACACGACTGGCCTTGACAATTTGTACATGCCAGAGAACAAAACAGTCCAACTTTTTTGCAACCACATTTAGCGCTGCATCCCTTTTTGCAGTTGCAAAAAATTGTGTTCAGCAGTTTTTCCGGCGCAGGTGGGAGTAAAGTTTGAACTGGTTCTAATGTATTGTTGACCAACTTCCAACCCCTCTTTGTAGGGTCTAGCTGATAACCAAACCACACTCGAACTTGATAATATTCCCGGAAAAGATGTTGATGAGCAGCATCTGAGGTTGGAGGAAGACAAGCTAATTGAACTTGTTTTTTTTTTTAGTATTTTTAATGAAACATGCATATCGATACTTATCTAAGCAGGTAGTTTTTTTATTAGCTCCGTACATAGAAAGAAGAAAGCGAATGTCGTTGGTGATGACTTCTTGTTGAGTTGAATTACTGTTTTTAAAAACTTGAGCACATTGAACTAAATCTTGTTTTTTAAACATTTTGAAAACTGTTGTTTTACCTCTCCTGAAAAATGCAGATGTCGTATCACAGCCAGTTATTGCGTGTAAAAATAGTACATGATTTTGACTCTTTGCAAAAGTAGATAAACTTTTTGAAGAATATATTTCCGATTGATGTTGAGCTTTTCCTGGTTTTAAGAAGAAAATAGTTTTTGCAGTTGGAGTTCGAGCAGTGAGTAATACGAGTAAGTCTACATCTTCACCACCAACAACAGTTATATTTGTCACATTTAATTGCTCTATTGCTGTTTCAATAATCAGTACATCAGCATCATTATTAGCTTGTTTTACCAATATATTTTCAGTTATGTAGGATCCTCCCATCGTTTCCCTCCTATCCTATTTTATAGAATAGATTCGTTTCCTCTCCACCTCCGAGTCATATGACCCGTCTTTAATCTTTGGCTAAGTAGTAGCCACGCACACAATTGAACAGGGGACAGATGTTGTCTCGAGGTTACACTGGTGTATAAATGAAGGGACTGGGTTTCATTTTACCTGATATTCTTATAGTTATAACTTATTTATATTTTAAGTGTAAGTTACAAAGACCGATAGAAAAATAGTTTAACATATATTAAAACTCTAGAGATGTATGTGGCGTACTCATGCATATTATGACTATTACAACTTTTTACAACTTTTTGGATCGTAATATCTAAGAAACGGTGGCTTGTAGGAAAAAAAAAGTATTGATACATTTTTTGTAGATAAATTTATGATCTACAGTTTTTGTCTGAGGTATTTTTATGATAAAACTTACCGTTTTGCTGAAAATCGCGAAAAACTCATTTTTTTTTTACCTTTGACCTTGAGTAAAATTTTTTCCATACACCGGAATGGTGGGGAATTTCAAAATTTTATTTATAATTATATTTTGAACAATTTTACTGATTATCAGCTTGTTGTAAGTTTACGTATCTTCACTCTTATTTTTTGGTCTAATTTGACCAGACTAAAAAGAATTTCGTATCATTAATCTTTATATGGTATTTCTTAAAAGTGTATTTTAGCATGGTTACACCCCCTCAAATATAATGAAATGTTATTAGAATGTTTTTCTGTGAAAAAGTGTGGGCAAAGAATCAGTAATTAGTTTACACGGTTATACAAAATAATTCCGATATGTTATGCAATAATTTTGCATGAAATTTGGTACAAGTATTTATGAGTTACAAGGAATTACGCAAAGCTATCAGTTACCAGGAATATGTAGTATATATACAAATAGATATAGAATGAAAGACACAGCGGGGGGATTGAAGGGGCGGGAGCCCCCTCAGAAACGTATCAGGAGGTCAATATGGTAGCGAGTCAATATATATATTATATGGTCTAAATAAAAATGATCTGTTGAATAACATGCGATGCAAATAGGACGTTGAGGCTCTTGATCTGCAGATCCACAAGTTAAATTACTTATACTATGTAGTAATACAAACTGAACGTTTACTATGCCATATTTATTCATGCGACTAATACTGTATGGATTTTGTATAATATTTATATAATTTTTTTGGATGAAATCAGAATCGATAATATGTTTCTCTTTTATGCTACAACGTATATATAAATTAATACATTCTATAATTTTATTTTATCTCATATTTTAATTAATTTCCTTATACTATGCAGTAATGAAAACTGAAGGTTTCTTATGCCACACTTTTCATAATCAGTATAAAACTTTGAAGCAACACTATAAGAAGCAAGAACTCGCAAAAAGTGTTTGGGGTCAAAAGAAAACACGATTTTTCATCAGGCGAACACAGTAGGCACCTGTGCAGCAAATAAAAAAACGGCAATGCACAAAGCCGATTTTAATGAAGCGTAAAAACATATAAAGCTGAATATAAATATAAATACTGGTGTGACCAGAATTATAAAATGAAAGATGAAAACAAATAAATAAAATCTAAATAGAATGGCATAAGTAAACGAAAACTGAAGTTATGTAAATAATTTCCAAGCGCCAGACAAGAACGGAAATTTACTTACACAACTGTGGTTTTCGTTTAATTTTGACATTATTTTTAGATTTTATTTTATTTTTAATTTAATTAATTAATTTTTTTCTTTCATTTTAAAATGCTGGTCACACCAGTTTTATATTTACAATCGTCTTTATTTTATTATTTTTTATCTTTTGCTTTTCACTAAAATCGGTTTTGTGTGGAGCCGATTTGTATGCGGCACTCGTGCCTGCTTGTTCACCTGATGAAGGGTCGTGTTTTCTTTTAAACCGAAACAACTGTTGTGAATTCATGCTTCTTATGGTGTTAATTCAAAGCTTTATACTGATTACTTTTAAACGCGATCTCTGTGGTGCATTTTTATAATTTTTGTTGCTTTATACTTATTCATGCCACTAATACTCTACACATTTTGTATAATATTTGAATAATTTTTTGGAATTAAATTGGCATTGATAAAGTGTTTCTCTTTTATGCTACATTTTATTACGTTATACATTTACGTTTAAATTTAAACTGGTGCATTTGTGACCATAATTTGAGTGTATTTTGGTTCCTTTACCAGTTTTTTACATTATGGTTTTCATTATAAATGTTTAAATGAGTTATTTTTATACCCCATACACTTGTTTACAGCTGCAAAACACTTCTACAGTTGTGTATTATTTAATGCTATGCTATGCTTTTCTTTTCTTTTTTTCTTTCTTTTTTTTTTTTTTTTTTTTACGTATTTTAATTAAATTCCTTATAGTATGCAGTAATGAAAACTGAAGTTTTGTGATTCCATATTTATTCAGGTCACTAATACTGTATCTCTTGTATGTTATGTTTTATTACGTTATTTACATTGAAAACCAAATTGACGCATTTGTGCGCATAATCTGAATACACTATAAGGGACAAAAAAATAAAAATAAAGTAAAAATAAAATAAATAAATAAATAAATAAATAAGGCCACACTTGGATATTTTCATTTTCTCTTTCTTCAACTGCCAATTTTATCGTTTAAAAGGCAAATTTTCGAACAGATTTTATTACGTCGTTCTCCACGTACACTTTAAGATTGATCCCAGTGTTAAAAATAAAATGTAACCGTGAGGAAAATTATAATTTTAGAAAGTATTTCAAAAATGGCAAGGATAAGGCAATTAACGATGCCACAAAATGAATTAATTTTAGAATGAAAATAAAAAAATAATTTAATACGTGAGATGGTAAAATAATTAAATGTTAACGAAATATTGGTGAGATAGTTTTTAGGAAGATATAAATTTTAATATATTTCAATATGTTATTATTTTAATATACTATTATAAATATTGAAGACATTTATATAAAAAAAGTACAATTAATACTGTTTTGTTGAATAAATCCTTGTCGAATCATGTTCTTAAACTCACTAAGAACATGAATCGACAAGGATTTATTTAACAAAGCAGTATTACAGTCGGCTGCAGAATTATTCGAGCACTAGCCAATAATTCCTATATTTAAAAAGTACACTTAAGACTGTTATGCTAAGTAAATCCTTGTCGAATCATGTTCTTAGACTGATTAAGAACATGACTCGACAAGGATTTATTTAACAAAGCTGTATTAAGTGTACTTTTTTTTTGGCAAGGATTATTGCTAGTGCTCGAATAATGTTGCAGCCGACTGTAAGTGTACTTCTTTTACATAGGAATTATTGCTAGTGCTTAAATAATTTTGCTGCTGACTGTACGCCATGAATATTTATGCAATTCGGTGGCCTATATAAGGAAAGGGCATGTTTACAAACAAACGCTCCGTCAATCAATCTTTGCCACTCTCGAGTGGCAAAAGATCAACCTGTATTGGTGGACATGCCAATGTTATGCAACTTTACCCGTAACGTGACTGCGAGTGACGTCACGTGCCCTTTCCTTATTACACCTACAGTTAAGACTACTATATAACAGGCTGAATCATTCGCCGCCATTTGTACGTCAAGTCCGTCATTGCTAAACTTAAGATTACTATATAATAGTCTTATATAGTCTCATATAATAATCTTATATGATAGTTCGTCACTGCCAAACCTATGACTATTATATAATAGTCTTATATAATATCATATAATAGTCATCACAGTAGTCTTAGTTTTAGCAATGACGTACTTGACGGACAAATGGCGGCGAATGATTCAGCCTGTTATATAGTAGTCTTACCTACAGTCAGCAGCAAAAGTATCCGAGCACTAGCCAATAATTCCGATGTCAAAAAGGTACACTTAATACTATTTTGTTAAATAAATCCTTGTCGAATTATGTTCTTAGACTGACTAAGAACATGCTCGACAAGGATTTATTTCCCAAAGCAGTATTAAGTATACTTTTTTAGACAGGGATTATTGCTAGTGCTCGGATACTTTTGCTTCCGACTGTACTGAAACAGCGCTGGATAGGGTTAATATTTGGAGAGTTATGCTTCCCTTAAATCAAAGAATCCAAAGGATTGGCGCTACCGGCTCTTCCTTAATATTTACTGCTCTGTCAAGTGCTCGATTTTACACGGAAGTACACCCTTAGGAATGACTCCCAGCTTGCCATTAATAGCCCACTGCATACCTGTAGTGCGACCCATTCAATCTGTCCCTCAACTACATTGTTTCTTTTCTGAAAAGGAATTATGGGTAATCTATGATATTTTCTTTCATAGAGTCTGAAATTGCGAAACTTTTATGGTCTTGAATAATAAACATTTGATTACTTTAGAATAGCGATTGTAAATTGCGAAATACATTTAATATGAAAGTTTCGAAGTGTAATAAATTTTTTTTAGGCTTCCGTTCCTGTCACACTTCTAACAGTGGCGGCTCTTGAACCGAAAATAGGTTAAGAGCTAAAAAGTAAAATTTAAGTAATTTTAATGCCTAACTTTTATTAAGCATAATTTCAACTAAAAATTAACTAAAAATACTCATTTTATTTAAATATAAATTTATACTCTATAATTGAATAGTGTAAAAAATTAGGTGAAGTGCCTCTTCACCTATTTTCGGTCCACGAGCCGCCACTGACTTTTCGCCAGCCTTCGAGAAGAGGGAGCCTTCCCCGCTTCAGCATCTCTCAGAGCAACTATTTTTATGGTACATGGAGGTCATTGCAGCTACGGTGGATTTCTCGTGCATCAACCACCATTAATTTACACAATGGTCTATGGCTACAGCGCCTAGAAGACGTAGTGTGGCAATTGATTAGTAAAATCGCGTTCTAAAAATTAAGCCTTTTACCAGAGGTCAGCGTGATCGAGATTCTTGTTGGAAAAATC
The DNA here is from genome assembly GCA_963930645.1 of Salticus scenicus. Lineage (NCBI taxonomy): Eukaryota > Metazoa > Arthropoda > Arachnida > Araneae > Salticidae > Salticus > Salticus scenicus. The sequence goes on along the minus strand of OZ005651.1, from coordinate 121,032,173 downwards.
GAAACTGTGTGTTTACTGGTTACTTATTTTCCTAGGTCACGTGTTCAAATTGAGGAGCAAACATTCAAACCATGATTTCTCCTACGGATACAACTTTTCAGACAACACATAAACTATTAAATTAAAAAGTAATTAAACTTAAAACCTAATTATCGTTTGTTTAGCTGTATTACTAGATACCAGGAAAATATGTAACTATATCTAGGTACAGTCGGCTGCAAAATTATTCGAGCACTAGCCAATAATTCCTATATTTAAAAGTACACTTAAGACTGTTTTGCTAAGTAAATCCTTGTCGAATCATGTCCTTAGACTGATTAAGAACATTACTCGACAAGGATTTATTTAACAAAGCTGTATTAAGTGTACTTTTTTTTTGGCAAGGATTATTGCTAGTGCTCGAATAATTTTGTAGCCGACTGTAGATATGTAGACATACTATTTTTATGCTAAGTTTATAGAAAAAACATTTATTTTTGGAGAAAACACGGTTTGAATATTTGCTCCTCAATTATACCTCTGGGAGGGGGGGGGGTCACCAAAGCGGGGAGCCATCCCCTCTGTGGAGGATCAGAATTGTGATGGCATATCTCCGGACCATTCTTAGGAGTACGTCCTAGACTGCTGCCAATTATCCCTAGAGCAGTTCTAGTGTGACGTTAAATCCAAACAATCAGCCAGTCAACCTAGATCACGTGAATGAGCAGACGAAATTGGGAAGAGCCCATTCAACTCTTATGCAATATTTTCGATTTGAGCAAGAATTTCGATTGCAGTACTATCTGGGGAGGCTTAATTTTCCGAGCAGTATTTTAAGCATTGCGGTTATAAGCAGTTGTCACACTGTATATTCTAGGCGTTGTACTTTGGCCGACTCGAGTATCAAACCCTCAATCTGCGAACAAGAGCTCGACGCTCTATCGACTGGGCTATCGCAGTCCTACCCCTATGAAATGTGGTGTAAAATGAAGACTTGGATTTCAGCTTAACGACGAAACCATAATTATTGAGGAATTTGAAGGTAGGCCCGAAAACGCTCCAAATGCTTTGATTAAAGAAAATACTACAGTACAAATAGTATAAGAGCTATAGTCGGCAGCAAAATTATTGAAGCACATATCCATACTTTTCATATAAATATTTTTTACTTTGATCGCTAATTTTTATCATCAGCTTACATTTTTATAAACAGTATAAGACTAAGATCATAACTCGACAAATATTTACTTAATAAAACAGTATTAAGTATGCATCTTTAAGTAGGAATTATTGCTAGTGCTACAATAATTTTGCTGCCGACTACCAAATAGAAACTCGACGCATGTTCAAAATGGTTACGACTTATAAAATGCAGATTGCAAAGAAGCAGAAAATATTGATATACTCAGGTCTCAAATTTAAGGCTTCAATTGCTAAGTACAAGGTTCGAGTACTAGTTCATGCATGGACATCCGCTTTAGTTCGGAATCCACTTGAAGCAGTAAATCCGGATCTAATGAGTCTAAATATACAAAAAATGACCGTAGAGGGACACATCAAACCCAAACCCTCAAGGAACAAACAATTCATTTTCAGGAATGAATTTTTCGTGTGACTCCTGTCCTGGTCACTCCTTTAGTTGTGTTTCGGAAATTCTAAGTTGACCGGGACTTTTTCAAAATACAAAAAAAGAGAGTGTCAAATGCTATTACATATTCCAAGAATCATCAATTCGAAAGAGAGGCAAAAACACTATAAAGGGAAATTTGCTATGGAAAATGTGAAGAAAGTAGGATCAGAAATTAGAAAGAAAAAGAAAGAAGATAGAGAGGAAGGAACTAGAAAAAATACTGGGAAGAGGAGAATAGAACTAGAAAAGATAGCAGCAAAAAAAAAAAAAAAAAAAAAAAAAAAGAAAGAAAGAAATGCAAAAATATCAAAATGAAAGAAGGAAAACATTTCAAAAATACTCTAAGGTAGCAGAAATACTTTCGTTTAATATTTTTTTTTTTTTTTTTTTTTTTTTTTTCAGTAGAATAACTTTTTATTTTGCCCATTTTTGCAAAAATTCAAAAGCGTCACAAGCTGGAGCAAAAGGTATCCAGTACTGGGTTTTAACATGTCTACTACTTGCGCATTTTTAATTTTCCGTACTTACACACATATATATGTATGTGTGTGTATGTATGTACAGTTGGCAGCAAAAGTGTCCGCACACTAGCCAATAATTCCGATCTCAAAAAGGTACATTTAATACTATTTTGTTAAATAAATCCTTGTCGAATCATGGTCTTAGACTGACTAAGAACAGAACTCGATAAGGATTTCTTTAAGAAAGCAGCATTAAGTGTACTTTTTTTTAAACAGGGATTACTGCTAGCGCTCGGATACTTTTGCTGTCAACTGTATGCATGCTAGAATTAAAAACTTTCGCAGTAGAGTCATTTAGAGAAAGAGTTAATTGAAGTAAAATTCTGGTTCATTTTACAGTCTCTCTAGTTTTAAAAAATGCACAAAATGATATAGTTAACCAAAATACATTTTAATTAGATTGCAGTTTGTTAAAAGTGAAGTATAAGTTTGCAAATTGCCGAGTGCGATTTTCTAGCAAGGTGCCTAGATCAGGTGACAATACATTTTTTTCCCTAATTAGATTTCGCTAAAGTTTCAGGAAATATAAAGTATCTATTGTTTATTTTTATTTTCAATCCGTTTTAACACAACAAAAATATTATTAAATTTTTGAAGTACTAAGAACTTGATGCATTATAGCCATTTAAATTAGGGGAATATGTTCTATTTAAGGTACAGTCGGTAACAAAAGTGTCCGAACATTAGCGAAAATTCCTATGTTAAAAAAATACACTTCATACGGTTTTGTTAAATAAATCCTTGTCGAATCCTGTTCTTAGTCAGTGTAAGAACATGATTCGATAAGGATTTATTTAACAAAACTGTATGAAGTGTACTTTTTTTACATAGGAATTTTTGCTAGTGTTCGGACACTTTTGTTACCGACTGTAAGTGTACCAGTGATAGTCGCAATACAAATAGACACTTTTAAATTTAAACTTTAAGCTTTCTAACACGTGCATAGGTTCGCTCTGCTTTCAGGATTTGTGTTATAAACCGCTACAAATAATGTCTTGGGGTTACATGCAAGCGGAACGCTTGCAATTTCGATGACGTAAATTTTGCCGGTTTTTTTGCAAATACAGTCGGCAGCAAAAGTACAGTCGGTAACAAAAGTGTCCGAACACTAGCAAAAATTCCTATGTAAAAAAAGTACAATTCATACTGTTTTATTAAATAAATCCTTATCGAATCATGTTCTTACACTGACTAAGAACAGGATTCGACAAGGATTTATTTAACAAAACCGTATGAAGTGTTCTTTTTTTACATAGGAATTTTTGCTAGTGTTCGGACACTTTTGTTACCGACTGTAACAGAGCACAAGCGAAAATTCCTATGTAAAAAAGTACACTTAATGCAGATTTGTTAAATAAATCCTTATCGAATTTTGTCCTTAGTCAGTCTAAGAACATGACTCAACAAGAATTTATTTAACAAAACAGTGTTAAGTGTGCTTTTTTCATACAGGAATTTTTGCTAGTGCTCGGATACTTTTGCTGCCGACTGCAGTCATACATTTGGAACACCTGCAAACGGCTTTGCAACTGGAAGTGTTTCAAAGCACCTCTTGTATGTACCCCTTGAATTACGACGGTTTTAAATCATCATCTGTAAAATGAAATCTATTTAGCTTAAACCAAAGAGTAGTGATGGAAGTAGAGTACGGATTCCTTATACTGGCTTAGGAGAAAAATTCCACGACCATCACTACGGTTTTTGGACCTTCTTTTGGCGATAATCGCTTTCTTGGCAACTGGTTCTTGAGATTTTGCATGTTTTTCAGAGTTTGGTGGAAACCACTGAGCTGAAGAACAACTGGAGCAAATGCTTTTAATAACTTTACACAGTGTTCCTGCGGGTGCCAGTTTTTCTGCAATCATTTGCCGTACAGAATCAAATCTTGCACGGCAGGCAACATTTGTCGGGTCGTCTATTACTATTATAGTCTTTAAACAATTAAAATTGTAACATCATGTTTAGCATATTTTTGTTCGAACAGACAACCTTTACATAATTTTACTTTGAAATATAAAGATATCAAATGCTTTCTGCCGTGCAACGCTCGGAAGACAAACCTTCCAAAAACGGCACTCAAAAACCGGTCTAGCATTTCCTGAAATCGGAATGTCGATTTCGCGAATGAATCGGTGGATTAGTGGGGATGCGATGTTCGGGAACAAAAACGTTACTAGTTCAGGGTCTGTTCTAATATCTAGTTCATGGCTGAAACAATGCGGGTTGAGTATATTTTAAAGTCGCATAGTAGCTATGCATTGAGCAATTGGGACGAACTAGGATTAACTCCTAATCCTAGGGGTGGTCCGGAGGCATGCTGTCGCAAATTTATTTCCGGCTTCGATAACTGACAGAGATATTTGTGCCTGAAACAGTGCGAACTTTTTAACTTGTTATTGCTTCTTATTTTAAATTAGGTAAACTAAATTTTGTTTGCTTTTTAGTTGCTTATTTTAAGCTTACTTCTTTTTTTTTACTTATATCACACGGCTAAAATAAGGATGCTAAATTAATTTATCTTGTTAATATTTTAGAATATTGCGTTTTTATGGATGTCCATCACAACTGATAATTTTAAGTGCTGCGGTTGCCCGGTCGGTAGAGCGCCGAGCTCGTAATTGGAAGATTGTGAGTTCAGTACTCCAGCCAGGCAAAGACCATCGTGTACACTAATGGTGGCTGGTGCACGTAAAATCCGCCGTGGCCGCAATGTCCTCCATGTTCCTATCCAAATTATACCTCTGGGGGTAACCGTAACGCGGAAGCCATCCTCTCCGTGGAGAACCAAAACTGTGATGGCATGTGTCCGGATTATCCTTAGGGATGCGTCCCAAACCGTCGCCAATTACCCATTGCGCAGTACTAGTGTGACGTTAAATCCAACGAACCAACCAACCAATACTTTGGCTGCTATTCACCAATAACTTCAACTCCCGATTGAACATGAAAATTTAAAAAGCCTATAAAGACGGGGTTCAACTTTTCAGCAAATTTTGCCGTGTTGTTTCTGCCTTTAGCAGTTTAAATATTTTCAGATTTTTTAGGTGAAAATAACCAATGAAAGATTATATGAAATCCTCGACGCTAGATGGCAGAAACAGCGTGCCAAATTTTGCTGGAAAGCTGTACCCTGCCTTTAGACGCTTTTCAAGATTTTGCATTGAACCGGTAGTTGAAGTTAATGGTGAATACGGCCATAAGAGAGGTAGAACCTGTAGTGGACATAGGGCGGTATTTTCCTAAATTTCGAATGCGCAACGGAATATCAATTTATTTCACTCAAAATCCCATCGGAATGTTTCAATATATTAGTTAGATGTTATTATATTAAAAGGAGACGTGGCACTAGATAACTAAAAATAGGAAATATCTTCACTGTCTTGAACGCCAAAGAGAATAATGAAATAGCAGACAGCTGTTTCGGTAGCATTTAGCGTACTGTCATCAATGCATAAAGAAATGAAAGGGAAGTACTCCTATATGTAAGAAAAGAATCTGATTCTAAGCAACCAATAAAGTTAGGTGGAATATGTGGTATTAGCTAATAGGAAATTGGGAAACAGTAGTTGTTAAAAATGTAAAAGAAATTAAAAAAGTGGGGATTAAATGTAAAATTTCCAATAATCAGAATGAGGAGGTACAGTCGGCAGCAAAAGTACTCGAGCACTAGACAATAATTCCGATGCCAAAAAAGTACACTTAAAACTGCTTGTTAAATAAATCCTTGTCGAATCATTTTCTTAGACTGACTAAGAACATGACTCGACAAGGATTTATTTAATAAAGCAGTATTAAGTGTTCCTTTTTTTAGATAGGGATTATTGCTAGTGCTCGGATACTTTTGCTGCTGACTGTACAGCGAAATCACAATAATTAATATTTGAATTTTGCTGCTACTTGATCGATTTGAGCTATTATTTTATAATCACAGAGAGTGCTTACATATTTTCATAATTATCTACTCCTATTGGCTGCTGATAGGCAATGTGTTTTGCTACAAGCTCTTTCAATCTAAAAACATCTGTACAGTCGGCAGCAAAAGTATCCGAGCACTAGCAATAATCCCTGTCGAAAAAAAGTACATTTAATACTGCTTTGTTAAATAAATCCTTGTCGAGCCATGCTCTTAGAACATGCTTCCTCAATGAACATGATTCGTCGAGGACTTATTAACAAAACAGTATTAAGTGTATTTTTTTGGTATCGGAATTATTGGCTAGTGCTCGGATATTTTTGCTGCCGACTGTATATAAGCATGAATACTAATAAAATTTATTAAGCAAATAAATAATACGTTGTGTTATTAAGAGCATTATTTGTAATTCGTTTTGGCCGCATACTTTATAGATTAAAAAACATCCCATTCTACTTAAATTGACTAATGTATAATAGTAATATCGTAGTATTACAGACTTGTATGCTTTTTAAATATTTACTGGTAGCTCGTAGCCGGAGCGGCGCTGTGGAGCTTCACCACTTTTCATTATTTTATTACTTTACAAAACATCTTTGAAAAGAAAATTATATTACTGCTTTACTTACTAGGAGAGGTCATGACATGGAAAATTCAGATCGGGACGAAATTACGCAAAATTGTAGTATACTGTGAAGGTAACAATACAGTAAAGAAGTTTATACTTTCCAGGGACCGTAAAACGTTAACAATGATAGACACAACGCACCACCTCAGCAAACTGTAAGAAAGATGTAATCTTAAATTTTGTGTTTTGCCCCTGAGGGAAGTGATGTAGGCAATAGCGTACAGTCGGTAACAAAAGTGTCCGATCACTAGCAAAAATTCCTATGTAAAAAAAGTACATTTCATACAGCTTTGTTAAATAAATCCTTGTCGATTCCTGTTCTTATACTGACGAAGAACAGGATTCGACAAGGATTTATTTAACAAAACCGTATGAAGTGTACTTTTTTGCATAGGAATTTTTGCTAGTGTTCGGACACTTTTGTTACCGACTGTACGTGTCATGTGACTAGCGAGTCGAAATGGCGGTGTCTGCAGTGGAAAAGATTTTTTGTGTTCTTGAATTTAGCAAAACGGATTATGCAACGACATTTCGATCATGATTCGAAAAAAAAAGTTCCAACTACAGTCGATAGCAAAAGTATCCGAGCACAAGCAATAATCCCTGCCTAAAAAAAGTACACTTAATACTGCTTTGTTAAATAAATCCGTGTCGAGTCATATTCTTAGTCAGTCTAAGAACATGATTTGACAAGGATTTATTTAACATAACAGTTTTAAGTGTACTTTTTTGACATCGGAATTATTGGCCAGTGCTCGGATACTTTTGCTGCCGACTGTAGAAAATCTATCTATCAATGGCATAAAAAGTTTAAAACTACTGGTTGTTTGTGAAAAAGTAAAATTCTTGGACGACAGACTGTATCGCAAGAAGTCGCCGATAGACATAGAGTTTCCACCGGCATTCCACCGGCATTCCAGAGCCACCTAAAAATTCTACCTAATTCCTTGTGATTGCTTCCTGGTATTCGCACCTCCCCTCCCAGTTGATCTAGCGGAGCTGAAACAGCGCATCACAGCCACAATCGATGGACTTGATTCAGATACCTTAACACGCGTTTGGATGGAAATGGATTACCGGCTAAATGTGTGCCGTGTGACTAAGGGGATCACACATAGAACTTCTGTGACTGTTTCTAACAAAACTTAATATAATCCCATACAATTCTGTTGCAGGTAACATATAATATTTTACATTGTTCTTGATTTATAGTGCATTGAAACTGTATACTTCTTTATGAATCACCCTGTATAGTTAAGCAGTAGCGCACACTAGCCACACATTGATTAGAAAAAAGCCTATAAAATGTCAGTATTTCTAAAATACAAGTTATTTCGGCAATATCTCAACGCTCTCGTGGTGTGCTCGGTAGCGTAAGCGGCGGCCACGCCGACGACTCGGGTTCGATGCTACCTGCAGGTAACTTTTTTTTAAAAATAATTATTTATTTATTTATCTAAACGTTTCATTTTAATTTTTACTTTCTTTCATAATTAAATTGAAAATTTGATTAAATAATAATTTTTAATTTTTGAGAATAAAAAAAAAAAAAAAAAAAAAAAATGTAGTTATATATATTTCTATTTGTAATATTTATAATTTCCTATAACTTAAAAATTAAATTTTAGCTTTGTTTTAACTATAAAATAAAGTAAAAATAAAGAAACTTTTTTTAAAAATATTATTTATTTATCTAAACATTTTACTTTTACTTTATTTTATGTATATTTAAAACTATGCTTAGCTTTGTTTTTAGAATTATAGAAAATATGTAAATACACCTGCTAACTATTTTACACTTCAGTCTATTTTTTAATTAACTTATTATTATCATTATTATTTTGTTTGTTTCTCTTTATTTCTGTATTTGTTATTCAGGGTTTTACTTATTTATTTTTTAATTGAATATTTTATTTATGTACTTACTTTGTTATTAAAGTTGCGGTTGATTGATTGTAAGGATGGATGATTGTAAAAGCTAATCTTTCGAATAATAATCCAAAATTTGAAAATTTAATAAACAAGCAGTTAGTGAATACTTTTTTTCCGCAAAAATTAAATAATTTTTATTTATTTTTCAATTATTATTATCAAATTTTCAACTTAATTATAAAAGAAAGTAAAAATTAAATGAAATATTTTGGTAAATAAATAATTAAAAAAAAATTTCCCGCAAATAGCATCGAACCCGGGCCGCCCACGTGGCAGCCCTGTACGTTATCAAGTTTACCACTGGGGTGTTGACTTTCTGCTTAAATAACTAGTACTTTAGAAATATTGAAATTTTAAAACCATTTTCCTTAAGATTGTGTGGCTAGTGCGCGCTACTGCTTTAATGTTATTACTTTCATAGTATACTACAATTCTGCGAAATTTCGTCCCGATCTGATTTTTCCATGTCGTGACGTCTCCTTGTTAGTATTATGCATATATAAGAACAGAACTCCGTTCCAACGAAAAATTAATAAAAAATAAATAAAAATGCAAAAATTGGCCAGGTTTATGCGTAATGGTGTCTTAAAAAATCGTAACCCCTGAAAAGTTTTTTTTTTTTTTTTTTTTTTTTCCCCCTCAATGAAGGAATAATGGAAGACATACCCTACTCGTTTTTCCCCCCATTTTCCATCATATTAAACTTACTCACTTGGAGCTGCATGTCATATAGCTGGTACTTGATAAGAAATTGCCCGAATGCTAGAAAAAGATAAATTTCCATGGTAATCTTCAGGTTTTTTTTTTTTTTTTTTTTTTTTTTTCTAAATTTTTAATGGGATTATCGTTGTGTCTGTTACTTACCCAGCAAAACTGATATTGGTGGGAACGTTATGGTCTAGAGTTGCTATCGGTTGCAGTTTGCAGCATGTTGCTCAAGCAGTAGACCATTTGTGGCTTTCAACAGTGATTGAGTTCGACACTGAAAAGAGTGGTGGCTCATAGGTGGTATAAATACCGTTTGACATATTCAGGCTATCACCACACTGCAAATAGCATGTTTGCCTCATTCTAACCACATTGCATCGGGCTATATAACGAATCCTCACTGGCAATATGCATAAATAAAATAACGCGCATTTCGCGAGTTTCAACTATCGTCACAACAAACTCAATGCGCGTCGCAACAAACGCGCGTCACAATAAACTCAATGACGGGCGAATATTAAATTTGATTTTACATTTTAAAAATATTTTTTGTAGAAGTTTTGGTTTCAAGAAAATGATTATGAATTCAGGATTTCTAGAACAATGCCAAGAGAAGATCAAATCAGCCATTTCTGGTCCGCTGATGGCAAAGTTAAGACGGTCCTGAAGGGAATGTGTTACGCCAGCCGAGAGTGGGCCACAATTAATGGGTCCATTGGTGGCAGCCTACAGGTAAAGGAAAATAATTTAGTGGGCGAATGATGGGCCAGCAGCGGCATGCTAATAGTTTCTAATATTGCTGTTGGCAATTTTTATCGGCCCTTTTGTATTCTGCTGTAGTGGGCTAGTAGTGGTTCATTTTTAGCTAGATTTTTTTATTCCTACTTTTTTGTGTATCCTAAATTTTACCTGTTCTATTCGCTATGTATTCAATATTTAATTCGATTTCGTATTTATTATTATTATTTTTTAATATCATTTTAGTGGTTTTTGATCAGGGATTATGATTTAAAATTTAAAATTTCTATTACAACACTTTATATTTCGTTGATTCGTTTTTCATTAACAATAATTTTAAAGTCATAAGTTATTTTAGATGCTGACATTTTACCATGTTTTTATTAACTTCGATTCTTGTTTGTTTGTTTGTATGTTTGTTTGTTTGTTTGTTTGTTTGTTTGTCCAGTACAAATCTTGCAATCGATTTTTAACTAACTTCCCGACTAGCTAGATATTTGAAACTTTCAGGACAGCTCAGAACACGGTGACAATACATTTTTTTTAAACTTTTAGTCAACTGGTTCAGTTACCGCTGCCTTCGGCAGCGTTTATATGATTCGACGGAAAATTTATTTAATTAACTTCCCGACTAGCTAGACATTTGAAACTTTCAGAATAGTTCAGAACACGATGAAAATGCATTTTTTTAATACCTTTAGCCAACTGTCTCGGATTACTGCTGTCTTCGGCAGCGTTACCAGTGCAAGGCTTGCAATCGATTTTTCACTTCTTAACTTCCCGACTAGCTAGACATTTTAAACTTTCAGGATAACTCAGAACACGGTGACAATACAATTTTTTGATACTTTTATTCAACTGTTTCAGATCTCTACTACCTTCGGCAGCGTTTATAATTTAACAGAAAATTTATTTGACTAACTTCCCGACTAGCTAGACATTTGAAAGTTTCAGAATAATTCAGAAAACGGTGAAAGTGCATTTTTAAAATATTTTTAACCAATTGCATCGGGACCCTGCTGCCTTCGGCAGCGTTACTAGTACAAAGCTTGCAATCAATGCTTAACTATCTTCCCGAATAGATAGCCATTTGAAACTTTTATAATATGCTCAAAACACGATAGCAATAAATTTTTTTAATACTTTTATCAAATTGCTCCGGGTTCCCGCTGCTTTCGGTAGCGTTTATATGATTCAACAGCAAATTTCAAGATGATTTTTTTAAATGCAAAATTGCCGAATGCAAATATATATTTAATTCATAATAAGTATTTTCTGTTGCGTTAATGTGTTAATGAAAAATAAAAAAATATAAAAACTTGTATTATAAACTAAAATTAAAATAATTTTTAAAATTTTAACTATTTCAATAAGGCATTCTAATTACAATGCTTCCAAAAAATAAAAATGTTTTATTTTAATTAAATCTTAATTTGTAATTGACATTTTAATCCCTTCATAGTGTTCTGGTTCTAAAACTACACAGGAAATGAATCTTGATTTCCGATTTTTTCATTAGTGTACATGACGGTCTTCGGGAGTCTCCAACTCATGAAATCTCATATGAATGTATCGTGGTATTACAGCATGAACTTAAATGAAACGAGTTCACATTTCCTCTTGCATTCCATATTTGGGAAAATATGGCCCTACGTACACTACTGGTTTTCTCCTTAAAAATCAAATTATCCAGTAGTAGACAGAGTTGTCCCCTGATGGCAATGAGGACATTTTGGGGTACTTGTAGTGGACACCCATAAAAATGTTATATGCTATTACCAAAAAAAAAAAAAAAAAAAAAAAAAAAAAAAAGAAAGAAAAGAAATTAAAGAAACAAGACAAATGAATTCTGCATACTTATTTTAATATGAAAGTAGGGGTATAAGAAATCAGCTCAAAATAAGCACTTGCAAAGCATACAAAATTTGACATACATTATTCAAAACAACAAGAAATAACGATAAAATAACAAAAGTTTGAATTGTTTTATTTAAATTGGTCTTATTTTAGAACTGATGCTTGAAATTTTAATAGTTCAAGGTATTAATGGTAGAGGGTTGAAAACATGCCCACATTTTGATTTATTCCGGAGCATACTCGGTACCCGCAGTTTTTTTAGCACCATTTTTCTTCAAGGGTATTTTTTTTTTCTTATTTAAGCATAAATAAATATTGAAAAGAACTTCCTTACAAATAAAGAATTGGGAAAAAAGGACGTGTACTAAGAGTTCCCCTCAATAAATTAAAATGTTGATATGTCTGGGGTCGTAACATCAACACTGAATATGAGGGGACTCTTTGCATAACTTATAAAAGTAACTTCTACCCAAGCAGCACGGAAACGTTCTCTGAACGTTTAAAAATAGTTCTACTAACACGTTCTATGAACGTTCAGCTTGAACGTTTTATAGACGTCTATTTGTCCATCTTGAAGACGTCGAATAGTACGGTACAAAACACGTTCTGCACACGTGTAAACATCACCATTGTTTCTACAGACACGTTCTCAGAACGTTCTTCATATACGTTTTTGCAACGTCTTGAACGTTGTTTGAACGTTTTAAAATCGTTCTTTGAACGTTTTAAAACGTTCTTTGAATCGTTCTTCGAACGTTCTTTGTACGTTTTAAGGGGACATACGACCCTTAGAACATCGCTTTAATTATAGTCTTTTTAAAAGTAAATCATTGTTAACTAAGCTTCATTGAACATGTCTAATTGTTATCTATAAGTTTATTATGTATTTTGGAATATAATTTAAATTCTATGGTGAATTATTTAATAATTTATGTGTTAATAATAAATGTGTTTTTTTTTTTTCACCTTACGCGCAAGATATCTCTGAAACTATTTAATATTTTTTCTTGAAATTTTCACAGATTATGTAAAATATCAGATCCTTTAAACTGAATTTGTATCCCCCCCCCTCCATATTTTTTTATGCAGGTGATACTTAGATTTTATTAAAAAATAAATTATCTTTGAACTTTTTTTTTTTTTTTTTAACCTAAACTGGAACAAATTTAGGTTCAGTTTGAAGGATCTGATATGTTACATAATCTGTGAAAATTTCAAGAAAAAATATTAAATAGTTTTAGAGGTATCCTGCGTGCAAGGTGAAAAAAAAAAAAAACACATTTATTATTAACACATAAATTATTAAATAATTCACCACAGAATTTAAATTATATTCCAAAATACATAATAATCTTATAGGTAACAATTAGACATGCCCAATAAAGCTTAGTTAACAATGATTTACTTTAAAAAAGACTATAATTAAATCGATGTTTTTTGAAGTTCTAAGGGTCGTATGTTCCCTCAAAATTGTGTGACGTGTGTACTTTATTTATTTTTTTTCTCTTTTTCTTTACTTTCTTTCTTTCTTCTTTTTTTTTTTTTTTGTGTGTGTGTGTGTTTGTTTGTTTTTGTAAACTGTCATAGTATTATGCAAATTTACATAAATGTATTGAAGTATAATATTATTACATACAAAGCAATTTCTCGAAGTCTATTTAAATTGACAATGACAATAATTTTTTTAATTTCAAAGTTTTTTTAATACTTTAAATGTAGATTTTAACAAAGACATTGTTAAAACGCACTGTTAACATTTAAAGACACTGTTAACATTTTAAGATTCCTCTTAACAAAATTTAATTTTATTTTTCCATCGATTATTATTAACGTTTAGTTACAGAATTTAGACATTTCTGACTATTAATTAATCATTCATAGATAAAATTTAAAAAATATTTTTTTTAATGCTGAAATTTATTCCCAAGTTTCAGCATTTAAATATAAAAATATTTTAAAAACATTAACTTATGAATAAATTTACCTAAACGTGTATAGATTCTATTTCAAAATTATTATAATGCGCAACAGATGGAAAACTAAAACAAACATTTGTCAAGAGGTACATCTAAAATATTTTCAAAAGACTAAAATTAAAAAAATTTTTGCTATTGTAAATATAAAATTCCAGAAACGTACTCTTTTTTTTAAGAACTTCCTGCCAACTAATTTTTAATATTATCCCTTGATTTTACTATAATGTAATAACATCTAAACATATCTGATTTTATTTATTTATTTTTTATTTTTTATTTATTTATTTATTTATTTATTTATTTATTTTTTTTTTTTGTGGATTCATTAATAAGTTAATGTTTAAAAAATATTTTTACGCTCAAATGCTAAAAATTAAATTTCATTTCTCAAACACAAAAATATTTTTAAGAAGTAAACTTATCACTCTACTACAAATTAATACTCAAATATATTTATCGTTAAACTATAATAATATAAAATTAACGGAAAAAAGAAAAAAACAAAATGGAACATTTTAAAAATTTGAAAAAGAATATTAGGTTAATTTGGCTTTAAATTTAAACAGTTTTCGAGAATTTTTTACATACTTCATAGAATTGTTAGATTTTGATGTATATATATAATGTAAAATGAGACTTATCTGTGTTCTGTAGCTGTCTTTTTTCAACGTGTCGGGTAATGTTATGTTAAACACTCATTGCCAATTGCCATATGCCATTGACTTTGCACTTTGGCTCGCAACATAGTCTGGCAACCTACAGGAAGTTCGGCGGCAGCGATTTGGCGTTTGGCGAGATTTAACAAAACACACTATTATTATTTTAATTTTATTATTAAAAAGGAATTAATTTATTTTTAGTCTATGTATTTTTTTTTTTTTTTCTCAAAAATTTTTAATAATTTTTTTTTAAATTGATCGTAGTTAAAATACTAAAGGCCTGTTTAATTGGTTTGCTTAAATGAATTACACGCACTGTTATTTTTATGAAAGAAAACTATTAATGAAAATCAATAAAAATTGCATAGAAAAACTATAATCATAAAGAAAGAAACATAATAAAATTGTTAGCTTTTTTATTTGTTCCAGACTGAATATTTTAAATTCATATGGAATATTTAGAAATTTATATTTATTCTTGTTGTTGTGTTTTGTTTTTATTACTTTAACTCATTATTTTTTATTGTCCCTTTTTTGGGACGTAACTTTTATTTATTTTTTTTTAAATAGTTTTAGACAATATGATAATGGAAATATAGTTTTAGATAATGCATTCTGCCACTGTCCCAAAAATAAGACGATCTGCGGTAGTATGCTTAATTTCTTGAAATTTGTTATAATTCTTAAATAGTTTTTACTAAAACTTATAAAACTCACTAATTAAGAAAAAATTTGAAAATTAGTTTAGCAAATAATGGGTTAATAGAAAAAACTGTTTAAACGGTATGAAACATAACTATTGCATTATGTAATTTGAAAAAAAAAAAATAATAATTTTATTCAATTATTGCAGCAATCACACATGTTTTACTAATTTATTAATTAATAAAAGAGAAAAGTTTTGCAGTTCGTATAAATTAGAAAATTCTTTCCAAGTACACTTTATCCGTTATATCGTTCAATCTGAAGTGAAATTTACCTCAATGATGATGCCTTAAACTGTATAGTGTTTTTAATTACGGAGAAAGAAATCTCATAAAAGCTTGCTTTATACCTTTATTATTATTATTTTTATTATTACGAAAGGGAAAACATGAAGTGGATCATTATTTTTTTTTATAAGCTTGTATATCGTTTAAAGTTTCCATACGTTCTACATACAATACCAACGAAAAAAGAAAGGGCGAAAAAACCTTTACAACACAGAAAATTTACATGCGCAATTTCGACTTATATCTCATAATGTATCTGAAAACGATTGTAAAGCCCTATAAACTTATTAATTTTGCTAATTATATTCCACAGGAAACACTGCATTTTACAGCAGAATAATGTATGATAATTCTGTTATTTTGTGCAAAATATACAATTTTTAAAATATGCTTTAAGGAAAGACCTCCCATAGACCCTAATGTGTCGGAATTGTTTTCTGAGTTTCTGTGCATAAAACAGTACTATTTTTATTATTCTCAATAATGATAGAGCCAAAGTAAAATTGAAAACATATCAAAAATATAATATTCTAAAATTATTTACTGAATAAATGAGCAAAAATACAGATAGACAAACAAACCAAAATCACAAACGCTTTTTGATTTTGTTAGAATGTTGAAAAGCGTAAAAGAACTAAATATGAACTCAAAAATTCTCACATATATCCCCCAATGCACCTTAATATTTTTTTTTTTTTTTTTTTTTTTTTTTTTTTGTCGCGAAGTGAATATTATGCTAATCATGCCACATTTTATACAAAGAATGCATTTAGGCATATGAATTATATTAATTATGTAATATAAGTGAACGTATGTATGTAATATATGTTTTCTTATGTTTTACGCTGTATAAAAATATAATAAAATAAGTTTTACTTAAATATCTCTGGTAGACCATAATATATCAGAGTTCTTTTCAGGCATCACCGCATCTAAAGCACTAGTGCCATTTATACCATTTTCAGTCAAGAGCAAGGCATAGTAAAATTGAAATATATACATATATATATATATATATAGGTTTTGGAGCATGTTAAAAATGTTTAGAAAATTAATGCGCGAAGAAGCAGATCAAGAGATAGAAAAACCGGTATCATATAAGCTTGTCAACTTTGCTGGGAAATGTTAAAAAATAAAAATAATAATGGCTTGTGTATTGCTAAATAAACACACACAAACACATATCTGGGATCGTACAGCGCAAGTATTATTCAACACAATTAACGCTCTATCTTTTTTAACACCTTCCAAGGAAACTGAACAGTATTTAAGATTTCGGTTCATCTGTCTGTCTACACTTTCCTTTCCTTGATTATTTTTAGAATAAGTTTAATCTGATATACTGGTATATTATTATTCAGCTGATTATGTCATGTTCTTTATTGAAAATAGTATAAAAATACGACTAGATTTTATACAAGGATTTACGAAAGAATTAGGATATATTGCGTTCTATGACGAATATTTTCTAAAACATCCTGAAAATTTCGCTGTAATATCCTGAATATGAATGGAATTTGATCGAAGTGCATTTCTGTTGAGTTATCAGTTATGCGTTTTTAAAATTTTCAAATAAAGTTGAAAAGAATTAATAGCTTTTGTTTGTCTGTAGAATGGTGTATCAATCTGCCTGCGTTCTCATTTTCATAAATAGTTTTAGAATTCATTGAAATTAATATGTGTCGATCAGGTGTTTAGTTTTATTAGAAAATTCCTTATTAATTATCTTGCATGTGGTACGAGTAATTTATGTTAAAGTATAAAAAATAATTCGAATAAATATGGTCTGAAAGAGATATTTTTACTAGTTAAATTCTAAAATGGTACGCTGCAATAATCATAAAAAAAAAAAAAAACATACATATTTCTGATTAAATAAATTAAACTGAGGTTGATTAACTGTAATTGATGTAAAGGGCCTTAAAAATATTCGATATGATTGAAAATTTGTTGATGCGCATTTTCATAGTCTTATGCGTTTTAAATGACCAGTTAAATAACCAGTTATTATTAAAAGAAAAAAAAAATCCTTCTTTAATCCATTACCGTTTAAAAAAATGAATAGCAGCACATGGAATCGTAAAAAGTGTACGATTAGCTGTTTATGAAGTTGTTATTTTTAAGTTGATGTTTGATTTCAAATCAAATTAATAGCAAGAAGATTAAAATTCTACAGATTGTTTTGAAAATCTATTTATTATTTTTTTTTTTTTCCAAGTGCAAAACAAACATTTTTACAGAAATGCATTAAATTTGCTTAATAACTGCGAGTGAAGGTATACAAAGTAATGAAAGTGGGAATACGTTGTATCAAGTTTTATTCATTGCTGAAGTTATACATTTTAAGTAATTCTTCAAAAGATATTAATCTATATTCTAATAATCTATATTATTTTTCTTAAGAATGATGTAGAAAAAAGAATTATAAAATTTTATTTCTTTATAAAGAAAAAAAAAAAAATCTGGTGTGAAACAACCACACGACTTCCATTACCCACTATTACACATATTATATGCATTTTTGAGAGATAATGCGATCAGAAAACATAAAAGTGAACTAAAGAGAAAATCGTTAGAGCCGTTTCTGAGATACCAACTTTTGCAAAAAATCAATTATTGACCGTAAAATAATAATTACATACAAAAGGATATTTAAAAGTGAGTTAATATGGCGAGTTTGAAAAAAATCCGTACAGCTGTTTTTAAAGGAACGCCCTTGGGAGACCTGAAATTGAGCTATTTATATAGGACGCCTATCAATTTTCCTGAACTAACCAACTGTATCATTCGAAAGGACATCTAATAGAGTGTTTATATAGCAAATTTGAAGAAAATCGTTAGAGCCGTTTTTGAGATACGGACTTACGGTCCCACTTCCGGTTTCCGATGTCCCACTTCCGGTTAAACTCAATTATTGACAGGAAAAAAATAATTACATACAGAAGCATATTTAAAAGTGAGTGAAAATGGCGAGTTAGAAAAAAATCCGTACAACCTTTTTTAAAGGAACGCCTTTGCGAGGCCTGAAATTTAGCTATTTATAAGGGACGCCTATCAATTTTCCTGAACCAACCAACTATATCATTCGAAAGGACATCTAATAGAGTGTTTATCTAGCAAGTTTGAAGAAAATCGTTAGAGCCGTTTTTGAGATACGGACTTACGGTCCCACTTCCGGTTTCCGATGTCCCACTTCCGGTTTTTCAATTTTCACCAAAATTTGGAAATTTCATCTGTACACCAGACGTATTTCAATTCTAAAGTTTCGTAGCTCTATCTTTATTAGTTTCTGAGCTATAATAGCCAGAAGATTCTCCACATACATACATACATACATACACACACACATACACACTGACCAATTGCCAAAAACCACTTTTTTGGACTCAGGGGACCTTAAAACGTGTAAATCAGGTGAAAACCCTATATCGAATTTTCAGACCGAATACAATACTTCCATTACCTACGGTAGAGGGTAATGGAAGTAAAAAATCTAAAATATGTAATATATGAAACTTATAAAAAAAAAAAAAAAAAAAAAAAAAAAACTTCATTATTTAATTAATTAGAAATAACTAAATGAAATACCTTTTCGCACTGAGAATTACGTTGCATATTTTTATATATTTTTTGTTATTAATAAGTGAAAACTAACGTCAGATTAATAAAAATAAAAGTTTATAATTTAAATATTATTAGAGATTACAATTTTATATTTACTGCCCTATCTCTAGTAAAAACTGTTCTTTAATAGTAAACTTTAAGCTTTTAAAATTGACCATTTGCTATTTAAAAGCAAAAGGGGAAAATAACAAGTGAGAAAATCGCCAAGAAGCGAAATACGCTCCTAAATTACAACCATTTCTCTACCAGCAGATGTTTTTGCGGTTTGCGATAATGTAAATAATTATGAGTTTCCTGTTTCAGCCAACGTTTCTAATAGCTAGAATTTTACATTCAAAAATTAATCCTTTAATATATTTCATATATATATATATATATATATATATATATATATAATTCAAATTTATTTTATTATTTCAAATTATATTAATTTTTAAAATATTTTGTAAATGATAGATTGTTATAAAAATAATGAATTGGTAGATTCAAGTAATATTGTAACATTTAGTATGTAATTAGTTCAATATTTGAATAACTTCTAAATCAAAGATTTTTTCATCATCAAATGTATAATATGTGTATATAATTATATTAAAATATTTTTGACGATTTTTTTTAACAAAATAAGGAAGTGAAATTTGAAAAAAAAATCATGAATAGTGTACAATTTTTAAAATATTTTTTTTTTTATTTTATTTGTAACAATATGACTTCCATAATTCACTACTACTCTTATTATATGCTCTTTTACATATAGTGTGATCAGAATACATAAATTGGATTTAACATATTAGACATATAACAATTTTCCTGTAAAAAAACCTAATGCATGCGTCGTGAAAAACACATAAAAAGGATTTTACATAGCAAGTTAAAAAAAAAAAAAAAGATAAAACCTTTTTTTTAAACACCAATTTCCGAGCTACTTAATCAGGATGCCTGTCAATTTTCTTGTAGTAATTAAGTAATATACGTGGAAAGACATCTAAAAAGGGTTTATGTAGCAAATTTGAAGAAAATCGTTCGAGCCCTTTTTGGTAGAATTATATATATTCTCACTTACGATTTTCTACAAAATAACCTTTTCACCGCAAACCTTAAATTACATACGAATGTACATCTAGATGAAAGGTAAAGTGGCGAGTTTGAAGAAAATCCGTGGAACCATTTTTGCGCACTTGCGAGGTTTAAAATTTCCATATTCATATAAAAGGCTTATATATATATATATAAATATTTTAACTAACCAACTAATACATACGAAAGGGCATTTAAATCGCGTGTATAAACATATACACTGACGAATTGCAAAAACCATTTCTTTGTACTCTAAAAACATATAAATTAAGCAAAAGTGTAATATCGAAATACTTGATCGAATTAAATATTTCCATTTTATTCCAAATTATTTTCTAATACAGCAAACTAATATAACAATCAAATAATAATTTTATATAGAGTATGTCAACAAATTTACATGATTATGCGTTCATTTTAATTAGAGTTTTCGCGAAGAGAAATTCAATTGCAAATATCAGATAATTATAATTTAAAATTATGTTAACAAAAAAAAAAAAAAACACCTCTTCATTTTTATTTCCCAATGAATATTATTATAAATTGTATCAACAAAATCAAGTTCTGTCTTGTTGTCAAAAATTTTATGCATTATAACGGAAAATAGAGCACTTTGTCATATTCGTTATAATTGTACTGAAACAGAACGTGTTACGACGGTGTTTCCCTTAACGTTTTTTATAAAACTGAAATTGTACGTTTTATGAATGGTACAAAACACACCTTTTTAGAACGTTCTGAATAATACTGCTTTTGAACGTCGAGTAGAACGTTCTTTTGACACGAAACACGGTGTTTGAACCAGTGTAACCGTTATTAGACGTTCAGAGAACGTTCATGTGCTACTTGGGTAGAGTTTAAATTTAAAAGTGATCACTACTAGCACAGCGTTCACTAATGGTACTTTTACTTTAATCTTATATATATATATATATATATATATATATATATATTCATTGTATAATTTATACACAATAAACAAATTATCATTCATAAAAGTTTAGGTTAGATGATCATTGAGTAAAACTATGGTAGTACAATCATACTATTATAGATTTTAAATGGGTCAATTTTCTTTGAAGGGTAAATAAATTGTCTTGAGCCTGAGAAGAAATATATAGAAGCGCCAACAGACTGATGCTAATTTCTGAAAATTATTTTTCATTCATTTCATAAGCTTATAGCACTTACTTTTATATATTCAATAGAAGAAAGAAAATATTAGGTTAGTAAACATTTTCGACTTTCGGTTTTCGATGGATTTACACGTTTTGAGAGGCCCAGAACACGATTTGACCATTTTTAGAATATGTCCGTCTCTGTGTGTGTATGAGAGACAAAATTTTTGGTAACTGTATCTCAAGAACTACTGCACAGAATTTCATACAAATTTATATGTTGTTGCATATTGACGTAAATTAGTGCTTATCAACGTTTAATGCAAATCGCTGAAAAGGTGGCTCTGCCATTCTGCAATTTCTTTCATTTAAAAGGAGGCCATATATATCAGGTTCTGTTGTAATGGAACAAAACTTGATATGATGAAACATTACGCTGCTTTAATGTGGGTGCATATCGGCCGATATGCAGCGCTTCTATTGTACAGTTTTCCATAAAAAAGGGAAGACTATATCTCATATTCTATTGCATATAACTGCACAAAACTTGGAATATTAAAGAACCATTATGAAGCACTATACTGATTAAATTTGGGCCATATAGGCCGACAAGTGGCGCGCTTCTATGCAACAATTTGAATAGGAAAGCAATATCTCAACTCTATGGCATATAAATGCACGAAACTTAATGTGATATAATAACCATTAGGAAAACGATTGCTGAATTAATTTGGTTGTTTATAGACCAACAAGTGGCACAACTATAACTTTTTTCTATGATTCACATGGCTACATATCAGCATCTGTTGATTGAATTTGCTCCAAACTCCATATATATAATCTTTATTGTGCTGAACTATGATTAAACTTTTATGCATGTTAAACAGTATGTGACGCTGTTTTATAGAATGGCATAGAAGAAAGTTTTGTGATGGTTATAATATACTACTTTTTTCTTCTCAAAACGAACTTATACATGCACTGATGCAGCTTCTATGAAGAAATCTTACAAGCCGCTAAATTATATTCCTAAGTATTTAGAATATGTTTATTAACCAACTACTTTTATTAAAATGGCTTTATATTCTTTAAATGCAAAAGCCATTTAAATAATTAGTTATTCCATTATAATCAATTTGTACATAGTTGATCGTATTAGAATATCGACGTCATTTTAATGTACAGTCGAGGGAAAAAAAAAAAAAAAACCGCAACACTAATGACTTAACTTCGTTGCTATTCAATACAGTAAAATGTAATAAGTATCATTCGACGGGAAATTGTACTTTTAGAAAATGAAATGAAATTTTGAATTGGGGGTCGTCTCCATATTAAAACGCACACTAAATTTCATTTTTTCAATGGTAATGCTCTATTTTAATTTTATATTAGAATTCCTGGGGTCACGGCAATGCAAAAAAATATATTGATTGTATATCTTGTTTTTTTTTTTTTTTTTTTTTTTTTTCCTTTCTTTTTTCTTTTTTTTTTGTAGAGTTATAAGCGTTGGAAATTTGAAGATGATAATGTTAAATTCCTATCGCAAATTTTTATTAATATGGTCACAAAAAATAACTTGATTGTTATAATTTTTTTTTTAGATACAGTAAAGAAACCCAAACATAACCTATGATCACTTTTGATTCTGAAAAATATTTTAATTCTGAAAAATATTAATAAATTAATATTAAAAAAATAAAAATTATGACCTATTAATTTTTAGATAAAATGAATTCTAATGCTGAAAAATATGGGTGTGCAAAATTTCAGCCTATTCTTGTCATTAATTTTCGAGATATAAATAAATCTTTCTTTTGGAGATGCTTAGGGGGCCATCCCTTATAAAGTTTTGCATAAGAAAACGAAGAAAATCTTAAAAAACAACAGAGAAAATTAAATATCTTTATTTTTCAATTACGGGTCAAACTTTATGCAAGAACAACGTGAAGCGCAAAAAATGAAATGAGAAACGTGATTTTAAGACATTAGTGATAGCAAACGAGGATTCTTGTTTTCTAAAGAAAACAAGCCCAACCTTTCAGCGTTCTTCTAAAGCAGCACAATATGGAAAAAGAAAAGAAAAAGTGATTTTCGTATTCGTATTAAACCCCATACTTTACGGTGGCAAAAACAAGTTGGCAAGTTACGTTGGCAAGTGGGATAGATAGAGATAGATAGATTACATATAGACCCTGATAGATTACAGATAATAAATTTTTAGCTCTTTAAATAAACACTAGAACGGAAAATCTAGAACTAAATAAGCGAAGCTTACTATTTAAAATAGAAAAATAGGTGGACGTAAAAATTGTCAATTAAAAAACGAAATCTCTATTGATAACCATTGGAATATAAGGCATACTTGTTAAATCGCTTTTTAACTACCGTCATAATTAAAGGGTTAATCATTTAGTTCATATACTGCCTTATTTTAGGGGGGGGGGACTATTAATTTAAACGATAATTTAGTCTAAAAAAATTACTTTTATAAATGTATTTTAATTGAGAAACTATATTTTCATTGAAATAATACAACAAATCGTACTATTTCAAATAGTTAAACTAACCAAAAACTGATAAGTACGATTAAAAATGTTTATCGTGCACTTCATGATATATTACAATAATTATCTGAAAAGGTGTAGTTTATCCGTTGTTGTTGTATTGAGTTATTTTGTTTACTCACAAAAATTTTATTCATAATCATACAACACCATTAATTAATATCGATTTTGTTAAACATTTATGTATGTATCTACATACATACATACATTATGTCATGCCTACACCATAAGACAAATAGTTTTTACTGAAGTGAAAGAAAAGTTTTATTGGTGATCAGTATTAACATAATAGACACTTTTAAATTATCGCACATTTTCCAAAAAACATTGTCTAACCAATCTTAAATGTAATACACTTAAATATATCTAAAATGTATTATATTTATGCATGTATTTACATTTCACATTATTACCTAATAAAGTATTTAAGTAAATATTTAAAAAAAAAAAAAAAAAAAAAAAAAAACGAAATCAGAAATAGCCAAGGTACTGTAAAGATGCCAGCGTTTCTATTACCATTTAATTTTATAATTTATTTCTCTTTAAAAATTTCCAGTTTGAAAGAATAAAATTCTGTTCTATTTCTTGCATGATCTTAATTTTATTTTTCAAGATTTACACATAATCCCCAACACATTTTTGGTTGTAACTGTATGAAGACTTGAGATAATGTATACAAATATTTTTCCGCACTACCAGACTTTCAGAAATTCAAATATAAAATGAAAATTGTTCCTGTTGAAAATAATCAAAGTTGGCGCGCATTTCAATATGTAGATGCCTCTTGATTCAAAATTTCACGTCATTTTCAAAAAGTGCACTTAATTTCCTACTGAATGATATCTATTACATTTTTCTGTCTCAATTAATAACAAAATAATAGGGAATGTTGCGGGTTTTTTCCCCCTTCGACTGTACATATTAAATTTATAATTAGACTTGGAGTTATGTTATCATGAATACTTGAAATATGCACTTTATTTTAATTGTTCTAAGTTTTCATTGTAATATATTAAAAGTGTTTTTTAAATAACTTTCAAAATATACGTTGAAAACAGTTTGGAATACCTAAAAAATTTCTAATTTATTTCAAAAAGTGTTTAAAAGCATTATCCCGTGAAATAAATTGTGCTTTTCGTTTGCAGATTGAATCTTTACACGATATGATACACTTAAAGGACCAATTGCATTGAATTTGTTTAAAATCTCAATACTGTTCTATATTTTTTCTTCTGTAAACATCGTTTTCGATCGGCATTATACCGCACGAATCAAGCATGTCATGATCCCGTGCCTCTGATCTTTCAGCCTCTATTAAAGAGTGCATTAAGCAGCGTGAGTTCCTTTCTATAAACATTCTTAACTCTATATTAATTATAATTAAGATTTTGAACTTTAGTTGAATGCGCTGTAAAATAAAAGATATTTAAATGTGTACATATGTGTTCATATATGAATCAAAAGCCACGGAAACGCTTATACTCGTATAATAGTTATAGGAAAGAGCCCCAAGTGAATACTGTGCTTAGATGAGCCCAACTTTGGTTTGATTCATTTTGAATACTTAAATTTGTAACATCAACAGCACATTTTTATTCTAAGACTTTTTGAAAAAGAACATTACTAAGCTTTTAAATATTTAAATCACAAAGTTTCATTTAAAAATTAAAAGTTTTCCTACCTGATATTTCACTTCTGAGTTGAAATCTGTCTTTGAAATCGCTTCAGCTGCCTTTGAAAGTGCATTCACCTAAAAGTTAAACAGAAAAAAAAATCATATCATAGTAATTTACCTACACTCTTGGCAGAAAATTTTCAATACTTTAATGTTAGTAATAAAAATGAAAATGATATCTTTAAAATTGTAATCTCCTATTTTTTTTTTAAATAACAGAATAAAATATTTAAGAATTCTTATTTTATGATAATTATTAATGCTAAAATGCAATTACATAAACACATTAAATATTTTAAAGAAATTTCGGATTTTACCAGATAATGTCAGCATTAAACTGCAGTGCACTGAAAACAAAATTATATAGTTATGAAAAAAATATTTAATTTGCCAACATTTTAAATTATTTTTTCGAAAAAATTAGTTCCACTAGTTCAAAATAGTAATCTTTGGCTTAATTAACTAAAGAAAACCCATATCAAAAGATCACTATTCGAAATAAAAACACTAAAAATTACTAAAACTAAGACAAATGCTGGCAGCTATGATAATATTGAGATAATACGTTTGTAACGTCAGATTACTTACACTCTCTTTAAAGCGTTGACCAGAGAACCCTAATACTGAAAATCTTATAAATGATGATAATAATATAAATATTGGGAAAACTAGACAACTCCAGGATTTAAACATTCGATAATAATGGCTTTTTGCTATCCAAAATGCTTGTAAACAAAATAATGAGGGATTCGTTATAACAGAAACAAATAATAAAGATGATGTCATCGATGCAAATTCTTCCGAAAGTGTATGAGCTTCAGCAAACTTATTAACCCATTCTAAAAGCAGATCTGCATTTATGTCTTTTTCTGTCGCTGTCATAATATCTAAGTTTTCAAGATGAGTTTCAAATATCTTTGATATAGATTTCGCCCACAGCAGCAACCATTGTTCAATAAAGAAAGAACTGATTGTTGCGAAAGAAAGGGCCAAGAATTGTATAAGAACAATAATATACCATAAATCATCATTGCCGTAACGAGCATATAAGTAACCATACCACACTAGACAATTTTCTGTATCTAAGGAACTATTTCGATAGCTGAAATCTTTAATAACAGTGCATGTACTGAAATAAGCCGTTGCAGGCAGTAGAATAACTGTAGCCATTGCTAGAATATCATAAAATTTTATTTCTGATGTCGGTATTATTTTCAAACTTCGGAATAGAGATTCCATCTTTGAATAAAATGTAGGAATTTTATTTCTATAGCAAAGCATTAGCATTTGGTAAAGTAACGATTGCAGAAAGTATATATATGGTGTCAGAAGCCAAACAACCGAAACCAGCCCACCGAATGCTTCACTGTCATAAAATACATAGTTATACACGTTTAATATCACGTTTATAAGCTGAACGATAGAGATTACAAATGACAAAACAAGCCAAAATCCTGATGTTTCAAGAGTCAGTTTTCTTTCTGAGATATGATCTTCTTTATGAAAATAAGGGAAAAGTCCAAAAATTCTGAGAATGTATCCAAGAAATTTCAAATGCATGAAAATATTAGAATTGATTCTGTTGTGAAGCTGATTGTTATCATTGAGATTGGAATCAATACGAAATATTAAATCTTCAGGGTATATTCTGTGCCTTTTTCTCATTGTATGTGGTATAATTAAAATGCGAAAATGTTCAGAATTATAAAGGTTTAAATTTTAAATGTTATCTGTCTTTCACGATTCAGTTTTATTATTATTATTTTTTTAATTTAATAATATTACTTTTTACATGTACCCATTTCAGTTTTTTTTTTTTCGTTTATTCAGTAGTACTGCCTTTTTACTTCATTAGAAAGTTAATTCAAGAAGATATAACAGAATATCTAAAGAAGTTTTAAGTTAGGTGCCTCTTACGTTATAAATGTGTTTTAAAATATATTGATAATTCTTTTTGAAATATATTGATTATGAAGCATTAAATTAGATAACGCGTGGCTCCTTCTGTTAACAAGGAAAAAAGAAAAAGACAAAAGAATTGAAAAAAAATGTTTAAACAATTTAGATTTTTTTTTTCTTTCCTGAAAAATATAAAAACTGAAAGAACAACAACGACAACAACAACAAAAAACTAATAATTATGTGCTTCAATAAATGTCCAGAAATATGATTTTTAGGCTTAGGCCTATGGATTAAACAGGACGCGCCTTTTGTTTAATGGCGTCGAATATGAAATAAACAACTTTGTTGATGCATCTAACTTCTGTATGTTAAGAAGGTAAAAATTGTACGAGTTTTTTTTGTTTTTTGTTTAAGTATTGAAATGTGCTTTTTTTTTTCTTTCTGTAAACCTACTGAACACGGAAAATAAAAATATACTTTAATTTATGTTTATATATTGCAATAATATAAACCGAATAAATGATGAGCAACAAAAGGTATTTTTAGGTAGATTTGAAAATTGCTATTTACATAGTAATCTTATTTATCAAAATAATGTATAAGCAGCAAGTTCTTCCATACATCTATATCAAATTTACATTACAGACATTACATCAAATATTTTTTGGAATAAGTTTTTCCATGTACTTTTTCATATTTAAAACCAATAAATATTATAAATAGTTTTGTCAATATACACAAAGTTATCCAGATGTTGTAGAACTATTCTTTACACTTCTATTATCTGAAAATATTTTTTTTTAAAATTCTTTTATAAAAAAACTTATGATATTTTTGATGCACGGTTTGTTTCAACATTTATTGCTAGATATTGATGTATTAAGTTATTCTCTTTCATTTTGTGAGTAACAGTTTAAAAAATGTTTTAATGATATTCATCTTCAGTTATGCTAACGATACAAAATTATTGATGCCAAAGTTACATTTCAAAAACATGTTTCCAAGGGGCAAATTATGCGAAAGATAATTAACGTGACATACAATTTACATAATAGTTTTCAAATTATAGATAACCTTCAGATTCATATCATGATAAAATTTAAAATATTATATCAAGTTTTGGAATTTTACGTTTCTTAATTTTGCTATTTCTCCATATATAGGTAAAAGTTTATTTATTTTATTATATTAAACGTTGTAAGATTATTTTATTCATTGATTATTCCTAATATTTGTATTGGATATATTTTATCTTGTTGAATGTCATTTGATGTAAAGAAATAAGTTTGTTTTGTAACACCTAAAGCAAATATTTAGAAAACGGAAAGATACTACAATCTTGTTGAATTATGGGGTGAATAATATAACGTAACAAAAGAAAGCACTAAATGTGATAAATTTGCGTTATGACTGCACTTTCACGTCCGGAAAACAACACGCACACTTATTTATGCATTCAAATTACACATGAAATGACATGCAAATTTCATACAATTCTTCGAATTTCTTTACGATTTTTAGTTCATCTCTAATTTTACTATTATTTCAAAAGTTGTAACACTGACATCATTTTACATGAAATATCTCTTAAATTCACACAGCTTATTTGAACACGAAAATGACTCGCATTTCTAAAACAAACATGAAATAAAACATTTTCGATGTATTACTTGTAATAGTTTTCTTTTCATTTCCATAGAAATATAGAAACATCGCTAAAAGAATTGCTTCATCTAATAAACAATCGTGAATATCTTATAGATTTTATCACAAGTATTCATTTTTATAACGTATATACTTTTATAACGTTATATATGTATATATATATATATATATATATATATATATATATATATAAGATATATATATATATATATATATATATATATACACGTTACAGGGAGAGACATATATGTATATATATCTATATCTAATCTATCTATCTATCTATCTATCTATATATGTATATATATCCCTCCGTTCTAGATACCCTTTCTTTATCCTTTTCACTGAATAAATAGTTAATGAGTCTTCAGATATATATGTAATGTGTAAATGGACTTTATCCATATTATATAAGTAAAATATATTTGTTTTAGTATTCAATATATGTTTAGTACCTTCAAATTTACTCAACTAAAAATATTAACCAAAGTTTCATATATAAATCATGAATTAGTAGCTCTTTATTTTTGATATATTCAAAGAATTGTTTAACCTCAAATTCTGTATACCTACTATGCAATATATGTTTTGATTTCTTCTTAAATTAAATATTTTAATGATAATATACTGCTGCAGCTAAGTATTATGATGGAAATTCCAAAATTAATTTGGCAAAAAATTAGCTAGTTAGTTTTAACATTTGTATAGATTTTAAATTATGCACCAGATTTTTTTTAATATTTTCTTGTGTATCGTTTATCATACTTGAAACAAATAAAATAATATTTTTACCGAGTAAACATTTATAATTTCTCTTAATTACTGAATAGAAGATAATGAATGATATATACGAATATGCATAAATATGCGTACAAAAATGTGTTATAAAGATAACATACGAGAAGTTATATCTAAAATTTATTTTTGTAATATTTTTATTTAGATAAATATCTCCTATTAAACATTTGTTACCTTTTTATTTATTTTATGTATTTTTTTTTTTTTTTTTTTTTTTTTTTTTGTATATTGATATCTACTTCGCATCAAAATTTCACTTTTTTATGAAAAACTTATGAACGCAAATATGTATTAAAAGTGCATCTTTGAAAGGAAACTTATGTATTTGAATTCGTATAAACATTTATTGCTGTTTATTCACCATTTTTCATTGCAATATGTTTCTTCTACAGAACTATTTATATTTATAAGAATCAACGAATGATTTTTTATTTGAAACGTAATAAAAAGAAGTTAAAGAATTCTATTTGTGAACTGAAGAACGGAAGGCAATAAAAGAAATGCATAAATAAATATGAACTTTTAGTCATTTTAGAACCATGACTGAAAACTATAGAAAAAAAGCCGAGTTCACAAGTTATGCTGATTAAATATTTCCTATTAAAATTTTGTTGTTTATTATTCATTTTATGCATAAATATTTTCTTGCACATGATTATATATTTTACACCAAAATTTAAATATTGATTATAAATTTATGAACGTAAATATGTATTAAAAGTGAACTTTTCATTTGAAACTTATGTATTTGAATTGGTAAACATTTATGCTTGTGTATTAATCTTTTTCCACTGCAATATCCGTATTCTGCAGAAATGTTCATATTTATGAGAATCAATGAATAACTTTTTACTTGAAACGTAATTCAAAGAGGTTAAAGGTTTTTATTCGTAAACTGAAAAACACAAGGCAATAAAATAAATTAATAAGTATGATAAATATAAAAATTTAATCATTTTTCAAACATGTCTGAAAACTATAGAAAGAAAGCCGAGTTCACGAGTTATGCTGATTTTCCATATATTTCATATCTTATGAAATATTCAGGATTTTTACCCTTGAAATTTGATAGCAAAAATGAAACGTTACCAGTATCGAAAGCTTATTTATCAATTTCACTTTTACTCCTATCTATGACTTTTGTGTCTTTCATGGGAAATACTTATGACTTAATTGTAACGAAAGATACCATTGGTGGTTCTTTGTTGTTATTTCAGTGTATTCATTTATTAGTATTGTTTCAAGGAATCTCTTATAATGTTTTAATGCTAATAAAAATAAAAAATGTAGTAAATATTATAAAAAATATAAAATATATTTCATTGAAGTATTATCTTCGCATAAATAATCGAAATGCTTTTGTAAAGGTTATTAGTTGTTTAATGGCAGTGTTATTATTTACAATATTAACTGCAATAACTCACTGTAGTATAATCGCTAATTATTATGAGAAATCAAACAACTGTTATTCTCAGACTTACACTTTCTTTCCAGATAATTTAAAAAATGACGCCACATTAGGTGGGATAATTTTTGCGATGAAATATCTGGCGACAATGCATTCTTTTTTACTATCTATTGTTACTGACATATGGATTATGAACGTAACAGCAATTTTGATTAAAGGTATACATAAGTCAAAAAATGAACTTATAGTTATGAAAAGCAAATGCTACAATTTTACAGAAGAATTTCATTCTTGGAACAGTTTTTATATCAAGCTACATTTATGGACACGAAACAGTGCTGAAAATTTCTCCTCTTTATTATTTCTAAATGTATTTTTTAATTCATCGTTATTGTGTTTAAGCTTATATTGGGCTATAATTCAGTTAAGAGATTCAAATTGGATCTTGTTACTTTTTCCTTCATTATTATCAGTATTGCAATTTGTCCGAATGACTGTCTTGGCTGCAAGAGGAAATCATTTCAAATACCAGGTATTTAATTTTAATAGTTCAGAAAACTTTTGTAACATTTACGAAATACTAATTTTATATAATACTATACTTTTTTTTTTTTTTTTTTTTTTTTATGAAGAAAAAAAAAAAAAAAGTATTTTCCAATATAATTTAACTGTTTCTTTAGACTTGAGTATAAAATATCTCATAAGTGCATATTTTCTTTTTAAAATATGCGTTTTGAAAAGTTTTTTAAAAACAAAGTAATTATGTACAGTTTTTTAATCCTATTTCTCAGCAGCTTTTTTTTTTTTTTTTTTTTTTTTTTTTTTTTTTAAATTGATTGCACGAATGAAATATGAAATATTTTGTATCTGATAATAACTGGAGGAAGAAAAACTATTCCAGGTAATTTTCTCTATACATTTTAGTCGATTATATGTTTTTTTTTTTTTTTTTTTTTAATGATTATTTTCATTTATAGATTTTATTTTATTTGTCTTTAAATTTACTTTAATTGTAACTATTTTTTTTTTCTTGTTTGGTGCAGCTTGACCCATTTTGAAACTTTTTTTAACTCTATCACAATGACCTAGGATCCAGGTGGACTCCAGACACTTCTTAATATTCTGTAAATAATAATACATATTGTATTTTGAGATGTCGTAGAAAGTGGAATCTCACCTCAAGATATGTTACTCGAGATTAAAAGGGCAATTGTACAAATAACAGGGGTAAACTGTAAAAAATATGTCCTATTTGCTGCCAGAAATTTTCCGTGATTAAAAAAAATACGTGCTATCACCGTAATCTTTTCGTAAATTACGCGTATTTTCTCAAATTAAAGAGATTTTCTGGCAGCAAATAGGACATATTTTTTACAGTGTGGTTTGTGTACTGGAACACTCCCCCCTCCCCCTCCCCCCCCCCAAAAAAAAAAAGCCAATGCATTGCATTTGGGACATTTTTATAAATTACATTTAAAAAAGAACTTTCTACTGTAAAAAGTAAAAATCATAAATAAATTGACATTTATTGTTAATATTCAATAATAATGTTTTGTATAGTATGTGATTTTGTTAAACTTCAGACTTACAGGGCTACACTAAAATATTCATATACGTTAAGAGCTGCAATTAGAATTTAAGGGCTACGTTTTCTTTCGTGTTAAGCATTTTTAACACTTTCTAATAATGTTTAAGAGGGATTAGGAATTTAATTTGTCTATCTGTGTGCTTTCAGAACTACTGTCTGTCCGTTGTTTGATTGTTCGCTGAAAGTTATACGATACAACAATTACATTATAACTTTGGAAAGTGTTAATAATCAATGCGTACCGCACGATTTTTCGTTTTTTTTTTATTTTATTTTATTTTATTCCTATCAATATAAGATGAATAAATCGTCCCTCCCCCTCCCCCCCCCAAAATAAAATAAAATAAAATAAATAAGTCCCTGAAATGGTTTAGGATTTATACATACATATACTTGTGCATATATATATATATATATATATATATATATATATATATATGTATGTATATATATATATGTATATATATGTACGATGAATAATTTCATATAATGTTTAGCTTAAAATATATGAACTATACCGTGCCTTTTTATATATTGTAGATGTTCTTTTGAGGTATGTGTATTACAGATATTTTAAATATTTGTTCAAAAGTTTTGTTTATCGATTTTAGAATATGGTTTTATACCTTCTAAATATGATATTCAGAACATTAATTTTATTTAACCCTCTGTCGGGCGCACCCTGCCTGAGAGGCCCGTTCTGGTTTTTATTCTCTAAATATCCTACACATGATTTTTAATTCAAAAACACCCATATGGTAACCTTATTAGGAGTGAATAGAAAGTAATAAACGAAAATTTGACGCATAAGTAGGAATTTATTGATTGTAGTACAAGTATTTTAACAATAAAGTATTTACCTGGGCAGGGTGCGCCTGACGTAGGGTTATGGTTGTTGCAATATAATTAAGAAATATAGAAGTTAAATATCTGAATTACTGAACTGCTGTTTTTCTTTTCGGACTATATACAAAGTCCTTTTTTATTTTCAGGTGAATAGTTTAGTGATCGACTCACTGAAACTAGACACTGCTATTTTTAAGTCTAGTGTACAATATCAGGTAAATATACCTTATTTTAATTTAAACAAAAATATGTTTTTCATTAAAATATCTATTACGTAAATTTTTTTTGAAACGTTCATTCATGCATATCGCTATATAAACAATCACGATTTAATTTTATTTATTTATCTATGTTCTACTAAAAATATATCGCAATTTCTAATTGAAAATCATTAAACCTATTTTTTGCTAATGTGGAAGGAATTGTAGGAATGGTTTTCAAAATAACAAGCTATCCAATAGTACTCATATTTTTAGTTTATTTCATTTTAAATTATTTGTGTTATATTCCTTTATAAGCTGATAATTATATTTCGATGAGGTATTTATTTGTTAAACACATAGTTTAAATCTGTACATGTTGTCTTATTGACAACATATACAGACATATCGTCAATAAGATACATTCATATATTGATAATATGTCTGTGAAAATATTTCTATTGATATTACTTATTAATTGGTATTGTTTATCGGCATTGTGGTATTGATATTGTTTATTAATTACAGGTGTTTCTCCAATGCTTAACAGCGCTATGGTTAATTAGACTCCAAAAAGAGGCAGTTTTGAATTAGCCGCTATTTCTATTACTCATATCATGAGTTTCACGTAGCCTGAGAGTCGATTAAAATAATTCTTTATACGTCACAGTATTTGTTTCTAGAAAATTCCAGAAGAAAGAGAGCACACTGGAGCCAAAAATAAAAAAATCACTATATATAACAGCCTAATGCAATAGAAGTTCACAATAACAAATTTTCAAACATAGGCCCACGAGCAGCTTAGGCAGTTCCGCTATTCATTGTCAGCTGCTTTCTAGAAAACTTCCCTGCTCGCATGAATTTCTCTTTTCTTTACATCGATCATTAGGCGACGTGAGCTTAAAGAAAGTTGCAAATATTATTGAGATTCATTTTCAATCTACAAATGGTAATTGTAGTACTTCAGGATTGCGATAGTTTGGAAATAGTAGTAGTTTCTCGCGAAGGTCACCAAAAAAGTTTCAAAGTCATCATCAGTTTTGTCAAGCTCATCGCCAAAGCACCTCAGAGGATTCAGTATCAATAGTTATTAACATAAGAAACTCTGTTTGTAAATTTTGTTTCATTGCAATGATACTTTCAAAGTTACTATCATTCTCAGATAGCCTCCTGTTGATCAACTATATAATTCATTTAGGACATATGGAATTCTTGATACTGCGATAGCATTTGTCATCTCATGCTCTACTGATCATCGGACTTCTGTTTTTTGTATAGTATCTGTTTTACTGATAATGAGTTAGTCCCTAAGGACTCATAATATTTAGTGGTACGATTTAAGATGGAAATGGCCTACCACTGGATGTAAATGTTCAAGGTTAATTACAGATCTCTTAAAAACTTCATTATAGGTTTGATCCACCTGGCCACATCAACCACTGAATTTTTTAAATTTAGAAATGAGGTTAAAGATGCGTAATTAATTTGATGCAGAAAATTTTTGCCGTAGAAATAGTGATGGAAGTGCCTCATTGCTTTAAACATTGCGAGGCGTTCTTTTCTAAATGTGCAATAATTTCACTTCATCTTCTACGAACATTTGCTCCAGTAAATGATAGCATGTTTTTCATCGTGAATATCTTG
Source organism: Salticus scenicus (assembly GCA_963930645.1). Lineage (NCBI taxonomy): Eukaryota > Metazoa > Arthropoda > Arachnida > Araneae > Salticidae > Salticus > Salticus scenicus. The sequence goes on along the minus strand of OZ005651.1, from coordinate 120,996,531 downwards.
TAGTATAACAGCGCCCATATGTTTGTTACCTTCATGTGTATGCAAGATAAGCTGTTTGTCTGGCTGCAGTTTTGTTCACAAAGTTAGAAAGAAAAGGAGTGATAACTTCCTATTAAATAACATAGAAAGGCAACTGTCTTCATGAAACAGATTAATTCGAATCGAGCAGGTCAAAAAGCTGCGTATTAATCTATTTTTCTAGAATGTGCAACTTTTTGTTTATTGGGTTGTTCGGAAAGTGATTTCGTTTTTAAAACCCGAATAAACTACTACGTCAGAAACGCCAAAGAAAAATATTGTAAATGCATACAGCTGTTTCGGTAGCCTATAGCGTACCGTCTTCAGTGCAAAAAGGATTCTAAATCAGGTGAGGTGCTCGTATAAATAGGAAAGGGGTCGGATTTAGTTCAACCAATAGGATTACGGGAAAGGTGGGGAGAGTGGCCAATAAGAATTTAGGAAAGTTAGCTGTGTAAACAGTAGAAAAATTAAGAAAATGTGGACTGAATATAAAATTTCCAACAGTCAGACAAATAGGGAATAGCGAAATCACAATTTACAAGGTTTTTAAAGTTTTTATAAATATGAAAAGCTTCAGAGAAATCGAGTTCATGAATGGATTTAGGTCTGCAAATTATTTTAGCTGAATTAAATTTAAAATTATGATTTTCCTCCCAGCAATGTTTAGAAATAGCCGATTTATTGGTTTCTTGTTTGCGGACGTAATTCATATGTTCTTTTAGACGAAATTTAAGACTGCGTTTAGTTTGGCCAATATATGATAAACCACACTGACAGGAAATACTATAAATTCCCCAAGAATTATGCATATCAATGGGATCTTTTAACTGAGAAAAGGTGAGTTTATTGGAAGGCGAAAATATTATTTTAAAATCATATTGTTTGAGAATTTTAGCTATGGTTTGACTGGATTTAGGAAAATATGGTAAGACAATGGAGTTGTAATTTTTGGATAGCTTTGTCTATAATGGAAGGGTCATAACCTCTGTCAATTGCAATGGCTTTCAGGTATTTAATTTCAGATTTTAATAAAATAGGATTAGAACAAATATTAAGTGCACGGTTTACAAAAGTATAGAAAGCAGCCAACGCCAAGTCTCCTGTTATTATTTGATTTCGTTTTTCTCAGCAGAGGACTTAATTGTATTTTTTCCAAACCATCTTCACAATTAAGTTGCATTACCATTATATATTGTGACAGCTGATATAGCAAGGCTTGCTTGTGAAAAAGTTCATTTTATTCTGCTCAATAGATTTTGACTGATGCCCTATCAAATAAAGAAAATCGGAAGCGACATTTTCGGCATATTTTGTTTTTGCTATCAAAAAGACGAAAATGCTGTTCAAATAAGGAAAAAAGTATACGACGTGTAGACAGAAAATTTATTTAAAGAACGCTAGTGTTAAAACTGGTTTACTAAATTTTGTTCCGACAATTTTGACGTTGAAGATGCATTACGTTCTGGAAAATCAGTTTATGCTAATGAAGACAAAATAAAGTATTGATTTATGAAAACTGCCAAATAACAACTCGTGAAATCGCTAAGAAACCGATCAAAGTGGAGAATATAAGAAAACGTTTATCATTTTCAAAGGAAAAAACGAAATTATTTTCAGACCCCATATAGTTTGCTTCTAAAGTTTAAAGCAGGCAACAGACCGCTCAGAGTTCTCTCCTCCTAGTTTTCAATTCAGTAATTTTGTCACAATATGCGCTGTTTTTTAAGGCTAAATTTCAGGTTTCTTGACTTCAGTTATCACGTAATGAGGTTGAGAACACTTGAAAATCTCATTACAAAACTTCTGTTTTAGGTACAGTCAACCAAAAAAAAAAAAAAAAAAAACCGCCCCCCCCCACCTAATTTTGCCGTAAATTATAGTAGAAGCATGCGGCTGGTACCTATCGATCTGCATCAACGTCTAGTTTTTAACCGACTTCAAAAAAAGAAGGAAGGTTCTCAATTCAAACCGTATGTTTTTTTTATGTTTGTTAGCTTATAACTTCTGAACGGATGGACCGATTTTGATACTTTTTGTTTTGTTGAAAAGGTCTTGGTCTGAAATAGGTCCCATTGTAATATCTTTACGATCTAAAGAAAATACAGGGTGCCCAAAAAAATTAGTCCCAACTCTTTTAACTGCTAAACGGCTGCAGTTTTAGTGATAAAAATGGTATGTAGGTATAGCAAAGTGGCCATGCAGTACAAGGTTAAACCGCTTGCAGCGCCACCTTGTGGAAAATAGTGGAGTTAGTGTTCCTATCTCGAAAACGGTTCTAGAGAAAAAAGTGAATTACAAAGTTGAAGAGTATCATCAAGTATATCATCAAAACCCATTCAACACATTTTGTGAAATCTAGAAGTTTCTATTCAGAAAAAGTGACGTTATTTGGAGTCGGTTCTATTTTTTTTACAAAAAGATTTTATTAATAGTGTAGTTCGATTTTACTTAAGGGGTCATCTACATATAAAACAGGTATAAACTTCATTTTTTTCAAACTACCTATTTATATACTTTAAATCATTTCTAAACAGAGTTACGTGTTAGGGGGCCGTCTATACATTTAGAAAAAATAAATTTTGATCTACCACGCAATATACATTATTTATTAAATTTCACACCGGAAACAAAGTTCAGAAATGTTTATTATAAAATAAAAAACGATTCCAATTCGCAAAACTTTCTGTGTTAGTTTATGAATTAAAAGATTTTTATTGGTTTCTATTTATTAAACATTGAATAGTAAAATACATCACTTCATACGAAGAAAATTAAATAGCTTGAATCATATGAACCCTACTATACAATGTTGAATTACAAAAATCTAGGTTCGAAGGTAAAAGAATAATAGTAATAATGATAATAATATTAATAGCGGTTAAAAGAAAAAAAAAGTGTTTAATATTTAAGAAAAAAAATTATCTACTTCTTGTTGGGTATATTTTTATTTTATACAGTAAGCACCGCATGAAAGTGTTACTGTAAAGTTTTACATTTAATTTTAGGCGTACAAACCAACAATAGATAATATACAAAAATATAGATAACAAGATTTAAACTAAAATCTGAGAAAGGATATTTAATATTTTCGCAACTGCTGATGTAGTTTCACGTCATTTGGAAATCTGTAACTCCTCCAGTGGGCGTTTCTTTCACAATTTGTGTGTTACGATATTTCTTAAGAATATTCCTTATATTCATATTTATATAAACAAAATAGTATGAAACAAATAATTTTACTAGAAAGAGTATAATTATTGTGTATATTCATATGAAAATAAATATGGATATAGAAAAAACGGTTTCCTATTGCCTACAACGAATATTCCCCGTTCTGCAGTCGTCTACTGTACTTGAATTCTTAATTTTAAATGCGTAAAATCTATATCTTTAAAAGTTATAAGACATATTACTTAGTTTTAAATTCTTTTTCCGTGATAAATGTGTCGCCAGTTTTACGCCGTGATTAGAATAATCGAAAATAAATAATATTGCGCTTTGTTTCAATAATAGATTTTAAAAACTTAAAAAAAAAAAAAAAAAAAAAAAAAATCCACTATATTATTCGGTATTTAAAAAAAAAAAAAAAAAAAAAAAGCATTTAATTAAAAGTTTATATTTTATTATGTTACGTCAGGCGATAAAACTTAAATAGCATAAACGGTAGAGTAAACGAATGCGAAAATGTCACAACAAGATTAAAGCAGAAAATATGTTTTAAAAAATCTGATAAAAATTAATTATATTAATTTAAAAGAAAGCAAAAACAAAAGTATTTTTCACCGCATATTGCTCTTTCAAATAATAATCCTCGTCCTACCGCATTTTCTAAATCATGATATATAACTTGAGATGCACGAATCCTAGAATATTCAAGTTAAAAACAAAAGACAAAAGGGATAAAATAGAATTTTAGCCGTGAGAAACTAGAAAAAGTTATGTAATATTTAAGAACAAAGACTTAACATTTCAGAATCGAGTAAACTCCTTTATGCAACGAAAGCCACGCCTTTACAGAATTTTTCTAAAACTTTACATTATAAAACAAAATTATTTCACATACTTCCAATTAAATCATTTAAATTTTGTCTTCAGCATTCAATGTAATAAATGCCATTGACATTTATGCATACCAGCGTCACATATAGAATCATATACGAGTATGCAAACTAGTTTTTTTAATACTGTTTCCGCAATATAGAGGCGGGGCTACATTTCTTTTGGAATTCTTTCCCAATCTCTTGCCTGCATTGCGATAATTTTATAAAAAATAAGCCAATTTGTATAATAAACATCGAAATGTTCCTTAGAAAACAATTATAATAACATAAAGGTAAATTAAAATAGTTTTTCGTCAAAATGTATAGAAATATTGACTCACAGAGGATACAAATTATAACAAGTGACGCCCCCCCGCCCCCTAACAGCAGTAAAAAATGAAATATCACTGTAACTCAAAAAATAATGTTAGAAACGAGCTGTAAATTTGGAAACCCATGTTTTTGATGATGCCCGTTCTATTCGTGCAAAAATTAACATAGGTCATAATTCATAATTTTTTCAAATATGAATTTATTAATAATTTTCATAATTCAAAAAATGTTTTTTTAGCAAAAATTTGCATGGAATATGTTTGGGTCACTTCATTCTAACGAATAAAAAAAACAGAATTTAAATATCATAATTATTTCAGAAGATATGATTTAATGTTTGTCACATTCATTTAACATTAGCATCCCCAAACTTTGATAGCTTATAACTCTATGAAAAATTGAGCGAAATATATAAACTATACCATTTTCCGTGATGATTTGATCCAAAGAATTCAAATAAATTATAAAAAAAAGGGGGTTACCATTGAAAAAAAATGAAGTTGATGTCAGTTTTAATATGTAAACGACCCCCTAAGTAAAATCTAACTATAACATTATAAACTAGACGTTATTAGAAACTGATCGGTACCAGTCGCATGTTTCTACGATAATTTACGGCGAAATTAGGGGGGGGGGGCGTTTTTTTTTTGGCTGACTGTACATAAATCCAAAGAAACTTCTTAATAGAACAGTCATAAAAAAAAAAATCACCAACCCCGACTAATTTCGCCGAAAATTGTCATACAAACAGGCGGTTAATACGAATCGATTAATAAAAGCGTCTAGTTTATAATGGTGCACTTAGATTTTGCTTAGGGGGTCGTCTACTTGTTAAAACTGGCATCAACATCTTTTTTCTTTCTTTTTTTATCCTCCGTTTTTTTGTGTGTTATTTGGATCAAATTATCTCGGAAAATGGTATAGTATATATGTTTCTCTCAATTTTTCACAGAGTTATAAGCTGTCAAAATCCGAGGATGATAATGTTAAATGAATGTGACAGATTTTATTTCATATCTTTTGAAAAACTTATTCAATTCAAACTTCTTTCTTTATTTTATTTTCTTTATTTTTTATTTTTTATAAATATATATTTTATTTTGTTGTAGAATGAAATTAGCCAAACACATTCCCTGCATATTTTCTATTAAAAGCATAATTTTAATTATGAAAATTATTAATAAGTTCATATTAAAAAAATATATATTTCCTGACATGTATTAATTTTTCACGAATAGAATAAGCATCGTAAGAAATATGCGTTTTCAAATTTACAGCTCATTAGTGATATTTACCTTTTTATTATCATTAAGAGGCCACCACCACCTGTTATCATTAGTATCATCAATGTCAAAAATCTAGAATAAAAATTTTACAGTTTCCTTTTTTTTTTTTTTTTTTTTTTTTTGTGATTCTAATGATTTTCTAAGTAACGTTCTGACTTTTACTGCACAAAATAACTTATTTTTGTAAAACTAATGATGAGCGCCTTTTATTTGACTACTAATATCTGCGGATAACACTCTGCAAGCTCTTGAAGGATCCCATCTGCTTTTTGATATCGGAACTTCTGTTGTAAGCGATTATAAACATCTCGATATTTCTCGCGAAAACTATCGTCTTGTATTTAGGCCCTAATCTCTAAATTGAATAACTAATTTATGATTATAATATTTGGCAATAAAAACTGCATAGGATCGACTAACGATTATCATTGATATAAATTGTGTGGTATTCATTGTAATAAAATTTTAAAAATAAATTGTAATAAAAATTTCTTTTATATCTGTAAGTATGAACAATCATGTATATTATTTTTATTTTATAGCTCAAGTGCATATTTTTAAAAGAAATAAATGATCCAATTTGCTTGACTGCAGGTCAATTTTTCGTGATTTCCAAGACATTTTTCTTATCAGTGAGTATATAAAAGTTCATGTTTTAATAATCTCTGACATCTAGCATTTTGTTATATACATATTTATGCAGTCACTTAGTAAATTTATAGATGGAATGTATATGCACTAAACAATAGAATTTGGATCAAATTTAAAAATAAAACTTTGTATTTGCAATACTCCTGTAATTTTTCAAAAGTATAGTTTGGGGAATACTAAAATGCGCTCTTAAATTACAAATCATATATAAAACTGTGTAATAAAACTGAGCAAATTTAAATATTAAAACTCACATAAAACTGTGCAATGAAAGTAAATAAATTCGAATATTAAAAGTTCTATTAAGACAAAGTGGTTTTAAATATGTGCTATCTCAAAATTATTACAATATAACGAATATTACTATATATTGTTTAATTGGGTATTTCTACTACATGCATAAGAATGAATTAGTTAAATAAGTTGAAGTGGGGTAAGTGTAACTTCACCTTATAACTCAACTGGTAAATTAACTTAAACTTAATCGACATCATACCTATAGATTCAACATTCTAGGCCGTAGAACTTTGTTTGAATCTTTCTTTCTTATGTTTAGCCTCTGGAAATCAAATCTAATATGAAACAGAGATACTATTAGAAGTCCGAAAAATTACATATATTTCCTTCTCCGATAAAATGCCCCTCTAAAAATTCGAAGATTAGAGTTGCTGTATTTGTGAAGTAAACTTACGTTTATGGTAAGGAAACTTAATTTTGTAAGTGGATTTTGAATATAACTTTAGATTTGTTCTATACTGGTGGACAAAATTAAAGCAACAATCTGTTTTCTCGTTTTCTTCTTTTGCACATGATTTTTAAACAAATAAACATATGAACATAAAATTTGGATCACCTGTTCATTATCATATTACTAACCGAATTTCATGTAACTTTAGCATAAGAATAATTTTTAAGCTAACAAATATTCATTTTTCTCTCAAAAGTAAGCTTTTGAAAAATGAAAAATTTTAATAATTTTAGGAAAGAACACTTAATAAAAAGTGGTGTTAAGGATGTATTAGAGATAGGTAAAGCCGCACACGCCTTGAAATGTTACACTAAATCTGGATTTTTCTTTCTGCATTAACTTTTCTTTTACTTTTATAATGGACTTTTAAAAAATATATAATTAATAATTTGTAAACTATGAGCATCACCAGAATAATAAAAATGTCGATAAATAGTTTTATAATGAATATCTTATTCGATTTTCATGTTTGTATGTATATTTTTTAAAAAGCCATTTACATGCGAAAAAAAGAAGAAAAAATATGAAACAGGAAAGTTACTGGTAGAAAGATTTGGTTGTAATCTGACATATGGATGCGTGTGCATCTTCACCTATCTGTAAGGCATCATTGTGACCATTTTTCCTTAAGTGTTCTTTCCAAAAATGATTGACATTTCTCATTTTTTCCAAAGATTACTTTTGAGAGAAAAATGAATATTTAGTAGCTTAAAAATTATTCTTGTGCTAAAGTTACATAAAATTCGGTTAATAATATGATAACGAACAGGCCATCCAAATTTTATGTTCATATGTTTATTTGTTTAAAAACCATGTGCAAAAGAAGAAAAAGAGAAAACAGATTGTTGCTTTAATTTTGTCCACCAGTGTAGTTCTTAAGCTTTTTGTTTTTTATATTTTACCCGTGGTTACACTTACTCCAAGAATTTTGTATGTCGGGAAAGTGTAACCAGGATATTTATATACATGTCCCAAGCAATTTAACTGTATCATTTATACAATTTTTACTTTGACTTTCAGTTTTCTTTTTGATTTTCAATGAAACATTATATCTGAACTTTGTAACATTTTGTTGCACTGTTTAAGATGGGAGGCGAACGAAAAAGTTCATAAATCTTGAGATGTTTTGAGAATTCAAACAAAACCAGATTTCTGAAAATTTTCACTACCTGGTAGCTTGAATAAAATATTTCTTAATGCAATGTATATGGTTATATTAGGTCGAAGTTACATTTGACCCAAACCATAGAGCAGTGAAATCAGGAAACAATTTTCACAATATTTTTTCTTAAAGTGTTAAATTCTAAAATTCTCATATGTTTTTAAAGCTAATTAGTTGCAGTTTATGCCTAAAAATTTTCAGAAGTTAAATATATTAACAACTGAACAAAATGAGGTCGAAGTCGAACTATGCCAAAACGTTGTTACACTTATAAGAAAGTACCATAGAGCTGGCGTTTAAAAGTAATAAGTATAAAAATTTGAATAAACACCATAAAATGTAGGAACTCGCAACAATTGTTTCGGGTGGAAAGAAAACACGACCCTCCGTAAGGCGAACAAAGTGCTGCTATGCAAACAAAGTGGCAACGCACAAAACACGGAAGTCGGATAAATACATAATAATGAATAAGACAAATAAAGACGGATGTAAATATAAATACTGCTGTGAGCAGAATTCGGTGATAAAAGGAGAAAATAAATAAAGAGAATTAAAAAGAAAAGAAAAGAGAATCTGGAAATCTAAACAATAAATAAATAAAAAGTAAAAGTTAACGAAAACTGACGTGAGTAATTTCTAAGCATCAAACAAGGACGGAGTGGAAGAAACATCATTAACAAGATTTTTTGAATTTTTAAATATGTAAAAAAATTTATAGATATCCACATGAGGAGAGGTGATAGGAGAAGAAATTATGTTAATTTTCGAAAAATCAAAATAATGGCCATGAGTCCGGAAATAGGAAGCAATAGAAGACTTGGAAATCTCTTCATTACGAACATTCCAACGGTGCTCATTTATTCTATATTTCAAACGCCTTCTAGTTTGACCAATATTTATTTGGTGTTGTGCGTTGCCGCTTTGCTTGTATAGCAGCACCAGTGCCTACTTTGTTCGCCTGACGAAGGGTCTTGTTTTCTTTCGACCCGAAACAAGTGTTGCGAGTTCTTACATTTTATCGTTACACTTACCCCACTTCTCTTTATACTGAAAAATACAATAAGAGTAAGAGAAATATTCAACTCAGCAAAGGAAACTATTTTTATTTTATTTATTTATTTATTTTTTAATTCAGTAACTGAAATCTTGGAAAACAGTGTCATTTACCATTGCATTTAGGTCTGGTAAATGATACTCAGTGCCTCCTCTGACTACCAAACAATGCTGTATATCTTAGATCTAAATATATGATGTAACGCTCAAGTAACATATTTTTTCTTTGCAAGTTTTCTTGAAACTTTGCTTGACTGTTATAAATGTTTTTCCGTTTACTCTGTATTTTTGAATTTTAAAATACGTGATATTTTGAACATATTTGAAGAAGATTTTATAAAATTTCTTAGTGAGCTTTGAATTTTAATAACATTTGATTATTTTGTTCAAAATATAAAATACGTCATATTTAAAAAGTTTCAAAATAACAGCTATTCCATATGAAAAATAAAAATAATCTTTGAAAAAACATTTTTTTTTTCAAAAATGTTTAATACAGTATCAGGGATGGAACACGGGTGCAGAATTCATACCACTATCGATGTAAGAAAATTTTCTACTTCTTAAATCAACGATATTATAGGTAGAAAAATTTCTTAAACGGATTCCGGTATGAATTCTGCGCCCGTGTTCCATCCCTGCAGTATAGAAAAAAAAAAAAAAAAAAAAAGACATTAAAAATTTCTGCTGCGCGCTCCTGGATTCTTTACAAATCAAAAACTAGGAACAGCGTATTTTTCATAAAAATAGGAAATAATAAATAATAAATTTATAAAAATAGGCATTAAAAAAATAAAGAAAAAATAAAGGAAAAGAAAAGTTAATTTTTTAGATTTTGAAATAATTATTCAAAACAATACAAAATGTAGAAGAATGAGAGTAATTAATGTTTCTTTGCATTTGGACATTTTGGCTTTAAAAGATACAACGAAATGGTTCTTTAAAGGGTACTATGTTTAAAATTGCTTGTGCAAATGTATAAATGTATAATTATATAATTGGACTCAAATGTTTTTATGCAGTATTTTTACATATTTATTTTATATTTGCAAGATATTTTTAAAGTTTGGTGTATTTGTATATTTCATTTACATTTATTTCGATTATGTAAATATTCCTATAGATATATTCACATAAAAAAACGGCATTGCATAAAGAACATTTACCCAGAGTTCCCAACTTTTATAATTTATTCACGAGAACTTTTAGCCCCTATTTTCGCACAAGAAATTTTGTAGATTATTTCTCTTTAACATGTGACAACGATTAAATAAGAAAAAATCATTTTTCAAAATTTCTGGTATGAAAAAGAGGCGGGGCTAAAAATGCTCGGGAATAAATTATAAAAGTTGGGAACTCTGCGGTAACCTGAAACCTTTATAAATAATCTGAGTTTATTGTAAAATGTATTTAAAAGTGTACTGGTTTGATACATCTAAAGAAATAGTATGTTTCTGGATGAAAGGAAAAAAAAGTAAAAGAAAGTTATGTAAAATATCAATAAGTATGTTTTTGTTAAACTGACTCATATTTTTAATATAATGTTCAGAGCTGCCAACCTAATCCGGCAAATTGTTAGTACCGCCCCTTTTTCTACACCACTTAATTTTTAGAGTAATTTTTTTCTTAATTCATCGTGAATACATTTGAAGAGAATTACTCTAAAATTTTATTGGTGTAGAAAAAGGGGCGGTACTAACAATTTGCCGGATTAGGTTGGCAGCTCAGAATGTTTTTCAATTAATGTTAGCCTAATAATATTTTAACGAAAAAAAATGTCCCGTGATATTTTTAAAGCAATATTTAAAGTATTTTCTGAATGTGAATTTTTAATCAATGCGACTACTTTTTCCTATTTTGCACGAAGCAAGTAACGTTTTAGAATTTCTCTTTTATTTTGCTTTTTGATTTATTTTCAAGTAAATCTTAAACTCTAATGTATTGAATGTGTCTTCTGGATTTATTTTAATTTAAATAGATGATGCAAGCATAAAGTTTTGTGAATAATTTAATTTTAGCTTGTTTTCAACATAACTATGCGTACAGTTGTCAACTTAGCACCTTTTGATTACCGGAAAATTTTAATAATTTTTTTCATTTTACTTTATCAGTGAAAACTATTACAATTCACTGATTCAATAAAATAAATATTTCTATAAAATTTTCCGGTAGCCAAAAGGTGCTAAGTTGGCAACTATAACTATGAATGATTTCTGCATTTAAAGCGCAATAACACAATCTGCAATAGAGATTTTATTTTACAACATACATGATATAAGTCAGAAAAAATTTTTAATAATTAATTTACATATCATTCTTACGTGTAACATTAATAAATTTTCTGTTTTCTAGATTCTAGGTGCTGTCTTCACATGTGTTGTGGTATTTGTTCAGATGGCCCCAGACGATTCCTCTTGTAAAAAATGAAAGGTACTTTTGTGGGAGACATCCATTTGTCGAATTATTTAACTCGATGTATGATATATTTACGATGTTATGTTTCACCTGTACTTTATACCTGTAGTTTTCACCTTTACTTTTCACCTGTACTTTTCACCTGTACTTTACCTTAATCTATACTTTTTGTATAAATATAAACTATTGTATAAATAAAGCAGAAACGAAATGATTTCTCGTCTTTTATTTTATCCAAATTTTTAGAAAGACAAAGTTTATGATTTATGTTACATCAAAAGCCTTAATTTTAAGCATTTTTAGAATTTGTTTTAAATACACCTCCAATTACATAAGTGGAGGAATTTTTAGATCTACATATGTCAATCTAAATTTAAGAATTAAATGAATTAAATCTGTTATTGTAATTACCAATCATTCCATTTTGTATTTCTACTTCACAATTATATTTAGTTTTAAAAACATTTTATAATATATTTCCTCTTTCAATTTAGAAATTAAAAATGTAAAATTTTAATGAAAAATTAATAAAGTAACGTATTTTAAGGTAATTTAATATTGATATGAGAAGAATTGTGAGAATTTTGATGAAAAATCTTTGACTCGTCTCACACCGCATTCCCTTTTAACTCTTTGAAGCATGTGATTTATATTACATACCACTTACTTTTATAAAGTTCTTTCCGGTTTTTTTTTTTTTAATTTATTTTTTTTAACAAAATTTTGCTTTTAAAACTAAACGTAAAAAATCATTCATTTCTTTTCTTTTAACTTTGTAATTTCTGGTGTCAGTCGATATTAAATGAGCATAATTACTTTGTGTTGCATAGGGTTAAAAAAAATCGAAAATAATATCTTTTAAATCTACGAAATTTGATAAATGAATGTATTAAATTGTATTCCTTAACTGTTTAGAGTGTGTTATGGAAAATAAACCACATATTCAAACTGGTTTATTTTTTCTACCATTTGTTATTTTAGTTCAAATACTCTATTTAATAATTATATTAAATATCATATACTATATATTTAAAAATATATTGTTTTCAGTTATAATGTCATTCGCTTTGTATGTATAAATAACTTTGTGTTTCTGTGCATCAAAGAGTAAATCCACAATAACTTTCGTTCACTAAGCCCTCATTTTAGTTTTTCATTGCATTATAGGTTTGAGATAACTTTGGTATTTGTGAATATTTTCGACATTGATGTTTTTTGATGGTTTTACACTTTTTAAGGTCTAACCAGGAAACCATCCCAATAGTGTAATAATAGAAATCAATTAAATGATATTGGTTCGAGAGGACATAATAAAACGTGATTTTCGACAAGTAAACTGTTTGCCCTCGTGAGCCCGTTCTCGAGAAATTTATGTTTAAGTTTGAGTAAAAACGTAGTAACGAGAAAGGAGTGGGGGGAGTCTCGATAAAACATGCCTGAGCCATGACTTTCGTCAATATTTAGATTCTACATAAGCGAATTTTCGAGCATTACACCTCCGTAGAATATATCTCGATGCTAAAACGGGCAATTGATTTATGCATCAAATATCACGTTTATTTATTCTCTTTCGATTACTGGTTGTTTGATTTCATTCATTATTTCAGTAAGGCGTGGTTTTATCGATTCTGGCGTGGTTGCATCGATCATTAGTGAACTTTCTGTATTTGTAACTCAAAAATGAGCTGACGACGGCAATTGATTTATGCGTCAAAGAACATGTTTATATATGCTCTTTCGATTGATTCTTGTTTGGATTTTATTTATTGTTACAGTATGGGGTGGTTTCCAGGTAAGTACGAAAACCATTAAATTGTTGTAATTTCTGTTTGTAAGTTAGTCAGTTTGTTAGATTAGGTAAACATTATCCAAAAAATCAGTTGTCGTAAAGAAGTCGGATCAATTTTAAGATATCATTTATGATACTATGAGAAAACTTATTGAATTTCAACATTCTAGTGTGAAAGCTTCGTAATAATTCGAAATTTAAGATTTTTATAACATGGCAGAAGCAAAATTTCTCCTAAAGATGCATTGGAAGGAGAAAGAAGTCTTAAAGAAGTCTGTCAAGTATTAAAATATTGCTTATGATACTGACCGAAACTCTGTTGAATATTGTAACTCAACATTCTACTTCGAAAACTCGTAAGGTATTAGAAATTAAGAATTTTCGTAACGTGGTGGAATAGGTGAAAATTTCTCTAAATGAAGATTTTGCATTATGAGAATTATTCTAACTATAAATAATCCAATTAATTTTAAAAATAGGATTAAATTGGAAAAACAACATATAATTGTAAGTAAAACTAAAATACGAAACTAGCACGTACAATTGCGAAGCAAATAAGGATAAGGGAAACGTGTCGGTGCAGGGAATGGTTAGGTTAGTGGATGAGCATTTCAGTCTTCTACCGTAATATATATATATATGTACAGGGTGTTTATAATTAAACTTCCCCTATGAACAGCATCCTATAGCGCAAACGAGTGAACGGAATACAACAAAATTTGGTATATAGACTTTATACGAGATGCACTCACTTAATTTCAAAAAAAAAAAAAAAAAAAAATAGTTCGAAAATATCCACCAGAAGGCGCTTTTTCCGGAAAAAACACTAAATTTAACACGAGAAACGACCAAAACGGAATACCGAAACAATATTAACAATCCAGAACAAGAATTATGAGTAATAAAATGTAAAACCGGGTAAAGCTGTCAGTTCTAGGAAAAAAATGTCGAGATTTGCATGCTTGCGAAGAAGAGGAAGCTTTATGCAAAACAGGTTAGGGTATAAAACGTTTGCAGACGTTGTCATGTTTTATGCCCATGTTTCCGGCTGTAATGATGACGGTGTCTTTAGTTGAACGTGCGTTATAGGTGAAGGTGTTTTACGAAAACAAGGGGAATGCTTCTGCTGCAGTTCGTTAATTTCGTCGTATAAAGAACCTACGGCGTGGACTAATGTCTTCTAAAGATATCAGGGACATGATTAAGAGATTTGAAGGGATGGGGACATTAGGAGTTCAATCTGGAAGAAGCGGTAAACCTATCACACCGGTACTTGTTGATGCCGTCAAGATAGCTATTGCCGCGCTGTTATAGACATTAGAGTTTAGGGGCAGTAGCGCACGTGCAGTTTCTCGACAGACAGGCTATTCTTACAGCACCGTCCGAAAAATGCTCAGAAACATAATGCACTACTTACCATACAAGATCCACTTTATTCAAGAGCTGCTTGATAGGGACAAGCCACAACGTCTCTCATTCGCAGTAAGTTTTCTCAACAGAATGACTGTTGATCTGTCATGGCCTTGGAATATTCTGTGGAGCGACGAGGCTCATTTCTACCTCAATGGGACAGTCAATACACAGAATTGCCGCATTTGGGCTGAGGAAAATCCGCGGATTCACACTGAAATTCCCCTACGTTCTCTAAAGGTGACTGTCTGGTGTGGATTTACGGCGACATTCATCCTTGAGCCATTTTTCTTTGAGGAAATAACTGCACGTGGTCCTGTCACATGTTCCGTTACGGGCCGTCGGTACCATGACATGCTGTTAGCGTTTCTTGTGCCGTAACTACAGCAAAGGCGGGTCCTTACATAGACCATTTCATGCAGGATGGTGCGCCATCACATATCCATGAGTCCGTGAAGGCGCTATTGCTCCAACACTTAGCAGACGAACGTGTTATTAGTCGCTTCTTTCGTAATCCATGGCCACCACGTTCGCTGGATCTAAATCCGTACGATTTCTGGTTATGGGGCCACTTAAATGTGTGGTGTATCGTGGAGGTGTTGCGACGTTGAAAGGCTTAAGGAACTCCATAACGCTTCATGTGCGAAGCATCACAACTGATCAGTTACGATCTGCTGTTGAACACACTGTCCACCGATTTGAAATTTTGCAGGTGTATGAGGGTGGTCACATAGAGCATCTTTCCCTACATCGTCCTGGACATGATTAATTACTGCTTCTCTTGTGCAATTTCGTCCTAATCTGTTCTTGTTTCTGCAAACTAAACTTTTTTTTTTTTTTTTTTTCTCAAACAACGTACTGTTATTTTTTCCTTACCTTTACTTAATGTGGTTCGATGACAAGGTGATCATAAACTAGTCAATAAATGTTAATATTGTTTCTGTATTACGTTTTGATCGTTTACTGTGTTAAATTTAATGTTTTTCGAAAAAGACACCCTCTGGTGGACATTTTGGAACTAATTTTGTTTTCGAAATTCCGTGAGCGCATCTCGTGTATAGTCTATATACCGAATTTCGTTGCATTCCGTTCACCCGGTTGCGCTGTAGGATGTTGTTTATAGGGGAAGTTTAATTATAACCACCCTGTATATATATATATATTCTGTATATATGTATACAGATTATATTATGTATTCTGTATATATGTATATATGTATATATTCTTGAGCCATAATATGCTAATGAAAATTTTCGAAAAAATTCTTTAATACCGTTGTTTCTTAAAACTGCGACTAAATAATTTATTTATTTAAAATTTGAATAAAATATTGTATATAATTTGAATGAAATATTGTATGAAATGGTATGAATAAAAAACAGGTACTAACAATGCTCCGGAATAAATTAGAAGTGTTGGCATGTCTGATATATCATGAACTGAGCGGAGTCCACCTATGTTAACTAATTTAAAAGTGTTAAAGCTGTTTTTAAATCTTTTATTTTCTTTTACTCGGAAAATTATTTTTAAGTGGATGGTGGACGTTGAAAATCGGTCTTCGGAATTACTTTCTTAGAGTTATGAAAGTTTGCACACATGCGCACTAAAATGTATCAGCATTAAACATAATACAATTTGTCAAAAACTATATATAAAAAAAAAAAAATCAAAATTTTTATTTTATTTTATTTATATATTTTCACTTTTTTTTTTTTTTTTTTTGAAAAATTTTAAAAGGGCCATGCGACTGAGTTTTTTAAATTTTTCCTCGACTTTACATTATATAGGCTATCAATAATATTCTAAACACATTTGTGCATTATTTCTGCATTTATTAATAATTTAGTTTTTTTTTTTTTTTTTTACGAATATTTTAATGTTTGAACATTAAAAAATTGCATTAAATTTCTGTATTCAAACACAAAAATATCTTTAAAAAATTAACTTATCAATCCATCCACAAATTAATGCACAAAAGCGTTTAGAATATATTCATAATCTATAATAATGTAAAATCGAGGGAAATATTTAAAAATTTAGTCGTATGGAGCATTTAAAAATTTCAAAAATTAAATAAATAATTAAAATTTTTATTTATTTTTTATTTATTTTTTTATTTTAATATATTTAATATTGGTACATTTCAATGCACAAACTTTCATAATTCTAAGACAGTAATTTCAAGGACCAATTTTCAACAGTCTTCGAAGTCCACCATCATCTTTAACAATATTATCGTCATAATAACAAAATCATCTGTCTCTATAATCAATGGATTTTTCAGTTATAATTATTTTAATTCGAAGAAAGGTGAAAATTTATTTTAATTTTTCTATAAATATGATACATTTACAATTTTTATAAAAGCTATTTATCGCATTTTTATGATTTTAATATTGCAAAATTTATACTGATAAATATGCTAATCAAAATTTTCGAAAAAATTCTTTAATATCGTTTTTTCTTAAAACTGCAACGAAAAAATAATTTACTTATTTAAAATTTGAAGGATCATTTTTATAACTTATCAGGATTACTACGATTTGTATTTTCCCCCTAGCTATACCAGTAGATTTTTATTTTTATTTTTATTTATTTATTTATTTTTAATAGTAATCCCCAGTAATGTGTTTTTACTATCAATTGAGGTAAACATTACTGTATGAATATTTTGGAGAAATAATCAGGACATAAAAGGTGAGTCACCCTGCTTTAAATTCGTGTTTTTTGACTGCGGTAGGAAGTTTGAATTAAAAACAGCTTTAAATTTAAAATATAGCATATAAACTTTAACGAATACATTAAGAAACATGGGAAAATATTCTTCAAAAGGTGTTTATCATGCAATAGTCAAAGAACATTTCTCCTCTTTTTTTTTTTTTTTTTTTTCGACCTCATAACTGTCGAATTGCAGTCTTTCTCGTCAATAAGTAATAACATCAAGTAACAAGTTACTCGGATTTAACAACAACTTTAATTTAAAATACAGCAAAGGAAATATAATACTTAACTTTAAAAAAATAATTTTTTGAAGGCATTCAAAAACGCAGTAGTAAAAGGTGTTTGTTTTTCTTTTCTGTTATTCTTGTATTGAGCCATTTATTTTTTTTTTCCATTTAAAAAATAGGATAAAAATTAATTTAATGTATTTTAGTACTCAAGTAAAAGTACGCTTTGAAAAAAAAAAAAAAAATCTAATAATAATAACAATATATGTACCAGGTGTATAAGCTTAAATCCGCTATTTTTTAGTAATAAAAACACATTTATTTTTTATATAAAGCAAAACAAAATTTTATTTAAAATAGTTTCCCTCGCTAACTATACATTTTTCCCATCTTTCGGGCAATTGGTGAATTCCACGCCAAAAGAATTCCTTATCTTTTGAGGCAAACCACTCGTCCAGCCATTTTCGAACGTCTTCGTAACAAACGAAGTGCTGTTCGGCGAGTGCATGGCCCATTGATGAAAACAGGTGATAATCAGAAGCAGCCAGGTCTGGTGAATTAAGCGGGATGGGGTAACACCTCCCAGTTAAGTGTTTTGAGATAATTTTGGACCAATTTTGACGTGTGTGCTGGCGCGTTATCATGAAGAAAAATCAGTTTGTCATGTCTTTGTTGATAATAAGGCCTTTCCCATGGCATGTAGACGGATAGAAATGGCTGGTTGAGTGACACCTAACTTCTCGGCAAGCATTGTTTGCGATTGGGTATCATCTTCGTCCAAAAGAGCCTGTAATTCATGGTCGTCAAACTTTCGGGGCCGATTTTCACGCCCTTTGTCATTTCAGTCAAAATAGCCATTTTTGAACCGACGAAACCAGTCTCTGCAAGTTGTTTCTGACAAAGCACTGTCACCATAGGCTTCCACAAGCATTCTATGCGATTCGGCAGCTGATTTCTTCAAATTGAAGCAGAAAAGCAGAGCTTCCCGCATGTGCTCTTTTTTTGGTACAAAACGAGACATGTTTACACGAAGAAAAATTAATGTTTTTATATGAAATCACTAACGATTTGCACTGATTTATGTGAACAGACGTCAAACTAATACAAAAACAATAAGACATTTAAATGTCCGCTGTTAATACACTCACTAGCGCCATCTATACGCAAACAGCGGATTTAAGTTTATACACCTGGTATATATAAAACTTTAAAAATTTTAATTAAAAAAAAAAAAAAAACTTCTACTATTTTTTAAATATTTAAATTATTGCTGGATTTAAAAAAAAAAAAAGATAAAAAAGATTTATTAGTGCTTATTACACAAGACAGCGCATGGATTTTTAGATATATCAAAAAATCGATGCGCTGTTTTGTGTAATTTAATTTGTTAGAAATTATTAATCTAGTATTAATTTTAATATCATTTTCTTATTTATAAATACAGTGCAAAACGGAAAAATCTAACACTTCTTTTCTTTTTCTTTCTTTCTTTCTTTCTTTCTTTTTTCTTTTTTTTTTTTACAAAAATAAAATCCTGATCGTTAATTCCATGAATAGATTCATGACATTCATAATAAAGATAATTAATATGTAAAGTTATTTTTTAATCTCTGTCTTAAATATATATATGTATAAAGAAAAAGAAATAAATAAACCTTGGCATTTTTGGGATGTTAGTTTGAAAGAAACAGGAACATGGAGAAATAAAACATTTAAAGTTTTCGTTTATGAAAATAAGTACCCTTAAAACATTGAATGAATGGTTTAAGCGGAGTTTGTATATAACATATCGGCATGTAGAGTAAATAGAAGTTAATTGTGCTACCATAGCCTTAAAAGAGCCATACTGAGGCTTCCAAAACATTAAATAGTGCTACGTTAGCTCCCGCAGCTACGATTTTGATTTCAAATGAATATGTATTCGTAGGATGAAAAAGTACAGGAAGGCAAAAAAGTTCCATTTTTACATTTAGATGACTCTAAACATAAGTTTAAAAGCCTTTCCAAGCCTAGTAGCCTCTATTATTAGAATATCTACTTTAAATAGTGAACACGAATTCAATTCCTGGGATGGTCCCTTTACTGTATCGTTGGAAATAACCCAGGAAACACATAATTATCAGAAACATTACGTACTGGTATGAGATGTATCCAATTTGCCAGGTATATCAATTTTCGTGTAACATTTCGATACCTTTTCGTGAAAAATGAAGTTATATCACATACAATTTGATATTTGTATAAATGTATCAAATAGCTGTCATCAGACATCGCTAGTAATGTATAGAATGCAAATTGCAAGATATCACTCTGATATCAGAGATATGATAATTTTTTAACATCAGATTAAGGAATCGAAATGTTAACGATATTGTATCATTATTTTCGCTTGGTTTTTATTCATTACCATCACTAAATATTTATAAATAAACTTGCTTGTATTTTAAGAAATTGCAATTTTACAGTCGTGCAAAAGCATTCTAATTTGTATGCGGCTTGTTATCAGAAGGAAAAATAAGGGCCATATTTTCAATTGAAGGAGTGTTGCAATTAAAAATTATTAACTCTTAGCGGACGGTCCACGTAAATCTAAGTCTTTACGATTTATTTAACAAAACTATATTAAGTGTACTTTTTTACATAGGAATTTTTGCTAGTGTTCCGATATTTTTGCTGCCGACTGTATACAAGAAAATTAACTCCGTTAAAATCGAGGAAGGTTTTATTAATTCTGGCAACCTTGAATTAATATTTTCTACTAAATTTAGTCGCTAATCTTGCCAAGTCACTAAGTTCAACGTTAACACAGATTCGGACCTCGGAGACAAACTTGCCACTTGGCGTTGAATTTGGCGAAAAATAGCAGTTTAGGTTTGTCAAAGTTTCTAAGCTGTAACTTCAATAGGAACGGAGTTCTAGATTTTTCTGGAATGATCCATTAGTTTCTAGCACAGAACTATATTTTTCGGAAGTTCTATAAATTACCATGGAGACTACAAAATAGGAAATGTCATTACTGATGATCGTCGACCAGAACTTGCCTATTTCTTTACGTGTTACTGTGTTCTACACGGCACTGCAGTGAAAGTGGAAAGAGATGGCAGTTTTTTTACTTTCATGAAGCTAGATGTTGGCGGCAAACTTCACAACTTGATGTCAAATTAGGCAATTTGGCACTTAAATTTGACAAAAAATGATAATTTAGGGTTGCCAAAGTTTGGTAGGCCTAACATCAATAGGAGCCGAGTTCTGGAATTTTTCGGTATGATCCATTAGTTTCTAGCCGCAAAGCTATCTCGAAGATACTATAAATCACTAACAAGATATTTGATGAGTTCAGTTTCTGTTTAGATTTCGAGTTAAGCGGTCGTCTCTGAGCGGTCGTAACTGTGCTTTAAGTGGTTGATCATTGTTCCTAAATTAGCGAAATTCCTGATCTGTGTTTTATTTAACGTTGTTTACTTGACTTTTGTGGTACGAATGACTACCGTTCTAACAATATCATCAGTGACTCTAGCATTAGCTTCTTTTGAAATGTCTATATGGTAGGTCACATATATTGGCCAAAAAGTTTGTATTTTTGATCATTATAGATATACTTTTCCTGGATATCTCCGGAATAGAAAGTCACTAAAAGACTAAAAGAGAGGTGCACAACTGTATGTTATAATAAATCTACATATGAATTTTAATGTTCTACGCTCAACTACTTTTTTGTTATGCGAGATACACACCCACACCCACATCCATATGAATATACAGACGTCACGAAAAATCGTGTAAAATCTCAACTATATCTCTAAATAGGAGCTCGTGTCCAGATCAGAATTGGTGGTGAACAACAAGACGTCATGACATTCACAAATATAAATTTGCAACACTCTACGACTATTCGTTTTTAACCTATATGTAGGATACAGGTTAAAAGAATACGCACAAACGGATTCGTAAATCGGTTCTATTCCACAATACTTTCTTATACTTTGTATACGGAAATAAAATGAAGAAATAAAGGCAAAACGATCGAAAGTTCCATCCAACTTTTTTCAATGAAAGTTCCGCTCATTAAAGGAAATATTGTGTATATTAATTAAAAATAAATATGGATAAAAATCCCCTACCATTCTCCCCCCTCCCCTTCCCGCTTTCATCGACGAAAATTCCTTAAATTATAACGATATCTGCTTGTAAATTTTAGTAGCTGAATACATTTGTCTAATAAATTATTATTAAACAAAAATGGTCAGGTTTTTTCAAGCGCAGTTAAAAATTATTTAGGAAAAATATTCACATTTAATCAAATATTTAATATGCTTATGTTTTGTTTATACTATGTTGCTCCATTGCGTTAAGCATAAATTTCTAAAAATGACATTGCACTGGGTTGAATACACTGCATGTTATATTTAAACTAGTATAATGTGGCCATGACAAAACTTTCGTCCGTATCATTCTATGCAACAACGCTACTTACTGTTTAACATACAAAAAAGTTTAAACATACCTTCTAGCAAAATAGATTTTACAAATGCAGTCTGGTGCAAAGTTAATCAACAAATGCTGATATGTAGAAATTTGGAAAATCACAGAAGGTGAGTAATCGCAGCGCCATCTGTCGGTATATATACACCAAAATTAAGCCAGCATTCGCTTTTATAATGGTTATCCGGTGTACCAAATTTCGCGCAATTACATGTCGTAGAATTTGAAATTTAGCCTTCCTATTCACAGGGTAAATTGCAGTACTGCAATGATACCTCTCGGCTGATACGAACCATAATTTAATCAGCATTGTATTTGAGAATGGTCTGCTCATATACCTAGTTTTGTGCAATTACATGTAATATAATTTAAGATATTGCCTTCCCGTTCACGAGGAAAATTGTACCCTTAGCAGTCACACCTATCGACCGACATGCATCCAAATTGAATTAGCATAGTATTTTAAAATGGTCTTCTCACAAATCAAGGTTGTTCGATTATACACAATATAATTTAAGCTATAGTCTACCCTTAATTTGGAGAAATCACTGTATAAAAGCGCCACCTGTTGAGCGATTTGCACGAAAAATTGATAGGCACTAATTTATTTTAAAATGCAACTACACCTACATTTATATGAAATTATGTGCCGTAGCTCCTGAGATGCAGTTGTCATAAAATTTTTGTTACGCATACAAGTACACAGACATTTTCTAATGTGGTCTAAACGTGTTTTGGACCTCTCAAAATATGAAAACCCCTTTAAAACTTGAAATTGAAAATTTTATACGTATCCTGTGCTTTCTTCTATTGAATATAAAGTAAAAATAGGGAATTATTTACTTTTATTTAAAAAAAAAAAAAAAAAAAAAAAAACTTTATATTTCCAATAATATAAAGATTTCTTAAAAATGAATATATATTGGTGGTGGGGGGGGGGGAGGCGAGGAGGTGCATTGTAGAAAAATTGACCTACATTTTTTTTATTTGTTATAACTTCAAAAGTAATCATTAAAAGAAATAAAACTGTCAAGTTTGTATAATACCAAAGAGATAAAATGGTACCTATGTACGTTTTGAATTTTGAAATTATCTTTATTACGAAAAAATGTTTTGCTTGAAAAGTAGAAAATTGGTAATACGAAATCGTATTTCGCAATCGTGTATAGATTTCAAGTGAGACAGAATTCACAAAAAAGTCGGTTAATCTAAAAACCGGATAGTATCAATAAATAAATATCAGCTCTGAATTAATAACAATGAAAATTAAATAATTCACAATATATATAGGAAAGGCAATATAAAACCTTTTTGTTTTTCAATCATCAAAACTGCAGGAAATAATCAACAAATCATTCCAAGATTTCCAGTTGTTCAATTTTATTTACTCCTAACCACACTGAATTTTCTCATATAGCAGGAAATTTTGTTTAACAGAAGGAAAAACTATAATTTCTTTTTGGATTTGAATATTACAAAACTTTTTAAAGAAAATAAGAAGATATATTTTTGTAGTTATTTCAAATTACTTATCTGTATAAATGAAGAAAAGTATCTGTCTGTGTAAGTTCGGGAGATCAGGCTACTATTTGCAGAGCTACAAAACTTGGCAGACGGGTAGGTGGGGGCAATATAGGGGCCCTCATCAAGATTTTTTCGATTTTTAAATTTGATTTTTTTAAATTAATTTTTTTTTAATAATTTTTTTTTCAATTTTATCCATAGATTTTTCGGATTTATTTGCTTAAATTTATTCGTTCACTTCATCGTCTGCTTCCCTTAGCAACGGCTATTTTACTATTCATTACTTAATTCCTTTAAAAGGGGTATTATTAAAAAAAAAAAAAAAATATATTTATGGGAATCAAATGGTATTATAGTAGAATGAATTAAACTTATTAAATTGGAATTTAATTTAAATTACAAAAAAAAAAATAAAAATAAAAATAAAAATAAAAAAAAATAAAAAACAGTTACAGAATTCAGTTTATGTATAATTTTTATAATATAAATAACAAGTAATAAAGGCTATTTTACTATTTATTTTAATCCTTTGAAAGGGAAATATACATATATATTTTTTATTTATTATATTTCTCAGAATCAAATGTTAATATTGTAGAAAGGCTTAAACTTAGTAAACTTTTAAAATGTAACTAATAGTAGTAAAATTATAAATTTATTGTACCTGTAATTTTATTATTAAAAAGCGAGGGCAAGAAAAATCATGTTACTGGGTCTTTTTAATACAAAATGAAAAACAAAATGTTTAATAGATGCTGCGATCTAGCGAAGTGTGAAATCGTAGTTCTTGACAATAGCACCACCACCTGTAGTCCGATAATTACCCATATTTAAGTGCCCGGATAAGGTGTTGCCGCAGGTACTGAGAACCCGGATCCGAAGTCAGATTCATAGCGATTACAATTGATTTTTTTTTTTTTTTTTTTTTTTTTTTTTTTTTTTATTCATAAATTGATATAAAAAATAGTGATTCAGTTTTTTTTTTTTAAATTCATTTAAATATAGTGACCAGTGGAGCGGGCAAAGCCTGCTGGTAAATGACTAAACAACATAATATTATTATTTGTAGGCGAAAATGATGGGTAAAAAGACGAAAAAATGATTATTAAAAGGGAATTTTTAAACAAATATATATAGGGGAATGTGGGGCTGGTTGTAACAGTTTTCAGAAAATTAAATATGTATTTGCGTTTTCCTGTTTATAATTGCCGTTTCCCATAGCACACATATTCATCTATCATATTCATAAAAAAAAAAACTTTCTTTAATTTTGCTAATTTTAGCACAAAAAATATTTTTTTTTTTAATTATTTGCCTGTTACAATTTGCTCTGCATTTGGGGGCAAATTGTAACAGATACGAAGGGAACATATGAAGGGAACATACTACTAATAAAAACTACAATATTTCAAAATGTTTTTTTGTTATCAATCATTTATTAATTTAATAAATAAGGTAATTTAATAAATAATGTAATTTAATAACTAATGTTAAATTATAACCTTCTTGGTATAGTAACAATGAATTATATAAAATGGATTATAGAAAAATAAAGAGAAAATTAAATTTATAATCAACATAGAAGTCAATCTTAGTCAGAGTTGAAATTAATTCAGAGCTACCAACCTAATCCGGCAAATTATTAGTACCGCCCCTTTTTCTACACCACTTAATTTTTAGAGTATTTGTTTTCTTCATTCATCGTAAACATATTTGAAGAGAATTACTCTAAAAATTAAGTGGTGTAGGAAAAGGGGCGGTACTAATAATTTGCCGGATTTGGTTGGCAGCTCTGTTAATTGAAACAAATGATATTTTGTTCCCTCTCATACATTTAACGTGTACCCACATTTTACAAATTAAACCTTTGAATACTGAATTATTTGAAGATTTTTATGCCCATGGGACGGATTTAATTTGTCACTATATATGGATTAATATTCGTAGTGTTGCTTGTCCCGCTCTTTTTTTCACACTAGTAATTTTTTAAAGTAATATTCACCAAATGCAATTACGATTAAATAAGAAGAAAAGAATTCTAAAAAGATACTGGTGTGAAAAAGAAGGCGGGGCTAACAATATTACGGCATATTAATATGCATAATTGCCAACCATCTCATTAATAACCGAACAATTGTTAACGCCCCCTGAAAAAACGCCCCTTTTCTCACACCACTATATTTTTAGAGTTATTATCTGAAAATATTGTTACGATTAAATAAGACTATAAGATTACTCTAAAGAATTATTGGTGTGAAAAAAAAGGCGGTTACTAAAAATTGTACGGTTCATAATGAGATGGTTGGCAAGTATGAATATGTAAAAGTAATACATTTTATCTCGAATATACTTATATTGGTGTTATAAATATATTTTTGAAGCAGCATTTTAGTTACAAAATATAAACAAATATATAAATGAAACAAAATAGAAATATTTATATAGAACAAGACCTAACTTAAAGTCTAATAATTTTGTACATTGGGGTATTTTTTAAAACATGTCGGTAAAGGCAAAGGCACCTGGCATTGTTTGCATTGTCAAGTGGTTTCTTTTCTTATTTTATGTTTTTAACATACGCAACACCGTTTTGTAGAGTGTTTCTTAATTCTGTTGCCGGAATATTCTCCGGAAAATGTGCCCAATTTTTCGCTTGCAAACGATGTGGCGCATCGCTACTTGTAGGACGCCCACGGATATTATAATCTGGCAGGACCACTTGCGCCAATAATTCTTCAGCGATTTCTAAACGAAATTGGACAATGCTTGTTTTGGTTTCACAACTGACTTTACTATGTAGAACATGTGAATTGAAAATAGCCATGTTTATTAGATAAAACGCCATTTTTTTGTAACCTTTCATGCATTTTCTCATAACAGGAAAGTACGCTAGCAATTGGTCCTGCTTATCAACGCCTCCCATACCTGTCTTATATTCGATTAGACATGATGTTCTGATAATTTTGTCAAAACTGTCATCATTCTTTTCTCGCTTCCCTGTATCAACTAATTCAATATTTGAATGTTTTGTGCTAAGTATGTATACATCTTTCTTGTCTTTTCATCCTAGTACTAACAAACCGTGGGAGTATAACATTTTGGCCTCTCCTTTTTTTTTAGTTTGAAGGAAGCAAGCTCTTTTGGCATGTGTTTTCTGTCCTTTCGCACACTTCCAACTACATTTGTATCTTGTTCTAGTAATTTTAAATATAATAGTGGAGACGAATACAAATTGACCATGCATAGTGTGTAGACTTTTTTTCAAAATTGGTTGCGCCACTTCTAAACAACACTCTCAGACGCCGGTATATCAATCCCCGCAACTGGCGGGGGTAACGCAAACATCAACGCCTACTTCTTAAATTCAGATGACGAGTCAGACTCGTCCACCGTAACTTCGCCCAAGTAAGCAGATGACGAGTCTCACTCGTCAAATGTACCCAAAGGGTTAAGCATTCTACCCATTCTTCTGCTTCAAAGAGGGTTTAGCCGAACTCGAAATCTGCGCCCTTTTTTTCAGGACACTCTCATTGACGAGAAATTTCTTGTTTTTTTCTACAACTATTTTTATGCAATATTCTGTAATTCGTGACAACTCGAGTTTATTAATTCGTGATTAAATAATCACGGCACTATAATATAAAAACACAGAAAATATTTCTGTATAAATATAGTAGTGGCAAAGAAGCCAGAAAATTTTCATTTCTGAAAGTTTCCTGAAAATGGGTTGAGACTTCAAGTTCTGGCTGTAGGCAACTCCACAAACCACTCCTCTAATTCAGAATCTGTATCTGGAGTTAAAAATATTTTATTTATATTTTTATCCTTTCGTTTATTTATTTATTTGTTTCATCCTATAATCTTTTCCTTTCTCTATATGTTCCTTTCTCTTTATGTTTGTGTTACTTTTTAATTATCTCTTAAAATTATTTTTCTTTCGGGTGATGGGTGTCTAATATTTGTACCTCTCTCGAAGATTTCAACTGTAGCCAAATCGTACATATCTTGACCTTTGAAGCTCTTTCAGATTTATTTTTATAGTTCCTCATGTTAAAAAATGCATACAATAAATAATTTGCTTGTTAACATTTAAAGTAGAATGTCCTCTAATTTCATGAATCAAAACACAAAGGGCAAATTGTAACATGTTAAAACTTGAATCAAAATTTTGTATCAACTTGCCCCATCGTATGATTTTGGACATTTTGTTTATTTATAAAAAAAAATATAACGATTTATACAAAAAATTAAACATGCATTTTATAAATTAACACACAGACTAAATAAATAGCTATAAACACTTCTTTAAAATATAAATTAACATAATTTAATCAAAATTTACAAAATACATTTTTTTCCACTAACTAGCTAAAATGAAACACATGTACAGAACCTCTCATTAACCATTTTTGCAGAACACTGATTGTGCTTACCTAATAAAGCGCGTCATTAAAACTATATTTATCGAAATATCTAATAAAAAATGTTATAAAATATTTCGTAAATTGCGTGTTACTTCCTACCCCTGTTGGAACTAACTCCACGCTCCCCTATATACTATATATACAGTTAAGAAAAGTAAAGTATTTTTAAATAACAGAGTACTGTCGCAATAACTTTTACAAGTATATATATTTTTATTTTTACTTTTTTTTAAAGTAGTTTTTTAAATTTAACAGAAAATAATAGTATCTATACGAATTTAAATTCACATTACACAAAGCAGAGCTTTCTATATATATTTTTTAATACATAATGTTTCATCGATATAAATGATAAAACTTCACCAAAGAGAGTACTAAGTTGACATTTAATTTTCTTGCTTGATTTTCAAAGTTTTAATTCCCAGTCTCATCAGTTTTTTTTACATGGTGCAGGAGTTAGCTGGACTAAAATGATCATATATGTAAGTATTGTACCAATTACCTGTAGATGGAAAACAAAAACTTTCATTAGATAGTACATTATGTATGTAGAATTTATCATGTAAAAGAATTATAAACAGCTAAAATAGATACTACTGATTATGAATTGAAGCAGGTCAGAAACATAATTTAGAGAATGTAAAAGAAAAATAAACGTTTGTAAGGTTGAGACCATGGAAGGTCACCACAGTTTTAAAAGTGAGCTGGATCCAGCGACGCCCGGTGACGCAATAGTTGGGAGATTGGGAACGTCGACGCAAACGGTCGGCAAAGTTTTAGATAATGTCGGGATGATTTTGCGTCAGCATAGAGCTGCAACGGAGAAAGTAACTTGCGGCGTGTGACGTGGATACAGGTTTTGAAGTTTTAGTAAGTGAAGTGATTGGAGACGGTTGGATAAAGAATAAATATCGAGGTATTGTTGTAGAAAGTGTGGTGTTGTTGAGGCTAGATTCTTATGATAGTGCGAAGTGATTCGATATTGGAGTTTTCTAAGTTGGTGAGTGTTACGATGTGTAGATAGATTGGATGTAGCGCGAAAGGAATTGCCGGACAAGGAAATCCTACCGTCAATTCTGGAGTGAGCATAGTTCAGTGAGTCAACTAAGAGCAGTGTTCTCTAGATCTCCACTACTTCTGCTGGGTGAAATTTAGTTATGTATATATATTTCTCTAAATTGCTCATTTATTTAATTATTTGATTGAGTTCCGGGAACAAATAATCCCCCCTGATTTAAGTTCAAATAAAAGGCTTATTTATAATTTATATTCAAGTCTCGTGCTCTTTAATTATCTATCTAGTTAATTAGTTAAGTAATTAAGATGGAGTTTGCAGCCACCCAAACCCCACACGTTTTTTGTGAAAACAGGAAATTATAAAATGCAATCAAGAGAAAAGCATCTGATAATACATGCAAGTAATTCGATGACATTAAAAGTTATTAGCTCATTAATAACTTTTAATGCCATCGAATCATGATTTATTTTTATTAGTAAAAATAAATCATGATTTAATTTTCACTAATAACTGAAAAATAAATCATGAAATACTAGATGGCGCATTTTAATCAATGTGAATGCTAAAGAATAATATTTTCGTTAATATAAATAATTGAGGTCTAAATCTTTAACTATATAAAACATTCCATAAAATGAAACACAATATAAAAAAATAATTAAACGAATATTTATGAATAAAATTATTTATATTATCTCTTTAAATTAGACAATTTTTTTAAAAACTAAAGCTGAAAGGAAGTAAATAAAATAAAATAGGAGGAGGTTAAAAAGGTTTTAAAAAAAGTATAAAAGGATTTTGAAACAAGAAAGTTCTTAAAACGTTCACAGAAGTCTTAAAATTGGTGTAACCTATAATTCATGACATTAAAATTATTAGCTATAAAAATAAAATTTAAGTAATGTTATCTTTTTAAATGCTTTTATCAGAAATGCATGAAATTTTTTAGTGAAGGTGGACAACAAAACTATAGAAAATTAAAAGGATTGATTTATTTGAGTGAGAACGATATCGATGGAAGAATATGAACACAACTTTTTTAAATCTAAGAAAAAAAAATTCTACTATGTTCCGTTTCGGAAAAGGAAACTAGCTGCTTTTTCTAAATTGGATGGATTCATTTTGAGAACGAAAGTTTCAATTAAGGACACGATTAATTTCAAAGATGAAACGAAACCAACATTTTTGGTAATGAAAGATATCGTTTGTGAAACCTGTCGTTACCAAAATGGTTAGTTTCGTTTTATATATGAAACGAATTGTGTTGTAAATTATAACTAAAACGAATCGACCCGTTTCAGAAAAGGCAATTAGTTGCCTTTTCGGAAACGGAATGTGGTACATTTTTTTTTTTTTTTGCAGTGTGGACATCATATTACTTCCTCTTACACATTAAACTGCTCATATTCTTATGAAAACGACGACATTTTCGTGCGTGATAAGTAGTTCTTAAATAAAAAAGCTGGTTCTCTAGAAATCTCTAAAAGGGGATGTCGTATAATGAGCAGAAATTTTGAGTTTTCGTGCATATTTTTAAAATGGAATGTCATATGGTGCCAAAAAGTTTGTGAATAAATAGATATTATAACAATCTTAAATGCAAATTGTAAATGTTATACATTACCCGCCGCTTATTAAAATCACATTCGTTCTAAAGCAAAGTTAAGCTGCTGATTTTTATATCCGGCGAAGATTCTTGCATTGAAGAAAAAGGTATTACTTCCTTGAATTTAAAAACAATTTTCAAAAGTTGACGATTGATGAGAGTAATAAACAGTATTAATTAATTTTTGACCGACAATTAATTAATTGTTCATTCAGAATAAATAAATTAAATACATACTCCATATAAAATTAATAAACACACAGTGCATACAAAATCAGTCAGTATTTATACATTAATTAAATATTAGACATTTTCAAAAGTTTTTTTGCTTCTTAGTTATTTCAGAATGAGAACTAAGAATTATCTTTTAATAATTAAAAATGAAAAAAAAAAAAGAAAAAAATCACTAGTGAATCAAAGCAGTAACTTATTATTTCGATTTTTAGAATACATTCCTGGAACTTATTACTAAGACAAGTGATGAAGCGAGTTTATTTTGTTATTATGCTGCAGGTGAAAAATTTTTGACAAAGAGAGATAACGAGGGAGAATGTTGTGCTTTATTTTATTAAAAAAAAAAAAAACTGTAATAAATTTTTTTTTAAGTGCATAAATACACATTTTTGCTGTTGCAGAGATTTTTTTTTTTTTTTTTTTGAGTTTATTAACCGGCGATGCTGACTTTATTAAACGGCGGATTTAAAAGTAGCTTGTATTGATTTGATTTCGGTCCTGACAATTTGATCTGATTAAGCGGCTGATTTTATCAACCAGTGAATTTATTAAGCGGCGGGAACTGTACATCAAACTGTTTTGGAATGCAATATATACATATACGAGCACATACAGATGTCCCGAAAAAATTTGTAAGATCGCAGATATTAAGTGAGCAATCATATCAAGACCAAAGTTGGACTTCTACAACTAAAACTTATATCAGTTTCAAATAAAAATTTTCAACATTCTACGGATTGAGGCTTTTGAGTTATGCGAGATACAACTTCTGTTTCGCAAATCGGTTAATCATTCAATAATGCTTCTTCTTCTTCTTTTTTGTTTCTTTTTTACTTTCTGTTTCTCATATATATTGTACAGAAAGTATTGTTTTTGGGTCAAATTTTAGAAAGTGAGTTTTTGTTATATTTACATGTTTTGAGGTCCCCTAAATCCGAAAATCATGTTTTTAGCGGTTGGTCTGTGTGTCCGCCTGTTATCAGCATACCTCAAGTACAAATAGCAGTAGAAAGTTCAAACTCGGTGTTCTAAATGTGTATCATACAAGCATGCTACACTAAACTTTTTGTTGAGATCAAGCAAATGGTTCGTGTACAGGACCACCCAGGAAAATTCAAATACATTAAGTCTATGTGGGAAATTGCAGGCAAATACAGTTTAACATCTGTAGACTGCCTTAAACAAAACGGAATGAACAATTTTTTTTATATTCATAAAAGCATGTTTTGTGTAGATTGTGATATGGAAATCATTCATCATTCGTTTACAGGGCTACCCAAAGTATTTAGATATATTGGAGGCTATACTTGGAAATTGCTGGAATTGTAATTCACTTTGTGTTATATATGTATATATATATATTGTAAGAATAAATTTAAGTACACTATAATTTTTAAAGTGCATATTGTTTACAGACAATATACAGGGGTACCCAAAATTGAGCCAAACGTTCTTTTCTACTGAATGTAATTGATCGGAGAGCTTTGCTGCATTTTATTATGTCGACAAACACTGCTCATGAAAGAAAATTAATTTTTTATACAGATACTGTAAACAAAGTATTTTTTGAATTTTGAAATTCCCCCCCCCCCCCCCCCCATAAAATCACGGTTTGAGATGCTCTCGTTACGAAAGTCTAATTTTCAGTAGTCGATCTGTATGTATATCTGTTATCAGCATAACTTAAAAACAAATCGCTGCAGGGAATTCCAATTTGATATTCTGAAGTCCGTATCTGGTGTACACTTAAGTTTGAAGGCAAATAAATAACAGCTTTGATTTTTTTTTTTAAGATAATTGTAAGCACCATAATCGAACACACAGAATCACATGTC
Source organism: Salticus scenicus (assembly GCA_963930645.1). Taxonomy (NCBI): domain Eukaryota; kingdom Metazoa; phylum Arthropoda; class Arachnida; order Araneae; family Salticidae; genus Salticus; species Salticus scenicus. Next base: position 120,963,552 of record OZ005651.1, on the reverse strand, counting down.
AAATTAAACTGTATACAAATCTATTTTAGATCATTTTAAAAAGTACACTGAAATTTATTATCTTACGCTGTTGTTCCTAAGACTTAATATGCAATCTATCTTTATAGTATTGGAATGCAGGGCAAAAGGAAGTCGTGTGAGTGACACACCATTTTTATTTTATTACTTTTTTTTTTCTTTTAAGAGAGAGAGGGAGAGATTGAGAAATTATCGACAAGTTTTAAATCCAGTATTTTTTAGGACCGTTTTGTCTTGAAATAAGCCGATGCGACGTAGAAAATATATTTTTGTAGAACAGATATATTGTGCACATATGAATGTTTAAAATGATACTGCTTTAGATCAGTGAATTCATATTTTACATTTAATTATGATTTTTATATTTATAACACGCATTAGAGTGGAAAATATTTTAGTTATAAAATTAGTACACATTACAATAATAGTAGTAATATTGAAGAAATTTAATATTTTAATGACTATTTATAAAACATCCGATTGCATTCATTACGAGTTAAGCTTCAAAATTTTATATTTACAATTTTTCTATGCTTTATCTCTTTGCCCCATTTTAAACATAGAAGCTTTTGGAAATAGTTTTTAGCAAATATTTTTTAGAAAGTACTTTTTAATAAAAACTTTTCGCAAATATATATACTTTTAGATTATTATTATTATTATTATTGTTATTATTATTAAGAAATTCGTTATAGTTCAAATTTTTAATTTCTTTATAAGAAAATTATATTTTCAAAGTGGCAAATCCAATTTTTTAAATTAAAATATCCATATATTTTATAGATTATTTATCAAATTATTAATTGTTAAAAAATCATACATATTTTTTATAAATAAATTCACATTTCTTTGTGTCAGTAAAAAAAATAAGAATATTTCTTACCGTTGCTAAAAATGATTTGGATAGAGATACATATTCATAGGCTGAAAGTGAAACAGGAAAATGTTTTTCTTTCAAAATGATTTCTTCTATCTAAAAAAAAAAAAAAAAAAAAAAAATTAGTACATCTATTCGTAGAAGTAGTCGAAAAATTGTACATTTTTAGAAGAATGTTGGTTCCTACATGTTTAAAATCACATTATGTGTTTTTTATTTTAGTTGTAAACAATATACTTTTTATTGCTCTGAAAAAAATCTATTTCATTAGGAAGTTTGGAATTTTAAAATTCTTCATTCAGTAAAATTACGCAAGTTTCTTCTATAGTTTTGTATTTTACACATTTTGGAATATAGATAGATAATTCAATTATTGTTCCAAAAGCTTTTAGTATTATTTAGAAAAAAATATATACAGGTAGTGTTCACATTTATAATAATTTGAAAAAATAAATTTTAAAAAAAATTCTTAAAAAAAATCATTAAGGTAAGTAAGAAAAAACACACCTTTGTTAACAAACAAGTACAACAAATGTAACAACAAGTAAGCTTCTTTCACTAAGAAGACCTATTGATATAACACCATTTTTGTACATTAAGGTTCATTAGACTAGGACTTAATCTTAAAGTTGATTCCGAACATTTTTGCCGCCTTAAAGAGAATTCGAACCCGGAACCTAGCAACAAGCCGCAGGAAACTAGAAATCTGACCATTTAGCCACCATATGGGCAAGCAAATAATGATACGAATTGTATTTTCTAATATTATCAGATCTGATAGCACTTCCATTGAAGTATAGTATTACATATTGATTTAAAAAAATAAATAAATAAATAAATAAATAAATAAAATAATAATGTTTTTAAATTATCAATATTAATTTTATTTTTCTCCCCATCACAATCTTTCGATTTCTTTCATTGTGCTTAGGTGAAAGTTATAAATATATCATTTAAAACTCCAGCTGCAGAGTAATTCATTCCACAGTAGAACGATAGGAGACAGATGAGTGTGTGTGTGTGGGGGGGGGGGGGGGGGGGGGAGTTACATGTAAATGGAATAGCTTCAGATCTGATTTCATGTAAAAAAAAAATATATAGCAGTAAATTTTAAAGGTACTAGTATTCTCCAGTGGTCGAAATTCGACCAAAAGTACCGTGACTAAAATGCTTTATGAAATGTATTTTCTATTAAAGCTGACAAATCAATTTTCCATTTATGAAAACACGAAATAAATTCCGTCGTCTCAAATTAGAGAGTTCAGATTCAAAATGTTTAGCATTGCAATGCATGAACTGAAAATCTATTGATCCAATATCAAACTATAAAAACTCATTAAAATTATTCATAATGCCAATTTAAATGCTTAAAAAAAAAAAAAAAAAAAAACACAATCGGTTTTTTATTTACATGACGATGCATATCTCTATGAAGTTCTTTATCTCTTTGCCCTTCAATACGACTCATCGAATTTCTTCTTTTGGATATTTCAACAGCAAAGAACACTCGTCAATATCAAAACAATATGTCAACTCTTTGAAAAAAAATAATAATTAACTCACGTATGTTACTTGACAAATGATAAAAGAGCCTTAAAAAATAAAATATATTCACATCTGTTGCCAAAAGGTAAATGGTAAAATAATATTTTAGCTTTTAAAAAATAAATATGGAAAAATAAATGAATTAAACAAGCTAATTCTCGAGCTATTATATTACATTTTTAAAAACTGCGCATGCACATTGAACAACTTTCTTCTATGGGAATTTTAGATACAAAAGATTACATGTATAAATGAAAAAGTGTATAATAATAAAATATTTTTGTCTGCTTTTTTGATATCTGATGAAAATATTTTTTTCTATAATGCGCATTAACCATAACTTTCAAACTAACTACTTTTAAGCCTCTCTTTTTATTAAAGATAAACTAAAAACGCACGACAGATTTCATTTTTGTATTTTGATAAACTTATTTTGATGTAACTTATCATGGGGAAAATTGTTTGAATAAAGTAATTTGACATCTTTTAAAACAAATTTTAAAATATATTTCCGATAGTAATTCCAACTAATTTAATATTTTTTGTAATACATCTCATTTTTTTATTTATATTATAAGCGATTTTCACAATAACGACGAAAACCTGGAACAAAACATGTTTCCTTTGAAAAAAAAAAAAAACGTTTTTCCTGAATAATAAATAGTCCTTTTTCTTTGATAAATTGTGATTACATATTTCTTTAATATTGTTTACCTTGTTTATTACTTATGATACATATGATGGGGGTATGATAAAATTGTAATTATTACTAAAAAATAACTTAAATAGCTGGGTTAAATTTATTCTGTAGTTTAATTTATCCTTAATTACACAATGTTGTAAATTATGGTTATTAATGTTTATTTGTTTGGTTTTAGAAATCTTTAATTTAAAGTAACCTCAGTTTCGACACAATCTACAGAGTTATGCTATGACAGCCTTTGAAAAATTGAGAAACGCTGTTTAGAGTTATGCATTATAGATGATGACTATTTAGGAAAAGTCTTAAGAATAGCAAATAAAAATTAAGTTTCTATCTCAATTACTTTTTAGTGATAATCAAAACTTTACGAAAAGCATGGCTTTAATATTTCTGTACATAAAATACACTCTAAGACAAAAAAAAAAGAAAGACGCATCAAGAAGGAATTAGGACGAAATTAGTAGATGTGATCTACACGTAGAGAAACACAAATAACTACATTTTCAAAAAATTGGGATGATTTAATCAAGAGAAATGGCCTCACAAAGTCAACAAGTCAATAACGCATTGGTCTACATCTGACCAAGCAGTTATTCGGTTTGGTATTAATTGATAGAGTTCGCAAATGTGCTCCTGCGAGATATCATGCCAAATTCTGTCCAATTGGGGCTTTAGATTGGCAAAATCCCGAGCTGGTTGTAGGTTCCTTTTCAGGATGCTTCAAACGCCCTTAGTGGGAGAGAGATCCGTCGACTTTATTTTTCAAAAAAATGTTAGACAAGCAGGAAAACAAGCAGTAAAAACAATCTCTGTGCGTGAGCGAGCATTATCATGCTGAAATATACAATCAGGATTGCATGATATGAAATTAAACACAACGGAACGTAGAATGTCGTCGACGTATCGCTGTGCTGTAAAAATACCCCGGATGACAACCAGAGAGGTCCTGCTATGAAATGAAATGACATTCCAAACCTTCACTCCTCGTTGTCGGGTCGTATAGCTGGCGACAGTCAAGGTGGAATCCCGCTTTTTTTCGGGGCGTCTCCAGACGCGTCTTCGCTGGTAATCGGGGCTCACATTGGAGTGGAACACATTAATGAAGACAATTCTACTCCATTCAGTGACATTTCAGTTCGAACGATCCTGATATCCCTGTAAACGTGCTTGTCGTTATACAGAGTTCAGTAGCAGTCCGCACAAGGAGCTCCGTGAGCTCAACCCCATTTCTCTGAGCCGCCTGTTAATAGTCTTCGAAGTCACTTTGAAGTACTTTGAAGTCACTTTGAAGTCACTTTGAAGTCTTTGAAGTACCAGTTCCACGTAGGATCGATGATAATGATGAATTGGAGCTTTGAGTACAGCTCTGACGATTCATTGGTTCTCACGTTCTGTCCTCTCTGTAGGCCGACCGCTTCCTCCCTGACGCTGTGTTCAACCATGGTTCACCCATTTCTGTCAATATCATCTAATAATGGCATCGTTCCTATCCAGTTGTCAAACAATTCTCGGATTAGACCAACCGGCTTCTTTGAGCCCAACTACACACCTCTCTCAAATGTAGACATCTGCGCATATTGTTTGCGCACTTGTATGCGAGGCATAGTTACTGTCTACCTGAGTAGACGGAATAAAATTTTCGAAAAATTTATGACCTGGAATCAAAAATTTTCATTTTTAATATTCTGCCAATTGCGCAGTTAAGATGCGCTGCAGGGTCACCTGCTCATTCGATCGTAGCCAAACTTAATTTTGCATTTTTCATCTAAATCTGTATGCATGTGAATTTGTGTCCAGTTTCCATTACTCCTTCTTGGTGCGTCCTTTTTTTTTATTTTTTTTTATTTTATTATTATTATTATTATTATTATTATTTTTGTCTTAGAGTGTACATTTACGAAATTAGTGAGCGGATTTTTTTTTTAAATCTTAATGTACTATTATTTCCTACTTTAGTTTGAACATTTTTTTTCTTTTTCTTTTCTTTTTTCTCAATTCACGCTGCGCACTTATCTCTAATACGTGAAGAATTAAACCACGTTTCAATCTTTTCTCGGACACTCTTTATATAATTTAGCTAAATCTGTTGCAATTTAGTTTTTCTGTTATTTTTCTTTTCTTTTAACATTTTCCCATTGAAAATCATCTTTGTAATTGTTACAAACTTTATCATACATAATCTTCAAATCTTCAAGATTTGCCATACAATATAATCAATGGCTATGGTTAAAACCACACTTCAGTTAGTAGAGTTTCAATCAAGTAGTGTGTAGAAAGCTTTATTCAGAAAATTGTAAATACAGTTTTTTTTTTTTTTTTTTTTTTTAGTGAATAGATTAAAGTACTGAATACTTTTTGTTTCTATGAATTGCAATTCTACTGAATTATATTTTGCAAAGAATATAAATTTTAATGTTGTCTATTCTGAAACATTATAGAACTCACAACAATTAATTCACAACAGCAATACATATATTGCTTTTTTTTTTTTCATTTTTATTCCAAATAAACCCTATCAAATATTCTGCGCTTTTTATATCCGGTATCCTAATACATGAATATTGTTTTATGTCCTTGAATTTGCGCGTTATAATACTAGATGTAATTTTATTAAACGGTTTTGGAATGTACAAACTTAAAGCAAATTATTTTTTTTTTAAATGTGTATCTCAAAGAATCATTAAAATCCACTTTCGAAGCTTCCTTAATTATATATACAAGTCCTTTCGGCTCATTCGGAAGGGTATATTGATTCCTTTTTGCCATTTTGAAACAAAATGACGGCTACAAATTGTTAATGGACTTAATGAAAATGTTTATGTAGGCTATGTATACCTGGGATTTGAAGCAAATCGGTTCATAAATAACTTTTTTATGTTAATTTGAAATTTCGAAGTAGCTGGTGCTTCGAAACAAGATGGCAGATCACGTTGGCAAACAAACATATCAAATGCATTTGTAAAATAAGTCTACTGTACAAATTTATTCAGTATTTCGAAAGTTATCGTGTTGACAAATTAAGTGGCCACCGCTTGAATCAAAACGACGGAGCAAATTGCTCAGCACAAATCCAAGATATTTGTAAGATAAGTCCACTGTCCAACTTTGGTTCGAATAAATTTAGTAATTCAAAAGTTATCATCATGATAATAAATTCTCAAGTGACAGCGTTCAAGTGGCCGCAACTTAGAAACAAAATTGCGGAGCAACTTGCCCATCGAAACCATTTAAGATATCTGAATGATAAGTCCATTGTCCAACTTTGGTTCGAATTGATTAAGTATTTCAAACGTTATCGTGATAACAAATTTTAATTGGCCGCAACTTGGAAATAAAATGGTGGAGCAAGTTGCCCAACAAACTCATCCAACATATTTGAAGCATAAGTTCAATGTCCAACGTTGGTTCGAATTGGTTTAGTATTTCAAAAGTTATTGTTATGACAAATTTTCAAGTGGCAGTGTGATTTTAAGTGGCTGCAACTTGGAAACCAAATGGCGGAGCAACTTGCCTAGCGAAATCATCCAAGATATTTGTATAATAATTTCACTGTTCAACTTTGGTTCAAATTAATTCAGTATTTCAAAAGTTATCGTTATAAGAAATTTTGAAGTGTACGGTGATTTCAAGAAGCCCCCACTTCGAAACAAAAGGGCGAAGTAAGATTCCCAGCGAAATTATCTAAGATATTTGAATGATAAGTCCATTACGCAAATTTGATTTGAATTGATTCAGTATTACAAAAGTTATCATAATGACAAATTTTCAAGTGGCCGCCACTTGAAAATAAAATGGCGAAGCAAATTAACTAGCGAACTTATCGAAGATATTTGAACCGTAATTTCACTATCCAACTTTGGTTTGAATCAGATTCGTATTTCAAAAGTTATCGTGATGGTCCCTTTTCAAATGGCCTCAACTAGGAAACAAAATGCGGATCAAATTGCCCAGCGATTTCATCCGAAATATTTGTATGATAAGTTTACTGTCCAGCTTTCGTTCGAATAAATTAAGTAATTCAAAAGTTATCATAAGGATAAATTTTCAAGTGGTATCCTGATTTCAAGTGGTCCCACTTAGTTTAAGATATCCGCCACTTTGTTTAAAATGGCCGATAAAGTTTATTAATAGACTTGGTTGAGACACTTATATGATCTATGCATGCATCAAAATTCAAGCAAATCCGGCCTTAAATACGCGTTTTACAATGTGCATTTGAAAATTTCAAGTAGCCACTACTTGAAAACAAAATAATGGATGAACTTGGCTAACGAACTCATCCAAGATATTTCTAAGATAAGTTCGCTGTTTAAATCTGGTTCGATTTGGAGTATTATTTCGGAAGTTATCGGGATTAGATCAATTTCGAAAGAAATCAACCTAATATGTAATGTTTTTTATATAGTTCAATTTTAAGAATTTATTTCGTTAGGATCATTGGAGATTCCATTTAAAAGCTGTCTTTGTATCACCACATAGTAAGACTAGCAAACATTAGTCGTATAAGAATTTTAAAAATATTTGGAAATCTGAAAAGAGTTTTTTTCTTTTTAAATCCCTTACGTTTGAGAAATATGTAGATTATTTATTTATTTAATTCATTTGTTTTTCTGTTTACTAATCCTCACCATATTGAATAAAAATGCACCAGAGGATTGGCGTTGAAAAGTAATAAGTAAAAATCTTCGAATATATACACCATAAAATGCAAAAAAGTTCCCAACAAGTATTTCGGGTTGAAATAAAACACGACCTTTTGCCAGGCAAGCAAAATGGGAACGAGGGCTGCAAACAAAGCTTTTTCTTTCTGCAGCACTCGTACCTACTTTGTATGCCTGACAAAAGGTCGTGTTTTTCGACCCGAAACAATTGTTGCGAGTTTTTTCATTTTATGGTGTTTATTCAAATATTTTTATTTATTCCTCACGATATTTGTTATCTGTAAAGTACACAATGCCTTAAAAGGTTTAATTTTATTAATATTAAATATAAGAAAGTTTTACCACATCATATATTATTATGCATATATGTACATATACATACACACATACATATATCTACATTCAATTATAAAATTAATTATATTCTAAAAATACTCTTTATTAATGACAAATATGCTTTAATGTTATATTACTAGTTTAATTTACAGTTTTCAATGGACACTAAAATATTAATAAAATTTTTAACGTCTATTTTCCTAAAAAGAACTCGAAAAGCAAACAATAATTTTTATATATCTTTATATTCAAGATGATTTTTTTTTTCTAAAATTATAATAATAATAATAATAATAATAATAATAATAAAAGCAAAATATTTTTCTTAAACCTTTCTAGAATTGTAAAGCAAATTGTTATTGTTATATCAGTTAATTAAATAATAATTAACACTATTAACTAATTACTTTTATTCAATTTTCGTAAAATAATTAGAAGACTATACTTGATATTAAAAACTTTTAATCATTACCAAAAATTGTGCTTCCTCGGGAAAACATTCATCATTCAAAGAAGTCAATACAATCCAGAGTCCATTTGCCTAGAAAAAGAATATTTTTGAAAGTGTGAGAAAAGGTAAGTGCAGATAAAAAGGTGTATCATGAAACTTTTATTACGAATGATGTAATGGTTTTTAAAAAATGCTGCCGATTTAATTTATGAATCTGAAAAATAACGATGTATAAAATTAATTAATATGTACGTATATATTCATAGTAATAAAACGAACATTATTAATGTTGTTGTTTGGTTGTATATAAGGATGGGCGGAAAGTAACTCTCTACTTTTAATATTCTTAAACTTCTAAGTATTGTAGGTTAAACTCAATTTTTTGCACACATGCAATTTATTATATACTATTATCTTTCCAAAAGATACATCTCAATGTCTGTTTCAGTGTCATACACTGTCCTAAACGGACTTGTAAGTTTGCTTCGACCACAAAGTGTGTGGTTACAAGTGCTTGTGAAATGTATCTCCAACGTATCGCAGCAAACCACAAACTCTTGGAGAACTTGAAAATAAGGTCCGCGAGGCCATAAGTGGTGCTTCTGCTGATGAGTTCTTGAGGATGGTCGTAGCCAACATTCCTGTTCGTTTAAGACAATGTCTAGAAAATACCGGAGCATATACTGAGTTGTAACTTTTGGAAAAATTAATGGTATGTAATAAAGTAAGCACGTGCAAAACTTGAGTTTATGACTACATTATTTAAAGAGGAAAGAACATTTTTTAAATAGAAAATTGCTTTCTCTCTTCTATATTTTATTTTTTCTTAATCATGATTTTGTGAATTTATATCTGACATTTAAATGACTATTTCATGCATTATGCTATATATATATATATATATATATATATATACATACAGGTGGATTTAAAGCTCATGATACAAATGATAACAGAATTCGTGTAGACCTTGTTCTCTGAGTCTTCCATCAGTATTCGCAACAAATAATATTTTTTTTTTTAGATTTAAAAGTTTATTTTTTTATATAAATTTCTATTTAAAATTAGTGGTGGAAAATTCAGAAAAAAAATGGACTGTTCGAACCCTGTATAAATGGCGGCAAAACTTAACTTAAACAAGCATTTTTCTTATATATAGGACACCAATTATTCAGACTCAAATTCAGCTTGTTTCACCGAACCAAGACTTTGTCCATAACTTAAACAATATTATATCAGCAATAGACTTGTAATGTAAGATATAGACTTGTAATGTAAGATATAGACTTGTAATGTCGAAATGTAACGACATCACGATAATTACGACACCTTTCAAATACTCTTTTTTTAAAATTCCGCAATACACACACAGACGCGCACATATATATATTGGGTGTTCCATAAGTCTGTAGACATTTTGAAAATTCATAAAAAATGAAGGATTTGGTAGAATTGAACGTGGTTTGCCAAAAAGTTATTATCGTAAGGAGGATTTTTTTTTTTTTTTTTGAAGGGGAGGAATTTTTAAAATGTCTACAGACTTATGGGATAACCAGTACGTACACGCATATATATGTCTTATATTCAAGGCTTCATGTACTATGTTAATTCTTAAAGTTACCTTTTTGAAATTTTGAAATTAAATATATCTCGTCAACAGATTTTTTTGTAATGTGAAAATAAAGAAATTTTATTATATCTATTAGTATTATCGAGTACAGGATGTATACAATACATATTTTATGAACTTCTTATTTTTTCTTCATAACAAGGAGGGGGGGGGGAAGTGTTCATGCAAACGTTGCTATCTTTATTGAAATGAATTAAAAAAAATTATTATAGTTTATTGTAATAAAATTAACTTTAGGTTTAAATTTTCAAATCCGTAATCTTTCATAGGTCTAACGAGCCTTAATGTGCAAAAATTGACCATAGAGCGACACCCCAAACCAAAAGCTATAATATTCATTAGAAGTGTATTTTTAACAACTCTTAAATTCTAGCTGAAAGTTCTTTAAAAAGAGTGTAAAGAAACAGCATAAGTAAGATTGAAAATATATGTAATAGTGGAAACTCTCTCCCCCCCCCCCCCCCGCCTGGAAGTTAGAGGATTGCACCCGATATTAACTTGCCTTTTCTATCAAGACTTAAACGTTACAATATATATACGGCACTGTTCAAAAAAGGCAACAACACGGAATTTAAAGTTTTAAGAAATTGGCATTTCAAAGTTTAATGTTTCTGTGAAAAACTGAATTTGTATAACTCCAATTTGAAATTCACAGCATATGTGTAAAACAAATAACAGATTTAGAAGTAATTTCAATTGTAGCAAATTCGTATTTTTAAGTAAGATTAGAAGAATTAACACTGTAAATAATAGTAAAATATGATGTAATATAGAATTGAGAACAATTTGGAGTTCTTGCTGTTTTGTACTGGTAACAGAGTAAATCACTATTTAAAAAAAAGTATTTATTTTCGAAGCGAATTCTTTTAAGCTATTTCTCTTTTTAACTGGTTAATAAACTAAAGAGTAATTATTTTTATTACATGCGCAAAATAATTTTTATTATTCTTTTTAATTCGGGGCTGATTTACCATTAGTTTTTAAGCGTAGCCCAAAAAATTTTACGAAAAATAAACTCTACTTTAAACTTTAACTAATTCTACATTTTACATTTCTAGGCTGGAAATATGAAGTTATCACCGTAAGTTTTTTTTTTTTTTTTCTTTGTCCTATTTAGGTCGTTTGCAAGTCTATAAAAAATGTACATCCACACTTTTTAAACTGCATTTTCATAAAATATTACTTTTTAGATGAAGTTCAGCATAAATTATATCAGTTATAAATTCAAGTTCAGAGTTAAGGAAAGTCGGGTTTTTATTTATTTATTTATTTATTTTAGAAAGAAAGAAGGCAAAAACAAACTGGAATCAAGGAAACACTAATTTAATAAAATATCTGTCAATAGTATAATTTATTTTGCGGTATTTTTCATTAAATATATGGGCATTTGATTGGAAAAAAGCAGTGTTTTATAATATACAGAAACAAAACGATAAAATATGAAGAAATTTCAGGTACAATGTTCTGACTTTAAACGGATGGCGAAATCTGCATAGAATGGAACATGTTACAGTTCAGAGAACACGTTGCAGTTCATACTTTAGTGAATAAATGGTTTCGTCAAAATAATAATGATAATAATAATAATAATAATAATAATAATAAATAAAATAAATAAATAAATAAAAATTCCGTTTCTGATGTCGAAGATTTTACTATATCGGGTCTCTTGTGAAGGAGAGGTTCTGTTTTCGAAGCTGTCAGATTGTAAGTGGCGGGTTCGATTCCAAGTAGCGCTCGTCATCTTAGCCATTTGTAGTTTTCCGTGTTTTTCTCCGAAACTCGGGTAAATACGGCCTTCACCAAATCTAGGACATTCAGGCAATCATTTAACAACAGCGCTTATAGTCTGCAGCAAAATTATTGAAGCATACATCAATACTTTTGATTTTTTTTTTATAGTTTGGTCGCTAATTTTTATCATCAACTTACATTTTCATAAACAGCATAAGACTGAGATCATGACTCGACAAATATTTACTTAACAAAACAATATTAGGTGAGCAAAATTTAAATAGGAATTATTTTTAGTGCTTCTATAGTTTTACTGACGACTGTATATCGGGTCTCAAACTAATTAGTAAAAGAAATAATTGTACACCATTACTCTACCTATCTGTTTCGTTCTTTGAAAGCATTTAGATTTATCAATATAATTTTGTATCACGGAGAGTATGTAGGGGAGAGTGGGGCTGGTTATAACAGTTTTTAGAAAATTAAATATATTTTGAAATGTATTTATGTTTTCCTGTTTATAATTGCTGTTTTCCATAGCATACACATATTCATCTATCATATTCATAAAAAAAAAACTTTCGTTAATTTTGCTAATTTTAGCACAAAAATATTTTTTCAAAATTATTTGCCTATTACGATTCGCCCCGAATTTGGGGCAAATTGTAACACACGTGGGGCAAATTGTAACAATTATGAGAGAAATACTACTAATAAAAAACGACAATATTTCAAAATGTTTTTGCTATCAATCATTTATTAATTTAATAAAAAATGGAAATAAATAAGTAATATTAAATTATACCTTCTTGGTATAGTAACAAAGGATTATATCAAATGAATTATAGTAAAATAAAGAGAAAATTAAATATCTAATCAATACAGAAGTCGCTCTTTTTTTTAGAACTGAAGTTAATACAAAACAAAGATATATCAATCTATCAATCAATAAAAATAATTCCTATTTAAATTTTGCTCACCTAATATTGTTTTGTTAAGTAAATATTTGTCGAGTCATGATCTCAGTCTTATGCTGTTTATGAAAATGTAAGTTGATGATAAAAATTAGCGACCAAACTATAAAAAAAAATCAAAAGTATTGATGTATGCTTCAATAATTTTGCTGCAGACTATAAGCGCTGTTGTTAAATGATTGCCTGAATGTCCTAGATTTGCTATCAATCATTTATTAATTTAATAAAAAATGGAAATAAATAAGTAATATTAAATTATACCTTCTTGGTATAGTAACAAAGGATTATATCAAATGAATTATAGTAAAATAAAGAGAAAATTAAATATCTAATCAATACAGAAGTCGCTCTTTTTTTTAGAACTGAAGTTAATACAAAACAAAGATATATCAATCTATCAATCAATAAAAATAATTCCTATTTAAATTTTGCTCACCTAATATTGTTTTGTTAAGAAAATATTTGTCGAGTCATGATCTCAGTCTTATGCTGTTTATGAAAATGTAAGTTGATGATAAAAATTAGCGACCAAACTATAAAAAAAAATCAAAAGTATTGATGTATGCTTCAATAATTTTGCTGCAGACTATAAGCGCTGTTGTTAAATGATTGCCTGAATGTCCTAGATTTGCTATCAATCATTTATTAATTTAATAAAAAATGGAAATAAATAAGTAATATTAAATTATACCTTCTTGGTATAGTAACAAAGGATTATATCAAATGAATTATAGTAAAATAAAGAGAAAATTAAATATCTAATCAATACAGAAGTCGCTCTTTTTTTTAGAACTGAAGTTAATACAAAACAAAGATATATTGTTCATGTTCCCTCTGAGAGGCTGTTCAAAGAGGCTGTAGCAGAGGTCGTACTCCTCACCTTTTTTTTTTTTTTTTTTTTTTTTTATTTTTCAAGACACTTTCAGGGATGAGAACATTCCGTCTGTTTTGCCACCACTTTTTTGTTAAAGAGTTTTTTATTGTATTTTTTAGAGTAATATAACGTGACTAATCAGGATAGAAATTATTGTACAAAAATAGTGGTAGCAAAAAAGACATAAATTTCTCATTTATGAAAGTATCCTGGAAAGAAAAAAAAAAAAGCGGAAACTACGATCCCTGACTGTAGGCATTTCCAGAAAATAAGTAAAACCGCTCATCTGATTCAGAATTTATATCTGGAGTTAAAATAATTTTATTTATCTTTAAAATTTTTATTCTGATAACAATTTTTATAAAAGGTACAAAGAATTTTATTAGAGGGACCGGAAAATAATGTCGTTTTGAATTAATAAAATGAAACCGGAAATTTTTGTTTAACAGTGTTTATATGGTACTTTACAAATAACCATCTTATAAGTTACCTAAGAATATCTTAAATTTTATCCAGGATAAATTTCCGATGTCAGTATTTTAATTCAAAACGACATTATTTTCCGGTCCCCCTAATACATAGAATAAAATTTTGAAAGACAAAAGAAATTTAAAAAGACGTGAAACACTGTATATTTTTTCATAAGATACACAGAAAATAAATAATTATTCGTCCAATTTTTCAAAAATTTCATTCAAATATGTAAAAATTTCGTAAATGCATTGTAAAGACTTTGTATGTGAAAATTCACATTCGTCGCTTTCATGTTATAGGCTATTATTCTGAAGTTTCGTCATTCTGTATCTATTAGAACTCGGGAGACCTTAAAACATGTAAATCTGGTGAAAACTTGATATCGAAATTTTTGACCGAATATAATATTTCCACTACCTACGGTAGTCGGATAATGGAAGTAAAAAATATCTAAGGATAAATATCGAACACTGATGAAATTTTGAAATTAATAATGGTGATAATATTCATAATCATATTCTATGGGTTAAAATTTATTATAACTTAATTAGATATGGGTTTGGGTCTATACAAAATAATATAAGAAAAATAAGACACACTAATTGAGTAAGAACGAAAATACCAGACATGAAATATAATTTGTATTATAAACTAATATTATAAAGAAATTATAAAATGAGATGATTAAAAAAATTACAAAACAGTTATTATTATTTTTTAATCACTTTGTGAAGCTTTTGGTTATCTGAACTCATTTCTTTACTTGGAATTGCTTTAAGTCGTCAAATTAAAAAAATGTTAAAAGACAATGATTAATTAAATCCTTTAAAGTTCGCAGAAAATTTTAGAGAAAAATATAGATATTTCACTTTTGCAAGATGAGAACTTGTAAATATTCAAAATATTTTAAAAAGCATTTGAAACCAATATGTTTAGTTATTAGTTTTTGTATAATTATTCGTTAAGTCATAAATTTTAAAGGTCTCGAAAGCTTTTTAAAATATTTTGAATTTTTACAAATTTTCATCTTGCAAAAGTGAAATATCTATATTTTTCTCTAAAATTTTCGTAGTGTTGAAACTTTGATTTCTTTATAGCATGTCTTTGCCAGAATAAATTTTTATTTTATGCTTTTTAGGGCTTCATAATAAAAAGCTTCTTATGTTAAAAAATGCTTTTTTATTTAATTTTTTTTTTTTTTTTTGTTAAAAAAAATAAATAAATAAATAAAAATTTCTTAGGATGCTATGGTGGTTTTCTCCGAAACTTGTGTAAATACGGGCTAGGACCCCCTTAAAAAGACCTCCATGGAAGGCACTCCCTCTGAGGCCTAGGACCCTAGAGCAGTCAATCTGCCTTATTCACAAATACATTAAGGTACTGAGTAGACAACGAATGTTTTTTTTTTAATCAATTGACATCTTTTCTTTTAATTATCGGCACAAAAGTAACACATCGGCCTTCGAGGATCGAACTCACGACCATCGCGTTATCAGCATGCGCTCTAACCAAAAGTCAAAAAACAGTCAAGAAAAGTCATAGAACATGCTAGAAAAATATAACAATATATATATATATATATATATATATATATATATATATGGTAGGTGCTTCAGTAATTGACATCTATCCAGAAATAATTAATAAATAAGAAAAATAATAAAATCATATATTTTACATATAAGAATTTTAACATTTTATGTCAAACACTGCAGCATAGGGTGCTAATAACTGGTAAAATGAAAAAATAGCAGTGTCAAACACTGGAACATAGGGTGCCAATTACAATAAAAATTCATAATCAAATAAAGATTCATTAAAAAAAAAAGATAATTGTTATCAAATGTATATATTTTAACATATATGTGGTTCTGAATGTCTTTCATGCCATATGTACTAACTTAAGATTTCAAAAAATATTTTCTGATGACTCGAACATTAAAAACATCAGAGATTGCTCTAAAAGTGTCCATCACTGGTGCACTTACCCTATATGTATATATTTCTTGGATGCTTTTAAAAATACTTTGAGTATTTAAGAATTTTCATCTCTTGCAAAAGTGAAATATCTATATTTTTCTTTAAAACTTTCTTCTTGTTAAAATTATTATTTTTTTATAGCATGTGTCTGCAAGAATAAAATTTTATTTTATGCTTTTTAGTGCTCCCCAATAAAAAAGTCTTCCAGCGCTTTTTTTTTTATTATTCTTTTAAGTTACTAAAAAAAGCTTCTTAAAAAAGTAATCAAAATTTCTTAGGATATTGTGTAAACCATGAAAGGTTTTCTTTTTAACAAATGGCACCTTTTCTATTAATTATCTGCAAAAAAGTCTTTGAGGACCGAACCCATCACCATCGCGTTATGAACATGATGCTTTAACCAATTGAGCCAACGAACGACGTGAAAAGTTGCTTACATTTACTCTAATGTTTAATTTTTTAGCGTGACCTTCTTAAAAAACCTTTTAAAAAATTCTTAGGATACTGTGCAGTCAACGAAAATTTTTCTTTTATCAATTGACACCTTTTCTTCTAATTATCTGCAAAAATTAACACGCCAGACCTTCGGGGATCCAATTCTCGACCACTGTGTTGTTAACTTGACGCTCTAACCAACTAATCCAAGAAGCAACAAACGGTACAGCTTATATTTACTTTAAAATGGAGGCACCTTGATTATTAGCGTGACACGATGGTGCGATGACAAAATCAATTTCATATAAAAAGCTTCTAGAAAAAAAAAAAAAAAAAAAAAAAAAAAAAAAAGAAAAAACCTTCTTAAAAAAACTCTTCAAAAATTCTTAAGATACTGTGTACTCAACGAATTTTTTTTTTTTTTTTATCAATTGACATCTTTTTTACTAATTATCCGAAAATTAACATGCCGGATCTACGGAGATCAGACTCTCGACCCCGCGTTATTAACTTGACGCTCTAACCAACCAAGCCAAAGTGCGACAAACGGGATAGCTTATATTTACTTTAAAATGGAGGCGCCTTGTTTATTAGCTTGACACGAAGACTCGATGACAATGTCAATTTCATATGAAAAGCTTCTAAAAAGGTAATTTAGAAAATCAAATTGACATCCCTAAAAATGCATCAAGTTAAGTAATTTTACTAAGCCCATCTCGTTAAACTTTTATTATCCCATTTTTGCTTTACCGAGATACTTTGCTGTTCAACGTCAGTTTCTATAAATTTAGAAGTAGAAATATTTTGTACTTAATTAAGCGTTAGTCGCACCTTTTCAATTTCAATTGATAACAGCCAGGTTTAAGGGTGAATATTTACTCCTAAAGTTTATGCATTGTACGCTGAAAGAAGACTACGTTAGAGAAATGATACAGTTAATGAATAATTTACATTTAAATTATAAATTGATAATGGTCCTTAGTGTTGCAAAATTGTAAGGACTTTTACATTCAATACTCATCAGTTAGCCTTAATTGCAATGTTTGTCTAAATGTATGTTTGTTTAATTGACTACCAAATATATCAAACATCATTCTTCAAAATTAGGAGTAATTACACTCCTTCTCATAATTATAAGGACACCCGTTTTTCTATATTAACTAAACACTGAACACTCTTATTTAAACAAATATATTTTTAATTAATTTGAATTTCATTAATAGACTATATTTAAAAAGTTTTATCGTTTTTCTATCTTAAAAAACTTTAAATATGGTAAAAAGATGATTTTTCAGGTGTTCACAATTATAAGGACAGCTCGAATTTTAGTAATTTTTTTCAGTTATTCTTTAAATTAATATTTTATAGGGTCTCTTTTTAGAGTTAAACAGTCAGACATTCTCTCTGGTATATATATATATATATATATATATATATACATTTTTTCTTTTAATATTCAGTTTCAATACCATTTCATACAGTATAGATGATATTCTGAATACATTTAAACTATTTAAAATTGCTTTTCACTTGCATGCATTTTTCAAATACGATAAGTTAAGTTTTTTTTTCAACTTTTAGGCCACGGGAAAGGCAATAATACAGAAGTTTTTTTCTTCAAACTATTTCCTATTGCTCTAGAAGTGGAGCAAAAATGTGAAAAAAATATTATTACCCTCCAAAATCAAACAAAAATCTGATAATTCGACGTTTAAAATTTGCGGATATTCTCTTGATGTTCATAATAATAGAAAAAATTACTAAATTCATTATGCCTTCAGTAGAAGCAGCTCCCCAGAGCACCATAGATCCACCTTTAAAATGCCCAATTCATATCTGCCTTTAAAAAATCTGCTCTGTCTTTCGCTACCTTCAGATCGTGCCAGTAACTGTTAAAACCATTTGGTTAATCAAGAATAAAATGTTTTTCCTCCGAAAATGCAACATTTTACCATTTAATATTGTCTTTATTCAACTTTAACACAGACGTTCTTTCCCCCATTAAATGCTGATTGATTATTACAGGTTTTTTATTCATTTTCACATATTATTAATTATTTTAAACATGCATAAATGTGGACCCCAACCTTTCGTTAAAAATTACGAGCAAATTCAGCAGCAGTCATTATGAGTAGAACAGTAAGAGGAATTATGAGTCTTCGATCTCTGTAAAACAACTCTGATTTTGCCTCAGATCTCTCTTCTATCGAACCAGCAGTTCAGCGTTTGATCACATTTCCTTCAGCAATTTTAGACCTTCGAATTTCATTAGAAATTCGGCGGATTGAAATTATCCTTCCACTTAAAAAACACATTTATCATACTTCACTACTTGAACGTCCTTTTTTTCGAGGAATTATCAGTAATGTCCGTCCAAGAAAATTGAAGGCTTATATATGAATTAATCTAGCCCAGTAGTTAACATATCCGCATGTCAGCTGTAATTTATCCGCTAGTAAGTTAAATAAAACGAAAAAATCTGGATTGCCCCTATAATTAGGAACATCTAAAAACGTGGAGAAAAAAAAGATTTTGCATTATTTTTTATTAATTTTGTTCCATGTTAAAAAAATTATAGAAGTTTTGGTTTTTAGAAAACTAGATATATTAAGTGCTCTTAGTATAATCTTGTTCATATTATTTTTACAATAGTTATTTCAAAATATAAAGTGTCCTTATACATATGAGAAGGAGTGTATTAAATAAAAGCGTCCTTACAAGTTGAGCACAGTGATGGAGCTCTTGCATTAGAAAAAGTTGTTACACAGTTATACATTTAATCCACGAATAAGTAGATATGCATTAAATAAATGTTTAATTATGCGTTGTACTTATAATGTTAATGATATATATATTTACCTCCTCTATAAATTCTTCTCCTTTAAAAGCCATGGCTGACATGCGTATAAAATGAAGTGTTATCATGAAAGCAGGAACAATTTTGCTTTGCCAGCTTAGAAAAGGCATTGCATTCGATATCTGAACCGCTTCATATGAAACTATGCCTGTAATCAATGGCACCAAAATAGAAAAAACTAGAATCATAGGAGATAAAACATTGTCAATTTTTTTTGCCAAGCAAGAAACTTTTAAATATAATTTCCTCCAATCTTTAAATTCTTGTATAGAAACTTTTTTTGATCGTTTCAAAATGCGTTGAAAGTCATTTCGAGATTTCCGAAAAAATGCTATATTGGTGCACATAATATTATATACGAAAAATTCAATCAAAAGTGGGCCAAAAATTGATAAAAAGACAATGAATATTTGAGCAATGATTACTATAACATAGTAAGTTGGTTGGATGTTGCCTATTACAATATAAATTCCTGTAAAGTACAGATACGGTTTTGTTGAATAATAGTAAGCAGTTTGATTAGATCTTTCCATATCCTTCATACGGCAGACAAAAGCTGTTACCATCAATATGATTATAATTGCAGGTAATATAACTATAATGTAAAATGTTTTCTTGACCTTATTATCTAATTGAACATTAATTTTACGAGATACGTCTATAATATCAATCAATAATTTAGAAAAATTGTTTGATTTATGCATCATAACTGCTTGGTAAGCTACACCGGTAATCATCATCAAAATAGGTAACATTCCGTCAAGTAACACAAATAAACTTCTGTCAGCTATGTCATATAAGAAATAACTTATCAAGGATAATACAATCATAAAACACTGAAAACAAAATGTAGTAACTTGCAAAACTCTCCAAGTATTACATTCTGAGGCACAGTGAAAAATACTTTCAACTTTAGGATTGTAAAATCCAATTAATTTCAAACACGCAAATACTTCGTACCAGAAAGGGGATTTTTTTGGATTATTAGTAAGGTGAAACTTTCTGCGGTTTAAAGTTATTCGATTTCTAGATAGCATTGTTTAAAATATATATTTATGAAATGATATTACAAAATTACGATTTCTTAAACATTAAAAATATCATGCGAAAAATATTATTGAAGTTGAAGAAATTCAGCATGCATTCTCAAATATGTATCCTCAAATCAACTTTCTGAATTGAAATTGGTTTAGAAAAAATAATTTGAATAAAAACATTTGGCATCTTTTGACCTTGCGAATGATTTCATTGGAGGAAAAAATGATTTATGATTCACAATAGCGGAATAAGTTAGCGTGCAAAGCACACTTCAATTTCGTTACATAACCATGATTGATTTCATTTTCTTTTTGATGGATGGTCGAATTTTACATCTTTATTTAGTTACATTTATTCATAACAGGTGGAGCTACATTCTGCTGAATGAATATATTTATTACCAGAAATTTTCATAGATTTTTTCTTTTTTCTAATCGATAAACTAACTTATATGGAATGAATTAAATGAGAATGAGAATTTTTCATAATTCAGAAAACAAAAAAGTTTGTAATAAAATATTATTTAAAACATATTTTCAGATAATACAGAAAGATGCTTTATTACTTTAAACATGGGTATTTTCTATATTACTTCAAATTAAGGAAAGAATAATTAAAATTATATTAAATAGTAAAATTACAATTATATAAGAATGAATAAATATAATTTGAACTGAAAAGTTTTTTATTAATTTAACATAGAGTTTTATTTTATCGGAGTTACAGAAGATCATATAATTTTTAATGTCCTTTAATAATTAAAAATAAATGCTAAATAACAGCGGATGTTTAAAAGAATATCAGAAATCAGTTTATTAATTATCCCATGAAAAAAATTTTAGTAATTAAAAAAATAAAGTTGCAAGTAAAAAAAAAAAAAAAAAAAAAAAAACGAGTTTTGTTTAAAGACTCTGAAATTAATTTTTAACTTTCTTATATATAAATACTATATATATAAATGAAAAACCAGTATTAAGTAAATAATAAAAAAAGTATGAGTGATTATAAAAGTAAATTTTTTGATGCTTTAAAACCACATTAACTTAAAATTTTCTCCCGTTTTTCAAATAAGTTAAAGTTAATCTTAATTTAAATTTACAGATAAAAACTGGTATCTATGAATTTAAAAAATAAGATAAAAGATTTTGCTTCTTTGTTTATCTGTAGATGGCGCCACCATTATATTTATTTTAATATTTTCTCCAATTCTTAAATAAGATATCTGTCCGGTTTTCAAAATGTTGCAGAACAGCAAAAACTGAATTACTGTAAGAATAATCAAAGAAAGATTAAAGAGAATAAACGTAAGAACACTTTAACAATGCTTAAAAACTGGTGACACTCAAACGACCTTGTGTTTTTTCCTTTCTCTTTAACAGAGTACGCAAATTAACTCTCAGCATGTAAACAGCCGCGCCCAACATATCCCGATTAAAATATCAGGAATTTAAAGGTCGCTCGGCAATAAATATGTTTAAGTTTCTTATCTTTCATTTACTGTATTATTTTAATTCATGCATTTTCGTAATCAAATGAAACAGAGCATGAAAGGAAAATGCATCTGTCTTTCCAGATTTTCTTTATCTTTTTTTCATTTCGTTACTTTCTGGAATTAAATTTAGAAAATTTATAACATTATTATTATTATTATTATTATTTAATTAATATCAGCATTTCGCGAATTTTATGCCCCAAGTTCAATACAGATGAGGCGATTATTATTTATTAATGAGACCAAATAAAGAATAACAAGAATTTTTTTTCAAATTAGTATTAGAAAGACCCCCCACGGAGGGCACTCTTCTACAACTGTGACCCTAGAGTAGTTAATTGGTCATAATCCCAACCCCAACACCTTTCAAGTCAGTAAATGTTTTTTCTTCTTTTACCATTACCACTTATAAATATCTCGCTCTTACATTTAGATATTTTGTCGTTAGTTTCCCGAACTATATTTAAAAAATTTATATCATTATTATTATTATTTATTTAGTATTAGTATTTCGTGTTTTTTATATTTCAAACTCAGGTTAAATGCAAATGAGGTAATGTTTTTTAAACTTATGTTCAAAAAATTATAAGATTGTTTTTTTAACCTCTTCCATACTATTTTATTTAATGTGTATATTTTATTACAGCAAGTTCTAACTTATAAAAATAATAATAATATAAAAAACAAATGTGTGCCTACAACATGTTAGAAGTTAGAATTCTAAAAAATGCTCTCGAGAAAAATAAAATTATTATTAAATAATTATCGAAGAAACAATATGGTGAAATATTCGTATTCATATTTTCATAATTTAAACATAGTAAATTTTGAAAATTTAGCTGTTATATTTGATTTTTTTTTTTTTTCATGAAACTAATTTCTTTTTCATTGACAGAAGAGGCATACAGTCGGCAGCAAAAGTATCCGAGCACCAGCAAAAATTCCTATGTAAAAAAAGTACACTTAATACTGTTTTGTTAAATAAGTCCTTGTTGAATTATGTTCTTAGATTGACTCTAAGACCAGGATTCGACAAAACTGTATTAAGCAAACAGTTACAGTTTTGTATTTAACAAAACTGTATTAAGTGTACCTTTCTTAACATAGGAATTTTTGCTAGTGCTCGGATACTTTTGCTGCCGACTGTAATTTGCCTTTTGGAAGGAATATAACGAGTGGCAATATTAATACTTTAAGAAGCCCCAGTATTAATAAAGCCCCAGTATTAAGCAGTCCCGTCTCTTTTTTCTCAAAGGTAAGAGACGGGAAAAGCCGGGTTTGATACCAGTTCGTGCTCGTCAACCTAACCTTTCGGAGTTTTCTTTCACCGAAACTTGTGTAAATGCAGAATAGGGTCACTTAAAAAGACCCCTTCGTATGGCGTTCCATTCAGGACTAGGACCTACGTGCACTTAATAGGCCTTAACACCTACACCTATACGACACTTTCATAAACATCGTTAAAACTTAAAAATGTAATAAGCATAAATTATACGTACGTACGGTCGGTAACAAAAGTGTCCGATCCGAACACTAGCAAAAAGTCCTATGTAAAAAAAGTACACTTCATACGGTTTTGTTAAATAAATCCTTGTGGAATCCTCTTTTTAGTCAGTCTAAGAACATGATTCGATAATGATTTATTTAACCGAGCCGTATGAAGTGCACTTTTTTACATAGGAATTTTAGCTAGTGTTCGGACACTTTTGTTACCGACTGTACAGTCGGCAGCAAAATTATTCGAACGCTAGCAATAATTCCTATGTAAAAAAAAAGTACACTTAATACTGCTTTATTAAATAAATCCTTGTCGAGTCATGTTCTTAGTCAGTCTAAGAACGTAAACTGTTGTCTACTCAAAATGGATGCCGCAGTAGCAATGCTACTGTAGAAATCATGTTAAGTCCTTGGTAGAAAGATATAAGAGGAAATGGCATGTCCGGAAAAACATGAATCCAAAATCTTAATCGCAGAATCCATTAAGTAGCATAACACAAGCTAATGTTTTGATGCACTCAATACAGCTCCTGCGATAGAGCTACTATTGGGGCATCCATCTTTAGTAGACAAGAGTAAACTGCATTTACCCTGCATGCTGATACGCCGTATGCAAATGCCTCTTACAGTCGGCAGCAAAATTATTCGAGAACTAGCAAAAATTCCTATGTAAAAAAAAGTACACTTAATACTGTTTCGTTAAATAAACCCTTGTCGAATCATGTTCTTAATCAGTCTAAGAGCATGATTCGACAAGGATTTATTTAACAAATCAGTATTAAGTGTATACATTTTACATGGGAAATTTTGCTAGCGTTCGAATGAATTTGTATGCCGACTGTATATTATTCTTCCAAGATTCAGTCTACTAAAGCATCAGTTAAGGCTGCGTTACTTAATAACTTCTGCGGTTACAATTTTTGCTTCATGTTTTACCAAACACATAATCTTTTCTTATATTATTCCTCCAAGATTTCTTAGATTCAATGAACGTGCGTGCGTTAATGTAATTTGGTTATGACTTTTTGGTAATTGACGTTTAAAACGTAAAATTTAACAACTTTTTCCCCGCTTTCTGTTGCTATTCAGCATCTAAAATTTTTACCAGTGAATCAAATACAATAAAAATATTTTTTTTCCTCCAGGAAACCGACGATTAACATTTGAAAGCGTTTTCTTGTAAATCTTACCAACAACGACTGTATCAAAATCTAGACGCCTTTAAACAGCTCATACAGATTCGTAATATCAAAGCATGCCATTCATAGATAAATTAAGTAAGACTGCGTTCAAGACACAGTGATCATTACAGTAATTGCATTTAACACCGTACCAATAGTATTGTTGTCTGGAGTAGCTCCATTCCTGATAAACTTGAAGCAACAGCTCCTACAATAATGCCTCCGAACTGAGCTTTACTTTAGGGAAGATTGGCTGATTACATCCAACCAATACTTCCTATAATAACTATAGAATGGTGTTAATTGGATGTAATTGGCCGATCTACCGTAATTTAAATTTCAACTTGGAAGCATTATTATAGGCGGTGTTGGTTGAGTCTGACAAGGAGAGGTCACGACATGGAAAATTCAGATCGGGACGAAATTGCGCAGGATTGTAGTATACTATGAAGGTAATAATATATTACAGCAGTAGGACCCACTATTCACAAAATTTGGAGAAAAAAGTGTTCAAAGTTTCAGTAATCCTTAAATACAACTTGTTTCGTAAACCCATCAGTGCCCCAGTGGCGTAATGGTAAAGCGCAAGTCTTCCGTTCAGGCGATCTGGGTTCGGAACTACCGTTTTTTTCTTCTTTAATTTTTATGTAATCTAAACTTTTTATTTATTTTTATTTTATTTTATAATTCAATTCAAAATTTGAAAATTTTAATAAAATATTATTTAATTTTTTTGAATAGAAAATAAATAATTTTTTCTATTTTTAATATTTATAACTTAAAAATGCAATAAATTTATATAACTTAAAAAATAAATTTTAGTTTTATTTTAACTGTAAAATAAGGTAAAACTAAAGAAACTGTTTTTAATTATTTATCTAAATATTTTATTTTAATTTAGGTATATTTGAAACAGTACTAAATTTTATTTTTTAAATTACAAAAAAAAAAAAAAAAAAAAAAAAAATTACAGAGAAATGATGATTTTAATTGCATATATAATTACTATCCAAATTAAATAATTACTTCTCCAATCAATACAGTTTCTTGAAAAATTATAGTATAGGATTACGATGCTATTAAATTATTACAGGTAAAGAAATATTATCTTTAAATGTAGATTTTAAATGTTAATGAACATCGTTTCTTTTTCGATAACGACTTCCTTTTTAACACTTTCCAACAAGGTTGAAAAGTGTTAATGACTTCGGTCTGTCTGTCTGTCCGCGCTCTAACTCACGTAAATATTTATGGAATTTCTTGTAACTGATATATGTTATTCAAGTTCACTATCGGAAGTTTCCTATAGAAAATGGAGTTTATACCACTACTGGTTTATGTACAGGGACACCCAAAAGTATTTCAAAGCATTGTGTTCTATGACAGGCATTTCTATAAACCATATTTTCATACCTTTACTGTAGACGTACCTTAAAGAAACTGAAATATGTTATTGAAGTTCACTATCGGACGTTCCCTATTGAAAATGGAATATATACCACTGCTGGATTTTGTACAGGGACACCCGAAAGTATTTCAAAGCACTGTGTTCTATGAGAGGTATTTCTATAAACCATATTTTCATACCTTTACTGTAGGCATATCTTAATAAAATTGAAATATATTATTCGAGTTCACTATCGGACGTTCCCTATTGAAAATGGAGTTTATACCTCTACTGGTTTGTGTACAGGGATACCCGAAAGTATTTCAAAGCATTGTGTTCTATGAGAGGTATTTCTATAAATTATATTTCCATACCTTTACTGTATACATATCTTATTGGAATTGAAATATGCTATTCAAGTTCACTATTGGACGTTCCCTATTGAAAATGGAGTTATTACCTCTACTGGTTTGTTTACAGGGACACCCGAAACTATTTCAAAGCATTGCGTTCTATGAGAGGTATTTCTATAAACCATATTTTCATACCTTTACTGTAACATATCTCAATGAAATATGTTATTCAAGTTCACTGTTAGATGTTTCCTGTTTAAAATAGAGGAAATACCATCATCGGTTTATACACAGGGACACTCAAAAGTATTCCAAAGCATTGCGTTCTATGAGAGATATTTCTATAAATCAAATTTTAATAATTTTACTTTCCACGAAGTTTTAGGAAATTGAAACATGTTATTTATATTCACAAAAGAATGCTTTGCATAGAATACAGCTTGATTAGCATGAGATTTACAGTGTGGCACAAAAATATCTAGTTATATTAAGACCTATTAATAAAAAATTCCTAGAATTGTATTTTCGTTTACGTTAAGTGTTTTTAACACTTTCTAACATTTTGTAACTGTGAATATGATTTCAGTTTTGTGTATGTGCCTGTCTGTCTGTCTGTCTGACTGACTGTCCACGCTCTAAGTCCCGTAAATATTTATGGAATTTCTTGAAACTGATATATGTTATTCATGTTCACAATCGGACGTTCCCTATTGAAAATGGAGTTTATACCTCTACCGGTTTGAGTACAGAGACACCCGAAAGTATTTTAAAGAATTGTGTTGTATGACAGGTATTTCTATAAACCATATTTTCATACCTTTGCTGTAGACATATCTTAATGAAATTGAAATATGTTATTCAAGTTCACTATTGGATGTTTCGTGTATAAAATGGAGGAAATACCACCACTGGTTTATATACAGGGACATTCTAAAGTATTCCAAAGCATTGCATTCTATGAGAGCTATTTCTATAAATAAAATTTTAATAACTTTACTTTCCACGAAGTTTTAGGAAATTCAAATATGTTATTTATATTCACAAAAGAATGCTTTGCATAAAATACAGCATGATTAGCATTAGATTTACAGGGTGGCACAAAAATATTCAGTTATATTAAGAGGTATTAATAAAAAATTGCTAGAATTTTACTTTCGTTTACGTTAAGCGTTTTTAACACTTTCTAGCATTTTTTAAGTGTGAATATAATTTCAGTTTTGTGTATCTGCCTTTCTGTCTGTCCGAGCTTTAACTCCCGTAAATATTTATGGAATTTCTTGAAACTGATATATGTTATTCAAGTTGACTATCGGAAGTTCCCTATTGAAAATGGATTTTATACCTCTACTGGTTTATGTACAGAAACACCCGAAAGTATTTCAAAGCATTGTGTTCTATGAGCGGTATTTCTATAAAGCATATTTTCATACCTTTACTGTAGACATAACTCAACGAAATTGAAATATGTTATTTAAATTCCCTATTGGATGTTTCCTGTGTAAAATGGAGGAAATACCGCCACCGATTTATATACAGGAACACTCGAAAGCATTCCAAAGCATTGCGTTCTATGAGAGGTATTTCGAAAAATCAAATTTTAATAACTTTACTTTCCACGGAGTTTTAAGAAATTGAAATATGTTATTTATATGCACAAAAAAATGCTTTGCATAGAATAGAGCATGATTAGCATTAGATTTACAGGGTGACACAAAAATATACCTTTATATTAAGAGCTATTAATAAAAAATTGCTAGAATTGTACTTTCGTTTACATTAAGCGTTTTTAACACTTTCTAATATTTTTAAGTTTGACTATGATTTAAGTTTGTGTATCTGTCCATCTGTCTGTCTGTCTGCCCGCGCTCTAACTCCTGTAAATATTTATGGAATTTCTCGAAACTGATATATGTTATTCAAGTTCACTATGGGATGTTCCATATTGAAATTGGAGTGAATATCTCTTCTGGTTTGTGTACAGGGACACACAAAAGTATTCGAAAGCATTGTGTTCTATGAGTGTTATTTTTATAAATATTTTCCCTATAGAATGTTCCCCATTTTAAATGACATTAATAGGACCTGTACAACTAGTTTGTTTACAAGGGAAAAAAATATGCCAATGCATTACGTTTTAGGACAGAATTTTTTTAAGTTATATTTAAAAGCCTTTCTACTGTAAAAATCATAAAAATATTGAAATGTATTGTTTATATTCTAAAGTAATGTTTTGTATAGAATATGATGTGATTAACTTTCTGATTTACAGGGCTACACTAAAATATTGACAGAGATCAAATCTTTAATTATAATCTAATGGATGCATTTTATTTTGCGTTAAGCCTTTTTAACACTTTCCAAAATGCCTAAGAGTAATTTTAAAATCAATTAGTGTATTTTTCAGTCCTACTGTCTGTTGTGTGATAACGTAGGCAAAGAATATTAAAAGTTATTCGATACAATAATTACGTACAGTTGGAAAGTGTTACTAATCAATGCATACTGCATGATTTTTCTTTCTTGTTTTTTTATCCTTCGGTGCACAAAATAAAGTTCCACCTGCCCTTTATTATTAACAAGCTAGAAGCGTTTACGTAATTTATACACATTCAAACCAAATCAGGAAGCTCAAACCAAGATTTAAGTACACCTGCTAACTGTTTTACAGTGTGTTTACAGCTTGCTTATTTTTTAATTATTTAAATATTTTTCTGTTTTTCTATGCATTCTATCTGAATGCTCATAGATATATAATGTTTTTAACCGTTTAAAAATATAGATTGATGTTTAGTCACCAATTATCCATTTTATGGGCAAGTGATGAACTGAATACGACTGTCATTGAAGATCCATATGTTTTTGTCTAACTTGATGTTTTTTCTATCGTTTAGGGCTTTATCTTTGGAGAGCAGCTCTGAATAGAAGAATAAATAATAATTTAGATTTCTTTTACAAAATTTAACTTCCGTTCGAATTTTGACATAAACTTCACTTCAGGATACACAACAGTCATCCTTACTGCCATTACTTACAATTTGCAGATCTTCACTAAATATAATATTAATGGTCTCCATAGATCCATAGATCCCATAATGGTCTCTTAGACAACCAGTGTGCTGAGAGTTTTTATTCGCATAAGATTCGAGATTAGATACCATTTTCCTGTAAGTCCTGCTTTACTGCCTCATAAGTATTTAACTCAGGACCCGAGCGCCGTCAATTCGCCTCAACCTTAGCACCAATACACATGTCTTATAATTGCGTGGGACAGATATTCCGGGGCGAAATACGCGATGGAAGTCAGGAGCTTATGTTCCTGGCTATTTTACTATGTAACCTGATTGCCGGACATATAGCTTGATTGCAGAACATGTGACTTCATTGCCGGATATGTAGCCTTATTTACTATCTTCTACTTACACTTACGTTAAAATAAGTTCTTGTTTTAGTAGTCCTTAAAATAATGAAACTCTAAGTTCCTGACAAAGGAATAACTGTTCGAAAAAATGAAAACATAAACCTAAGAATAAACTACTGTCTTAGGCCTACAAAATACTGAAAAGAACATCCTTTTTTTTATTTTTAAACTTACGTCAAAAAGAAACTAAAGAAACTGTGGAATATAATATAATAGGAACAATAAACATAAAAAAATAAAAAAAGGCCCACGCTTGCATATATATAGGGTAAGTGCACCAGTGATTGGCACTTTTAGAGCAGTCACTGATGTTTTAATGTTCTAGTCATCAGAAAATATTTTTAGAAATCTTAAGTTAGTACATATGGTATGAAAGACATTCAGAACCACATATATGTTAAAATATATACATTTGATAACAATTACTATTATTTTTTTATGAATTTTTATTTGACACCCACTCAATGATCCAAAAATTGACAATGCCAGTTTTTCATTTTATCAGCAATTAGCAGCCTATGTTCCAGTGTTTGACACTGCCAGTTATTCATTTTACCAGTTATTAGCACCCTATGCTCCAGTGTTTTGCATAAAATGTTAAAATTCTTATATGTAAAATATATTATTTTATTATTTTTCTTATTTATTAATTTTTTTGGGTAGATGTCAATTACTGGAGCACCTACCCTATATATATATATATATATATATATATATATATATATATATATATATATTCAAAAACTGCCAATTTTATCATTTATAAATTGAAATGAAATGGATAGTGATTTTGTCAAATATCGAATGTATGAGGTTCTTTTGCCTCCAGATACGAATATCTGATATTCCGCAAAATCACTGTCAGTTTCATCACTATTTTTAAGTGATAAAATTGGCGATTTCTGTGTGTAAAATAAAAATAAGAAAGTGCGTTTTTTTTTTTTTTTTAATGCTTTTGTTTTTGGTCCCTTATTGTATGTAACTAACACTTTTATGCAATTACTATATATTTTTAACTAACTACTTGAAATGAACATTAACAATATTAATCTAATATGCTGGGACTAATGAAATAAAACGAAGAGAGTGTGTGGTTTTTAATAGGTTGTGCTATCAATAAACGGAACGCACGAAACTTGAAAACGAAATGAATGGAACTAAAACCGTCAAATGTAGTTTGAATTATTAACGGGTGGAAATGTAACGTATAAAATTATTGGTATTTTTGGAAGAAAGTCTGAATGTGGTGCTTATCGCTTGATGATGTGAATTGGCATGGATGACGACACTAATTTGTATGTTATCAAAAAGTGGATTACTGAGTGTTCAACGATGTACCAATTAGATATTCAAATTGTTTGATTATTAAATTAACCGTCTGTTATAAAGGCTTGATTTAGATTACCGCAACGAGAGTTAAATTAATTTTACATAACGGTAATGCTATCCAATATTATGCACGGCTTATATTCACATTTTTAGTTAAAGAAAAATATTTGTGAAGTCTTTAGTTGTCTTATTTTTAAGATGCAAACTAAATGAATTTTATTTAATCTTTTTAACGTAACCTCCTGCACGGAACATCAGAATTGTGATGGCATGCCTCAACACCACTCTAGGGATGAATCCAGATCGTTGTAACTCTAGTGAAACGTAAAATCTACTCAACCTCAACCTCTTAGTGAGAAAGTTTGCACATCGATTTTCATATTCAGAAACAGACTAATAATGGAATGGCGTTTTACTTTGACTTCGAGTTGAAGGTTTGAAGTTTTTTCTTTATTATCTCATTAATTTAATGTCATAGAAAATCTCAATACTCTTTTGTTCAGGGACTAAAAAATATAAAAGTGCGTTTTTTTTTTTTTTTTTTTTTTTTAATGCTTTTGTTTTTGGTCCCTTATTGTATGTAACTAACACTTTTATGCAATTACTATATATTTTTAACTAACTACTTGAAATAAACATTAACAATATTAATCTAATATGCTGGGACTAATGAAATAAAATGAAGAGAGTGTGTGGTTTTTAATAGGTTGTGCTATCAATAAACGGAACGCACGAAACTTGAAAACGAAATGAATGGAACTAAAACCGTCAAATGTAGTTTGAATTATTAACGGGTGGAAATGTAACGTATAAAATTATTGGTATTTTTGGAAGAAAGTCTGAATGTGGTGCTTATCGCTTGATGATGTGAATTGGCATGGATGACGACACTAATTTGTATGTTATCAAAAAGTGGATTACTGAGTGTTCAACGATGTACCAATTAGATATTCAAATTGTTTGATTATTAAATTAACCGTCTGTTATAAAGGCTTGATTTTGATTACCGCAACGAGAGTTAAATTAATTTTACATAACGGTAATGCTATCTAATATTATGCACGGCTTATATTCACATTTTTAGTTAAAGAAAAATATTTGTGAAGTCTTTAGTTGTCTTATTTTTAAGATGCAAACTAAATGAATTTTATTTAATCTTTTTAACGTAACCTCCTGCACGGAACATCAGAATTGTGATGGCATGCCTCAACACCACTCTAGGGATGAATCCAGATTGTTGTAACTCTAGTGAAACGTAAAATCTACTCAACCTCAACCTCTTAGTGAGAAAGTTTGCACATCGATTTTCATATTCAGAAACAGACTAATAATGGAATGGCGTTTTACTTTGACTTCGAGTTGAAGGTTTGAAGTTTTTTCTTTATTATCTCATTAATTTAATGTCATAGAAAATCTCAATACTCTTTTGTTCAGGGACTAAAAAATATAAAAGTGCGTTTTTTTTAATGCTTTTGTTTTTGGTCCCTTATTGTATGTAACTAACACTTTTATGCAATTACTATATATTTTTAACTAACTACTTGAAATAAACATTAACAATATTAATCTAATATGCTGGGACTAATGAAATAAAACGAAGAGAGTGTGTGGTTTTTAATAGGTTGTGCTATCAATAAACGGAACGCACGAAACTTGAAAACGAAATGAATGGAACTAAAACCGTCAAATGTAGTTTGAATTATTAACGGGTGGAAATGTAACGTATAAAATTATTGGTATTTTTGGAAGAAAGTCTGAATGTGGTGCTTATCGCTTGATGATGTGAATTGGCATGGATGACGACACTAATTTGTATGTTATCAAAAAGTGGATTACTGAGTGTTCAACGATGTACCAATTAGATATTCAAATTGTTTGATTATTAAATTAACCGTCTGTTATAAAGGCTTGATTTAGATTACCGCAACGAGAGTTAAATTAATTTTACATAACGGTAATGCTATCCAATATTATGCACGGCTTATATTCACATTTTTAGTTAAAGAAAAATATTTGTGAAGTCTTTAGTTGTCTTATTTTTAAGATGCAAACTAAATGAATTTTATTTAATCTTTTTAACGTAACCTCCTGCACGGAACATCAGAATTGTGATGGCATGCCTCAACACCACTCTAGGGATGAATCCAGATCGTTGTAACTCTAGTGAAACGTAAAATCTACTCAACCTCAACCTCTTAGTGAGAAAGTTTGCACATCGATTTTCATATTCAGAAACAGACTAATAATGGAATGGCGTTTTACTTTGACTTCGAGTTGAAGGTTTGAAGTTTTTTCTTTATTATCTCATTAATTTAATGTCATAGAAAATCTCAATACTCTTTTGTTCAGGGACTAAAAAATATAAAAGTGCGTTTTTTTTTTTTTTTTTTTTTTTTAATGCTTTTGTTTTTGGTCCCTTATTGTATGTAACTAACACTTTTATGCAATTACTATATATTTTTAACTAACTACTTGAAATAAACATTAACAATATTAATCTAATATGCTGGGACTAATGAAATAAAATGAAGAGAGTGTGTGGTTTTTAATAGGTTGTGCTATCAATAAACGGAACGCACGAAACTTGAAAACGAAATGAATGGAACTAAAACCGTCAAATGTAGTTTGAATTATTAACGGGTGGAAATGTAACGTATAAAATTATTGGTATTTTTGGAAGAAAGTCTGAATGTGGTGCTTATCGCTTGATGATGTGAATTGGCATGGATGACGACACTAATTTGTATGTTATCAAAAAGTGGATTACTGAGTGTTCAACGATGTACCAATTAGATATTCAAATTGTTTGATTATTAAATTAACCGTCTGTTATAAAGGCTTGATTTTGATTACCGCAACGAGAGTTAAATTAATTTTACATAACGGTAATGCTATCTAATATTATGCACGGCTTATATTCACATTTTTAGTTAAAGAAAAATATTTGTGAAGTCTTTAGTTGTCTTATTTTTAAGATGCAAACTAAATGAATTTTATTTAATCTTTTTAACGTAACCTCCTGCACGGAACATCAGAATTGTGATGGCATGCCTCAACACCACTCTAGGGATGAATCCAGATCGTTGTAACTCTAGTGAAACGTAAAATCTACTCAACCTCAACCTCTTAGTGAGAAAGTTTGCACATCGATTTTCATATTCAGAAACAGACTAATAATGGAATGGCGTTTTACTTTGACTTCGAGTTGAAGGTTTGAAGTTTTTTCTTTATTATCTCATTAATTTAATGTCATAGAAAATCTCAATACTCTTTTGTTCAGGGACTAAAAAATATAAAAGTGCGTTTTTTTTAATGCTTTTGTTTTTGGTCCCTTATTGTATGTAACTAACACTTTTATGCAATTACTATATATTTTTAACTAACTACTTGAAATAAACATTAACAATATTAATCTAATATGCTGGGACTAATGAAATAAAACGAAGAGAGTGTGTGGTTTTTAATAGGTTGTGCTATCAATAAACGGAACGCACGAAACTTGAAAACGAAATGAATGGAACTAAAACCGTCAAATGTAGTTTGAATTATTAACGGGTGGAAATGTAACGTATAAAATTATTGGTATTTTTGGAAGAAAGTCTGAATGTGGTGCTTATCGCTTGATGATGTGAATTGGCATGGATGACGACACTAATTTGTATGTTATCAAAAAGTGGATTACTGAGTGTTCAACGATGTACCAATTAGATATTCAAATTGTTTGATTATTAAATTAACCGTCTGTTATAAAGGCTTGATTTAGATTACCGCAACGAGAGTTAAATTAATTTTACATAACGGTAATGCTATCCAATATTATGCACGGCTTATATTCACATTTTTAGTTAAAGAAAAATATTTGTGAAGTCTTTAGTTGTCTTATTTTTAAGATGCAAACTAAATGAATTTTATTTAATCTTTTTAACGTAACCTCCTGCACGGAACATCAGAATTGTGATGGCATGCCTCAACACCACTCTAGGGATGAATCCAGATCGTTGTAACTCTAGTGAAACGTAAAATCTACTCAACCTCAACCTCTTAGTGAGAAAGTTTGCACATCGATTTTCATATTCAGAAACAGACTAATAATGGAATGGCGTTTTACTTTGACTTCGAGTTGAAGGTTTGAAGTTTTTTCTTTATTATCTCATTAATTTAATGTCATAGAAAATCTCAATACTCTTTTGTTCAGGGACTAATCCCATTATTAAGAAAGATACTCTTCAAGAAATTACACTTTTGTCTAAAATACAACTAATACATGCATGAATATAAAGCATAATTAAGACTCAACTATTTTTTACTTTAAATATTTTTCGTATAGTTACCGCACCTATAAAACAAGTATCAGTCTTCAAGAATTTCCCTCATTTGCATAATTTCATCTCATATCAAAAATCCTGAAAACAGTTTAAAATTTTGTGTGTGTTTGTACAAAAAAATTGATAAGAAATCCATAGGTAAGTAAATTGGTACACGTACGGACATCATTGTAATTATATTAAAAGAACAATTTTAGGAATTGAGATGTTTCTGTTTGAAATTTGAAAGTATTTTGCTGATAGGGATACGAATTCATATATATAGAAACCGCGAACATTTCATTACTTTCTGCAGTAATTAATAGATTTTTGGTAAATGAATATGGAATGAGAAATAAAGTTTTAAAATGAACTTTTAACATGTTCCTCTTCTTTTCCTTAACATCTTTAACAATCTCATCCGGAGAGTGTTTGGTGGGAATTCGGACGTCGTGATCTAAACAGCCTCCCTATCGCTACGATTCAATTAAGTAACGAAAAAATCCGTCAGTATTTAGTACCGGCATAAGCCGTTCTGACCCACATTTGTTTTAAGAGTGAGAGGTTTAAACAATGGTGTCCTCAGGCCACATACTTGTGATTTAAGCAATAAGATAAATGCAACGGATAAGGGGAAAATTTGCGATTAGCTCTCATTTGTATACAGCTCACTTCAACGTAAAGGGAGCTGCTTGTTTCTTATACCTTAAGGCGTAGCAACTTCAACTTGGAAAGAAATAGAAACCAGAGCCTAATGAAAACGAACATAGGAAAAAAAAAATCGTAATGAGTTTCAAATAATGGAAAGTTATAACCCAACGTTTAGTTTTATTAATGCATATTATATGAAAACAAACGTAAAACCAAATTCATTCCTTTAAGAAGCAGGTTTTTCTGAGGAATTATTTTTTCCTTTGCTAGTTTACTGTATATGTTATCGTTAAAGTATAAAATCCGTTATTTCATAGATTAACTAGGTATTTCATGAAATAACTAGACAAGCCAGTTAAAGTATATAAAGTTATTGAATTCTACGATTTAAATAGATATTCTATAAAATAACGATTACTTCATCGTTAAAGTATGAAATGATTATGCGTAATCCCCGCTAAATTTTGGGGAATGTGATTAATTATTCAATATTTACCACATTTACCAGTTATTTTTTCAGTGCTGCGGCACAAATTTTGCATATTTTTCAGACACAGGCACTTTGAGATAGGAGTACCCACACATTTTTTTTTTCATTTACGCAAAGTGTACAGACGTTCGCAATACTGCCTGCTGCAGTACAAAATTGTGTCTATGTTTCAGATTCAGGCATTTTGATATAGGGGTATTCAGTGATTTTTGTTTTTGTTTTCATGTACACAAAGCGTACAGACATTCGCAATACTGCCTGCTGCAGTACAAAATTTTGCATATGTTTCTGATTCATACATTTTGAGATAGGGGTATCCAGTGATATATATATATATTTTTGTTTTCATGTACATAAAGCGTACAGACGTGCGTGATACTGGATGCTGCAATACAAAATTTTGCATATTTTTTAATTTCATGCATTTTAAGTAAATTTTTGTACTGCGGCAGCCAGTATTGCGCACGTCTGTACGCTTTGCGTACAGTGGCGGATTCAAGAAGGGGGTGGGAGCTAGTGGGCTGACCCCCCCCCCCCCCCAAAAAAAAAAAAAAAAAAAAAAAAAAAAAAACATTGACGTTCACAAAACTTATAATTAAAGGAAAACAACTTAAATTCATATTGGAATGATTGAATAACATTTTTAGTAAAATCAATTTAAATGATTATCTGTTATAGTTAAATAAACATCAGCGATCAAAAAATCTCTAAAGGTAAAAAAAAAAAAAAAAAAAAAAAAATCTCTATTTAAAGACCACCTCCTGTGAGGGTCAATTTTCTCTCGCGCAAAATTTCGTTTCTGGCTTTAATACTGATTTACCACGCTTTAATGCACGTGTACAAATGCATAGCTCTGTTAAGGGTCGGGTTTTGTGGAAGCAGATAATATTGTTTACTTTTAATGTGAATTGACCACTTTTTGTATGTACAGTCGGTAACAAAAGTGTCCGAACACTAGAAAAAATTCCTATGTAAAAAAAGTACTCTTCATACGGTTTTGTTAAATAAATCCTTATCGAATCATGTCCTTAAACTGACAAAGAACAGGATTCGACAAGGATTTATTTAACAAAACCGTATGAAGTGTACCTTTTTTGCATAGGAATTTTTGCTAGTGTTCGGACACTTTTGTTACCGACTGTAAGTCCTTTCAAAAAACCCTCTTATTCAAGACCGTAGACAAAAACAAGTTTAGATGGTGCTTCAAAATTTAGTACATAATTTTGAGTGTTAAAAGTGCAGTTTTTTTTTTCAAAAATTTTCAACAAATATGCAAAATTTCTGGGATTGTTTAAACCCTCAACCGCGCTCAAATTCCCCTTGCTACGGACCTTGATCATATTGCTCTCCAATTTTGACATTATAGCAGATATATCCTATTTATTTGTCGCTAGAGAAAAGAAGTGTTTAATAGGAGTTTATAATTTTTAATGAACATACTATAGAGCAAATTCAGGCTTGCAAAAGTGAATTTTATGCTCTACCGAAATTCAAGTAATAATTTAAAAAGCTTTTAAAAGAGTAGTGCAGTGTTGCCAGACTTTTCGATATTTATATTCAATAGTCACCACTCACTAATAATCTATGGAAGTGATATTAGATATGCATAACTGACGATTCTTCTGTTATGTATATGAAATATCACTTCTCAAAACTATTGGTGACTATTGAATAAAAAAAATCGTAAAATCTGGCAACACGGCAGTAGTGTTGATTTTAATTAGAAAAACTAAATTATTATACATACTTTAGATTTAAAATTACAAGCTAAACCTATTATTTTTACCAAGAGTTTTCAGTGGACTTAATAAAGACCACTTATTCATCCAGAAATGATGTTGGGTTAATTTGATCTAGAATATATAAGGATTCCTAGAAACAATATTACTGCGAAAAAGCATTTAAAATTAAAACTAATATTAATGATGTATTATAAAGCAGGATAGACAAATAATGCAAATTTCAATAATTCAATCCAATTTATTAATAATTAATTTTGCCTGAATTATGATTTTCTGAATCACTTCTTTTAGAAAAAGGAGGCTTCTTTACAAGGGCTATTTTTTACATCATCGTGAATGGCTTTCTCACGAAGATTTCACAGTATTTCTTTTTTTAACACTCGTAGTTGAAAAGTGTTTATGACTTTGATTTGTCTCTCTGTCCGTCTGTACGCGTTCTAACAACCTGAAACTGATATTTGTTGTTCAAGTTGATTATGGGATGTTCCCTATTGAAAATGGGGTAATGCCATTGGTTTGTCTACAGGGACACTAGTGAAAGTTTCAAAGCATTGCGTCCTATGAGAGGTATTTCCATAAATAATATTTTAACACTTTTATATCGTGCAAATCATAATGAAATTGACATTAACAATACATATGCACAAAAAAACCTTCTATAGAATGTATTATGATTAACATTAAGATTTACAGGGCCACAAACACAAAAAATATTCAGTTACATTAATAGCTATAATTAGAAATCGTTGAATTTCATTTTCGTTTGCATTAATCGTTTTTAACACTTTCTAATCATGATTAACCCGTTAGTAGTCGCTATAGACAGCGCCACCTATTACAGATTGTGCACTTTTTATTTAACTCTCACCAATAATTTTAAAAAGTGATGTGATCGACGTTTCTTCGAATTTATTCGCGCTTTATGCATATCAAATGCCACTTCTAAAAATTTTTGGTGGCTATCGAATAAAAATATCTGGCAACACTTAAGAATGGGCGGCAAATCGACCAACTAGCGACTACTCACGGGTTAAGAGTGATTATTATATGAATTAGTCTATATGGCTATCTTTCTGTCCGTATGTCTCTCTAACATACATAAATATTGACGGAATTTTTAAAAATTGATATATGCTATACAAGTTTACCATGGGATGTTCCCAAATCACATTTTAATGCTTTTATTTTGTACGAATCATAATGACGTCAAATCATAACTATGTGCGAATTTTGTGAGTAATCATTGTTCCGCCAATAGATACCTCAATTACATTATATATTTTTTAGTTGCAGTTCCCATTAATGTATTACATACACGCATGCATTATTAAAAATTTTGATAAATTTTTCAAAATTTCAACATGTAATAATTATAAATAAATTATTGCAACAATTTCTTAATGCAGTCTAATGTATCTACGAAAGACACACTAATATTACGATAGTAAAGATTTCATTTATCTACAATAACATCTCGAAAAATCTTAGCCCCCCCCCCACTCCCCCCCCCAAAAAAAAAAAAAAAAAAAAGTGAAGTTCTGTTTGCATACATGAAAACAAACAACAAAAAAAAAAAAAAAAAAAAGAATCTCTGGATACCCCCATGTCAATATGCATAAATCTGAGAAATATGCACAATTTTGTACTGCAGCAGCCAGTATTGTGAACGTCTGTACGCTTTGAGTACATGAAAACAACAACAACAAAAAACACCACTGGATACCCTTTTCTCAAAATGCATGAATCTGAAAAGCATGCACAATTTTGTACTGCAGCAGGCAGTATTACGCACGTCTGTACGCTTTGCGTACATGAAAACAAAATGAAAAAAAAATTACTGGATACCCCTATCTCAAAATGCATGAATCTGAAACATATGCACAATTTTGTACTGCAGTAGGCAGTATTGCGTACGTCTGTACGCTTTGCGCAAATGAAAAAAAAAAAATCATTCGATACCTTATCTCAAAATCCATGAATCTGAAATATATGCACAATTTTGTACTGCAGCAGCCAGTATTGCGCACGTCTGTACGCTTTGCGTACATGAAAACAACAACAACAACAAAAAAATCACTCGATACACTATCTCAAAATGCATGAATCAGAAACATATGCTCAATTTTGTACTGCAGCAGCCAGTATTGCGAACGTCTGTACGCCTTGCGCACATGAAGTTATGATCAATTAATTTATAAAATAACTTTGAAATTGTTTATTTTACACTTGAATGGTCTGTCATTAGTTATTTCATAGAATAAATAGGTAAAGTATGAACTTTTTTATCTAGTATATACTTTAACTGACTTATCTAGTTATTTCATGAAATACCTAGTTATTCTATGAAATAACTGAATTATACACTTTAACGGTAACATATATATCATTAAAAAATCAAAAACTAATCAGAAATTTTCATATTCATAAAAGCCTGAATGCATATTTTTATATATTTTTATGTAATTTTATGTTCTTCATAACATAGCGAGTAAAATAGAACCTATTAAAGATAGTTTTTATATTTAAAAAATAACGCCGTAATGTGCATGTTTAGGTAACTGATATTTTAACTTGCATTTAAAGTATAATTGTTTAAATGCACATTTTTCTTTATAAATCAAAAAACACGGTTCAATTTTTAATCGAAAGTACAATAAAGCTCTTTAAAATGGAATCCCATTGAAATGGAATGTCATTTTGCACTACCTGTTTTTCAATCTAACACAAACCTTTAAATTAATTTTTAAATTTCCTTAAAGCTATAAATTTTTAAATTTAAAGTAAAACTATATTTTTAATTTATTTAAAATTTATATTTTATCATTTCTTTTATAAAAAATTATCTATTTCATTAACAATGGCAATTTAATTATGTAATAAGTTTGAGATTCGAAACAAACTCCTAGATTTAAATAAACTCACATTATTGCTTTATCTGTCTCAATTGGTTTAACTTCCAGCAACAGAATATAACATTATAACACATGTTTATATTTACTGTATTGAATTTATTGCAACTAAATATCTATTTTAATAGATATTTGCATTTTCTTCATTTCACATTTCAATACTATTCAAAGTAAGCAACTAGTATCAACCATTTGATTAGGAATATTTCCAAGTATAAAATAGAAGAATATTGGTTTTGTTATTTTGTTAATCACATAATTATATGGATTGATTACAAGAAAAATAATAAAAGACAATTAAATATTCCGATCTTGGTCGCTTGCATTTCTTTAAAAAGGCCTTACATTCTCAGATAAGTTACTATTCTTATTGTCTAACATATTGTGTAAAACTATAATCACCAAAAATTCCTATCCGCATTTAAGATATTTCACATTGATTTTGAAAAACAAATTATTGTATGCTATTTTAAAATATAA
Organism: Salticus scenicus; assembly: GCA_963930645.1. Taxonomy (NCBI): domain Eukaryota; kingdom Metazoa; phylum Arthropoda; class Arachnida; order Araneae; family Salticidae; genus Salticus; species Salticus scenicus. The sequence goes on along the minus strand of OZ005651.1, from coordinate 120,921,732 downwards.
TACTTAAGAACTTGAATTGGATAGGTTAGGGGTATGAATAACTTTATCTAAAATAGGAAAACAACGTAGTGTTATTATTGTAAATCAAGAGAAATGATTATTATTGATTATCATACCTGCTAACATCCTAATTAATATTCAGTAGTATTGCTTGTCCCGCCTTTTTTTTTTCTTTTTGCAGAGTAGTGATATTAATTAGAATGTTGCCTGGTATACATTATATGTACAGTCAGCAAAGAAAAAACACCCCCCCCCCCAACTAATTTTGCCGTAAATTATCGTAGAAACATGGTGCTGGTACCTACCGATCTGTAATAACGTCTAGTTTTTAATGGTATAGTTAGATTTTGATTAAGGGGTCATCTACATATTAAAACAGGCATAAACTTCATTTGTTTAGTGACAACCCCTATTTTTGACCTCATATTCAGATTTCTGAGATCAAGGCGGTTCGGAAATCATACCTATTTATATACTTTAAATCAATTCTAAATACAGTTACACGTGAAAATGTATTAGGGGTCCGTCTATACATTTAGAAAAAATAAATCGTGATCTACCACACAATAGACATTATTTATTAAGTTTCACATCGGAAAAAAAGTACAGAAATATTGATTATGAAAGGAAAAATGAAGCTACTTCTCAGAACGCTGTGTGTTACTTTATGAAATAAAAGTTTTTTATTGGTTTGTGTTTATTAAACATCGATTAGTTAAATACATCACTTCATACGAAAAAAATTTTTAATAGCTTCAATCATATGAACCCTACAATGTTGAATTACAATGTTGAATTACCAAGATAAAAGAATAACAGTAATAATGATAATAGTATTAATAACGGCTAAAAAAAAAGTTTAATATTTAGGAAAGAGAATAATTTACTTCTTTTGGGTATATTTTTTATTTTATACAGTAAGCCCCTCATGAAAGTGTTACTATAAAGTTTTACATTTAATTTAAGGCATACAAACCTACAACATACAATATAAAAAAATATAGATAACAAGATTTAAACTAAAATCTTAGAAAGGATATTTAAAATTCAATAAAAAGGAGATACGGTTCAAAATAATTCCTATTTTGGGTAATAGGTCACGCCTTCATAAGCATCAAATTATTTAACAAAATTCATGATTAACACCAGCCAGTGTTCCGAACTTTTATAATTTATTCACGAGCATTTTTAGCTCTGCCTTCTTTTCGCACCAGAAATTTTGTAGATTATTTCTCTTTAATATGTCACAACGATTAAATAAAAAAAAAAAAAATCGTTTTTCAAAATTTCCGGCATGAAAAAGAGGCGGGGCTAAAAATGCTCGTGAATAAATTATAAATGTTGGGAACTTTTACACCAGCAATGCCAGATGTGACTTTTTTATTATTCAGTAGTCACCAATAATTTTGAGAAGTGACATTTGATATACAAAATAGACTATCAATCTTCGAAGTGATTAGCCAAACGTTACAAATAAAAATTATTGGTGACTATTGAATAAAAAAAAAGGCCAAATCTGGCAACCCTGATTAACACTTTCGCGACGGCATTCTTTTGTCTTTTTGACAGTAAGGTTCGCCTGTGGGCGTTAATCTTCGAAGTTACACTATTTGAGAATAAAATTTTCTGTAATCACATTTGTATTAAAAATGGATATACATTATAATTATGTTCTTTCTAATCAAAGTAGTTGTATTCATTTTATATTTCATTGTAAAAATACGAATTTTGGTTATATATTTAAGGTAAGGCATAAAAATTTTGAAAGAAACGCCAATTGGCGGAGTTACAGATTTTCAAATGTCGTGAATCTACGTCAGCGGTCACGAAACTGTTAAATAGCTGAAATTTTGTCATCAACAATCAAAACGGTAACTTTCACTCGTTTATATATTCTAGAGTTTTATAAAGAGCCAAACAAACTAAAATTAAGGAAACAAGAAACATTTTTTAAAGAAAAGTATTGTTTCAGAAAAAGCCAGAGAGTGGGGTTTATTATCCTTTTGGAATGCAATCAAAATTTCCCGCCTGGAATGTGTTAATCTTACGAAAATAGACTAATTTGTATAGTAAACATCGAAACCTTGCTTAGAAAATAATACAAAACAAAACAAAACAACAAAATAAAATTAAATAAAAATTTTCAGTGTTGGACTGAATTTGCATAAATTGGTATGATAAAGTACGTCCCATGTAAAACAATTTCCCATTGCCTAGAAAGAATATCCGCCGTTATATGGTCGTCTACTGTACTTGAATTCTTAGTATTAAATGTGTAAGATCTATATTTTTAAAAGTAATAAGACATATTACATTGTTTTATATTGTTTTCCCATAATAAATGTGAATTTTACGCCGTGATTAGAATAATGGAAAATAAATAATATTGCACTTTGTTTCAATAATAGTTTTAATAATTATAAGAAAAAAAAAAAAAAAAAATGATTTTGTATTAAAAGTAATAATATTAATAATAAAAATTTAATATTATGTTACGTCATGCGATAAAATTTAAATAACATTAGCTTACATACGGTACAGTAAACAAATGCGAAAATGTCACAACAAAATTAAAACAGAAAACTGACCAATGGACTACTAGAACGAGGCGGAGTTTCCCTTTGTTTGTGGGGGAAAGCTGCACTATGATTGACGATAGTCCTTTATTTGTGGGCTAAATTAAGACTCCTATAGGTTAAATTTCATCATGATGTCGAATGAGGACAGAAATTCAAGTCGTCAATTTGAAGTAGGTTGGCGTGGGGCTAGATGTAACAGAGGTAAGAAGTAACACTCAATTTACGAAAAAGTTTTTAACATTTTTGATTAAATATTTAAATGAACATGATTCTTATGACGAGCTTTATGACGTAAGCGCACCAACAGTGCTCCGCAGAAGCATTTAATAAATGGTTGTGTACATGTGCTACGCCTCAGCTAGTTTCTGGAAGAAAACGAAGTCAGTAAATTTTGATTAAAGATACGTTAATAAATAATTACATTTTTAAACTAATAAAAATAAAATAATTTTTAAACTAATATAAATTTTAAAAAATAATTACATTTTTTAATTACATTTTACGTTATTAAATAATTACATTTTTCAGAAATGTTTATAGTTATTTGATTTGTTTATGCATTAAGTTATTAAATGCATATTTAATTTTACGTCTAAATCGTTTTATATTTTATAAATGAACAAAAGTGTGTAAAATCATACGATGGGGCAAGTTGAAACAAAAATTTGGGGCAAGTTGAACCATGTTACAACTTGCCCCTTGTGTCTTGACCCATTTAATTAAACTTTCTCCTTTAAATGTTAACAACCAAATTACTTATACTATGTTTTATTCTATAAATTTAATTTTATTGCTTTGGAATGAGAAATTATAAACGAAAGTCTGAAAGAGCTTCAAAGAGACAAGACATATGAGTTAGGTACAGCTGAAGTCTTGGAAAAAGGTACAACTGTTAGAAAAGCAGCTAAGTTATTCGATCTTTGTCACGTATCGCTGCACAGATATATTAAAAAGAAAAAAAGAAATTTGCCTCTTTCTGTTGGATATGCTAAACCGAGGTTAGTATTTACACAAAGCGAAGAAAAGAAAATAGCTTCTTATTTGTTGAAATGTGCGGATATTTACTTCGGATTGCTTCCACTAGAAGTAAGGAAGTTGGCTTATCAGAGCACCGTAAATATTGGCATTCAAAATTTACCCCCTTCTTGGTACAAAACTAAAATGGCTGGACTCGACTGGTTTAGGAAATTCATGGAAAGAAATCCAAGGTTGTCCCTAAGAACACCAGAAGCAACGTCTCGCAACCGAGCAGCAGCATTCAACAGAACAAACGTACATGATTTTTTTTGAAAATATATTAGCTTTTACAAAAATATAACTTTTCCGCTTCTCGTATTTGGAACATTCATGAGACTGGAAATACAACAGTACAAAAAACGAAAAAAATCGTGGCGGCACTTGGTCAATAGCAAGTTGGTGCCATTACTTCTGCTGAAAGAGGAACGCTCATAACTCTTGCTTGTGCTGTAAATGCCCTGGGTAACAGTATTCCACCGATGTTTGTGTTTCCTAGGATCCGATGCACAGGTATATTTGTTCGAAATAGTCCAAATGAATCAATTGGAGCTGGAAATTCTTCAGGTTGGATGACTGAAAAAGAATTTTTACAATTCATAAACCACTTCATAAAATATGTACAAGAGCTTCCTGTCCTTTTGCTACTTGATAATCATAGCTCACATGTGAACATTTCAGTTGTAAATAAGGCCAAGGCCAAACATGTGATCATGTTATAGTTTCCCCGTCACTGCTCCCACCGCTTACAGCCCTTGGATGTGGGGGTTTACGGTTCATTCAAAAACTACTTAAACAGGTCAAAAACGACTTGGATGAACCAGAACCCAGATAAAACCATGACCATTTATGATATTCCAGGAAAAGTGAAAGGATGCTTTCTACTGGCAGCAAATCCTGTAAATATAATGAGTGGATTCAAAGCAAGTGGTTTGTGGCCCACAAATGTTGACATTTTTCAACAATTTAGCTTTGAATCTCCGCATGTCACCGACTGCCCAAATTCTGATATAGAGAGCACCGAAAATGTGAATTCAACTGATATTGATGGTGAGAGATCATTGGATCATGATGCGCCCGGAGTTCTACAATCACAGCCGAAATTGAACATAAGCAATACTGATGATGACCAGATGAACAGTGAAATATCTGCTTCTCCGATTCCAGGACCGTCAGGCACTCAAAATATAACAACTGATTTTTCACCATCAAAGATTAAACCTCTTCCTAAGGCTTTATATCTGAAACAGTCTAAAAGTGCCCGATACAAAAGAAAATCTGCCGTCTAAACTGATACACCCAACAAAAAGGCATTGCAAAATGACTTTGAAGAAACAAAAAAAGAAAGGGAAAGGTTAAAGAAAAAAAAAAAAAAAAAAACGAAAGGTTAAAAATATAAAGAAAATGATTTTGAATCCAGACAAAGATTCTGATTCAGAAGAGTATTTATGCTTAGCTTGTGGAGATGCCTACAGCCTCTCTGAGGAAGAAGAATGGGTTCAATGCCTAATCTGCAAAATGTGGGCACACGTGAAATGTATAACAGGAAACAAAATATCATTTGTATTAACTGTAGTTCTGAGTAAGACTGAATTTTAAGTTGATTAATTAATTAATTAATTTAATTTTTTTTTTTAATTTTACTGCCATCTGATTGATGTAATTTACTTCCACTATACCAAGAGAGTATAATTTGATAATAGTTATTAACTGCCTTTTCTTTATTAATTTAGTAAAATTAATAAATGATTGACAGCGAAAACATTTCGAAATATTGTCGTTTTTTTTATTATTAGTATTTCCTTCATAACTGTTACAATTAGCCCCAAATCCGGGGTAAATTGTAACATGCAAAAAAAAAAAAAAAAAAAAAAAAAAAAATTGTGCTAAAACTAGTAACATTAACGAAAGTTTTTTTTTATGAATATGATAAATGATTATGTATGCTATGGAAAACAGCATTTATAAACAGGAAAACTTAAATACATTTCACAATATATTTATTTTTCTAAAAACTGTTACAACCCGCCCCACGCTCCCCTACAATATATTTAAAAAAGAAATCTAAAATGTATTGCATTCATATATGTATTTACATTTTACAGTATTATCTAATATAGTGTTTATGCATAATCTAAAAAAACGAAGTTAGGTTTAGCCATACTTGCCAGCATTCTCATTAATATTTCGTAATGTTGTTAGTCCCACCCCTTTTTCAACACCAGTAAATTTTTAGAGTAATATTCTCCAAATGCAATTACGATTAAATAAGTAGGAAAATACTGTAGAATCATTCCACGTCAAATCAACACACACACACACAAAAATACAAAAACAAAAACAAAACAACAAAAACAAAAACAAAAACAAAACAACAACATTTTTAACCTGACTCCCTCAGATTTTTACAAAATGGGGCTCATTTATTTGTCCTATTGAGAAATGAATGTATGCCAATTAATTGTACCTTTCTCTTTTAGTTTTTGATATACAGGGCTGCAAAAATAGGTAAAAAATGCAAATTTCCGAAATTCTTCTTCTACATATGTACCCATATTTTCTTTCCTAATTAACTTAGAGATAAAAGATTGGTATCATTAGAAAGCTTACAATACGGGCTTTTAAATGATATATCACATGTATATATTTAAAAAAAATTTCCTTTTAAGGTCAAGCATTTTGATCTTTAAGCTTCAATATCTTAAAAAGTATACATTTAATTACACACATTAATACACATACAGGCTTTCAAATGATGTATCACAAATATATATTTTTAAATTTTCTTACTTTAAGGTCAAACATTTTGTACTTTGACCTCCAATATCTCAAAAAGTACAAATTTATAATAATTTTCTTTAAAAAATTATGTTTTTTTTTTTTTTTTTTTTTTTTACATTTATTATCTATACCTATTGCAAATTTCAACACGGGACGGCCATGGGATGCTGAGTTATGAATTAATATGCAACCCTAAATCAGTATTTTCATACTAACATAACGTAAGTTTTTCCCATATTTTGTTCCCTTATTAACTTAGAGATATAAGATTGGTGTCATTAGAAAGCTTACAATACGGGCTTTTAAATGATATATTACATGTATATATTTAAAAAAAATTTCCTTTTAAGGTCAAACATTTTGATCTTTAAGCTTCAATATCTTAAAAAGTATACATTTAATTACACACATTAATACACATACAGGCTTTCAAATGATATATCACAAATATATATTTTTAAATTTTCTTACTTTAAGTTCAAACATTTTGTACTTTGACCTCCAATATCTCAAAAAGTACAAATTTATAATAATTTTCTTTAAAAAATTATGTTTTTTTTTTTTTTTACATTTATTATCTATACCTATTGCAAATTTCAACACGGGACGGCCCTGTGATGCTGAGTTATGAATTAATATGCAACCCTAAATCAGTATTTTCATACTAACATAACGTAAGTTTTTCCCATATTTTGTTCCCTTATTAACTTAGAGATATAAGATTGGTGTCATAAGAAAGCTTACAATACAGGCTTTTAAATGATATATCACATGTATATATTTAAAAATTTTTTCCTTTTAAGGTCAAACATTTTGATCTTTAAGCTCAATATCTTAAAAAGTATACATTTAATTTTCATAAAAAATTATATGTTATTATTACTTTTATTATCTGTAATTATTGTAATTTTGAACATGGGACGCCATTTTTTTGTAAAACGTACGTTATGTTAATAGGGAAATACTGGTAGAATTGCATTTTAATTTATAACTCAGTATCCCATGGCCGTCCCATGTTGAAATTTACAATAATTATAGACAATAAAAATAAAAATAAAAATAACATATAATTTTTAAAAGAAAATTAAATATGTACTTTTTGAGATATTGAAGGTCAAAGATCAAAATGTTTGACTTTAACATGAAAATTTTTAAAAACATATATGCATGCGATATATAATTTGAAAGCCTGTAATATACGCTTTCTAGTGATTCCAATCTTTTATCCAGAGCTGCCAACCTAATCCAGCAAATTGTTAGTACCGCCCCTTTTTCTACACCACTTAATTTTTAGGGAATTTGTTTTCTTATTCATCGTAACTACATTTGAAGAGAATTACTCTAAAAATTAAGTGGTGTATGAAAAGGGGCGGTACTAACAAATTGCCGGATTAGGTTGGCAGCTCTGTTTATCTCTAAGTTAATTTGGAAAGAAAATATGGGTACATTTGTAGTTGAAGTATTTCGGAAATTCGCATTTTTTATCCATCTTTGCAGCCTTGTATATCAAAAACTAAAAGAGACTTATTAAATGGTATATATTCATTTATCTATAGAACAAACTAATGAGCCCATTTTCATAGAAATATGAGGAGGCCAGATTTTTAGCTGTACTGATTTGACATGGAATGACTCTGTAAAAATTACTGGCGTGAAAAAGAAGGCGGGACTAATAATACTACGGAATATTAATTAGGATATTCGCAGGTATAGGGATTGTCAAGGCTATCAGGTATTTTACAAATCACTGGTTTTATCATTAATTTTTAAAATTTATTTATTTACTTCTTTTTCTTTAAAATGTTTCCGGTGTGAAACAACAAAATTTAGTTTTTGTTCTTGTACGATTTTAATTTTACTTATCTAGATTTACAAATAACTCCCTAATACACTTTAGGTTATAACTCTGTAAAAACTATAGGTAAAATATACAAACTGCATATTTGACTGCACTGCCAGACTCTCAGGAATTCAAATATAAAGTCAAAATTGGGTTTTGCTATTAAAAGAATCAAAGTTGGTGTTCATTTCAATATGTAGATGACCCCTAATTCAAAATTTCACATCAATTTCAAAACTTATACTTGATTTCCTGTTTACAACATTACACTTAATTTCCTGTTGAATGATATCTATTATATTTTTCTGAGTCAATTAATAATAAAATAACAGCGGATGTTGCGTTTTTTTTTCCCTCGACTGTACATTTTAATCTTCATAAATTTTGGGAAAGAATGTTTATTATATATAAATATTTAAGAAATTTATAACTATTTTTAGAACTGAATTATATCAAGTATGAAGATAAAAGGATTAACCAATTCAGAGATATTATTTTATTTTCAGGGAGTAATTTCGTTATTTTCTTAACGTGAAAAAAAAATTACTACATTTCACTCTGAAATTTCATTATGGAATATTACTTTAATTTTATATATTGGTTAAGCTCTTAATAATAAGCTAATTAAATTATTACAATTAGGTGTAAAGTCATAGCTGCCGATATTTTAATTTATTCCGGAGCATTTTTAGCTCTGCCTCTATTTCACACCACTTTATTTTTAGAATATTTTTATCCAATATATAACTACGATAAAATAAGAAAAAATTACTCTGTAAAAAAAAGTGGTATGGAATAAAGGCGCAGCTAAAAATGCTCCGGAATAAATTAAAATATTGGCATCTATGTAAAGTATTTGTGGATTCATCGGCGGTTTGCTGAGATGAACACACAATGGTTAATTTCTTGAAAAAAAAAAAAAAATTACCACACTTTTCACAGACATTTTTTTTTTTAACCAATAGTTGTTCCGATTAGTAAAAAAAAAAAAAAAAATATTTTATGAAACGCATCCTTTTTATTCTACATTCTAACTACCAAAATTTCATGAAAATAATAATGTTAATAAAATTAGAATAAATAAATAAATAAAATAAAATAAAATAAAATAAAATAAAATACGTAAAACAAAATAAAAATTTTTGAATTGCCTTTAATACATACAATTTTTCAGAATACTATTTCGAATATTTTCTGTAAAAAATCTATACAGTTTAATTTTAGGTGGCTCTTGAAACTGTAAAATGATTTCAAATATATTTTAAAGTAAAGCGAATAGACAATATGGTTCTAAAGATAAAGGACAAACTTTATTATCATTCTGTGCATCAGGTACGATTGCAAAATGTAATGCTCTCAATTCTAAAGGTATTGGTTTAAAAAAATTGAATCAAACAAAATAAAATTTTCATGTTGTTAAACTGCATTAAAAGGGTTACTGATTAAAATTTGGTGTTTTACCACCATCGTTTCAAATATTATTGATTATCTATTCATTGGGAAATATTCTGCATGCGAAGAACGCTTTACTTTGACGTGAATCTAAAGAAAATGATTTGTAATTACATGATTTAAAAAAAAATACGTCTACTATTCTCCATTTTTTATAAAAATATCATTTATAATTATTTTATTTCAAAATATTTGATAGCCTTGAAATGTTTATCTTTTACTACTTTTATTTATATTAGTAAACACTAGTGACCCATTTTCCTTCTAGAAACCGGAAAGATTTACTTATTCCCTTTTTTATGATTGTATTTTTAAAATCCAGAAATTTATATTCTGCCATAACTTCTTAGTGATGCTTTTAGATGATTAGTTAAAAATAATAAGAGCCTATTTGAAACTTTGAATTTTTAAGATTTTCTTGTAATTATTTATTCCATGAGCATCTGATCTTAGCATGTAAAATATTACAGAGTTAATATTTGCGGCGCAAGACAATTTGGATCATTTAAATTATACTTCCACCGGAATTCATGAACTAAATTAAACTAAAAGAAATTTTAAATTTTAAGGTAAAAAAAACCGGCCTTTTCTGCTATGTTATAAACGTAAATTTTTGCTAAAAAATTTCCGGGATGAATTTTTGCAGCTGAATCTTAAATTTTGCGTCCTCGCAGCAAGGACAGCGCGCGTTAAGGGGTTAAAATATAAAGCATATAATGTATTTCAATAGGCTTTAATATATCACCCAAGTATTTTGACATAATCTCGATGAAATGGTTTCGAAAACCTTAAATTTATGACCAAAATATATATTGACTAAAAGACTTCAGTGATTTTTCTTTTCAACCAAAATATGAACATTTTATGTCAATTTGCAAAATAATTGGATGCTAACTAAATTTTTTAAGAATGTTATTAAAACACTTAAGTATCGTAAAAATTAGTAATACTTACAGTTTGCACATAAAAAAAAGGAAAAGGAAACTTGTTTGATCTTTACGACCCACATTTTATCAACAGAAAATATGGGAACATGTTTGAGTTTTTATAAATAGATGTTATTCTCTAAATCTTTCTCGTTAGATCTTTATTTAATATCCGATGAAAGACAGGAAGGCTCCAAATACTTAATTGAAGCTTTTGACAAGCTTGGCACTTCCCGTATCTTGTAATGTTGGGAGTATGTATTTCTCTTCGACACTGATCATGCCACAAATAACACTTTGATAGAATTCGAAAGAAAAAAAAAAATATTATATTTCATGTGTATTACCTCTCTTAACTGAATGAAACGCAATAAAAAGAAATTTAAATATAAAGGCCATTACTTAAGCATAATTAAAAAGGCAATGGATTTCTTACAAATATTTTTATTTTTTATTTTAAGATATAAAACTTCATGACTATTAATTTAAAGACCTTATGAAATAATTCAGAATACGTCCCTTTTAATGTCTTTTAAAGATTAGAAATGGTTTTCAAACTAATAATTTTAGCTCATGTTCGTGAAAATTTTTATAAAATTCTGAAATTTTGGCTTTCGTAGGAATCGCAGCGTTCCTAAAATTTTACGCGCATTTTATAATTTTTTTATGACTATTTAAGAACTGCCATTTTTAAAATAATATTAAACATAAAAAACTTCAAAAAATTTTTTTTTTTTTTTAATTGTGGTAACAATATAATAAAACTTGTGCAAAATCTTAAGAACACTGCGAGCCCTGATTATTGTTTAAAAACAATGGTAGCAAAAAACGTGGAAATTCCTCATCCCTGCAAGGAAAAAAAGCTGAAATTAATTTCTGGATAACAAAATATTTTCTAAGTGATATAAAATATTTTTGCAATAAATTTTAAATAAGACGCGTGTAAAATTTTAAGAACGCCGTGAGTTCTGCTTTTATATTTAATCATACGATGATAAAATTTATATTATGTCATAAAATAAAGTTTACATTATATTTTATATAAAGTTTAATATACATTTTTAAAGTACATTATTTTGAAGTGCTGCATGCAAATAATTCGCCTTCGCTAGAAGATAACGTTATGACTATTTTGTACAGATACGTTCTTTACAAATGCGTTTTTAATCAAAGTGTGCAAGCGAGCGACATTTTATAAAACTTTTTTTAGCATTTAACAAAAAATCGCAGATTATTTCAATAAGTAGCATTCTTCCAATTTTGTATAGTTTTTAGAATTTTGTTTTGTTTTAAAGATTTCATTTTATTTAAAATTTTCTAAGGAATTTTTTTTTTTAAATATTAATCTAGTAAAACGTTTATTTTTCTACATTCAAAGAATTTTCAGATGTACCCTTTTATATAATTTTCTAAGAAATTCTCTCTATAAATCCAGTATTATTAGTGCCTGCATAAATTTGAAACAATCTATTTATTTGTTTCTTAAGCCTGTATGCATACATACAAAATACGTAAGGTATGTCGCATTTAAGATTTTGCTTCTAATTAAAAAAAAATATATATTAGACTTTTTATTATTTTTATTACTTTTAGGAATGTAAAAACATGCTTCATCTCCCTTTACAGTGACAGTTCGGTACCCCCACTTTTTATTAATATTTAACCCTCCGAGCGACTGATTTTTCCGTACACGGAGTAGTAGTTTTTACCTTAATACATTAATAATGAAAGAAAAAAAAAAAAAAAAAAAAAAAAAAAAACTGATGTGGACACCACATGACTTCCTTCCTTATACAACCATAGAAATGTACATACTTTTACGAAAACATTGACGGTAACTGGTTCGTAAGTAAACAGGCAGGTTTCAGTCCAAGAGCATTCCTTAAAAAAAAAAACCGCTACTCGAACCAATATAGTCACGATAGTACGATTATATATGATGTCGAGACAAATATACCAGTTTTTTCAGGGATAATACTCAACGGCTTGTTATAGACTATCTCATTGGCAAATGCACAGCTTAGAGTACAATGGAAATCATTCGAATGCAGATGGCCCAGTTTTGTTCTCTTTTGCAAAATTAGTTGCGGGAAACAAAAAAAAATTACCAAAATAATTAACTCAGTTAAAATTGAGAAAGGGCTTTTGGCTTCTTGAAACAACATTTGCCGCAAAATTTTATCGCTAATCTCGCCATACCGTAAATTAGTAATCAGTGTAGATTTTTGGTCTTGGCATCGAATTTAGCGATTTGGCGTCGAACTTAGCGACTTGGCGAACGAATTTGGCCAAAATTTGTAGTTTAGGGTTGACAAAGTTTTGAAGCTTGAACTTCAATAATAACAGAGTTCTGGAATATTCCAGAAAAATTCATTGGTTTATTGTGCAGAACTAAATTCCTCAAAATTTAGACTATAAAATTAAGATCCAGAAGACTATAAAATAAAAGAAGATGAATATGATTTCAATTTGTGTATCTGTCTGATTGTTCCGTCTGTCTGTCTCTCTATCCGCACTTTAACTTCCGTAAATATTTATGGAATTTATTGAAACTGATATATTTAATCAAGTTTACTATCGGATGTTCCTTTTTGAAAATGGAGTGAATACCTCTTCTGGTTTGTATACAGGAACACCCGAAAATATTCCAAAGCATTGTGTTCTATGAGAGGTATTTCTATAAGCCATATTTTAAAAACTTGTACACAATTCTTAATGAAATTGCAACATATTATTGAAGTTCACTAGTTCACTATCAGATGTTTCCTATGTAAAATAGAGTTAATACCACCACTGGTTTGTGTACAGGGACACTCGAAAGTCAATCAAAGTATTCTGATCTATGAGAGGTATTTCTATAAACCAAATTTTGATAACTTTACTTTGCACAAATCTTAATGTAATTGAAATATGTTATTCGTATGCAAAAATGAATGCTTTCTATGGAATATAGCATGATTAGCATTATATTTACAGGGCCACACAAAGATATTCAGTTACATTAAAAGCTATTAATAAAAATTTTGCTGGAATTATACTTTCGTTTACATTAAGCGTTTTAATACTTTCTAATATTTTACATTTTCCAACAAGGTTGAAAATTGTTAATCACTTCGGTTTGTCTGTCTGTCCGCGATCTAACTCCCGTAAATATTTATGGAATTTCTTGAAACTGATATGCGTTATTGAAGTTCACCATCGGATGTTCCCTATTGAAAATGCAGCTAATATCTCTACTGGTTTGTGTACAGGGACACTCGAAAGTAATCCAAAGCATTGTGTTCTATAAGATGTATTAGGGGGACCGGAAAATAATGTCGTTTTGAATTAAAATACTGACATCGGAAATTTATCCTGGATAAAATTTAAGATATTCTTAGGTAACTTATAAGATGGTTATTTGTAAAGTACCATGTAAACACTGTTAAAGAAAAATTTCCGGTTTCATTTTATTAATTCAAAACGACATTATTTTCCTGTCCCCCTAATATTTCAATAAACTATATTTTAATAACTCTACTCTACAGAAATCTCAATGAAAATGAAATATATTATTCATGTTCACTATCGGTTATTTTACATATAAAATGGAATAAATATCACCACTGGTTTGTGTACAGGCACACCCAAAATTATTCCAATGTTTTGAGTTCTATGAAAGGTATTTCTATAAACCATATTTTAATACCTTTACTGAACACAAACCTTAATGAAATTGAAATATGTTATTCAATTGAAGTTCGCTATCGGGTGTTTAATATATAAAATGGAGTGAATACCACCACGGGTTCGTGTACAGGTACACTAGAAATTATTCCAAAAGAATGCTTTCTTTAGAATATAGTATGATCAGCATTAGCTTTACAGGGCCGCACAAAAATGTTCATTTACATTAAAAGCTATTAATAAAAATTTGCTGGAATTATTCTTCCGTTTACATTAAGAATTTTTAACACTTTCTAAAAAATTTTAAGTGTGAATATGATTTCAGTTTGTATATCTGTTCATCTGTCCATCTGTCCACGCTTTAAATCCCGTAAATTCCTTCGAAGTATCTTGAAACTGATATATGTTATTCAAGTTCACTATCAAATGTTCCCTATTGAAAAGAGAATGAATATCTCTACTGGTTTGTGTACAGGGACACCCAAAAGTATGCCAAAGCACTATGTTCTATGAGAGGTATTTCTATAAACCGTATTTTAATATCTTTACTGTACATAAATCTTAATGAAATTGAAGTATGTTATTCAAGTTCACTATCGGATGTTTCCTATATAAAATGGAGTAAATACTACCATTGTTTTGTGTGCAGGGACACATGAAAGTATTCCGAAGCATTGCGTTCTATGAGAGGTGTTTCTATAAACCATATTTTAAAAACTTTATTGTACACAATTCTTAAGTTCACTAGTTCACTATCGGATGTTTCCTATGTAAAATAGAGTTAATACCACCACTGGTTTGTGTACAGGGACACTCGAAAGTCTGTTAAAGCATTCTGGTCTATGAGAGGTATTTCTATAAACCAAATTTTAATAACTTTACTTTGCACAAAGCCTAATGAAATTGAAATGTGTTATTTTTATGCACAAAAAACTGTAGTATGACTGATATTAGACTTACAGGACCACATAAAAATATTCAGTTACATTAAGTGCTATTAATAAAAATTTGCTGGAATTGCATTTTCGGTTACATTAAGTGTTTAACACTTTCTAATAATTTTTAAGTGTGAATATGGTTTTAAGTTTTTATCTCTCTGCCCGGTTGTCTACTTTTCTACCTATCTGTCTCTCGTCCCCAGCGTCCGTAACAGAATTTAAAAAAAAATGTCATATATTAATGAAGTTCACTATGGAATGCTCCCTATTTAAAATGGCATTAATAAGTTAATAGGTCCTGTACAACTATTTTATGTGCAGGGACAACCAGAAAAAAAAAAATGCCAACGCATTGCGTTTTATGCAGACATTTTTAAAAATCACATTTAAAAAACTTTTTACAGTAAAAATCATAAAGAAACTGACATTTATTGTTAATATTCTAAAATAATGTTTTGTATGGAATATAATATGATTAACCTTAAGATTTACAGGGCTACACTTAAATACTCAGATCGATTAAAGTCTGCAATTATAATCTAACGCCTGTATTTTCTTTTGCGTTAAGCCGTTTTAACACTTTCCAAAATGTCTAAGAGTGATTTTAAATTGAATTAGTCTATCTGTATACTTTTCTGTCCTTCTGTCTATCTGTTGTGTGATAACGTAGGCAAAGAATATTGAAAGTTAAGCGATATAGAAGTACCTACAGTTGGAAAATGTTACTAATCAATTCGTACTGCATGATTTTTCGTTCTTGTTTAATTTCAAACTGAATTAACTATAGTTTTGGGATATTTCAAAACCATGCAGTGAAAACAACATTAAAATTTTACAACTTTAGAAGACGCTAAGTGGGCTAGGAAACCACTAGCAAACTCAAAAAAAAAAAAAAAAAAAAAAGAATTTTTGATACTCTGTAATCGTACAAAGTTAAAACTTCTTTTATTTAAGTATACTAGCAGGCTTTGCCTGCTTCGCTAGTCACTATATTTAAGGAAATTTTCAAAAAACATTAATCAGTATGTTTTAAATCACTTCTATAAATAAAAACTAAAAAAGGTTCCATTGAAATCGCTTACAATCTTGATTCCGTTCTTCGATACCTCCAGCAACGTGTTCCCCGCCTGCACTTTATCGGTTCTGGGTTCCCACTGCTTACATTTGCACATTTGCACCTTAACCAGATATTTCAATTCAGGTACATATTGGACAATAAGTGGCGCTGCTATTATTAAAGAACTGTGTTTTTGAAACAATCATTTCTCGGAGAGATTTTCATTTTCACTCAATGATAAGACATGGTAGCACCATACAATCTCCCCAGCTGCAAAAATTTTGATTATTAATAATAATAATAACAATAATAATAAAAACTAATAAAAAATTCGAAAATTGAGCTTCGAGGTGCGTCAGGGGAGGTCAAAATGGATCTCCAAGCAAAATTCTGTAACTCTAATACTCCTTACGAACTCACAAATTTTAGTAAATATATAATACAATCGGCGGCAAAATTATTGAAGCATACATCCACATTTTTCATTCATATATATATATATATATGTGTGTGTGTATTAGTTTGATCGCTAATTTTTATCATCAACTTACTTTTTTATAAACAATTTAAGAGTAAGATCATGACTCGATAAATATTTACTTAACAAAATAGTATTAGATGCACATCTTTGAAACAGGAACGCTAGCGCTTCAATAATTTTGCTGCCGATTGTAATATGCCTGGGTTACAAGCCTATAAGGGGTTTTTCACAGAAAAGAACATTTACAACGTTGTTGAAACAATTGGATCTTCGAATTACATACGCGGCATGTGAAAAACCCTTTATGAAATTTCAACACTGGAAAATACCTAAAATCTAGCTCGTTCTTTTGCCGATAATTTGCTTAATTTTTACTCTATTCAAATGAACTTTTGACAAAAGTTGCCCAATATATCTAGCACACGTGTGAATTTTGTGTTTCAGAATCGTGTTTCTCAAACGTTTTGTTAATTTTTCTACAAGTTTTGTAAAACTTTAGGAAATCTGTTCGTTCATTTCAGAATCGTGTTTCTCAAATGTTTTGTCAATTTTTCTACAAGTTTTGTAAAACTTTAGGAAATCTGTTCTAGTTATAAGCAAAAAACTTGCCGAAAAAATTAATAATTCTTGAAAATAAAAATTATATGTACCTAAATAATTGCGCAATTCCAAAAACAAAGCATGCAAATATGATCTTGTATGATCGCTTCGATAAATGCTTTGTATGATCGATACTATGCTAAAATTACAAGTCTTTGGTAGCTTTTTTGTGATACAGGATAATCCAAACTGTTTGCGCTCTTCTTCAACATGTGGTTGGTCCCCTAATTACATTCTGGACTAAATCGATAGAGGAAAATGTGAATTTATAAATGTTCATTTTATGTATGATGTTCAAGAGCATTTCGTTTAATACTTTTTTAGAAAATCGAAAAATTTTCAAAATAAAAAAATTCTAATACTTTGATCACCCAATGTACGCTCTAAGAAATTATCGTTAAATTTAGATTGCTGTTAAATTGTACGTCTAGCTCCCTTCTACAAGAAAAAGTCCATTAACCGTATTTGTAACAAATTGCTGTAAAATTTCGAATACCGTTTTCTAAAGATTCTCTTCTTTGGAAAAAAATTAAAAAGACCGATTTACAAGCAGGACTTTATTTTTACGGTCAGTGACTGGAACTCTTTTGCTGCTCACTGACCGTAATTTAGTGTGCAAATTCTTTGTAGTGTAGTAACAATGTGCACTAAAATATTACACTAAAATTTTAAATGCAAATGATCAATGAGCATTTATCAAAATATATTTTGCTGTCTAGGAGAAAAGTATATCAATAATTTACTTTTATATATTTTTAGTCAAAACATTCCAGTTGAATATCGCAGAAATTTGAAAGGTATCGGTCATCTAGACAAACATATTGTTGTTACTTTCTAAAAGCCGGTGTATGGTAATCATAATTGTCAACAATTCCATTTTTTAAACAAAGTTTATTACCACTGTAGACTAATTTTATATTTATTATCTAAGATTTAAAACACTGAATTTTATTGTTAAAAAATATCAGTATGAAGTCTCTCGCTAAAAGCGGAAGATTTGGTAACTATGGATAAGAGATTTTCCAGAAATTGTCCGTTTTAAAGATCCATCACGTGATAAAGAAATTTAGTTAGGGGAGACTGGTATTTTTATAACAATGTATCACGATACATTATTATAAAAGTAAGATACAGTTTCTGTATGAAAATACTGGCAGCAAAAAGGCGGAAATTTTTGAGTTCTGAAATAAAAAGACGGGAAGTACGACTCTGTTATGTAAAAAGCACTTGTAATTTTTACGCCTAAGCTAAACGAAACCAGTTACAGACTAATGGAAATCAAAATAATTCACACTTTTTATATTAAAGATTTTGAAATCGTGATTGGTGTTTGAATGTATAATTCTAAGTGGGAGACACAAGCATTTCTCATGGAAACGTTTATTTGATTCATCGCCCACACTTTGAAGTTCATTCGCCAAATGGATTTTGCAGTTATTTCAACAGGTTAATATCCGGTTTAAAAGTTGAATGTAACAGCGTGTATCCGAAATATCTAGAAAATAGCCGAGGGCATGTATTAAAGTATCCATGTAAAAATGTATTCCTGACAATAAATACGTATAGCATTGAGTATCTTAAATGCTTACTCCTAATCTTTACAGGACATTAACGCAAAATTTTATGACATATATAAAATTAGCCGGAAATTATTTTTTCTGGTTTGCAATATGGTATATTAAATTATAATTCTTCGTTATAGTGCTTTTTAAAAATATTATAATAAGGAGGTCTAAAATTTTTTAATAATCATATTCTATGCGTGATAATATTGCCAGATTTGGGGACTTTAGCTTATCCTAATCCAGTGTTGCAAAATTTAGGGACTTTTTTATTCAATATCCACCTCTAAATTTTAATTGTAACGGTTGCCTAATCACATCGAAGATTAGTCGTCCATTACGTATATTAAATATCACTTCTCAAAATCATTGGTGACTAGTGAATAAATAAGTCCCCAAGTCTAGAATCACTGATGCGTGATAAAACAGTTTGTTGTTGTTTTTATTTCGTTTTCCGTAGCTGACGTGAAAATGCATTGATTATTGGAATGTAATAAGAAAACTAATTGCAAGAAGCTTAATGTTTGCATAAAATTTTTAAATGTTAATTTATTGAATTGGCTTTTAGTTTTCTCGGAGAATTTTTTTTTTATGAGTTTTAACTTTTATTTTTTGTATTTAAATAGTTTTTTCTATGTATAAATGTAAAAATTTGGTTATTTGTTCACTACAGAAACACACATCCATTGAAGGATTCGACAGAAAAATGGCTCGTACGCTCCTCAGCACGTGAATTAATCACTACACTATTATTATTACTTACAAACTTTGAATAAACACCATAAAATGCAATAAACTCGCAACAATTGTTTCGGATCGAAGAAACACACGACCCTTCGTCAGGCGAATAAAGTAAGCACGAGTGCTGCAGTCAAAGCGGCGAGTTTATTGCATTTCATGGCGTTTATTCAAAGTTTGTAAGTAATAATTTTTACAACGCCAGTTTTGTGGTGCTTCTTTATTACACTACACCATTAAACATTTGCTTCCCCTCCAAAAAGAGACCAGTGAAAAAAGTTTTGAGCTGTGCCATTTTGGAACCGCTTGAATTAAAACTTGATATTTGGCATTAAAATTCTTCCCCTAAAGTTCAAATTCACTGTGCTATAAAAATGTTGTTTAACGCACTTAAAGCGAGTGAAAAAGGGTAAGAAAAGAAAAACAAAATTGGTTGAGCTCTACAGATTTTGTAGGAAAATAATTACAGATGTACAGAAATATTTATATTTATTCTAATTACACATTTTATAGAAAAATAATATTTTATTAATTTTTTTTTCCTTATCCTATAAAGCTAGGATTAAACAAGTATGAAGCAAGTATGAAGCTAGCTTTATACTTATTTTCGATTTTCTTCTCGAAATCTTTAAAGGTATATTCTTTCCGATTCCGTAGCATAATGCCAAACAATTTCTATCGGCTGCTGCATGCTATTATCTACATACGTAAATTAGTCATTAAAAAAAGTACTTGAGCGCGTACAATATAAAAAGATAACTTTGGGAGAACAAAATTTGTTTTAACCTTTCTTCGTCGTGTCCCATATATGCCTTTTTCTGATTTAATCCTTTTGAGAAACAATAGTTTAATTTTTGCATAAAGTTTGAGATAGAATTATAAATAATAATAAATAAACGAAATTTAACATTAAGAATATCAAATCCATGGTAACCAAGTCTACCGATTTCGGCGGGAGATTTTATACCAGTAATTTTCTGCTTCAATTTTCACTTTATTTAATCGTAGAAAAATAATTTGACATATATCTATTAAAAATTAGTCGTGATGAATCTCATTTAAAATTTCAAATTGTTTGCAAATTTGTTCATACAACAAACGAATATTTAATTAATCTCAAACTGATTTAATCATCAATCAACTAAGCCGTTTTTAACGACCAATATCGCATGCTGCAATTTGCCACATTAACTTGTTTAGCTTATTTAGTAGCATATTTCAGTTGTTTCAAGACTGTTCCATTTATAAATCTTGTTCATTATCAAACAAATGTTATTTGACATAAAACTGGATAATTAAAATTTTCCTGTTCTTTAATATTTAAAAAATTCAAGAATTAGGGCATGATTGATAGAAAAGTGAAAAAAAACTTAATGTAAAATCTGAATTTTGTTTCTTTATACTTATACAAACATGAAAACATTTTAATTTATTCCGGAGCATTGTTAATACCACCCGCCCTTTTTTTTTCACACCACTTTTCTTCAGGGGCATTTTCCTTCTAATTTAATCGTAATTACATAATGGAGAAAATTTTGCTTCAAATAAAGTTTTGTGAAAAAAGGGTATATATTCTTCGACCACATTTCATGAAACCATGGAAGTCTCTACCATCGCCTCCTAAACTAGATGCCTGTCGCGTGGATCGGAAACTTGGCAACAGTTGAAGCGGTATACAGCGCCGACTGGTAGAGATTTCGCGATTTTTTTTATTGAACTGTCACTAATAATTTTAAGAAGTGATATATGATATATATAATCGACGTTTTTTCTATTCTATTCGCCTCTTATGTATATCATATTCCACTTTCAAAAATTTTTGGTGGCTGTTGAATAAAGAAGTCGCGCAATCTGTACCAGGTGGCGCTGTCTACCGCTTCAACTGTTGCCATGTTTCCGAGCCACGCGTCAGGCATCTAGTTTAGGAGGCTATGCTATGCCTATCTACAGGTGCTGATTCAACGAGTTCAGTGTTAAATAGGGGTGACAGTCATCTCATTCAGAGAAAATAAGCGATAACAGAGCGCAGAATTTCTGGATGTTTTCCAAATACCAACTTGTCGGTCAAGTTGGCACCCCTCCAACTTTTTAGACTCATCCTCATAGCTAGTTTTAAGAAACGTGGCTACACTATACTAACAGTGCTCCGGAATGAATTAAAATGCTGGCAAAAGTATGGTATTTTCCTGCGTAAAATCCGCAAGCCAAATAAATCATTTTTACAGCAAAAAGCCTATTTTACATATAAAGACACATTTGTACAGTCAGCCAAAAAAAAAAAAAAAAACGCCACTCCCCCACCTAATTTCGCCGTAAATTATCGTAGAAACATGTGACTGGTACCGATCAGTTTCTAATAACATCTAGTTTATAATGTTATAGTTAGATTTTACTTAGGGGGTCGTCTACATATTAAAACTGACATCAACTTCATTTTTTTCAATAGTAACACCCCTTTTTTATAATTTATTTGAATTCTTTGGATCAAATCATCACGGAAAATGGTATAGTTTATATATTTCGCTCAATTTTTCATAGAGTTATAAGCTGTCAAAGTTTGGGGATGCTAATGTTAAATGAATGTGACAAACATTAAATCATATCTTCCGAAATAATTATGATATTTAAATTCTGTTTTTTTTATTCGTTAGAATGACGTGACCCAAACATATTCCATGCAAATTTTTGCTAGAAAAACATTTTTTGAATTATGAAAATTATTAATAAATTCATATTTGAAAAAATTATGAATTATGACCTATGTTAATTTTTGCACGAATAGAACGGGCATGATCAAAAACATGGGTTTCCAAATTTACAGCTCGTTCCTAACATTATTTTTTGAGTTACAGTGATGTTTCACTTTTTATTCCTGTTAGGGGGCCGTCACTTGTTATAATCTGTATCCTCTATAAGTAAATGTTTGTATATAATTTGACGGAAAACTATTTTAATTTACCTTTATGTTATTTTTGTTGTTTCCTAAACAATATTTCGATGTTTATTATACAAATTGGCATATTTTTGTAAAGTTATCACAATGTAGGCGAGGGATTGTGAAAGAATTTCAAAAGAAAAGAAGCCCCACCTCTGATTCGCTGAAACACTATTTTTAAAAAAAGACTAATTTGCATATTCCTATTTGACTCTATATGTGACGCTGATATGCATAAATTACAATGGTATTTACTACATCGATTATTGAAGACAAAACTTAAATGATTTAATTACAAATATGCAAAATTATTTTGTTTTATATTATAAAGTTTTAGAAAATTTGAAACGGGACGGTCTCAAAATATATGAAAATTGGCATTTGTGTTTTGAACATTTTGGTGTGGTAGATATTAAAAACAATATTTTAATGATGAGCTGAACCTGAGCTTAAGAAAGGGCGGATCCAGCTATTTAGCACAAGTGATATCACCTGACTAAAACCAGAATAAACAACATTTTAATTTATTCCGGGGTATTTTTAGCTCACTGTTATTCCTTTTTTTTTTTTTTTTTTTTTTTTTTTTCTTTTTAAGAGAAATTTATCTTACTTTAACATAGATTTTTACATTTTACCGCTATCCACATGTGAGATTCAGCATTAGCATTTAAATGAGAAGTCATCATCTTCTTCCAAAGCAAATTTTAAATAAACTTAAAATCATATATATTTGTGAAAATGCAAACAGATTTTTCCTACTAAGAAAGCCATTCCACACTGAAATACATCCGTAATCGGTCACTTATACGCCAGTTCACACCACAATATATTGGTAGGTAGGTAGGTTGAGTTTAATGTCGCACTAGTACTGCGCTATGGGTAATTGGCGACGGTCTGGGACGCACCCCGACAATGGTCCGGAGACACGCCATTGTAATTTTTATCGTTCACGGAGACGATGGCTTCCCTGCTTCTGTTCCCATAGTTAATTGTTCAGATTTTTTATTTATTTATTTTTATTTTATTTATTTTATTTTATTATTATTATTTTCTTTCTTTCTTCCCTTTTTTTTTTCCTTTTTTAATAGAGTAATGTAACATTTTGACCTTTTCAAGTGAAGATTTAGATTAAGGGTAGTCAGCCTTTCTACACCCACCGTCCATTTCGGTATCTGCGTTAAGAGTAGAATTTTAGAACATCCCATTAAGTAGTAGGATTTATTATTTTGCGTATTAATTTGTTACACATTATAAAATATAAAAGCAAAAGAATATCGTGGAGATTTGTGTAAAAGTTTTTAATAATGTCATGAAAAAAAAGATAATTAATTAAAAAATAAATAAATAAATAAATAAAATAAATAAATCTGTTTTAATATTTTTAAAAAGTCAATTAAATTAAAGAAAATGAAAGTACTGCAGTATCTGAACAAACTCCCATTGTCACTGTGAAACGGCCGTGGGAACCAGGTTGAGTGCCACCGTTTCAGACAATTATACGGCAGCTTGAGTTAAAATAATTTTGAATTTTCAAACAAATTTAAAACCATTTACCTTTCCACTTAACCACTTACTTCTTTTGATAGATATTTTAATATCTATTCAAGCTATTTAATTTTCTTCGTATGAAGTGAACTATTTGATGTTTAATCAATAGAAACCAATAAAAATCTTTTAATTCATAAACTAACTCAGAGCGTTCTGTGAATTAGTAATTTTTTATTTTATAAGTAACATTTCTGAATTTTTTTTTCCGGTGTGAAACTTAATAAATAATGTATGCTGGGTGGTAGATCATGATTTGTATTTTCTAAATGTATAGACGGACCCCTAATACATTTTCAGGTGTAACTCTATTTAGAATTGATTTAAAGTATATAAATAGGTATGTTTTCCGAACCGCCTTGATCTCAGAAATCTGAATATGAAGTCAAAAATAGGGGTTGCTATTGAAAAAAAATGAAGTTAATGCAAGTGTTAATATGTAGACGACCCCTAGGCAAAATGTAACTATACCGTTATAAACTAGACGTTATTACAAATCGATCGGTACCAGTCAAATGTTTCTACGATAGGGAGGGGGGGGGTGGCGTTTTTTTTTTTGACTGACTGTACAAGACAAAACCTCGTTTAAAAATAGCTTTGTCTGTACAGTCGGGGAAAAAAAAAACGCAACACCCGCAGTAATTTCGTTATTAATTGACGCAGGAACATCTAATAGACATAATTCAACAGGAAATTAAAAGCACTTTCTGAATATGTCGTGAAATTTTTAATTAGGGATCATCTACATATTGAAATGAGCACCAACTTTGATTTTTTCAATAGCAACACCCACTTTTGACTACATTTTCGAATTTCTGAGAATCTGGCAGTGCGGAAAAGTATACTGTTTGCATACTTTATCTTTAGTATTTATAGAGTTATAATCAAAAATGTGTTAGGGGGTTATATGTAAATGTAAAAAAATAAACTTAAGATCCCATAAGAAATAGACAAAATTTTAATGTTTCACACCGGAAATCTTTCACGAAAAAAGTAATTATAAAAATTAATAAAACGTTTCCCTTTTTCCAGTTCCTTAATTATTCTGAATTCAATTTTTCATATTTGTATATACTTCAGTACTTTTTTAGATAATTTTAGGTATGTTTAAATACATTACACTTGCGATTAGTCCATACAGTACTCTTTGAAAAAAGTACAATATTTTTTAAGTAAAAGTGTCTATTATGGCTATACTGATCACCAATAAAGCTTAAATTTTCTTTCGTAGGTGTAACATAATATACGAAATGAAATAATATACATATACATAAACGCACAAATAAATCTTTTCGGATAAATTATTGTAAGGGTTCATGAAGTAAATATTAAACAATTTTAATCACACTTACGAGTTTTGGGTTAGTTAAACTCTTTGGAACTGTACGATTCGTTTTATAATTTCTATGAAAATATAATTTTTTAATTAACCCTTTCGCGACTGCTGACGTAGATTCACGCCATTTGAAAATCAGTAACTCTGTCAGTGGGCGTTTCTTTCGTAATTTGTGTGTTACATATTTCTTAAGTGTGCACCCAGTGTTCATATTTTTGCAATAAAATATACTATGGATAGAAATATATTGATTAGAAAGAATATAATTATAATGTATATCCATTTGTAATATAAATGTGAATACAGAAAATTTGTTCTGAAATATTTATTTTGATAGTATAACTCCTGTAGGCGGGTCTGTCAAAAAGACAAAATCCTGCTGCCGCAAAAAGTGTTAAAATATATTTATAAAAGTTAAAGTATGTTTTTAAAAACGTATAAAGTTAAAATATATTAATAAAATTTTAAAGACAAAAGTGTCCTTAAAATAATAATCCTCCCCCGTAGAAAATAAATAAATAAGTAAATAAATAAAATAAAATAAAGCAATATATGAAGCAAATGATTAAGCCTTTTTTAACTATGGCGGTAGTTAAGAAACGATTTTACAATTCTGTCTTGCATTCCAATTCCATTCGTTTTTTATAGTTGACAATTTCACATT
This sequence comes from Salticus scenicus, assembly GCA_963930645.1. Classification (NCBI taxonomy): domain Eukaryota; kingdom Metazoa; phylum Arthropoda; class Arachnida; order Araneae; family Salticidae; genus Salticus; species Salticus scenicus. The sequence goes on along the minus strand of OZ005651.1, from coordinate 120,895,618 downwards.
AAATCTATTTTTCTATTTAAAACAGTAAACCCCGCCTATTCAGTTAATTTTTTTTTCTTCTAGTATTCGTTTAAAAGATTCAAAATTTATCACCAATTAATCGATGAAGAAAATACCACTTGTGCATATTTTTTGTCAACATAAAATAAGGGGTTTAACACGAATACTCAATGTCATATTTACTTTCCTGTATTGTTTTGTTTTGAAGAACGATGAAGGCGGGGCTTGTCTTCTTTAGAAAACAGATGCTAACACTAATGTCTAATAATAATAATTTTTGTTTCATTTCTTTGCGTTTGACGTTGTTGTTATATAATTTGACTAGTAAATAAAAAATAAAAATGTTTTGTTTAATTTTCTTTGTTATTTTTTAAGATTTGATTCGTTATCTCATGCAAAACTTTATAAGAGACGGCCCCCTAAACCACTCCAAAAGAATGATTTATTTATATCTCGAAAACTAATAACTGGAATGAGCTGCAAATTTGCACACACATATTTTTCAGCATTAGGATTCATTTTATGTAAAAATTAATATAGGTCATAATTCATAATTTTTATGAATATGAATTTATTAATGTTTTTCAGAATTAAAAATATTTTTCAGAATCAAAAGTAATGATGGATTATGTTTGGGTTTCTTCACTTTATCTCGTAAAAAAAAAAATTATATCGATCAAGTTATTTTTTGTGAAGATATTAATAACAGTTTGAAATATGAATTTAACATTAGCATCTTCAAACTTTGAACTCTTATAACTCTGTGAAAAAATAAGTAAAATATACAACCAATATACTTTTTCGCGTTGTCGCGATCCCAGGAATTCAAATATAAAATAAAAATAGGGCGTTACAATTGAAAAAATCAAAGTTGGTGCGCGTTTTAATATGTAGACGACCCCCAATTCAAAATTTCAGTTCATTTTCTGAAACTACTCACAATTCCCCGTCGAATGATACCTACTACATTTTTCTTCACCGATTAGAAACGAAGTTATGTTGAATGTTGCGTTTTTTTTTCCCCCGACTGTACATTAAAATTTCTTGTGTGAAACTGATTTTACAGAGCTGGGGTTTATACACAGGAAAATACGGTAAATATATTAAGACAGGTTTATTCATGACGATGCTATGGTTTTTGTTTTCTAAAACTATGTTGTTTAGAATAGTGGTGGCAATACAATAAAACGCATGTGAAAATTTAGAAACGCTCCGACCCTTGAAATAAATTTCAAATATTGAGTATTAAAAATTTATTTATTATATAAATGTATATGCAGTATAAAGAAGTTGCATTCCTATTTAACTATCTTCTAGTGATCAAATAAGGTCATTATGCTACGGTTAAGAAATACGATTACAAATTCAAATTCATATATCAGGCCATCTGAATTACTTAAACGAAATTTCCTGATTCTGGAACAATCATTCCAAAATTTTAAAAGCAAGGATTTGCTAATGCTGCTTCCATTATCTTTGTTTAGTTGAATGATATAATCCCAATGGGTAAAGTAATTGATACAGAACAGATATTTTACTATTCTAAAATGATATTTTTCTTTTTAAAGTGTTATTTAAAACAAAGATAACATTAATTCTTTACCAAAAATTGTAAAATTATTCTAATAAATTGTCAAATTTGTCTAATTATTTTGAACGAATTGTTTAATAATTTGATGCTATTTGAGATTGATGGACATTTTTGGAGCATTTAACAAAGTGATGATATTAATCAAAAACTAGTTGGCAAAGATGGTCTCTGGTCAATTCCTCATGATATATTTATTCTCAAAAAATTCTATTACAAGGCATATTATAGTCATGTTAAAAGAAATAAATTTGACCGATCGCTCAGCACGGTGACAGACTGAAATTCCCCAACTAATAGGCTAAGCCCGATTCAGTTTAATTCACTTACCTCATCCTAATTTACTGATTCCTTTTATTAAGGTAAGCTTCATATTTTAGTTTTCATGCAATCCATATTTTTTCTAATGCAGTGATCTCCATAATGCAAGTTTATGAGACATATTGCTCTATTCAGTTATGCATAGTTGCCAAGTCTCCAGATTTCGGCGGGAGACTTTATACCGGAAATTTTCTACAGTTTTCACTGTATTTAAACGTATAAGACTAATCGAACCTATTTCTATTATAAAATAGTGGTCATAAATCTGATTTAAAAATTCAAAATGTAGGCAAGCATGCGTGTTATGTTAAGAAAATTTTAAATTTCAAATTACTTACGAAAATTTTAAATTAGAATATTCGAAGTGAATGACGTTTAAACCAGTATCTTAAATAATTAAAAAATGGTCTCAAATTTTTACGATAAAAATATCCCTCAAAATGGACGTTTATTCTAAATTTTGGCTTATTCTGCAATTTTAAGAAATTTGTTAATTTTAACCCTTTGAGGACCCTAACGCTCTAAAGCGCTCCAAACAGTGTGGCCAAATTCAATGTCTTTTTTTATTCAACTACCACCAATAATTTTGAGGAATGATACTTGTTATGTGTAATAGCCGAATAACCTTCGAAGTGCATAGATGCCAACATTTTAATTTATTCCGGAGTATTTTTAGCCCCGCCTATATTTTGCACTACTTTATTTATGGAAACATTTTCTCCAATATATAAGTCCGATAAAATAAGAGCAAATTACTTAAAAAAAATAACTGGTATTTAATTAAGGCAGGGCTTAAAATACTCCGGAATAAATTAAAATGTTGGCATCTGTGGAAGTGATATGGATAACCAGATTAACCCTTTCCGGGGCAGAATAATTCTTCTCATTTAAAATTAACAGCTGTAGGAATTTAAGAAAGATATTAGAAGACAAGAAATAAATGAAGTTTTTCCTCTAAATTATAGAAGTAAAATTCTACATAAAAAGTGGTGTTGCTGTAGCTGCAACACCGCACTTGAAAGGAATAAAACAAAAATTTGGCTTTGAAAAACTGGAGAGGGTATTTAATATATTTAACAAATATGTTAATGTACAGTCGCGGTATGGAGCAGGATATAATTCTATTCTAAACAGTAATTCTGCCATCACGAGTTTATCTAAAATGTTGCATTTGACATGAGATGTGCGAATCTTACAGTATTCATATACACAAATATGGATTTTTGAAGACATTTGTGCAGTGTGTTATATTTAAAACAAAATAGTGGTAACAAACTGAGAAAAGGTATTCCACACTTAATTAAAAAAAAAAAAGAAAAAAGTTAACACTTTCGCGACCACTGACGTAGATTCACGTCATTTCAAAATCTGTAATTCCGCTAGTGGGTTTGCAATTTGTATGTCATTTATTTCTTAAAAATATACACAATATTCATATTTGTACAATCAATATACTATAGATATAAATACTTTGATTAGAAAGAGTATAATTACAATGTATATATATATGTATTATAAATGTGAATACAAAAAATTTTGTTCTGAAATATTGCAACTTGGGAGAATAACGCCCACAGGAGGACCTTACTGTCAAAAAGACAAAAACATGCGGTCGCGAAAGTGTAAATACATTGTCACTGGTTACATTTATATTTTAAATAATAAGCCCCGCTTTTACGCGTTGCTCTAAAACATTAATTAACAATATGGTTTTACATGTTCGTGATTAAAACATTTAAATTTTGCTCTTAATAATCGATGCGGTAATTGCAATTGCCATTTATGTATGCCGACTTCACAAAAAGAGTTAATCAAGAGTATGAAAAATAATTTTTTTAAAGTAAAATATTGTTTTTCAGGCATGTCTAATGGCGGAGCACGCTTTTCTTTTAAACTGCGATTACATTCTCCTACGTTTTTCTTACAAAAATAAGTTTATTTGTATAATAAAAAAACATCGGAGCATTACTTAAAAAACATAAAAAATCACACTGGAATTTGGAACATCAAAACAAACTTAAAAATGGAAACTGCAGAACTTTTCCAGTACACTTTTATGACTGTCTGTCATAGATTATACAAAGCAGGGTTCCCAACGTTTTAATTTATTCTAGAACATTTTTAGCCCCGCCTTTATTTCGCACCACTTTATTTATAGAAACTTTTCTCCAATATATCTGTACTGATAAGTATAAAGGGTTTAAGTCCAAATATGTCGATTTTGAGTTAAGTACACAGTCAGACTCAGAAAAAAATTCTCTATCGACTGGTATAACGGATTTAAATTAATGCCATTTATTCTTTGAGAAAATCCATTGGTAAAAAAAGATTCAAGTCAGAAATTCAGCATTAATCTATGGTATAAAATATTTAATTCATTTTTTTCCCTTTATTAAATGAAGGTTGACAATGGCTGAATGGTATAAAGCATATAAATCAACACAATCCCTTTTTCCTAATCGATTCTTCTGATAAGATTTTAGTTAATTTAACTTTATTTTTCGTCTCCTGAAAAATCAAGAAGATGGACTTAAATCCTTTGTACTTATCAGTACAGATATAATTACTATAAAATAAGAAAAAATTACTTTTAAAATAAGTGGTGCGAAATAAAGGCGGGGCTAAAAATGCTCCGGAATAAATTAAACGTTAGCAACCCACTACAAAGTATAACACGAGATGGTCTTCTAACTAGTGTTGCCAGATTGGAGACTTTTTTTATTCAACTCTCACCAATAATTTTGAGAAGTGATATTTGATATACATAATAGACGATTAAGCTTCGAAGTGATTAGGCAACCGTTACAATTAAAATTTAATGGTGGATATTGAATAAAAAAAAGTCCCCAATTTGGCAACACTGCTTCTAGCGTCAATATGAAAGAGTATATTACTATAACTCCAAAAATTATGATTGGAATGAGCTGCAAATTTGAAAACCCACGTTTTTGATGATGCTTATTCATTCACGCAAAAATTAACATAGGTCATAATTAATAATTTTTGAAATATAAATTTATTAACAATTTTCCTAATTAAAGTTATGTTTTTTAATCAAAACTATGCATGGAATACGTTTGGGCCCTCTTATTCTAACGCTCTTTTCGTTCCTTTCGCTCTAAACCTTTTTATACGAATACACTGTTAAAAATTTCAACAGACAACTCTGTGTAATCTATTATCTTAAGTCTTACGTAAAATTACAGAGAAAAATAAACGGAGATGTTAAAAAACTTATTTTATACATTCATTTTAATAACTAATATTAATTTAATTAGTTATTTGTGAGAATATATTTCGGACTTGGAATGCTTTTTCTAAAGTAGAAACAGTCACTTTTAATTTTAATTAAAAAATTAAATAATAAAATTACGTAAAAATACAAAATAAAGATTTAGAATCTCGATTATTCACTTTTAACTAAGAATTAATGTAAATTTACAGAGACTCTGGATAAATACTTACATTAAATTTACAGGAATTTTTAACAGTGTATGACACTTCTATGTTTGCTGGGCAGAAGCTGAAATAAACTCTTCTCTTAAATGTATGAAATTGCGGAATAGCAGACCCACGTGCGTTGTGCGCTATATATAAAAATGTAATCAGCATCTATATTAGTCAAGGTTCAACCAAATATAAAGTTCTGCTGAATTTCATCCAGTGGCTCGTGAGATACAGCGTTCAAAAAGTTTCGCTAAGATATTTTCAAATATTAGTCAAATCGTGTTCCAGATATCCCAGAACAAAAAATCCACCGAAAATCAATAGTCGAAAATTTTTCCCGAATTCAAGATATTTAGTTGTCCTTTAATCGAGTACCACCTTTTTTAATAAAAAAATGCACTAATCGTTTGCAGTTATATTCAATGATTTTTGAAGAAAACGATTAATAATAACAGCAAACGATTGCAGAATTTTTCTATTAAAATATCTGGAGTGATTCTACACGACTTTCCAAAGATTAAGTAATTAACAGATGTTTAAACAAATTAAAGTAAGAGAAGTCGTTAAAAAAACAAAAGAGAAAATTACAATAGGATATATGATTATTTCCTCCAAACAGTATATATTTTAATTTAACGCTATTGAACTTCCTTGTAAAAATCCGTAAGTGCTAAATTCCCAAAAATCTATACAGTTAATGTCACGATGACCTATGTCATGTATATAAATTTAAAGCTCAATTGAACAAGGTATTTAGAATCTATCGCACTTTAAATAATTTCTGCCCATAGGCCATAATGATAAAGAATTTTTCTTTGTGTCTATGTAAAAAAACAAAAAGAGCTAAATTCACCAAAAACTGTACAATTTGTTCTAGGGTGACCTATAACATATGTACCGACTTTCAGCTCATTCGAAGAAATCGAATATGTAGGGAGAAAAAAGAAGTAGCTTTCCTTATTAAATTAATTCACCCAATTACAATTAAAAATTTAAGAACAAAGGCAATTTTTTATTTCATTGAGAAACACGTCATAAATTAAAATTTGTTAATTATAGCATTTTCTGGATTTGTGAGATTATTTTAGATGGAAGTATGTAAGTATAATATAAATATACTAGATTATTTGCACAATCAGAAAAAAGAATAAATAAACATCACCCTCTGGCTAATTTAGCTGTACAACTTCGTATAAATATGCAACTGGTGCTGATAGATTCAGGAGTCATAGCGTACTAATTTTTTAAGCGACTGTTCATTTAAAATATTTTTCTTTTTATTTAATCGCTGAACTTCTGCAATTAAATAAAGAAAAATTAAAAAAGAAATAGTGGTATAAAAAAAGTAGGACTTTATGACCGCTGTAGATTGGTAATAACGTCTATTTATTACTGCTATAGTTAAATTTTGCTTAGGGCATAGCCTCCTAAATTGAATGCCTATCGCGTGGCTCGGAAACTTGGAAACAGTTTAAGCGGTAGACAGAGCCACGTGGTACAGATTGCGCGACTGTTTTATTCAACAGCTACAAAAAATTTTTTTAAGTGGGATTTGATATACATAAAAGGCGAATAGAAACAAAGAAACATCGATTATATATATCATATATCCCTTCTTAAAATTATTGGTGACAGTTGAATAAAACAATTGCGCAATTGGTATCAGGTGGCGCTGTCTACCGCTTGAACTATTGTTAAGTGTCCGAGCCACACGACAGGTATCTAGTTTAGGAGGCTATGCTTAGGGGCTAGTCTACATAATAAAATTTACATCAGCATTTTTCAAGTAAGAACACAACCCATTTTTGACACATATGCGAATTTCTGAGATCAAGGCCGTACAAATGACTTCTTATTAATTCTTCATAGAATTACAAACGAAAATGTATTAGGGTTTCATCCATATAATTTAATAGGGGTTTGATGTAATAGGGGTTCATCCAAATAAAAATTTTAATACATTTAAAAATATTAAATTACGATAACACACAGGAAAAGTGTTATGTCTATTTAGATAATAAATGGAAAAAAAGTCTGAATTAGTCCTTACCTTCCGAATTAGTCCTTCCGACAAATTCGGAAGGGTAGGTTGATTTCTTTTTCATTATCAAGTAGCAATCATTTTATTTCAAAATGGTGGCTACAAATTATTAATAGACTTAATATAAATATTGGTGTGGACTATGTACATATAGAGTTTTAAGCAAATCGGTTCATAAATACCTTTTTTTTTATGTAAATTTGAAATTTATCAAGTGGCCAGCACTTGGAAACAAAATGACGGATCAAGCTAGCAAACAAACATATCAAATGTATTTGTGAGATAAGTCTACTCTACAAGTTTAATTGGAATTAATTTGGTGTTTCAAAAATTATCTTGTTGGCAAATTAAAAGGCCGCCACCTGGATCAAAATGGCATTACTCCCAGGCCAAGGACCCTAATACAGTCAATTAACCTTAATCCTAACACTAACACAATACCATATCTATGTACCTATATATACATCGCGGCCAATTTTTGTACATTTTTGCAACCAAAAAATTCCAATAAGAATTTTTTTATGTATTTCTGTAACAGTTTTCACTGTTCAAATAACATAAAAATTTAAGTATGAACTTTCCGGTAACCAAAGCGCGTAAAAGTTGGCAATTATATATACATAGGAGCACAATCTCCCATTTTTCAAGGGTAACTTAAAACTTGAAAATGGAAATTTTACATTGTTGTTTTCAGTTTGTTTACTCTTCGAAAATAAACCAGAATTGCCAACATTTATAATTTATTCCGGCGTATTTTTAGCCCCGCCTTTTTTTCACACCAGAATTTTTGTAGACTGTTTCTCAATATATAACAATGATTAAATAAGAAGAAAATCAAAATTTTTTAAAAGTGGGATTAGATATATATAAAAGGCGGATAGAATCTAAGAAACGTCGATTATATATATTATATATCACTTCTTAAAATTATTGGTGACAGTTCAATAAAAAAGTCGCGCAATCTTTAACAGGTGGTGCTGTCTACCACTTGAACTGTTGCCAAATTTCCCAGCAACGCGACAGGCATCTAGTTTAGGAGGCTATGTCTAAATAGACTTCAACGATTGAAAATGACTAAAAATAAGTTTTGTCTTTAAATGCAGCAAGTTACGTTTCATTTAATTTTAAATCCAATTAATTATAAATAAAATATGTATCTCTATTGTTTAAAAAGTCTACTCGAAAGAATCTTCTTCGATGGAGTGCAGTGAAATTTCGTCATGGTTAATAAGCATTATCATCACACACATACACAAACAAATTGACATGAAAACTGGAGTGCAACCTAATTGTTAATGGAAAAAAAAATTAAGTCAGTTCAGATAAAGGAAGTTTCTTTACGATAAAATGTAAAAGAAAAAAAATTTTTTTTTAGCCACGTGCAACCTCCACATGATGAGTGATATTATTTCAAATTTAGATCTATGTTTTCCCCTTATCTGTAACTATTATTCTAGCATAGGATATCATATATCTGACAGTTAATTTTGTGATGATTGTACTTTAATTATAGTATTCAGTTTCTAAGTTATGGAAACAGTAATCTAATATTAATATTAATGCATGTTGAAAACGTATATTAATATGATTTTCCTCTTTATTATTCTTTCATGTAGAAAGTGTCTTTGTAACAGTTTTGATCAAAGCTTAGGAAAACGTTATGCTGTAATAAAATATAAATCACAAATCGTAAAATGAAATATAAATCTCCTTCTCCGGCTTCCGAAATTCGTTTTAACATAAATTTCTAGATTTAAATTCATTCATAACAACTTAAGAATCTGAAAAAATGTATTTTATAAATATATACAATGATCAAAATAAAAATCCACGTTTCACCAGAAAAAAAAAAAAAAAAAAAAGTTTCCAATTATTTGCAACAAAAGTGTTTAGAAACATGATGCGATGTGTTTCAACATTTTAATAGTAAGCAGTTTTGCCAACTTGAAGCGATTTTTATATTCAGTAACAATTACTATTTATTTATTGTAACATTTGTCTAATTGTACGTGAGTGTAATCAACTATCATAATATCAAATTTCATTCTTCTACAGGGTTCCCACGGCCAGGCTTTTTTCAAGGACTCTTCCACCAGAAAAATCTTAAGATAAATTTATTTTTAAATATGCAATGTAGATTTAAGCAGAAATTTATTTTTAGATAATACTGATGGAAGAACGTTGAAAAAAATCGGGCCGTGGAAACCCTGTTCTAAATTAGTGGTGACTATTATATATAAACCGCCTACAAGTTGGCAAAATTGGTAGTAAACACAATTGAAATGGTGTAAATTGTCACCAAAATATCAGTTTATTTTATTTGTTTTTTATTGAAACATTGGACTATTATTTTTAACGCATTGCTTGCAAGTCACGTAAAAGTATGCTTTTTAAGAAAAACAAGCCTTTAAGCGTTACTCTAAAATCATACTTTACTTTAAAATAGATTTTTACGTATTCGTATTAAACACCTTTTACATAGATACCAACATTTTAATTTATTCCGGAGAAATTTTAGCTCCGCTTTATTTACGCACCATTTTATTTATAGAAAATTTTTCTCCAATATACAACTTCCATAAAAAAAGAAAAAAATACTTTAAAAAAATAAGTGGTATGGAATAAAGCCGGGGCTAAATATACTCCGGAATAAATTAAAATGTTGGCATCTATGCTTATGTAGCATATACATATACATATATATATATATATATATATATATATATATATATATATATATATATATATATATATATATATATATATATATATCAGAAGCATTTACTGCATCGATTGCTAAAGATATAATTTAATTGACCTAATCGCAATTACGTAAAATTCTTTTGTTAAATAAAGCGGCGTTTGTTGTTCAAAACAGGAAAATATTCCATCTACAATATCAAAGTTTCCAACTTTTACAATTCATTCCGTAGTATTTGTACCACCCTCTTTTTTTACACCACTTTTTTTTAAGAGAAATTTTCTCTTTATTTAATCTCAGTTTCATATAGGAAAAAATGGCTATAGAAAAAAAAAAGTGATGTGAAGAAAAGTCGATACATAACAACTCTCTGGAATAAATTATAAAAGTCGGCAACTTTACAATATGTTAACAGTGGGAATTTCAAAAGATAATGTAAGTGTTTGAGGTAAAGTATTAAAAAACGAGCTCTTTGAAATATCTATATACATACATGCCAACATTCTAATTAATATTCCGTAGTACTGTTAGTGCCTTCCTTTTTTTTCACACCAGTGTTTTTTTAGAATATTTTCTTCTTATTTAATCGTAATTAAATTTAGAGAAAAATACTTTAAAAATAAAGTGGTGTGCAAAAAGGGGCGGATACTAACGATACTACGGAATATTAATTAGAATGTTCGCATGTATGTATATAATACAAAAACATTGGAAACTCCATGAAGTGTTTCATATTTTCCAGTAAAGATCACGCAAGAAATTTAAGAAACCAATTACGAGTTGAAAAAGAGAAAAATAAATATTTGTAATCACTTTCCGTAGTAAAAAGCTGTAAATAATTTGTTACATTGACAAGAGAATTGACAATTACTTGCTCGTGTAATACCTATATTAACCAGTGTAGCTAATTTAAGGTACTTTTTTATTCAATATCCACCGCTAATTTGGAATTGTAATGTTTGCCTAGTCACATCGAAGTTTAATGGTCTATTGTGTATAAAACATCACTCCTCAAAATTATTAATGAATATTGAATTAAAAAATATCCCAAATTTGGCATCACTGGTATTAATCCTTTCACGCGCAGACCCCTTTAAGACCCAAAACTCATAACTTGGAAATATAAGGTGGTTATTGGTTAAATCAAGTATAATACACTAAGAACATAAAATATATACAAAAAAAAAAAAAAAAAAAAAATCAAACATTAAGTTATCCGATTATTGACACAGATTATTTTTGCCACATTTTTACTGTATAAAGATATTTATACAGATTTCGTCCAACTTATTTGTGATGTTTTCAAACTACCTTGCAAATTAAATCCTTCAAATTAAAAAAGTAATTGTTTTCTTGCAGGGTTCATACTATGCATTTATATATATTTCAAAATTTTCCACCATTAGTTTTAAATAGCAATTTTTATCATAAAATAATTTGTAAATTTAAAAAGAAGTTTATTGTTTGTGAAAAGTGGTGAAAGACAGAGGGAAAAAGTCGGTTGTTTAAGAACTCTGCCTAGTAATACTTACGCACAGCCATAAACTCTCTTTTATTCCCAAGAGACTCCATACCAGAAAATTTCCATAACTATTTTTAATTTTACTAATCTTAAAAAAAATATGTTCATACAAACATTCTAATTAATATTCCATAAAATTGTTAGTAGCCACCCCTTTTTCCACACCATTTTATTTTTTGATTAATTTTCTTCAAATGTAATTACGATTAAATAAGAAGAAAAATACTCTAAAAAAGGACTAGTGTCAAAATCAAAAGGCGTGTACTAACAATTTTGCGCAATGTTAATTTGAATTTTGGCAGGTATGAATATGTCATAATTGAATTTAAAATTAATAGTGATACATTTGATTTTAAAATTTTAAATTTTGTCAGCTATGCTTACAGGGATGGAAAACGGGGGAAGAATTCATACCACTGTCAATATAAGAAAATTTTCTCCTTCTCAAATCAACGATATTACAGGTAGAGAAATTTCTTAAACAAATTCCGGTATGAATTCTGCGCCTAATTTCCATCTCTGTGCTTATGGAATATGTAAGGATAGATATGTAGGAATAGGAATAAGATTGTACGGATTTATTATTAGACAAATTTATCAAGTAATTAGGTCCTAATTTGCGTTTAAAAAATGCTGTCATAACCCACAATTTTCGTTCATAAAAATGCGAACTTTTGACTCGATTATCCCATACATCATGCATTTTTTGTATTTTTATTTATAAATTTTTTATCGTGATAAAGTCAAAGCCGATTCTTTCTAATCTAATGATTTGGACTCTAATTTTTTCGTAAATATTTTACCGATTAATTATACGATTAATATAAGTCTTTAATTTATTTTAGAGACTGTAAGTCCATAACTCATATTTTAACATTTTAGTAGCCAATTACATGTTTAAAATTTGCGCAGAACGTTTAAATTTCATTTAATAGATTGTTGTTTGCAGAAACTCTTTCCCTCGTTTAAGCCTAAATACATTTTGTTTTGGTTATACGTCTTTTAACACTAGTGTATTTTTTTCCCTTCTTCAGCAGATGCTTAAAATTGACTTCTTATTTTTTATTTTATTTTTCCTGATGTAACTAATTGAATAAAAATATGATGTATAAAGATTATGACAATTTAACAAATTCTTTTACATGCTTCTAAAATTACAGAGAGCAATAATTTACAAGAATCAGCTATTATGTTTGTGTTTAACGAAGTATTACACGAAAAGATAAAATAAAACTTTAGACCACAAATATTTATATCGCCATTTACTGTCCTTTTCTTTTTCTCATTTTACTCGCTCTACGTAGGTAGAAGCTGTTCAGAAAAATATAAATTGTATCATTGTAAGTTTTATGACGTTATAAATTTTGAGTTCATAAGGGGATTCCCGCTATGGTCATGGGACGTTTCCACAAGAAATGTGTAATTTACAAGACGACATTTACTCCTGCGATGACAAATTGGCATCATTTAAATATCATGACTTTTGCTGTTATTTATGGACAAGTTATTAAGTGTTTTATCATTCGTGGGCTACCTTTGCTAGACTAGTTGTCAAATAGTATTTCCCGTTCTTGAAACGTGTGGGAGACAATAACTGCTCCGAGCAAGGACAGCATTCCCCTCCCACTTTAAAATGTTATTTTTGTGAATCTTAACGCTTTTAATATAGAATGTCAATTAAAGTAAAATAAACATCTAACAGATTGCTTTATGAGTCATAATACGTAAGTGGTAGTTTTGATGTTGATGCAAGGCACGTTAAATTTTCTAATATAATTATTCAATTTATGTTTCTAGAAATGTGCAATAAAAAGATAAAATTTAAAAATATAAACTTAAAATAACAAAGGTAAAATATGCAATAATTTCATCGAATGTTTTACCGATTTTTATCGATTTTCGATTTTTATTGATTATTGTTTTATCGATTAGGCTTCAGAAGCAATTTTAATTTATTTTTTAAATAAAGAATAATCGACAAAATTAGAAGAAATTTCTCATCATCTAAATAACGATGGTAGAATCATTTTCGCAAATATTTTTTTCATTTTTCTAAATTAATATTGAAAGAGGTAGTAATAATATTAATGATAACAGTAAAAGTAATAATATACATGATTGTTGTACCATAGCCTCCTAAACTAGATGCCAGTCGCGTGGCTCGGAAACTTGGCAACAGTTCAATCGGTAGACAGCGCCACCTGGTATAGATTGCTCGACTTATTTATTCAACAGCAACCAAAAATTTTTTAAAGTAGGATTTCATTGTATATATAAAAGACTAATAGAATCGAAGAAACGTGGATTATATATATCATATATCATTTCTTAAAATTATTGGGATCTTTGTCAACATATAATAGGAAATTAATCTGTTATCTCAAATTTTTTCTATCTCGAAGTTTTCTCGTTAGAACACTAAACGTCAATAAATGAGGGTAGGCTTTAAATTTAAAACTATCAAAAGAATTGTTTAAATTAATATATTTTACTGACAGTTGTCGATATTAATTTAGAAGTGAAATAATCAGCTAATAATATTTTGCAAAATTAATTCGACCGTTAACGGGTTAATATACTCTTTACATTGGCATTTTCAACGTTGTGTAAATAATTATATTTATATTTTAGATTATTTTTAAAGTAGATTGAATTTTTTTTTATCTCTTATGACTTTTTAAAAATATAAAATAGATATTTTTTCATAGTATTATTAAAAACTATTACATAGATCTTCATGATATTTTTCTGCTTTTATATTTTATAACGTGTCACAAATAAAAATGCAAAATAATACAATCCTGCTACGTAATGGGCGGTTCTAAAATTCTATTATTAACCAGAGTTCCCAACTTTTATAATTTATTCACGAGCATTTTGAACCTCGCCTTCTTTTCGCACCGGAAATTTTGTAGATTATTTCTCTTTAATATGTGACAACGATTAAATAAGAAGAAAATCAGTTTCAAAATTTCCGGTTTGAAAAAGAGGCGGGGCTAAAAATGCTCGTGAATAAATTATAAAAGTTGGGAACTCTGCTATTAACACAGATACAGAAGTGGACTGTGGGTCTAGAAAGACTGACTACCCTTAATCTAAATCTTCAGTTGAAGAGGTCAAAATGTTATATTACTATGTTAAAAAAAAAAAAAAAATTGTCATAATGAATATGATCTGTACGCATCAGTTATTCTTCTTTAATAGGATCTAATTATTATTTTTTCCTTTGTATTTAATAAGATTATTTACGCTAAAGAATTTTGAAAGAGCAAATTCTAAATTTTTTATTCAATAAAAATAAAATAGAATAGAATATGTAGAATAATAATAAAACAAATCATTTTTTCATCCGAATTAAGTTAAATACACATGACTATTCATTACTTTAGAGAAAAAAATATCAAATATTTAAGTTTCCTAAATTCTATGATTTCACAAAAAAAGCATAAAATTTGCCTAACATTTATATATATTTTTCTTTTTAGTTTCTTTTTTCTCTTAATAAAATTTATAAGTTAAGTCTTTATTATATAAACATTTTATAAAAAGAATATAAATTATAATGTTAATTTATGTATTGAAAACTTAAATAGTTTGAAATTAAATAAAAGTTAATTTTTTTTTGCGTCAGATTAGCCACACTTTTTAAATAATAATATTTTTGTGATTTACACATGCATGAAGCTTTTCGAATGCAGAATTTTATAATTTCATTATCGATGATTTTAAAAATGTGCTTTGACTTAATTAATATTAAGAGAAATGTTCGATGTTCTCGCAGATATATATATATATATATATATATATATATATTGAGAACAAAAGACTATATTTTATAAATTAGCAATGTTAAAAGGATAAGTTTTCATCGTAAACACAAGAAAGCAATTAATCGTATGAACACAAATAAAATAAATAAATAAAAATAGAATTTTATTACCAATCATACCGTTAAAATGTAATCCTCTATATAATTATCATTCTAAGTTAACAAAAAATTGTTACATTGCAGCTTTTTTTTTTTTTTTTTTTTTTTTTTTTTTGTTAGAAAAAAAAAAGAAGAAGAAGAAGATGATGATAATGAGGAAAGATCAAAACGAATAGAAAGCATATTAAGCGTTAATACCCTTTAAACACTGGAAAAGGGCGGAGTTTCGTATTATGTGTCATTTGGGAGTTGTAGAGTGCCAAAAAATTTATGTAACAAAACTTTTCATTTAAAGGGTATTTAAAGCAGCATTATATTATATACATAGACTATTCAGAAAAAAAGTACCACTGATCCTGTTCGTGAAAATTAAAGAAAATTTTCTGGCATTGCGCATTGCGCTATGTATATAAATATATTCTTGCTAACCTAACCCGGAAGATTACTAATCCCGCCCCTTTCCGCCAATTTTTTTTTTTTCACATTTTATAATTTTTTTTTCTTATTTAATCGTAAATATATTTGAAGTTAATTACTCTAAAAATTAAGTTGTGTGTACACAAAGGAGCAAGAACAACAATCTTCCGAGTTAGGTTGGCAAGTATGCATATATATTTTGATTGATTTATGAAATTTTAACATGAAATAACACATTTTCTTCTTCTTTTTAATATTTTGTGTTTATATATCTCATTAAAAATAAATAAAATATTTATATAAAAGCATTTCATATGATTATGTATATAAATATATTGATTAAAGAAGTTTTGTTGCTATTATATAATCATTTTTCTATTTGTATAGTATATTAACACAATATATTTTGTAAATTTCGCAGCATCGAACAACAGCAACATATCAAAGCTTAATGTAAAGAGGACGTAAGCGTACTGTAGCA
Source organism: Salticus scenicus (assembly GCA_963930645.1). NCBI lineage: Eukaryota > Metazoa > Arthropoda > Arachnida > Araneae > Salticidae > Salticus > Salticus scenicus. The sequence continues at coordinate 120,879,172 of OZ005651.1, read as the reverse complement.
AGTGTATGTAATTTGAAAAAAAAAAAAAAAAAATGCTATAGAATAACAGTGGGCTAAAAATATCCCGGAATAAATTAAAATATTGTCTATTCTGGTTTTAGTCTGATGACATCACTTGTGCTAAATAGCTGGATCCGCCCTCTCTTAAGCTCAGGTTCCGCTCACTGTTTATTATTCATTAAAATATTGTTTTTAAAATCCTCCCAGAGCTGCCAACCTAATCCGGCAAATTGTTAATACCGCCCCTTTTTCTGCACCAGTCATTTCTTATAGTTTTTTCTTCTTAATTCATCGCATATATATTTGAAGAAAATTACTTTAAAAATTAAATGGTATAGAAAAAGGGGCGGTAATAACAATTTGCCGAATTTGGTTGGCAGCTCTGTCCTCCGCACAAAAACGTTCAAAACACAAATGTCAATTTTCATATATTTTGAAATCTTCACGTTTCAACTTTAAAAGCCTTCAGATTAATTTATTTTATTTTGAATTATTCAATTTAGGCGATTAAAGTATTTTAAATGAACTTTCAGGAGGCTTTAAGGTCTATATATTTGAAAGTAATGAGACATATTCCTTTGTTTTAAATTTTTATTCCATTATAACTGTGAATTTGACGTGATTAGAATTAATTGAAAATAAATATTATTGAGCTATGTTTCAAAAATACATTTTATAAACTTAAAAAAAAAAAAAAAAAAAAAAAAAAAAAAAAAAAAGTTATACACTATTTGATTGTGTATTAAAAAACATTTAGTAGAAATTTAATATTTTATTATGTTACATCATGCGATAAATTTTAAATAACACAAAGCTTACAAACGACACAAATGCAAATATGTCACAACAAAATTTAAACAGAAAATTCATGGTAAAAAATCTTATGAAAATTGTTAAATATTCATAATAATAATGATAAAATGATTGTCGAATGCATATTGCTGTTTCAAACAGTGTAGGTCTCGCTATACCGTGTTTTCTAAAACATGACATTTAACTTGAGGTGTACGTACTCTTTAATATTCAAATGCGAAAAAAGGACAACAGGGTTAAAACAGAACTTTAGCAGCGAAAAACTAGAAAAAGATATTTAATACTTATGAAGAAAGACTTACTATATTAAGGATCGGATAAGGATATCCCTATCTTGTAATGTAAGCCACGCCTTTATACAATTTTTCTAAAACTTTATATTATAAAACAAAGTAATTTTGCATATTTGCAATTGAATCATTTAAGTTTTGTCTTAATTAATCGATGTAGTAAATACCATTGTAATTTATCCATACCAGCGTCACATATAGAGTCAAATACGAATATACAAATTAGTCTTTTTTTTAAACAGTATTTCAGCGATACAGAGGCGGGGCTTCTTTTCTTTTGGAATTCTTTCACAATCCCTCGCCTGCATTGTGATAATTTACAAAAATAAGCCAATTTGTATAATAAACATCGAAATATTGCTTAGGAAACAATAAGAATAACATAAAGGTAAATTAAAATAGTTTTCCGTCAAATTATATACAGATATTTACTTACAGAGGATACAGATTATAAAAAGTGATGGCCCCCTAAAAGGAATAAAAAGTGAAATATCACTGTAACTCAAAAAATAATGTTAGGAACGAGCTGTAAATTTGGAAACCCATGTTTTTGATAGTGCTTGTTCTATTCGTGCAAGAATTAATATACGTCATATTTCATAATATTTTCGAATATCAATTCAGTAATAATTTTCATAATTCAAAAAATGTTTTTTTACCAAAAATATGCATGGAATATGTTTGGGTCACTCCATTCTACCGAATAAAAAAACAAACAGAATTTAAATATCACAATTATTTGGGAAGATATGAATTAATGTTTGTCACATTCGTTTAACATTAGCATCCCCATACTTTGACAGCTTATAACTCTATGTAAAATTGAGCGAAATATATAAACTATACCATTTTCCGCGATGATTCGATCCAAATAATTCAAATAAATTATAAAAAAGGGGGTTACGTTTGAAAAAAATGAAGTTGATGCCAGTTTTAATATGTAGACGACCCCCTATGTAAAATCTAACTATACATACTTGCCAACATGCTAATTAATATTCCGTAGTGTTGTTAGCTCCGCCTTCTTTTTTCACACCGGTATCTTTTGAGAGTATTTTTCCTCTTATTTAATCGTAATTGCATTCTGAGAATATTACTCTAAAAATTTATTTGTGTGAGAAAAAGGGCGGGACTAGCAAGACTACGGAATATTAATTAGGATGTTGGCAAGTATGACTATACCATTATAAATTAGACGTTTTTACAAATCGATTGGTGTCAGTCGCATGTTTCTACGATAAATTACGGCGAAATTAGGTGTTTGTTCTTTTTTTTTTTTTTTTCTGACTGTACATTAGATGCATGCGTGCTTTTCTTATTATTAGTAAAGTCTCCCATCATCGTCTAAAAACACAGTTTAAAACTATACTTTACAGCGGATGCAGATAACGAATGACCAGTTCTTCTAAAGCTCTCTACCTTAAGCATTACCAGTCAATCATCCCAATTTTGGTTAGTTGTATTACTGATGGTGATTGCAATTCTAAGCATTTATTATCAATACCATTCAATACTTTGCGATGTATTTGAAACTCAGCCTACTGCGTAAGTTTTACATTTCGTAAGTTACAGTACATCTAAAACATTATTCATAATATAAGCATTTATTCGATCAGTGTGAAGTATTCGGAAATAATATTTTTATCATGTATTTTGTAAGATTAAGAGTAAAAGATAGAACCTTTCTGTTAAATAGGGCACCATTCACAAGCAATGGCATTAGGTGGAGCTTTCTGTTAAAACCCCCAGAAAACACATGGTCCGTAAAGGGTTAAAATTACGTTTAAGGACATGGGTTCCTATGCAATTCTGAGTCCTAATGATGTGTCCTACCACCCCTCAAAATTTGTTCCATCATCGTTGAATCACCCTGTATGTATCATCATTGAATCACCCTATATATGTACATTCTAAAAAAAAAAAAAAAAAAAAAAAAACACAAATATTGTACATAGCATGTGCAACAATTTAGTAAAGATACAAGTCATTTGATATTATAAAATATATTTTATTAAAGATATACACTGTGATTCAAAGTATTTACGCTTTCCTTCAGTTTTTGGTTGGTCCCCTAATTGCACTCTGGACTAAATCGATAGTGTAAAATGTGAGTTCTTAAATGTTTTTTCCATGTCAGATGTTCCAGACCAGTGCGTCTAGTATTTGTTTTTTTTTTAGAAAATCGAAAAAAAAAAAAAAAAAAAAAAAAATCTAATAATTTGTTCAACCGCTGGAAATGCCATTATATAATGGTGACCAAAATTAAAATGAGAACGTGTTTTCTCATTCCTTTGTTTTGTGCACAAATTTAAAACAAATAAACAACTGAACAAAAGATTTAGATGTCATACTCATTATCAAATATCAAATCATTAATCGAATTTATACAACTTTAAAATAAGTAATATATATATATATATATTTAAATTAATTGTTCTATAACAAAGATTTGAAAGGAACGAAAAAATTATACAATTTTAGAAATAAAAATTAATTGAGAAATAGTATTAAGAATGCGTTCCAGGTATGCGAAGACACATACCACAAATGTTAAATTAGAATAAGATTTTTCTTCTTGTATTCGCTTTTTTTTCATACGCGAATAACTTTTTATAAAATATACACACGGACATGAAAATTAAATGAGATATTCGTCATAAAATTATTTATTGACTTTTTTTTTTTTACTCTAGTGATGTTCATGATTTATATGTTAATGAATATAATTTTTCAAAAATTCCGTTATGGAAGAAAAAGAAAAGTGAATACTGGGAGAAAAACCTGGTTTTAATTTAACATTTGGAGGCATGTGTATCTTCAACTTTCTATAATGCTTCCTTAAGGGCGTATCAGACTCGACGACTTTACAGCCGATTTTAGAGCCAACCACTGATTAGCGCCGATTTTTCGGAAAAAATTGTCTCTACTCCCAGTGTGATAGCGCAGACCGAAGTTGTCCAACTTTTTCAGAGCTGTCTTGATAAAATTGTCCGTATACTCAATTTCTCCTCGGATTCGTCCAATCACGATGCGCTATTTTGATACGTCATATTTCCAAGATGGCGGAACACGGGAATCGCTTCAAGTGGAGATTTGAAGAAGAAATATTATCGTTAAGCACGTTTATTTTACCGTTAAATGATAAGAATTTTCAATTAATCGTTTTTATTTTCGTATGTCGTTATGACAATAGTTGTAAAAAAGATCAAAATAGAAATAATAATGCAATATTTTACACAAATGAAAGAGAATTTTAACGCTAATCATTGCGTATTTTATTCGCGCCAAAAAAAGGGATAAGCGTCAGAAGTTAGTCTTCTTTCATCCAACTTTTCACCCGACTATTGTAACCTCTACGGTGCTTTCGTGGAGGAAAAATCGGCGCTAAAGTCGGCTCAAAAATTGGTTGTTTCTAAAGTTGCTGAATCTGATACGCCCTTTAACATCATTTCTCATTTAGTTCTATTTTCCCATTTCTTTTCCTTCCAAAACCTTTAATAAAATTGTAACTTTAATAAAGTTTACCCTTTCAGCGTTAGCCGTTTTTCGGTATATCTGTTTAATGATTCATAAAATTAATACTATGCACAGTATACGTATGAGAATTTAATACTGTATACTAGACATGTTTATTAATCTTATTTTCTTGAAAAAAGCAAAATATATTTCCAAATTTAGCTACACCAGCCTTTTATTTTGATTATGCATACCGGAAAAAGACGGGCTTAACGCTTATAGGGTTAAAACTATTGCTTATGTTGACCCTTTGCTGGTCCTATATAATTTCACATCTCTACTTCAAAAGGGCTGATTCTTTTCCAGCAATGATGTTCCGCTTCTTTAACGACAACGATATCCAGCAATCACATCAGAATAAACTTCTCATTTAAGTACATTTATATTAACACATTACATGTTTACGCGAGGTACAGCTCCGTCCTTTTTAAATTTCGATAACCTCTGTCCGATCATAGTTGCCAACTAAGCACCTTTTAACAACCGGAAAATTTTAATAGAAATATTTATTTTATTTAATCAGCGAACAGTAATGGTTTTCACTAATTAAGCAAAATAAAAAAAAAATTATTAAAATTTCCGGTAGCCAAAAGGTGCTAAGTTGGCAAGTGTAGTCCCGATCAGAGGTGCCAAGTTACTAGTAACGAAAAATCAATTTCATACCACAATAAAGAAAAATAAAACTTGTCCTATTAAATTGCTGATTATTATTACAAAAGAATACATTAAAAAAATTCCGGTATTAAGATTACGAACAATCCGTAATAACTTGACACCTCTGGTTCCGATCAGTGTTGACAGATTTGGGGACTTTTTTATTCAATATCTATTACTATACTTTCTTTATAACAGTTGTCTAATTACTTCGAAGATCAATCACCTATTATGTGTGTCAAACATCACTTCTTAAAATTATTGGTGACGACAGAAAAATTGCAGACTCCTATCGAGTAGAAACTCCGTAAAAACAAGTGTTTCGCATGTTATTTGTTACATGAACACAAGTCGTGTACTCTAATAGCGACCGGTGCACGTTAAATCTGTCGTGTCAAAAGGTCCTCCAGGTTCCCATCAAAATTATACGGGCAGTTTTGCCAGACTTCACGACATTTTTATTCAACAGTCGCCAATAATTTTGAGAAGTAATATTTGATATACATAATCAACGATTCTTCGATTCGCATTTTATGTATATCAAATACCACTTCTAAAAATTATTGGTGGCTGTTGAATAAAAAAGTCACGCAATCTGGAAACATTGCCTATGGGGGTACTGGATCATGGGATTTTTTTGGCTCTGATTTGGATAAAATTTGATATCTTGTTATTTGTTCGTCTTTCGTCAGTTTCTCGAGTTAAGTTATTCTTCCACCACTTGTGGTGCTCTTCTTAACCCCTTAACGCGCGGTGTCTTGCTGCGAGGACGCAAAATTTAAGATCCAGCTGCAAAAATTCATCCCGGAAACTTTTTAGCAAAAATTTACGTTTATAACATGTCAGAAAAGGCCGGTTATTTTAACCTTAAAATTTAAAATCTCTTTTAGTTTAATTTAGTTCATGAATTCCGGTGGCAGTATAATTTAAATGATCTGAATTGTCTTGCGCCGCAGAGGGTTAAACGGAAGATGCTGCCCTTCCAACTTCAATCCAGGCAGTGTCCTACCGGGGCTCGGAATTTCCGAGTGGGATAAGTAACAACAGCATCAATGAACATGTAGATATAACATAAAGTATATTTTCTTTTCGGAAAAATTGATAAATATTAAATTATAACAGATAGACCCATAATTCTTTTAATTCATTTATTTATTATTATTCATTACACTATTTATTCTCGCTTAAAAAGAAATCCCTTAAACATTTTCTCGTAGTTGTTGTTTAATAGATTTCTGTGACTGCAACATGAGCATTTTTCAGCGTTAAGGCCGGCAGAGCGTTAGGGCCGCCAAAGTGTTAAAATTAATCGTACTTTATTGGTAAATTTTATTGATGTATAATCCGCAGGTCAAACAAATCAGTTTTACATTTATTAATTTCACACAATCAGCAGATTGGGAAGAAAATCATATATATAATCATATTTTCATTCAGTTAGAAAAATAAATTTTCAAGATATATGAAATCAGTTTTGCTCCAGAATCTTTAATTAACAGCCGGAGTTTAATTTCTACGACAAATTTCTTCCAAGAAATATAGCTTTTTTCTGATAATTAAAATTTCTGCCGTAGAATTGATTTAGCTGTTCTGTGGATTATACGCATGAAATTACGATGTATAAAATTCTAGCAACGATTTGATAACGAACATTTAATCTAAATTTTATGTTCATATGTTCATTTGTTAAAAATTATGACTTGAAAAAGAAAACGAAAATGCAGGTTGTGACGTTAATTTTGGACACCAGTGTATGTAATACCACACTACAGATCTGTCTATCATAAAATTATTATGAAACACACTTAAAAAAAGAGGCATTAGAAAAAAAATATATATATATATATATATATATATATATAAAGCTATGTTTTGTTGCAATGAAATAAAATTTCAAGCTGTGCTTTGGGATTAATATTTCACATTCCTTTTACGCTTATAAATTTCTACCAGGAAGAAAAAAGATGGAATCTTTTGAAACCCTTTTCATAATTGATTAAGCATTCAAGGTAAGTATAGAAAAAACCGTTAGAATCGGAAAAGGAAAAGCAATAAACGTAAAGGCGTGCAAACGATGTCTAAATGGCTTCATTGCCAAATCCGGAACTTGAATGACAAGAAAAGTTCGGCCTTCAAGATGTCAGGCGTAAATCTGAAAAGGGTGACTTATGGGCAAAGGTGTTTCCTGAAGATATTTTAGAGAATAATGGTGTCGCTAACCCGTTGCATAATTTTATTTAACCCGAAGTTTCCCTAAAATATTTATATATTGATAAACATGAATTAAATTAAAAAATCTAAAAAATATTTCATTGTTTCTTAGTGGGTAAATTTATTAAACTGTTTCGTATAAATTTTACCGAAACCGTTGAAGAACAAATAGGTGCATTACCTATAAATGGACCTCTTGTTGTAATGACTATATTGAAAAAGGTAATTAATAAACATTTTGATTACCCTTTCAAAATATAAATATAAAATTGAGGAACTTATTAAAAATATTACTAAGCTTCACAGATATTTTTGACTAATCTATGAAAGCGATTTCTTCAGTTATGTCTCATTTGATTAGCAAATATATTTGGTTTCAATTGATAGCTAAATATTTTAAGATATCTATTGGCTTCTTATCAAAATAATTCGACGTTTCAGAATTTTCAAATAAGAGTAATAAGAATAATAATTTGCACCAATTTTATACGATAAAAACGCTTTTCTTTGTGTATACCCTTTTATTTCACAATTATTTAACTTATAATAATAATAATAATAATAATAATAATAATAAATCCAATAAAAGACGAAATAGGAAAAATATGGATGCTAAGATTGCTAAAGATAGCTGTAAAACATTAGAAAACATTTTTATTTGAGAATTTTGAGTATTTAAAATGTGCTTTTCTATTTATTTTAAAACAGAATGATTTAATGAAATTTTAGGCAAGATCAATATTTTTGATTATTTCTTTGACCGCGATTAATTTTTAAAAGTACAATTAGTTAACTGCTTCTAACAACTGTTTTGTCTATATAGAAAATTAATAACTACACATTTTTAGTAAGTTACTCCCTGTGTGTTTCCTTTTTTCTGTAATATCATCCAACTTCAAATGTCATTTATCTTATGTAAAAATGCTAATACAGTCATTCTCTCTCTTTTTTAACTTACATACACACACTTACATATATAATACACAATTATGCGCATAATTATTATTATATTTGCCTTATTTACATTAATCGGGGTATAAGTCTTAAACTTAATGGTCGTTTTGCACACAAAAATTTGCAAATTTGGTAGAAAGAAGAGAAATTTATGTGACAGATTTTTCTCGGAAATTATTTTTATTTGAAGTCGGTGCATTACTTTCTCAGCATGATGATTTACTATCAAAACCCTTTGAATATCTCGTAAAATGATTTTCTAAGAATTAATTATGACTATAAATACTTTTACTTGCTTTATAATTACATTTTTCTGTTTTCCAAAGAATTATTTGAAAGCTGAAAATGCAACGATTTTTCATTCTTTACTAATAAAACTAACCAGAGTTCGTAGAATTTTCAGTAATGTATGTAGAATAGTCACTCACTCATAAAGATACTTCGATGTGAACTTAGAAAATACAAATCGATTTTATTTATTTTTTATTTTTTTGTGGGGGGGGGGGGGAGATAGGTAAGAGTATTGTGATCTTGTATGAACCACTTTAGTAAGACATAGCTGCCAACACTACTAATTTTTAAATCAGATTTATCACCGGTATTTTTTAAAAAGAAATCTTTCACATATATTTTTGACGAGTAAATAAAATTAAATAAACTGAAAACATTTATAAAGGCTTTCCAATATAAAATTTCTGTTAAAAATAACGGAGACTTGACACCTATGGTAAGAATTTCGTAGAAGAGTAGGATCATACTTTATTTTAAAAAAAGTACGATCTGTTTATTTCTTAATAAGAAAAGTCTCAGAAAAAAAAAAATCTCCTAGGAAATATTTTTTCTTAGTAAAACAGATTTATTATTATTATTATTATTATTATTATTAATTCATTCATTCTTTTATTGTATTTAACTTTAGGAAAAAGGTTTCAAGTATCATTTTTTTTTTTTTTTTTTTTAACAAAATTAAATCTGCATTAGTTCTTGACGCATAACTTCATTATCGGGCATTTCTTAAATGAATCTGCGTTATTTCTTAACATCTAATAATAGATCAGTTTAGAATATTTTTTTTTTCTATCGTTAATCACTTTTATTTCAAACGTGCACTTTTCAAATCTCACCTAGGGACAAAAATCTCAAGTGCTTTCAAATCTCAAGTGCACAAATCTCACCTAGACAATAGATATGAAAGCAAGTATTATTGACGATTCTTTAAAACAGCTTAATATAAGAGAAGAACTTTGAAGATAAATATTACTTTCCAGAGAAAGGATATCACCTTTGTTTACAACCTTTTCACGGGTTCTTCTTTCAAATAAAACATGCATACTTTAACCTTAAACGGAAAAGTTTTATTACGAAAAATTTTTACTTTCAAAATAGTGTCTGTAGAAGTATTCTAACCTCAAACCTGCTTAAAAGTCACGATCTGAAACAATAAAAAGGTTATGGAACAGACAGCAATAAATAACTGCTGAAAGTCTATCCAGTTATATTCATTTTTGAATTTCCGAAAAGAAAGAAAAAAGTTAAAAATTATCGCGTACATGTTTGACCTATCAAGTTGTTTAAGCACCATTTAGAGGAAAGAGACAACTGAAAAAAAAAAAGTAACAAAGAAAGAGTCAAGCTTAATGATATTTTAATGTGCAATTATGGCGAAACTATACATTTATTTCTTTTAAAAGTAGTTTAAATTTCTTTAAATGAAAAGGCTTGAATGTTATTTTGAATCTTTAAAAATTTAATTTGGGGGTTCTTTCTTTTTAAATAATTGGTTGTGGTTACGCCATTGTCTCCGATTTAAATTATAGACTATGAAATTTCTAAAAGGTGTTTTTCTAAACAAATTTCCAATTCTTTCAAATTAAAATTTTTCTAGAATTTTTCCTTAAAATTTTTTATTTTTTCATTTACGATATTATTTTAACCCCTTCCTTCTCGCTCCCGTGATATTCACGGGCAGTGACCACGCCCCACGTGTATTTTTCCTTTAATATTTTAGGATAGATGAAAGCACCAGCCAGTACCAAATTATATATAATGTATTTGAAAATATGTGCAGAATAAATATACATATTATTCATATATTTATTTTCAATCAATTTTTTTTTTAATTAGACAAAAATGTAGATTTTATGGGTGTGTCTTTGAAAAATATGTGGCCGTTAAGGGGTTAAATCGTTACAATGTGTTTTAGTATAATGTACTAACATAAAATAATATAAACTATTTTTTTTTTTTTTTTTTTTTAATAAAATGTTTTATTATGATTGAGCGATTTCAGTGTTTATGCTCTAAAATTTCACATGTTCTAATTACTATTTTTGTGCATGTTTTTAATATGTTTTTATTGCATACAGTACTGACGTGATGTTATTTATTTATTTATTTTTCATGACGCATCCGCCATTTTCTATCCTACAAGACCGGCTGACTATTTATTATTGGTAGTTTTTCTGCAATAAATTGCACAAATAACTCCAGAAAAGGGCACAGCCTGTTTATATTTTCTTCTAATCCAGAAAGAAGGAAAAAGTGGATTATAAATTGCAGATGTAACTCGTAGATACCCGGAGCAGGAGCACAACTTTGCAGCGTAAGATTTCCCTTATTTTCAAATTATTTCATTTCATTTTCAAAGTTGTTTGACAAATTTAATATGAATATACTGTTTTTTTTAAGTTATTGTTTTAAATTCTTTTAAAATTAACTTTAATATTACATTTCTTTTAACGTGAAGGATTGCAGTTTTGAGAATGTTGGCGATGTTCTTAAAATTGCCAACTTGTTTGTTTCCTGATAAGAAGTTCTAGCTCACTTAGAAGTTTTAAAGGCGATAACCACGCTAATCAGGTAACCTAGCTTTTTCTACCGCCAATACTTTCCCAGACGGGATAGAAAATGGCGGACACTGCGCCAGCTCTTATCATATAGGAGTCTTAATTTTTCAATTTTAACTGTTGTAGTTATAAAATGCCTGAACCGAGTGATTGAATTTCATTAAAATGTCTATAAAACAAAAATATGTAGCAATTTTTTTTTTTAATTAAAATTAATATAATTATTATGTATTGTTTAGTTTGACTATTTGTAGTTTGTCATATATAATTTTTTATTTTTTATATTAAAATTTATTTTAAATAGCTGGTTGATTAATACATTTGCTTTGGGAAGGTTATAATATCAAAGAAATCGCATTTTTTCATAAAAAAGCAGCATTTCACGCAATTATTACAACAAAAATTAAAATAAGCCCATTTTGAATTTTGAAATTCTTTGAATTATGTAAGTTGCCCAAAATATTAAAAAGTGATTTCTAAAAAGACTTTTTCAAAGATTCTATTCCAAGGACTTTGAGTCAATATATATAAAGTTTTATTTAGACTACTATTTCTTTAGAATAATATGCCCAGTAATAAAGTTAATTATTGCAATAAAACTGTAAGAATAAAACAAATCCGTCTCACCGCAGAGAACTGTGGATCACGAGGTGCTTGGTTCGATTCCAGACGACGATGACATCCCTGGTTGTCATTTCCAGTTCTATTCTGAGCTGACTGTTTTTATTTCAACAAAAACTTATACGCAGATATAGAGTTAAGTATACAAGTAGAAGATATGTGCAAAAAATAAAGCAATAAATGAATATCGAAAGACTCAATGACATGGTGAATGTCAAATTAAACTGAACAAAGTTTGAGCTACGTTCATTTCAGCTGTACATTGTTTTTCCCCTTTCATTAGAATTATATTACTAAATGTAATTTATCATTCTTTTAATAAAAATTTTGAAAGCGCATATAAAGAACGAAAAAATTGTATCTGTTTTAAAGCTGTAAACAATCTAAATGTTATGTTTTATCTGGTACGCAATTGTCCAAGTAAACAATGCAGAATTTACCTTATACAGAACTTGAGATTGTTTGCCTCAGTGACATTTATCCCGCAGACAACAGATTCATCAACAATAAATTCAGATATTTTTAGCAGACATCGTGAGTTTGGAATCACATGTCTACCTTTACTAACATAAGAATTGGTGCGAGACACATCAAATCATCAAGATCACGTTGATAAAATTTCCATGTCATACTATTATGAAAAGATGAATGAATGCTAAAGGAAAAACTCTTCATATTAAAGAATAATACTTTTGAGGTTAAAAATTTTGAAAAATTAATCCATTTAAAGGAAGCTTGTTAAAAGTCAAAATTTTATTTTCATTGAAAAACTATCATTCAATTTTTTCTGCAGTTCTTTTTCAAGTATGGTTCATAGTGACATATTTATATTAAAAAAAAACATTACAAGTGCAGAGTTGCCCACATTTATAATTTATCCCGGAGCATTTTTAGCTCCGACTTTATTTCACATAACTTTATTTCTAGAATAATTTTCTCCATTATATAACTACCATAGCCGCCAACTTTTTAAATTTATACCGGACTGTTGTTAGATCCCACCCTTTTACGGAAGGAAAAAAGAGCGGGTGCTAACTACAGAGCTGCCAACATCCCGCCTCTTTTATTTTTTATTTATTTATTTTATTTCTTTTTTCACACCAGTTTTTCTTTTTTTTTTTTTTTAGAGCACTTTTCTTCTCCTTTCATCGTAAATACATTTAAACAGAATTACTATAAAAATTAAGGGGTGTGGAAAAGGGGGCGGGTACTAACTTTGCTCCGGATTAAGTTGGCAACTATGTAACTGCATTCTGGAAGAAATTAAAAAACTTGACAGCTATGAGCTACAATAAAATATAAAGTAAAAGAAAAAAGCGGTTTTAACAATGCTTCGGAATAAATTATAGAAGTTCGCAACTCTATAACAGATATCAAATACATTTGTCTAAGGTTCATATCTGAAACCTATAAATAAACTTCATGCAATAAATATTACTTATATATGCATGCATACTAATTAATATTCCGTAGTATTGTCAGTCCCGCCTTCTTTTTCACACCAGTATATTTTTAGAGTATTTTTCTTCTTAATTAATCGTAATTACATTTGGAGAATATTACTCTAAAAATTTAGTAGTGTGAAAAAAAGGGCGGGACTAATAACACTACCGAATATTAATTAGAATGTTGGCATGTATGTATATATATAATTACACGCTGAACAGAATTTTTTCTGAGAAAAGGAGCTATGCAGTGGGTAAATAGGCGACTGTCTCGAATTCATACAAAGGCAGATTTTGCGACTTTCTTATTCAATATTCACCAATAATTTTGAGAAGTGATATGTGACATACATAATAGAATAGTTGCCAACATTTTAATTTATTCCGGAGCATTTTTAACCCCGCCTTTATTTCGCACCCCTTTATTTTTTGGATTTTTTTCTCTCCAATATATAACTACGATAAAATAAGAAAAAATTACTCTTAAAAAAAATGAAAAAAAAGTGATATGGAATAGAGGCGGGGCTAAAAAGGGTCCAGAAAAAATTAAAAAGTTGTCATCTCTGTAATACACGAATCGAATGGAAGAATCGTCTATTATGTATATAAAATATATCTTTTCAAATTTATTGGTGACTATTGAATAAAAAAATCGCAAAGTCTGGCAACACTGCGCTGAGGGGTTGCAGAAAAATATTTGGTTATCAAGTCGATTGGTGTTAATTATTAGTATACATAGATATATTTTATATATTTACATGGAAATATACTATAATTTATATATATATATTTATATATATATATTACCAATAACTTTTGATTTAAGCAATTTTTAAACCATAAATTGAAATGACCAATTACTAAAATGACTATGATTATTTGCTGGATGTAAATGGTGAATTACTATCAAAATATGATTTTGAAACAATTTCGATAAATAACATAAATTGTAGAAAAAGAGAACAAAGAAGTACTTATCAGTCCTTATACATTGATTAGTACTTAGAAAAATTTCCAAAAATGTTGTCATGGATTATATTACTAGAAAATAACATATAAATTTGAGGAATTTCCACTAAATGGTCGATTAGTGGTCAGTCCAATGCATATATGTATAAAATGTTATTCAGCAGTATGCTTATGAAATTCATTTCGAACAATATATGAAAATTATCAAAAATTAAGCTTTTCAGTTTCAGAGAATTTCGAAGAATTTATTTTTCTTTATTTTTTCTTTTTTTCATTGACATGACCGCTAACACAGAATTTGTCCATATCGAAATATCCTTGAAATGTAGGGATCAAGATTTAATCATATTTTGTAATCTGATACCTTTTTATTGTAGTAGTAATTATTGATACTAAACAATAAAAACATTTATTTTGAGTTAACGGAGCATGAAAAAAAGCATAAGTTATCAAAAATATGAATCGATTTTGCGTGTCTAATCCTTCTCAAGAAATCGAACCTTAATGTTATGTCATACGCTTTCATATTAAATTTTATTATGTAATTGGAATATACAATCTTGTGGAGTATTTTATTATGTATACGGAAGCTTATTTTTATCTGAAATTGAAATAACGACTAACATAGAATAACTGCTGTGGAATCTTTTAATACGATTTTATGGTTTTTATATCTTGATCAATTTGAATTTTGCCTTTTAAAATTTTATTTGCTTCGCATAATTTGCTGTCTAATAGATTTGCCATAATTTTAAATTTATTCCGAAGAATTCTTAGTGCCACCTTTTTTTCATATCACTTTTTTTTTTTTTTTTTTTTTTTTTTTTTAAGAGCAATTTTCCTGTTATTTATTACAGTTACAGATTGGAAAAAATTACTCTGCAAAAAATGTGGTCTGAAAGAGAAGCAGGAACTAACAATGCTCCAGAATAAATTTATAATGTTGTAAACTTTGTTACTATTATATTTTAATTAAATTTTAGCTTTTCTTTCTTCTACGTTTTCTTTCTCATTTCTACAGTTTAAATTAAAAAAGAAGACCTTCATAAGGGCATTCTCGAAATTTTAATGAAATGAAGCAAAAAAAAAAAAAAAAAAAAATCCAAATAATCATCGATATTTATCAAAATTTTGGTGAAATTCTGATATCTCGATATCTGAAAATAATCAAACTCTTTTTATTTAGGACATTACCACTGTTTACGATGTGATAAATTTTGTGATATATTGTTAGACCTGCTAACTATGCTAGTTTATCCGTAATGGTATTAGTCTCCGCCTCTTTTCACACCAGATAGTTGTAGAGTAATATTCAGCAATGTGTTCTCATGATTAAATAAGAAGACTAATAAAACAGGAATAAACTACTACGTCAGAAACGCCAAAGAAAAATTATTGAGGTGCATACAGCTGTTTCGGTAGCCTAAAGCGTACCGTCTTCAGTGCAAAAAGAATTTGCATTCTTCTTACATTCTTTTTGCACTGAAGACGGTACGCTTTAGGCTACCGAAACAGCTGTATGCACCTCAATAATTTTTCTTTGGCGTTTCTGACGTAGCAGTTTATTCCTGTTTTATTATTCCAACGCCAAGTCTCCTGCTATTAAATAAGAAGACTATTGCTCTACAACTATTCTGGTGTGAAAAAACAGGCAGAGCTTAATACCATTACGGATAAACTACCATAGTTAGCAAGTCTATATTGTATTTCATATGTTTAATAAAATGGTGGATTTTCAGTTACATTAAAGCATAATAACTGTACTATGAATGGATTGAAAAAGGTTTGTTTTATTATATTTAAACTAATACTTTTTATTTTACTGTTAAAGAAAAGGAAAATAATTATATATCAATCATAGAAGCAATACTATGGAATTCTGCCGCTAAATTACTATTATAAATATTGCCACAATGATACTACAATACTGTATTGTTAATTTACTTCTATATAACACATGTTAGGGTGAGTAAAAATGCTATGAAAACAAATGGCTATTTCTATCAGGTTATTCAAGAATTAATCAAAATATTTCATATATTTAGAATTATTAGCCCTGCCCTTTTTTCATACCAGCAGAGCTGCCAACCTAATCCGGAAAATTGTTAGTACCGCCCCTTTTTCTACACCAGTCATATTTTAGAGTATTTTTCTACTTAATTCATCATAGATACATTTGCAGAGAATTGCTCTAAAAATTAAGTGGTGTAGAAAAAAGGGCGTTTTTCAATGGGCGTTAACAATTTGCCGGATTAGGTTGGCAGCTCTGTACCAGTAATCTTAAAGAAATATTTTCTTCTTATTTAATCTTTGTCACATACTGAAGAGAAATATTCTACAAAAATTCTGATGCGAAAAGAAAGTGTGGTTTAAAATGCTCCGGAATAGATTTTAAAAGTTGGCAGCTTTGTGTTTGAATAATAATAATTGTATGGTTAGACCAATAATACTAATATTTTAAATACTTACGGAATGTTATAGAGCAATTTTCTTTTAAAAATCTTTAATATTTAATTTTTTTATATATTTGATAAATACCAACAAAGGTTTTATTTGATTAATCCTACTTATGCAACTGTTATTTGAGATAAAGTATGAAATATAACTAAATCAGAACTGCCAACTTTATCCGTCAAATTGTTAGTACCGCCCCCTTTTCTACACCACTTAATTTTTAGAGTATTTGTTTTCTTAATTCATCGTAACAATATTTGAAGAGAATTACTCTAAAAATTAAATGGTGTAGAAGAAGGGGCGGTACTAACAAATTGCCGGATTAGGTTGGCAGCTCTGCTTAATAATTTACACCAAAACTAAGAGCATGAAAGACCTCTAATTGCAAGATAAAACTATAGCACTTCACAGCTTGTGTAGCATTTTAAAAATATATAACGATGAAACCGATTTACACGTACATTTCCTTAAAATTACTACTTAATTAAAAAAATTTATAAAGCGATAAATATTTTAAAACTTGAAATTAAGGACATATTTAAAAATTTCTATTACAATCAAATGAATAAATAATACACCCCCCACCCTCTCTTTTTTTTTTTAAATTAGTTGTAAAAGTGCATAATGTTATAAAGGAATATAAATGTACAAAATGTATTATGTTTCAAGACTTAAAATGTTATTTTAAGATATTATCTCTTAACTTACGCGTTAACTTTCTTTCATCCTGCTCTTTATTTATACGTCTTTTAAAAGCATGATTTCAAAGTATCAGTAAAGGTATAATATTTGATAGGAAAGAGAGAATTATGAAAAGAGAAATCTTCTAGAGATTTGTTGAAATGTAACATTGCTTTTTGTAAATGAAAAATATTCATTGTTTATTAATAATGTTTTGCTATTTTGGAATAATATTTCTTTTTTAGAAATTTCCTTATTTAAATAAAAATTACAATAATTCCAATTTTTTAAACAATTCAATTCATTTAAATAAACTATAATATATACAAAAGATTATTATCATTGTGGTTAACCAGTCATTTGCATACTGGACAAAGAAAAAAATAGCATATTTCAAATCACTTTTGATAACTGCATTTTGGTATGCTTCAGTTAACCATTTTTATTTAAATTGGCTTTGCAGTGTTTTATAATTATCATATAGATCAAAGTCAATCAAGCGTGTGGTCTATATAGTGGTTAAAATAACTAGACTTCATTCGTTTGGTAGTTATTCTTTTAAAAATTATGTGTTTAAAACATGTTCCTCAAGTTATTTTTAATTTTACAAAACAATCGTTATAATTAAAAAAAAAAAAAAAAAAAAAAAAAAAGAGAGAGAGAGAGAGAGAGAAACATTGAAACTATCTAAATACAAAATTGGAGAATAGGAAAAAATGGTAAATGTACTCTATTGTAACATGAAATTCATTGTATAACAAGTTAAGTATTACTAAGTTAAGTAATTTTTCAGGCAATCAAACATAAAAAAAAAAAAAAAAAAAAAAAGAAAAAAAGAAAGTGCCTATCACTTCAGTTGACTATTTCTTAGCCTGCCCATCAGTTTATCTAACTTCTATGAATATGCTTGAATTACTTCAAAGGATATGTATATACAGGCATACCTGCCAACATACTAATTACAATAATATTCTTTAATATTGTTAGCCTCACCCATTTTTTTATAACAGTAATTTTTGAGAGTAATATTCTCCAAATGTAATAATGATTAAATAATAAAAAAAAGCATTCTCCAAAATTACTGGTGTGAAAAAAAAAAAAAGGGGGGGGGGGAGACTAACAATACTAAGAAATCTTAATTATTATGATGGCATAGATGCCAACATTTTAATTTATTCCGGAGTATTTTTAGCCCCGCCTTTTTTTCATACCACTTATATTTTAAGGACATTTTTTTCTTATTTTATCGAAGTTATATATTGGAGAAAATTTTTCTATGAATAATGTGGTACGAAATAAAGGCGGGGCTAAAAATACTCCGGAATAAATTTAAATATTGGCATCTATGTGATGGCAGGTATTTATATAGTCCTTTCAGCGTTCCTAAAATTTCACTTTAATTTTACTATAGTCACCAGTGTCGTCAATAAGAAAGTTTTCTTGAATATTTTTCAATGTGGGTATGTCGAGGAGAGATACGCCCGAAGTGCCTGGGATCAAATGTCCCGCATGTTCGGACACCCGATCTTATGCAGCAGACAGGAACTTGGGTACCAGATGTTGGAAAAAATATAAAAGGTTTAGAAAAGGCAATTTGGTCAATGCAATTTAAAGGAGAGACAAAACGGACTTCCAATTAGGAAGTGCCTGCTCTCAGAGAACTTCCCATAAGATAGTCATTTTGTTCAAGAAATCATTTGCAATTTTCATTTTAACACTTTCGTGACTGCATGTTATTGTCTTTTTGAGAGTAAGCTCCGCCTGTGGGCATTATTCTTTTACATTACATTAGTTTAAATGAATATTTTTTCTATTCAAATTTATAATATAAATGAACATTCGTTACAATTATGCTCTTTCTAATTAAAGTATTTGTATTCATAGTGCATTGATTGCACAAATGTGAATATTGGGTATATTGTCTAGAAATAATGTAACCTAAAGAACCGCCCACTGATGGAGTTACAAATGACGTGAATTCACGTCAGCGGCCGCGAAAGTGTTAATAAGATGCGAGTTTAGCTTGGAGATGAGTTCGGAGAAATTTTGGACATTCAGTTTCTTAGCGATATTGTTCAGGATATTATTTAAATCAATAAGTTGGCTGGGGTTATTTTGCTGAGTGCTCGCAGGGGCGGGAGTGGCAATCCTGGCGTAAGTAAATTCGGATAGGTCGGGAGCTCAGAGAAGTTAGTTTTTATGATTTTAGTGCGATTCCTGTGTTCACGAAAACTTAAACATCTTTTTTAATGTCTTAATGCTACAATGTTGTGTAAAAATGTATTGTTTTAAAATAGTGGTGGCATTTATAATAAATTAGAGTAAAATTTTAGGAACGCTACGAGGCCTGTATATGTGTATATATATATATATATATATATATATATATATATATATCAGGGATTGCAGTCTTTTCCGCTCGTTTTGTCACTACTATATATATATATACACACACACACACAAAAGTTTTTAAAACACTAAAAACTTTCTTTTCAAAAATAGTAGTGACAAAATAATAAATAAAACGCACAAAAGGTATAGGAACACTGCGACTATTTCGATTTTTTTATTCAATAGTCGCGAACAACCTTGAGAAGTGATATTTGGTATACACAATACAGGATTCTTCTGCTATATATTAAATATCACTTCTCAAAATTATTGGTGACTATTGAATAAAAAAATCGCGAAGTCTGACATCGCTGTATCAGAACAATTTATGCAAGTCGAAATCCATCAGATACAGATGTAAATCGCGTAATAACTGTAGGAAAAAATATTGGTACAGAGGGTTTTGTTTTGTTGATGTCAATGAAAAAAACATCACCGTATTCATTAATAGCAATAAAGATATTGATGAAATCGAATTAGTTCTTTAACGCGTCTTTAATTTTAGTAATGGTATATTAAAATATTTTTGGGATTGATATTGATTTAACCCTTTGCGGCGCGAGACAATTCGGAACATTTAAATTATACTGCCACCGGAATGCATGAAGTAAATTAAACTAAAAGAAATTTTAAATTTTAAGGTTAAAAAACCGGCCTTTTCTGCTATGTTAAAAACGTAAATTTTTGCTAAAAAATTTCCGGGATGAATTTTTGCAGCTGGATCTTAAATTCTGCGTCCTCGCAGCGAGGACAGCGCGCATTAAGGGGTTAAGAAAAAAATTTCATTTAGCTTATTAGATAAAATTAATTTAAATTTTATTCTTTTATAAGGCCATGAGAAGTATACTTACCACCCAATTCATTAATTTTAAATAAGAAAAGCGTGGTAAGTTACTTGTTCCAGCATACTGTTTTTAGTCTAAGCACCCATTTTTGTGGTAAAATTACTTACTACGGCCTTCAAAAATATAAATTTAGACATACTTGCCAACATCCTAATTAATATTCCGTAGTGCTGTTAGTCCCACCCTTTTTTCTCCCCACCAGTAAATTTTTAGAGTAATCTTCTCCAAATGCAATTACTGTTAAATAAGAAGAAAAATACTCTAAAAAAATATTGGTGTGGAGAAAAAGGCGGGGCTTAAAATACTACGGAATATTAATTAGGATGTTGGCAAGTATGTTTTACATACTTGCCCACCATCTCATTAATAACCGTACAATTGTTAACGCCCCCTTTTCCACACTACTTTATTTTTAGAGTAATTCTCTGCAAAAGTTGTTACGATTAAATAAGAATAAAATTACTCAAAAAAATGACTGGTGTGAAAAGGCGGGTATTAAAAATTGTACGGTTCATAATGAGATGGTTGGTAAGTATGGTTTTCGATAAAAGGAATCAACGCAGAGTGTGACACTTCGTTCATTTATTTTGTTTTTCATGCATTTCAGTAGAGTAAAAACGGCAGGCGTTTAGTAAAGTAGCTTACCCCGTCTACGCCATTTAAAAATTTATGATTTTAGTTTTAAATATGCTTACCACGTCCCGTTAGTAGGATAATAGAATTAAAAAATTGTTTTCATTCTAGTAATAACGAGGAAGACTCAGTTTAGACATTTAATATGAAAAAACTACTTTTGAGTCTAGATGATAGAAATAAACGGTTACAAATAGCCAAAACCTTTGAAATACATTTTATGAAAATTGGTTCATCAATAGTGCAGTTTATGGAATAAAAAAAATAATGAACGACTTAACCATCCCTATATTTTCAATCTAAAAATCATCTGAAGAAAGAACTGTTTTTAAACTAGCGATAACAATCAAGACGAAAGAGTGGACTATTCAAGCTGGGAATCTATGCAAGCAATGTTAATAAGGCGGTGTCATTAGAATTTATTTGATGATATTTCCCATAGTAAATAAATATCAAATAGGGAAGTGCATATTTTTGTTTTTATTAAAAGTTGAATAAACTTATTTTCCTTCCATATCTTTAAATGAGTACGTATTTATTATTATTTTTATAAACTGCTACTTTTTTTAACTGTCAGCTTCATTGATCATATATAAACAACAAGTAAGTCTATACATTAGCTTTTCTAAATAAAAAATAGAAACTATGTGAAAATGTTGAATGTATTTTACACATTATACTGGAATGTTTATCACGCTCACAATTTTTTCGTCGCGTTATAGGCATTTGCGTTTTGTGCGAGCGCGTTATATGGGAGTCCGCTGTATCTGTATAGATATATATATATGTGTGTGTGTGTGTATGTATTAAAGAAAATGGTAAATATAGCATTTTATTTGAGAATCACCCCTAAGATTAGTCCGGAAACATTCCATCACAGTTTTGATCCCCTACGGAGGGAATGGCTCCCAGAGCCTGATTAAGGGGGAAGCACACATTATTTTTACTTACACCGTTATTTTTTAACAAATACTTTCCTCCTATAATAAACAGAAAATTCTCATTAAAAATTATTTTAAAAGAATTCTGGTGCCTAATAATGGTGAGTAAATTGGATTGTTTTACACCGTTCATTTTTTATAAAAAATATTTCCTCGTCAAAGCGTGGAATTTCTATGACATGAAGTAAAAAATAATTGTAGAAATATTCCGGTAAGAGCGGAGATAATGTGTGCTTCCCCCTTAACCCCTTAACCTACAATGACGGGCATAGCCCGCGTACGATGGTCGGGCCAGAAGTGAATATTACGGGCATAGCCCGCGTACGCAGCGCCTGATTAAGGGGGACGCACACATTATTTATACTTACACCGTTATTTTTTAACAAATACTTTCCTCCTATAATAAACAGAAAATTCTCATTAAAAATTATTTTAAAAGAATTCTGGTGTCTAATAACGGTGAGTAAATTGGATTGTTTTACACCGTTCATTTTTTATGAAAAATATTTCCTCGTCAAAGCGTGGAATTTCTATGACATGAAGTAAAAAATAATTGTAAAAATATTCCGGTGAGAGCGGAGATAATGTGTGCTTCCCCCTTAATCAGGCTCAGCGCGTACGATGGTCGAGCTTGTATACGATTTCGGCCCAACATCTTCGAATCTAAATCGTAGGTTAAGGGGTTAATCAGGCTCTGATGGCTCCCTCGCTTCGGTGATCACCAGGGGTATTACAGAGTTGCCAGCATTTTAATTCATTCCGGAGTATTTTTAGCCCCTCCTTTATTCCATACTACTTTTATTTAAACAACAAATTTTTCTTATTTTGTTGTAATTATATATTGGAGAAAAACATTTTAAAAATAAAGTGGTGTGAAATAAAGGCGGAACTAAAAATACTCCGGAATAACTTAAAATGTTGGCAACTATGGCATTATTTAGGATGGGAGCATGGAGGACATTGCAGTCACCGCGAATTTTATATGCACCAGCCATCATTAGTAAACACGACGGTTTTTCGCTGACTCGCGATCGCGACTCGAACTCGCATTTGTCCAATTACGTGCTCAGCGCTCTACCGACCAAGCTACCGCGGTCCCAGTTAAAAAAGAAAATTACTCTTCGAAAAAAGCGGTGTGAAAAAAAGCCGGTGCGAACAATGCTACTGAGTAAATTAAAAAGTGGCAACTCTGCATGTAACCATAGCAATGTGCAGAAATGCAATTAAACTCCAGGGTGCCACAGGCAACATTTTACGTATTTTTTTTTTGTACCACTGTTTCCAAGAAATAAAATACATAATACATTTATGCAGGTAAATCTGAACTTTGCCTGCATAAATTTATCATAAATTTTATGTTATCGAAACAGTGATACGAAAATATAATTAAAAAAAAAAAAAAAAAAAAAAAAAGTCGCCTGTGGAAACTCTGTATTCCTGTAATGTATGTAAGTATTTCATAATATATGCATAATACTTGGTTTTATTTTTTGGTGTTTGTTTTAAAATTATCATGAATTTGTATGGTACCGATGTGGTAAGAATAACATCAAAATTCATCATTAATTTTAAAAGAAAATACTTTCAAATTAATTATAAAATATCAAAATAAATATTATTACAAAACTGTACACCTTGTCATGTCATCAGTCTAAAAGCCATTTCACTTTTTTAAGAGAATGTCCAAAATATGTCACATCGTTATTTATTTTAATAATTGTTTGGAATTATTCAAAAGTGAACAATAACATATTCATCTTTATTTTTGTCATCTTAATTTCATTTGTGGAAAGAAACTGGTGACCTAAAACCATTCTAATGAAGTAGGGGAAGTTGAGATACGTTGATCTGCACTTTTCTAATTTTTATTTTTTACATAAAAAAATAATAATCATACAATTCGATTGTTTTCCATAAGGATAATTATATGTTTCTCATAATTCAAGATTTTTTTTTTTTTTTCAAAATGCTCTGCTATTAATTTTTTATTTATTTTTTTACAAAACCTTGCAAA
Organism: Salticus scenicus; assembly: GCA_963930645.1. NCBI lineage: Eukaryota > Metazoa > Arthropoda > Arachnida > Araneae > Salticidae > Salticus > Salticus scenicus. The sequence continues at coordinate 120,854,894 of OZ005651.1, read as the reverse complement.
GTGGACCAACTAGCCCCATATCTGAGATACGTTGGTCCACCTTATTGGACACGTTAAACCATTTTAATGTTATAATATTCATGAAAAATATTATCCAAAATTATCTTTAAATAAAAACCTTTTGTACTTAAAATTAAATACGTAAATTTTAAGGACCGTTAGAACCTGTTAAATTAATTGAAATTGAAACCCATTAACATAGGTGAATTCTGCTCAGTAAACCCATCATATTTGTTTCTCCTGATATATTTTTACTATATTCATGCTATGAGCAATTACCTCAGCTTGTCTCACCACTCGCAAGGGAACTCTTTCAAGTGCTAATTACAATTTTCTTAAAAAAATTCCTTTCATAAGATTGAATCATAAACAGTATTTTCCCAAAATATTAGCTGCTGAGAGGCTATAGAAGAGCTATAAAAAATTTATTGAACATGAGAGCATGACTGCAAATGCATCCAAACCACCGCTACTTTAGAATGTAGGAAAAGAGGGGAAAAAAAAGCTAAAAACCCATAGAAATAGCATGGGAAGAAAAACAAAAAAAACTCACAATGTCAAGTGCGTTAAAAAAAAAAAAAAAAAAAAAAAAAAAAAAAAAAAAAAAAAAACGGGCTCACACCGGAAGTAATAAAAGGACAAAATTGACGAGAAAAAGACATCAAACAGCGGGAACGGGGGTGCTGGGGCGTTAAATATATCGTCGAGGATTAAAACGACTCGCCTGGTACATACTAGGTGAGACGTATTAATCCTGGACGACATATTCAACGCCCCAGCGCGCTCTTCGATGTCTTTTTCTAGTCAATTTTGTCCTCTTATTACTTCCGGTGTGAGCGTTTTTTTTTAACACACTTGACATTGCGTGTTTTTTTGGTTTTCTTCCCGTGCTATTTCTATGGGGTTTTTAGCTTTTTTCCCCTCTTTTTCTACATTCTAAAGTAGGGTGGCATGACTCCAAATAAGCGCCTGTTTAGCGATTGCATTTTTGCGATTTTCTTGTTTAGAAGAAAAAATACATGTAGATGTTCTATCGCTTCGATAACCCAACAAACTCCACACGAAGTCGAGCACTTGATAGTACATAAGAGATTAACGGGAGTCAGATATCGTAACACCCGAAATTTTAGATAACATATTTCATTTTAATGGTTGCTAAGGAAATTAAGCACAAGTAGATGTTCTTCTTTCTTTTTGGTTAGTCCATCGAAATGCATGCAAAGTCAAGCTCTTGAGAGTGCAGTTAATAATTCTGTAAATTTAGTGTAGATATTTTGCAAATTTTTAGTATTATTGTTCGCAAACTTATATAATATATACTGCCAGAAGCGTAAGTAACTATAAAGTAGTAGTTATACTTATGTGCTTTCAATTTTAAATATTTCTAATTTGATTTATTAATTTCCGTGTTAATTTTAATGGTGGCTGATTCAAATTATACAGCATGTCTCGGGACCATCTTTGAGGATGAGATCCATACTGTTGCCAATTGCCTTTTTTGCTACCGAAAATTTAAATTTAAATTGTTATATTCTTTAATCAGTGAAAACGGTTACAAAAAGATGTATGAAAATTCTATTAATATTTTACAGTTGCCAAAATGCGTAAAAGTTGGCAACTGTGTGCACTCTAAAAAATTGAAGCAAGGAATCCCATGCTCAGGAATTTCAAAATCTACTAATTTTTGTTTTTCTTATTATAAAAACTAAACAAATTACAAATAACTATTAAATTAATGAACCTACCATTACGACGGAAAATCAGTCCTTTGTTCTAATCTTAATGAAAGCAGTTTAAAACTGTGTTCGTACAAATCCGCCCTTTTGTAAGGACTCTTCCACCACAGTTTTTATATAATAAAATTTTATTTAAAATTATAAACTTATTTTTTGATAAAAATTGCTGTAAAATTTTACTATAACGAAAAATAAGGACTGTAAGAACCCTGTAAAATAAATAAATAACATAAAATATCAGACTTCTAAGAATTAATTTCTTAGCAATCTAAAATACATCTTTCTGAAATAAAGATGGTTAATTACCATATTACAGTATGCTTTAATTATAGAATTTGTAGGAATATTAGGTCCATCTGGTGGTTAGAAAATGAAATGAAAAATATAAATTTTATTAAAGTAATTGAGCTTGTTTCAATGTGTTCCTCGGTCCAGTGTGCACCAACTTCCTTATAGAGAAAAAGAAACTAAGCATTAATTTTTTAACACTTTAACCCTTTGCGGCGCAAGACAATTTGAAACATTTAAATTATACTGCCACCGGAATTCATGAACTAAATTAAACTAAAAGAAATTTTAAATTTTAAGGTTTAAAAAACCGGCCTTTTCTGATATGTTATAAACGTGAATTTTTGCTAAAATATTTCCGGGATGAATTTTTGCAGCTGGATCTTAAATTTTGCGTCCTCGTGGCGAGGACACCGCGCGTTAAGGGGTTAAATAAAGTTTACTGTAAATACTAAAGAATATTGTGATTTATACCTATTATAACAGTTTCAAAGAATCAGTTTTTCAGCTATTTACCAGCATAAATTATAAATAGGGCTTTTCTCTTCAAAATACTAGTCATAATATGTAAGTTTCTGAAGTGAAATAGCTAATAAATTTCAAAGAAAATATTTTTGAATATTCAGAATACAGATTTAATCGGATGATCGTTATTTTAACAAACTAGGAGGCTCCATTTCATGCTCGCTCCTCCCACTAACCCCAGCCGGGATCTACCCGTCTAATCTCACAGTTTTGTCTTTTAATCATTAGGAAGGAGGGATATTAAGAGTGCATAACACATAACATCAGAAGCAGAACAATATTATGGAAATCGCCATATTTGATGTAAGTTGAAATACACAATATTTAATCTTATAACGTCGGTCACAGTTGCCAACATCCTAATTAATATTCCATAGTATTGTTAGTACCCGCACCTTTTTCCACACCACTTTATTTTTAGAGTAATTCTCTCCAAAAGTAATGACAATTAAATAAGAAAAACAAATTCTCTAAAACAAGTCCTCTGGTTCAAAAGGGTAGAACTTTTTTTAAAGTAATGAAGTTCCCAATTCTGTTCTTTTTCTTTTTTTTACGATAACGATATCCACTATTCACGCCGGAATAAACCTCTCATTTAAGTATATTTATATTAACACTTTGCATGTGGATGTTTACGCTATTTCGAGGTAAAACTCTGCCGTTATTAAATTGCAATAACATCTGTCCCGTATGTATATTATAATTATGATATAAATGAATGTATAAAGTAGTAGTATGATACAAATAAATATAAATTACGATATTATGTAATAAAAAAGATATACATTTATCTACGTAATTTTTTCCTAAGATGAATTACAATAGTGGAGAGAAGACGATGGAACAAGTAAAACTCCGTAAAGCGCGTATCAGACTCAGCAACTTTAGAAACAACCAATTTTCCAGTCGATTTTAGAGCCGATGTTCCCTAGACGAAAGCACCGAAGAGGTTACAATAGACGGGTGAAAAGTTGGATGAAAGAAGTCTATCTTTTGACTCTTATCACTTTTTTTTTGGCGCTAATAAAATACACAATGATTAGTGTTAAAATTCCCTTTCATTTGTGTAAAATATCGCATTATTAATTCTATTTTGATCTTTGTTACAACTATTGTCATAACGCCATACGGAAATAAAAACGATTAATTCGAATTTCTTATCATTTAACGGTAAAATAAATGTGCTTAACGATAATATTTCTTGTTCAAATCTCCACTTTAAGCGATTCCCGTGTTCCGCCATCTTGGAAATATGACGTATCAAAATAGCGCATCCTGATTGGATTAGTCTGTGGAAAAATTGTGTATAGAGACAATTTTATCATGACAGCTCTGAAAAAGTAGGGCAAATTCGGTGTGCGCTATTACACTGGGAGCAGAGACAATTTATTCCGAAAAATCGCCGCTTATCAGTGATTGGCTCTAAAATCGCCTGTAAAGTCGCCTGTCTGATACGTGCTTAAAAGTACGTGTCCCGCATACCATTTGTTCCGGAGTATATTTAGCCCCATTTTCTTTTTGCACCAAAATATTTGTAGAATACTTCGCTGCAATATGTGACAACGATTAAATAAGAAGAAAATCTTTCTTCAAAATTACGGTATGAAAAAAGGCGAGGCTCTGGAATAAATTATGAAACTTGGCAACTTTGCATTTGTTAAATGTAGATGTAGATGTAACAGAAAGTATATTTTCTCTTCGTAGAAAAGATCATAACTATTAACTTTTAATAGATAAACACATGATTTTTTTTTTTTTTTTTCCCATTTAAAAAGAAAATTCTTACAATTTTTGTGGTAGTTGTTGTTTAATAGATTTACTGAAATTGGAACACGAGCGTGTCAGCCAGCAGGGGACATTTACATCTAGAACGCTTTAGAGCGTTAGGGCCGACAAAAGGTTAATTTGGATGTTGGTAGATATGCGTCGGTTTAATTAAAATATGTCAGCAATTTGTCTTAACATCGAAAGCTTAATAGCAATTTCTCACCATTTTTAGCGTAAGCATATGTCAGTAATGTTTTATGTTCTTTTCAGTGGTAGATAAAAAAAAATAATTAAATTAATTAATAAATGAAATAAAAGACAAATAGACAAATTAAGTAATTTCAGCTGCAAACCCAAGATGCATGCGTGAGAGAGTTTATGATCCAACCACTTTGCACGCATCAGCTTGCGTTCTACATCTTAGTTCTGCAAATTAATGAAGGTATTTTATACAGGAAAATAATTTTCTAAAAATAGAGTTTTGAATGTACGCCCGTGAAAGTTTATGGTCAAGTTCTAATTATTTTATACACTAATGTAAAATTTACAAATGGATAAATTTTTTTAATAACGCATTTATTCATTGTTGAACAGAAAAAAAAAAAAAAAAAAAAAAAAAAAATCTGTAAATGTCCAATTGAAATATCGTATAACTTAGCTTTTGCAATGTCTCAAAATCAGGAAGACCAAATCATTTGGATACATTTTTTTATTTTTTTTAATTCACAAAATGTTTAAGTGGAGTGATGTGAAAACTTCTACGTTTAGTCAAAAAATCACTGAAAAAGTAAAGTTGCCTATTTGAATACATCTTTAGGAAAAGAAAAATCGAGGCTTTCGAACATAGTAATAAATTTGCACAATTACTTACATGCACGGGACCATTCAAAAAACAACTTAGAAATAATTGCTTAAAAAAGACAAAAGAACAACCTTTTTAATATATATATATTTTTTTAATAGTAAAAATACATTGTTAGAAAAATGCACCGTCAAAAGAGAAATGTTGGACTGTTCGATTCTATTAATATTTTTTTTTTCTGAGAATTTCTACAGAGACATAATGATCTTAAATTGAAAAATAATCCAAATCATTTCCGGTATTGAGTGACGCTAATTTAGTTCGATGTTTTTATATGAAAAAATAACCTTTAGGAACTGTTATAGTTGCCAACTTAGCACCTTTTTGGCTACCGGAAAACTTAATAAAAATTTTATTTTACTTAATCAGTGAAACAGTTACAATTCGCTTATTAACACTTTCGCAACCGTACGATTTTTTTTTTTTTTTTTTTACAGTAAGGTCCACCCGTGGGTGTTATTCTCCCAAGATAAAATATTTCAGAACAAAATTTCATGTGTTCACATTTATATTACAAATGGATATACATTATAATTATATTCTTTTTAATCAATATATTTGCATCCATGGTATATTTTATTGCAAAAATATGGTTACTGGGTTCATACTTAAGAAATAAGTAACATACAAACTACGAAAGAAACGCCCACTTGTGGATTTAGAGATTTTCAAATGACGTGAATCTACGTCAGCGGTTGCGAAAGTGTTAAATAAAATAAATATTTCGATTAAAATTTTGCGGTAGACAAAAGGTGCTAAGTTGGCAACTATGGGAATAGTGTTGCCAAATTTAGGAACTGCTTTACAACAATGGTTATTATTTCCTAAAAAGTAAATATTTGGTCATTTTACGGTATTTAATCGGGCATAATCGAGCCATTTACCATTTCGTCTGCATAGCTGCCATTCTTCTAATTTTTTAAACAGATTTATCAACACAATTTTAAAAAAGAATCTCTCATATTTGACGATAAAAAAAATAAAATAAAATAAAACCATTATTTAAAAAAAGAAAAAAAAAATCTGGGATACTGGTATATTATGTATTCTTAAATTATTCCCTTTTAACATCGAAGTTTTATTAGCTATTTTTATTTTCTCAACATATCTTTCTTTTTCTTTCCTTTTTTTTTTTTTTTTTTTTTAAATGTGTTTTTTTTTAAATGTAAATGTAGTTGCCAACTTCAGCCAGGGTGGCCACAAGCCAAAATTTTTCCATGATTCTTCCACCAGCATTTTTCTTTCAAGTTTTAATAGTCAATTTGCACGATTGTTTAGCTGAAAACTTATTATATAAATATATTGGTGGAAGAATAAGGGAAAATTTTTTTCCTGTGACCACTCTGTCAGCCCATCTTGGCTAACGGAAAATTGTAATAGACATTTTTTGTATGTTTCTGTAACAGTTTTCATTGATTAAATAAAATAAAAATTTCTATTAAAACTTTCTGGCAGCGAAAAAAAGGCTAAAGTTGGCAACTATGGGTAGGGTTCCCAACTTTTATAATTTATTCACGAGCATTTTTAGCCCCGCCTTCTTTTCGCACCAGAAATTTTGTAGATTATTTCTCTTTAATATGTGACAACGATTAAATAAGAAAAAAATCATTTTTTAAAATTTCCGGTATGAAAAAGAGGCGGGGCTAAAAATGCTCGTGAATATATTGTTCTAATGACCTATGTTGAAGTGATTTACTTTAAAATAAGTCATAGTGAATATTGCTAATGAAAACTACTTACTACAATCAAATCTCAATCTTCAGTGACAGCCTCTCGAGCCTGCAGGCCATAGCTCGCCACAAGAGCAGACACCCACAAGTAATTGAAATTAAAATAAAGCTCTCAAAATTAAAAACTAAAATCTCCCTGGCACACGTTTCTGCCCATAAGGGGGTCGTCGGAAATGAACTAGCGGACTCTCTTGCAAAATCAGCAACAAAATCTAGTGACATAGCCTATTCACTCCCAGCTCCCCCTTCCTTCATAAAATATCACCTAAATCAAAAACTAATTAATGACTGGCAGAGTCTCTGGAGTGTGTCTCCAAAAGGGAGATACACTCACGAGCTAATACCAAATGTCTCACTCAATATTTGGGACCTCTCTCCGGAAATCTCTGCCTTTCTGTCAGGTCATGGCCCCTTCCCCAAATACCTCCACAGATTTCATTGCCGACGATCACCCTTATGTTCATGCGGTGAGGAGGGGACTGCACAACATTACTACTTTCACTGTCAACTTACAATACCTTACCATTTAAGGAACCCTTATCCTAGACCAGCAACCTGGCTGAACAATATAATAACTAGAAAGCCCCTAAGGTTCAAATTAAAGCGCATCTATGCCTTCCTTCAAGATTTATCAAATTCAACAAACTAAATTCCTTCTCTATCTTTCCTTAATTTTTCCTCCTCTCCTACATGGCGAATACTGGTCATGTCTGATGCTACAGAATTCCACTGAAGTGCTCTCGGAAAGCAATCATCCTGCGCATGATGTTGCTAACCAACATTGTTCTTAGGGTGTTTGGGCTTGATATAAAGACTGCGAGAACATTGTATAAAGACTGTGAAATTTGTACATTACCTGAATGAACTTTGTAATTAGGCTTCCACTTGGCACCGGTCCTCTTCACTTTCATGCAACTTTGTCGCCTTTTGTCGCGGGAGAGCTCTGCTCTGGCGACCTTTGTAATTTTTTTTTTTTTTTTTTTTTGTTATTTGCTATGCAATAAACAACGGGGGAGGCTTAACCTTTGGAGACGGGCTCTTCTGAATCTCCACAGTGGCTTTGGAGCCCCTCTCTAAAGGTTAAAAACGCTCAAAACCACTGCATAGTGGTGAGCGGCTTCTTTCCGTCTTAGAATCTTAGAATCTTAGAATGAAAACTACTTTATCACTTTCTAAGTATTCATCAACTTTATATCAACATGTTTTTGATGGCATAATTCAGTTCTCTTTTCACACATTCGAAAAATTTTCGTGAATGATAAAGCGTGTTTTTTGAGTTATTAGTGCGAGTAAATCGCAAACTTAGATATTCACTTTTAATAAAAATCCAGTTACAATTCCTTATGATAGAGGAAATTACAGTACTTTATCATTATTGCATACAATTTTTTATAACCTTTCTGTTGACAAATCTTCAAATAATCGAACATAATATGACTCATGGTGAAGTAAATATGTTGCATGGTAAAGTAAAGATACTTTCTGATCTATATAGAAGCAAAATCAATTTTATAAATATTTGAATTTGCACTTTACATTTTCTAAAAAATTTCAATTGTTAACATTTTAAATTAAATCATAATGAAAGCAGAAATTTATGATAGCATTCAATTTAACATAAAAGAAATACAGTTCTCGCCGCTTATTAAAATCACATTCATACTGATTCGTTCAAAGAGATTTTATTAAGCGGCTGATTTTTATATCCGGTGAACGTTCCTGTATTTAAGGTAAAAGGTATTACTTCCCTGAATTTGGGAAGAAACTTCAAAAGGTAACGAATAATGGAATTAATAAACAATATTAATTAATTTTTTACAGATAATTACTTAATTGTTTCTTTGATATAAGTAAATTAAACGCATTCCAAGTTCCCATGCACTTTCATTTGAGGAAAATCATCGTTACGTTACCAAAAGTTCACACTGTTCTTATAAATTTAAAACCTTTCCGCTTAAACCTCATGAATTATAGTAATTTCAAAATAAGAACTAGAAATTGCCTTTTAATAATTAGAAACTTAAAAAAAATATATATCATTTCAAATCAAATTTGTAACTTATTACTGCGTTTTGAAGAATATATTCCTTGAAATTGTTACGGAGATAAGTTATGGGGCGTGTTTAATTTGTAACTGTGCTGTAAATGTAAAATCTTCGACAATGAGAGTTGGTTGGTTGGTTGGTTGCCGTTTAGTGGTGCAAGGTCCACAATGGGACATACTGCGCCAAACAAAAGTATAAAAATAAAGACTAGCTTCTGGATGGGTAAAACCCATCCAGATGGTCAGTAAACAACACAATAAAAGTTAAAACAACAGGTAAAATAATAAAATATAAAAAGACATTTAAAAATAAAAGAGAACAGCGTGTAAAGTGTATAAGATAAAATGATGTAAAAAGTTATGAACAGTGTATATGATAAAAACAGAAGTAAAATTATATGAACAGTGTGTATAATAAAAAGATGAACAGTGTAAAATATAAAATCATATGTAGTGATAAAATCCAGCATCTTTTAAAAAATTTGTCAAATGATGATGTGGATTGATACCTAAAAGGTTTGTCAGACACGGTGATGATGAATTAAAATATCTCCTATATAAATGTCTACCGACAACGAGAGATAACGGAGGGTTTGTTGTGCTTTAATTTCTTTTCTAATTCTTAAAAAAAAAAAAAAAAAAAAAAAAAACACATTATAAATAAAAAAGTTTTTAATGCGCATAAATGATATTTTTGGTTGCTGAGAAGATATTTTTGAGTTTATTAACCGGAGATGTTGATTTTATTAATCGGCGGTTTTAAAAGTAGTTTGTATTGATTTGCACTTTGATCAGATTAAGCGACTGATTTTATTAAACAGTGAATTTATTAAGCGGAGGTTACTGTATTTGTAAACATTTTTTAGAGCTTTACAAACAGAGTGATTGGAGTTAAGTAAAATAGAGCAGCTTTTTTGATAATTTAATATCCAAATAAAATTCCAGAGTAAGTAAATATCATGTAACCAATGCTCTTTTATTTTATTTTTATTTCTTGGATCATATACATTCATTTAAAAATTAAATAGTATGATGAGGTTAAAAGATTTTTGTTTGACAGAAATACAGGGGTTGTACTACCATAGCCTTCTAAACTAGATGCCTGTCGCGTAACTCGGAAGCTTGGCAACAGTTGAAGCAGTAGACAGCGCCACCTGGTACAGATTGTGCGACTTTTTTATTCAACAGCTACCAAAAATTTTAAAAGTGGGATATGATATACATAAAAGGCGAATAGAATCTAAGAAACGTCGATCATATATCACTTCTTTAAATTATTGCTGACAGTTGAATAAAAGAGTCACGCAATCTGTACCAGGTGGCACAGTCCACCGCTGCAGCTGTTGCCAAGTTTCCAAGCCACGCGACAGGCATCTAGTTAAGGAGGCTATGGTACTACCCATCCTTTTTTCAGAATATTTTAAGGGATGAGAAATTTCCGCCTTTTTTGCTACCAGTATTCTCATACAGAAATCTTTATATTATTTTTATAATAATATGTCGCGATTAATTAGGATAGAGATTATTGCATAAAATTAGTGCAGCAAGAGTGGGTGAAATTTCTCATACGTTAAAAGGGGCGGGGAATACGACCCTTAAAATACATGGTGCGAATTAAGTCAAAATTTACATTTTAACCCCTTAACGCGCGCTGTCCTCGCTGCGAGGACGCATAATTTAAGATCCAGCTGCAAAAATTCATCCCGGAAATTTTTTAGCAAAAATTTACGTTTATAACATATCAGAAAAGGCCTTTTTTTTTAACCTTAAAATTTAATATTTCTTTTAGTTTAATTTAGTTCATGATTTCTGGTGGCAGTATAATTTAAATGATCAGAATTGTCTTGCGCCGCAAAGGTTTAATAAATTTTGAATAAATAAAGCTAGCATTCGGAAATAAACGTTTGTCTATTATGAAGCTATTATGAAATAAATATTTGTCTATTATTGCCGATCATATTCTATCATATATGTACGAATGCAGTGCTTCTAGTGACGAAATTTAGGAATTATGAAAGCTATCTGGAAAATTATCAGGATATATATATATATATATATATATATATATATATACTTAATGGAGGCTTATAGATAAGTAGAAAATGATGCGTTCTTTTTAAAAATAACGATAGTAAAAACTCTGAAATGTAAAAACTTATAATTGTTATGAAAGTTTTTTTTTTTTTTTTTTTTTTTTTTAAGCTAAATTATGATGCTGTTTGGAAAGAATTTTATTGATAGTTTGGATGAAAGTATGCAAATGGAAGCGGGACATTATTTTTGTTATTGCAAAAGAAAAATATAAATCGATGATTAGGGAACTTTTGTCAGAGAGACTATGATTGGACTGGATGGGGATACATTGAGCATAATCCGTTTTACTTTCTTTTATGCCTTGCTTAAATGTGTTACTCTTATTTGTAAACGTGCATCCACCTCATACTGTTAATCTTTTGCACGCGATTGATGACTATATAAGCTGCGATTGTTTGCTAAAAGATTTACATTTAAGGCTTCTAATAATGTTGTTTTTGCATGTAAGACATCATTTCACATTAAATCGAGATCTCTCTACACCTTAACGATATTTTTTTTTTTTTTTTGTTTATATCTTGTTGTTGTTTTTGTTTACATTTCATACATTTCTAGACAGGTTTTAAAACTTTCGAATTTCTAAGCTAAAAACTCTACAGTCTCATATAGGCTGAAACTTGTTATGGCTTTATAATTTCTGAAATTATTTAAGCACATTCTGAATTTAGCTTACAACTTATATGTTTTAACATAGTCACATCCTATAAGTTGAAACAAGATAACTCTCTTTCATTCAATTTCTAAAATTGTAAAATAATAATAGTAATAATAAATAAACAAAAATAAAATAAAATAAAATAAAAATAAAATAAAATAAAAAATGAGACCCTTTATGTAAATTTTAAAAACAGTCAAAAGATAATAAAAATTTTGTTTTTTTTTTTTATTGTCATTGTTATTGAAATTGTTTGTATGTATTTGCACTATCGTTATGCATAAGTTTGAAATAAAATTTCTATTTATTAAAACTAAATTTATTAGGAAATTTTTTTTTTACCTCTTTATGAAAAATAAGAACTTTGTGAATTAATGCATAGAACATAATTATACATATTATTTTAATATTTCATTTCATATTATTATACACACACACATATATATAAATATATATATTGATTGGTTTGTGGCTTTCTAACGTCTACTATATGTGCCAACATAAAACTAAAATAAGTTTTTTTTCACCACCTTTTATTATTTATTGAAAACAAAGGGGGGAAAAGGGGTTACTTAATAGGAAAAGAGATGAGAAGAGACAGAGAAATAATGAAAAAATGAAATATAAGAAAGTCTATTACAATGAAATAAATAAATAAGAACTATTTTCTAAACACAAATGATTTTAGTTTATTGCTTCATTATCATATTGTAAACACAATTACTGTGTTTAAATACAAGAACAACAATAATAATAATAATAACAATTATAATTATAAATGAAATAAATAATTAAATTGAAAGCAATTAAAAGGAAAACTATAAGTCAATGGCTATAAGACAGTGATCTAAATTTCTTTATTGATGAACTTTTTCTTTCTTAAAATAAAGCAACGGCCGTTAATTTCTCATCCCGTTAGATAACTTGTATCTTTAATAAAGGCTACAAACCACTGAAATTAAGCCGTTAATCATGCCATTACGGCAGCGATAGCGTACTAAAACGTAACATGCAATTTTCGTTTAGTAAAATACATGATGAAGAAATTCTCCGCCCATTTTGATATTAGATTTTTTAATGACAATTTTGGGATAACTTTCGAAAAAGATTCAATTGAGATTAAACATGAGAGTAATTTAAGATAGGGAGTGTTTCCAAACTTTAGATGTGTGTTAAAGCCTCATATAAATGGTCTTTAAACAAAGATATCAGAAAAGCTTTCGCAGAAAATTTGCAAAATTATTATCGATAAACATAAGTTATGTTTGTAAAAATGAAAAATGCTGTTATATAATTTATTGTTTATAATTTTATTTTGTTAAAGCTGATTTATCGAGGTAACCTTTTCACATGAACGATGGAAAAACTATTTCACAAATTTTAGGGGAAAATAATTAACTGTTTTTCAAAAGTTCAATATGAAAATATTCATGAAAAAATAATGCTAACATCAGGGGTCGCACTTCCCGTTCTTTTTCAGAACACTTTAAGATATGAGAAATTTACACATTTTTTGCTACCACTATTTTTATATAATAATATTTATCCTATTTAATCACGATACATTGCTATAAAGGTGTGACAAAGAATTCTGTATGAAAATAGTGGTAGCAAAAAAGATGGAAATTTCTCATCCCTAAATATATCCTAAAAGAAGAGCGGGGAGCACGACCCCTGACTAATATGTACTGTTAACTCAGAGTATATATATATAGCTAATGCATTTGTTTTAATTTTAAAATTATATTATTTAAATTTAAATATGCTTGACTGCATTTTTTTTTTTTTTTTTTTTTTTTTTCCTGTGTCATATTTTTCATTTAGTAAATTTCCAACATGCTTAAAAAAAAAAAAAAAAAATAAATAAATAAATCTTCTTTTGCAAAACGCTTTTCTAGAAATTTATATATTTTTCTGGTTGAAGCTAATACCAAATCAAAATTAATGCATTTTTTCATACCAGAAAATGATATATACTTCTCTTAAAAAAGCTTAAAAAAGTCTGTAATACGAAAATGATTTTGTAGCGCATTTTTGTTTTCTTTCTGTATTAAAACAGAATCAGGTTTTTTTTTTTTTTAAATGTTAACTTTCGAATATGCGTAGCACGTCATTATGATTACAATCTTATTATTAAACGTTTTAATACAAATATATAAAATGTTTACCTATGATGACATTTAATATAATAAAAATCTTCAAAAGGAAAAGAAAGTTTTTGTAGTGACCCAACTTGCGAAAGTGAGTGTTACGTCATGGAACTCCGTAGGATCAATCTGAACCGGTCGCGCAAGTTACCAACAGCTGACATAGGAGAAAGAAAGAATTCAATATTTTGAGGATTGAAAAACTTTTTATTGCGCCAACCGTAAGAAAGCATTCGCCAAAATATCGCCAGAAAAAGTTTATCGGGACTCGGATTGTCCGTGCGTAAAATAGTTTGAAAAAGAGACCAATATTTTGTCCGATCAAAACGTGGACTTCCTGGCCAGAGATTGGCAGCTACTTTTCGATCGTCGCCTCGAGACTGAGGATGTAATTATTCGATTAAAAGCATTTGAGGTAAGAGTTAATTTATTCGTAATTAATTAGAGTGTGTTAGAATGAATTAATTAAAGCAATCCAGATATATTTTTTAAATTTTAATTAAAATCCCGGAAATTAAAAATATTGCATATTTAAAAAATGCTTTTATAAAATTTGCAATTTTTTCTTTTTCTTTCTTTTTCTTTTTTAATTGATTTATCCGTTAATAATTAAAAATAATATTTGTTTACTTAAAAAAAAAAAAAAAAAAAAAAGAATGAAATATAATTATCAAAATTTTATATTTGTTGATTTAACAATTATATTTCAATTAATAACTTAAAATGTATATTTTTAAAATATATAACAGTAACATGTGATATTTTACTGCAGATATTATTGATTTTACACATGACAACTTTATTCGTATTTGGCAACTAGTACATGTTTTGGCATCAGTAATTTTTAATAAAAATCATTCATAAATATTTTTAACATCTTTTCATGATTAAATAAGACATAAAAAAAAAAAAAAAAAAAAAAAAAAAAAAAAAATCTTAAAGAAAAAGTGTGGTGTTGAAAGTTTGTAGAAGTTAGCAATTATACTTTACATAATAAGAAACTTTCATCTATCAAACAATTGACAGATTCTAAAATTACTTATAAATTTACCATCGTATTGCAATAAAAAGTTTATTTATTTTTTAATTTATAGTCGATTAAAATAATAGTCTTTCAATCTTGAATAATTTCTGACATTCACTACAATGTGTAACAAATATTGTGTTTTATTTATACCTTTTTTTTTTGTTTGTTTGTTTATCGTTCGCGTCTAAAGGAAACTTTTCTAAAACGTGAATTTAAAAATATAATATGTCAAAAATCTGTTTTACAGAATTTTACATACAAACTGAGTATTTTCAGAATAAAATATGCAATTATTTATTTTTAAAAATTGAAATGAAAATTGTTAAAGATGAAAAATATAAAGCAACCAAATTTTCACCCCCCCCCCCATTAATAAGTGTATTTCTTAAAATCCGTGAAAACATAGAAAAAAGGTTTTAGGATTATGTATTAATGTGAAAAATAAATAATTAAAAAAAATTAATTAATTAAATTAAATTAAATTAAAAAAAAAAAATATGTAGAATATAGGGAAGTATTATTTAATAGGTGTAATTAAATATGCAATACTTTGCTTTAGGGAACAGTATTTTTTTTTTCCGGTACAGGCAAAAGTAGAAGTAAATTTTAAATTAATTATTTAAGTTATACAAAACACAGAATTTTTAAATGCACTTAGAAAAATATTTGAACTGGAATATTATTAATATATTACATGTACTAAAATAACAATAATAATAACTTATTTATTTAAAAATCATTGCTAAAGAAGAAATTACTCAATTTTGTTACTTTAATATCTATATTATAAACATATTCATTAAATACTTACAATAAATAACAGCATTTGTCGGCGTAGACAATAATGTTGTCTTTATAAAAAATAAAAATAACATTATATTTGTTGTTCTAGTAATACTGATAGACTTTTGTGAAACAAGAAAATATAATATTAAAAATGAAAGTTCTTTTTTTTTTTTTTTTTTTTTTTTTTTTAATTTAATATACTGATAAAATTACTTGCAAATATGCGCGTTGTAGGGGAGCGTGGGGCTAGTTGTCACAGGGGTAAAAAGTAACACGCAATTTACGAAATAGTTTGTAGCATTTGTGATTAAATATTTTTATAAACATAATTCTTATGACGTGCTTTATAATGTAAGCACAATCAGTGCTCCACAAAAATGGTTAACGAGAGGTTCTGTACACGTGCTTCATTTTAGATAGTTAGTGGGGAAAAAAATATTTCGTAAATTTTGATTAAAGGTATGTTAATTTATACTTTAAAGAAACGTTTATAGCCATTTATTTAGTCTGTGTGTTAATTTATAAAATGCATGTTTAATATTTTGTATAATTCGTTATACTTTTTTTATAAATCAACAAAATGTCCAATATTTTCTGTGCTTTTATATTATAGTGCTGTGATTATTTAATCAAGAATTATAATCACGATTTAATCACGATTTAGAGAATATTGCATAAAAATAGTGGTAGAAAAAAAGCAGAAATTTCTCATCAATGAGAGCGTCCTGAAAAAAGGGCGGAGAATTTGAGCTCTGCTAAACCCTCTCTGTGGCAGAAGAATGGGTATAATGCTTAATTTACAAAATGTGAGCACACATTAAATGCATGAGAGGAACAAAACATCGTTTGCTTGAATTAATTTCAACTCTGACTAAGATTGACTTTTATGTTGATTCTATCTTTATTTTTCTCTTTATTTTACAATAGACCATTTGATATAATTCATTGTTACTATAACAAAAGAAGGTTATAATTTAATATTAGTTATTAATTACCTTTTTTATTAAATTAATAAATGATTGATAACAAAAAACATTTTGAAATGTTGTCGTTTTTATTGTTATGGTTCCCTTTGTATCTGTTACAATTTGCCCCACGTGTGTCACAATTAGACCCAAATCGGGGGCAAATTGTAACAGACAAATAATTAAAAGAAATATTTTCTGTGCTATAACTAGCAACAATAATGAAAGTTTTTTTTAATGAATATGATAGGTGATTATGTATGCTATGCAGCAATTATAAACAGGAAAGCGTAAATACATTTCACAATATATTTAATTTTCTAAAAACTGTTACAACCCGCCCCACGCTATGAATATTTTGTGAGTAGTTTTTGTATTATAAATAATAATATCTTAAAAAGGAATTGCTGTAGAGTGACACACTTCATTTTTAAAGCTTCTATGACATTTGAATTTCTCTCAAAAAATTACGATATTGAATTTTTGTTTCATCGTAGGGGATATTGCTTATTTCGCAATACAAGAAAAAAAAAAAAAAAAAAAAAAAAAAAGGAAAGAAAAAAAAAGGAAGAAAGAAAAGAAAAGAAAAAAGAAAATTTCATGGAATTATTATAACATTTGTTATTAATATGAATAACGCTGGGTGTTCTTTTAACATTTAAGTTTACTTGATTGAAAGAACTAGAGATTAAAACGAAAATTTATAAACGATGGTTATATATTTTACTTCGTTAATGACTCTACACAGGAACATGTTAATACATGATGTGTTTTATACACTAATTATTGTAATTATAGTTTAGACGAAATAATTTTAAAATATTTATAATTTTATTAACACAAAATTTTTATTAGTTGTTGTTTTTATTACAAATAATCACTTTTTAAATAAAATATTATGAAATTTTATTTTTTTAAACCTGTAAATTTTCATTACGGTTATCCTTATTACTGTAACTAAACAGGTCTACATCTAAAAATTTTATTCGATAATTTTGGTTGATCTTTAAGTTTTTGGTGTGCTGAAATCGAAAATGAAGCTAGTTTTCCCCTATCACTTATATTGTCAATACAGGATGTCTACCGACACACTTTCTTCGAGATTCTTTCACCAATATAATTATATGGTAACTTTTATAGTACGTTTCGATGATTAATTATAATTAATAATTAAACAAACTATAAAACTTGCTATATAATTATATTAGTGGAAGATTCACGGAAGAAATTGTGTCGGTAGACACCCTGTATTGACGCTTTTTGTATAGAGGAATTTGGAAATTATGACAATAATAACATATTTTTTGTTATAAAACATTATGCACATTTTGTATGTACAGTCACCCAAAAAAAAAACGCCACCCCCCCCACCTAATTTTGCCGTAAATTATCGTAGAAACATGCGACTGGTACCAATCAGTTTGTAATAACGTCTAGTTTATATTGTTATAGTTAGATTTTACTTAGGGGGTCGTCTACATATTAAAACTGACATCAACTTCATTTTTTTCAATGGTAACCCCCATTTTTTATAATTTATTTGAATTCTTTGGATCAAATCATCACGGAAAATGGTATAGTTTATATATTTCGCTCAATTTTTCATAGAGTTATAAGCTGTCAAAGTTTGGGGGTGCTAATGTTAAATGAATGTGACAAACATTAAATCATATCTTCCGAAATAATTATGATATTTAAATTCTGTTTTTTTTATTTGTTAGAATGAAGTGACCCAAACATATTCCATGCAATTTTTTGCTAAAAAAACATTTTTTGAATTATGAAAATTATTAATAAATTCATATTTGAAAAAATTATGAATTATGACCTATGTTAATTTTTGCACGAATAGAACGGGCATCATCAAAAACATGGGTTTCCAAATTTACAGCTCGTTCCTAACATTATTTTTTGAGTTACAGTGATATTTCATTTTTTATTCCTGTTAGGGGGCCGTCACTTGTTATAATCTGTATACTCTATAAGTAAATGTTTGTATATAATTTGACGAAAAACTATTTTAATTTACCTTTATGTTATTTTTATTGTTTCCTAAGCAATATTTCGATGTTTATTATACAAATTGGCATATTTTTGTAAAGTTATCACAATGTAGGCGAGGGGTTGTGAAAGAATTTCAAAAGAAAAGAAGCCCCGCCTCTATCCCATAATGTAACATAATAAAATATCAAATTTCTATTAAAAGTTTTTTAATACAGAATCAAATAGTGAAAAATTGCTTTATTATTATTATTATTATTATTTTTTTTTTTAAGTTTATAAGATCTATTATTGGAACATAGCTCAATAGTATTTATTTTCAATTTCCTAATCACGAAATCAAAGTCACAGTTATTATGGAATAAAAATTTAAAACAAAGGAATTGTCTTATTACTTTCAAATATATAGATATTGATCTTACAGAATCCTGAAATTTCATTTAAAAGACTTTAAACGTCTAAATTTAAAAATTCAAAATAAAATAAATTAATCTAAATGCTTTTAAAGTTGAAACGGGAAGATTTCAAAATATATGAAAATTGGCATTTGTGTTTTGAACATTTTGGTGCGGCAGATATTAAAAACAATATTTTTATGATGAGCTGAACCTGAGCTTAAGAGAGGGCGGATCCAGCTATTTAGCACGAGTGATATCACCTGACTAAAACCAGAATAAAGAACATTTTAATTTATTCCGGCGTATTTTTAGCCCACTGTTATTCTTTTTTTTCAAATTTCAACACTAGCTATAGTACGCTTACGTCCTATTTACATTAAGCCTTGATATGGAAGCTATGTTGCTGTTTTTCGATGCTGCGAAATTTACATAATATATTTGTGTTAATATACTATACAGATAGAAGAATAATTATATAATATCAACAAATCTTCTTTAATCAATATGTTTATATACATTACTGTATGGAAATGTTTATATATAAATATTGTATTTATTTTTAATGAGAGATATAAACACAAAATACTAAAAAAAACAGAAGAAAATGTGTTATAATTTTTTATGAATCAAGCAAAATATATTTGCATACTTGCCAACCTAACCCGTAACATTGTTAGTTCCCGCCCCTGTGTGTACACAATTTAATTTTTAGAGTAATTAACTTCAAATACATTTACGATTAACTCATTGAGC
This sequence comes from Salticus scenicus, assembly GCA_963930645.1. Lineage (NCBI taxonomy): Eukaryota > Metazoa > Arthropoda > Arachnida > Araneae > Salticidae > Salticus > Salticus scenicus. Next base: position 120,835,116 of record OZ005651.1, on the reverse strand, counting down.
GCCACGCGAATTCTTATGGAAATCCCATTCAGGCCACACGTGCTGCTTAGAAGCGTGTTATGTTTATCGAGTTTCAATAAACCCCATTAGGCCTTAACGATATAATCCTATAAAAATCCTATTAAAAAAAAAAAAAAAAAACATGAAGTAAATTTTAAATAAATTGTCAGTAATTACTTAAAACTATGTAAGTTCTGTAGTTTTATATCATATTTTACACTGCCGACTGACTTAGCCTAAATGGAAATATCAGTGTCAGCCACCGATGGCTGACACGGCTCTCAAAAGACTGATGTGAAAAAAATGTACGGAAAAGGGCGGGACCAGTAATCTTCCGGGATAGGTTGACAAGAATGTATATACATAGAGCAATGCCAGAAAATGTTCTTTATTTTTCATGAACCAGATGAATGGTACTTTTTTTCTGAATAGTCTATGTATTAAATATAATGCTGCTTTAAATACCCTTTAAATAAAAAGTTTTATTACAAAAAGTAATTTTCTGGCACTCTACAGCTCCCAAATGACACACAATACAAAACCCCGCCTTTTTTCCAGTGTTTAAAGGGTATTAACGTTTAATATGCTTTATATTCGTTTTGATCTTTCCTTCTCCTCCTTCTCTTCTTCTTTTTTCCTTAAAAAAAAAAAAAAAAAAAAAAAAAAAGAGTTATGTAACATTTTGACCTTTTCAAGTGAAGATTTAGATTAAAGGTAGTCAGCCTTTCTACACCCACCGTCCACTTCGGTATCTGTGTTAAAGTGTAGAATTTTAGAACATCCCATTAAGTAGTAGGATTTATTATTTTGCATATTAATTTGTTACACATTATAAAATATAAAAGCAAAAGAATATCGTGGAGATTTATGTAAAAGTTTTTAATAATGTCATGAAAAAAAATAATAATAATTAATTAAAAAAATAAATAAATAAAAATAAAAAAATCTGTTTTAATATTTTAAAAAAGTCAATTAAAGAAAATAAAAGTACTGCAGTATCAAAACAAACTCCCATTGTCACTGTGAAACGGCCGTGGGAACCAGGTTGAGTGCCGCCGTTTCAGACAATTATACGGCAGCTTGAGTTAAAATAATTTTGAATTTTCAAACAAATTTAAAACCATTCATCTTTTTTTTTTTTTTTTTCTTTTGATAGATATTTTAATATCTATTCAAGCTATTTAATTTTCTTCGTATGAAGTGAACTATCTGATGTTTAATCAATAGAAACCAATAAAAATCTTTTAATTCATAAACTAACTCAGAAAGTTCTGTGAATTAGTCATTTTTTTTATTTTATAATTAACATTTCTGAAATTTTTTTCCGGTGTGAAACTTAATAAATAATGTATACTGGGTAGTAGATCGTGATTTATATTTTCTAAATGTATAGACGGACCCCTAATACATTTTCACGTGTAACTCTATTTAAAATTGATTTAAGGTATATAAATAGGTATGTTTTTCGAACCGCCTTGATCTCAGAAATCTGAATATGAAGTCAAAAATAGGGGTTGCCGTTGAAGAAAATGAAGTTAATGCCAGTTTTAATATGTAGACGACCCCTTAGGCAAAATTTAACTATACCGTTATAAACTAGACGTTATTACAAATCGATCGGTACCAGTCAAATGTTTCTACGATAATTTACGGCGAAATTAGGTGGGGGGGTGGCGTTTTTTTTTTGGGTGACTGTACATACCTTTAGATATTATATCCATCATGATCAGGGACTGATTTAGACCGGGGCACACATTATTTACACTTACACCATTATTTTTTAGGCAATACTTTCCTCTTATAATAAACAAAAAATTCTCATTAAAAACTATTTTAAAAGAATTCTGGTGTCTAATAACCATGAGTAAATTCGATTGTTTTACACCGTTCATTTTTTATAAAAATAATTTCCTAGTCCAAACGTGGAATTTCTATGATATGCAGTAAAAAATAATTGTAAAAATATTCCGGTGAGAGAGTGCCCCGGCCTAAATCAGGCTGTGATCATGATTATGATATTTAACTTTATTATTTATTTAAAATCTTCGGAAATATTTGCTCGAATGTTACGTATTTCTAGGCACGAGGCGTTTAGTTTTCTAAAGAATAGTTTGAAAAAAAAAAAAAAAAAGGTCGAACCTTTAAACGATATTCAAGTAATTTTTTAGTATAATTAAAAAATAAAATAAAATCCCAGTATTTTCAGAATTGCTTTTTTAAGTTTATTATGTTTACTACAATAAAATAATAATCGTTTTTCTTTTTTAATTTTTAAAAAGAAGCATTAAGAAATACGTTATTTACAACAAATTGTAAAAAAGAGGAAATGAAGTTTATACTTTTTGTTTGTTTGTTTGAGCTTGCTCTATTCTTTCGTGCGGAAGAAACGGAGATATTTCTACGCAGATACGTTTAAAGGAAGGAATCATTCCTGTTTACAGTTTTAAAATTATCCATTTTGAAATTACAGATAATAAAATGCGTGCGTTGACAAATGTATGCAGATAAACAAACTCATATTTATTCATTTTCATATGATATAGAAATAAATGTACAAGAAGATATTTTTTGACATTTTCAATATATACAGATATATTTCGAAATCAATTTGAATTTTGAAATCTATTAAAGAAAAAAAAATAATAATCAAGAAAATTTCCATTGGTTTAGACAAACAACTGATTGCTTCGTTTTTATATCCCTTTTCAGCCTTTTAATAGCATGTAATTTACTATGTCTCTACGGATGTTTCTCATCAACTTTAGCCAATTGCGAACGTTTGCACAGACAAATGAAAAAAAAAAAAAAAAAAAAAAAAAAAAATCCGTCGGTATGCCAGTTAAGGTCTATTCGATAAAATTAAATTCAATTAAATGAGTAGTTTCAATTAAGTGAGAAAAAGCAACTCCAAATAGCGTTTTCCTTTATAATAGTTTTATTCATAAATACGGTTGTATTAATAAATCGTATTCAGATATTATTATTATTTTGTTTATTTAGAAAACAAAGAATAAAATAAATATTTTTGTAAATAATGTATTACTAGTTTAACATAATATTATATTCGCATTTTTTTTTCTTTTAAAGTAGAATTTCGTCTTATTCACCCACTTCAATATATATATATATATATATAAAAGGATAACTACACTACGTGTGTGTGCATGTGTTCGGTCACAATGTCAGTTTTGCATTATTTTATTTTCTCTTATTTTTTATATAATATTTATTCAACCATACCCTGATTCATTCTTATAATTTTACTACAACTATAATCCGTAATATGTGAAAATATTCCCCAATTTATAAATGATGCTTTTATTGTATTAAGGATTTGTCCCATACACGTGTAAATGTACATAATTAAATTAATCGCTCCATTATCTTTTTTCATAACTATATTATGTAAGACGGGAAAAAAATTATCCTGTTTTATTCCAGGTGTCAAATTTCGCTGCACGTCCCTTTGTCTGATTATTAGAAATTTTACATGCAATCCACACTTTTTTAATTTTTTCTATATTTTCCACAACTACCGTTTCTCAATTTCCTATTAGCTAATCCACCACATTCTACATAATTCTATATTGGTTAATTAAACAGCCGTAAAATCTGATTCCTTTTTTATATATTGGAGTATTTTCGTTTCATTTCTTTTCAGCACTGATGACGGTACGCTAAATGCTACCGAAACAGCTGTCTGCTTGTTTATTATCATTATTTTTATTATTATTATTTTTACGTTAAAATGTTGTTTATTATTCCTGTGTTTCCGAGTGGTTCAGCGCTCAAAGATGTGAGACGAGAGCTGTCGGGTTCGATCCGAGGCCGCGCTCGTCGACCTAGCCATTCGGAATTTTCTGTGGTTTTTCCCGAAACTTGCGCAAATACGGGATAGAACACTTTATAAAGACCCCCGCGGACAGCATTTCGCATATAGGCCTAAGAGTCTAGTGTATCAATCGGTCTTAACCCACACAACCTCTTCCCATGTTTATATACTATCATACTATATCTATTTTACACTACTGCAAAAGATTATTAACATAATTTCAAATACTACCGATGCCTCTTGTTCATTATATTATAATGTACTACTAATAACAGTTTCAGCTTTATAACTTACACACAAGAATGTTTGATAAATCTGAATCTTACATTGAAATTCAATTCTTTCTTCTGCCTTCTCAGGCACATATGAATATATCGTTTCAGCAAAACGAATAACTGTGTGAGATTTTTATTCCTTATTACAGAATTTAATACTGGTTAATTTAATAACTGATTATAGGTTAGCTTTTTAATCCATGAGATAACCTTAACAGGTTTAACTTACAGGTTATAGTGATGAATGAAAACTTTCTAAACAAGCATACAAATTGTTTTCATTATCATTCAACACCAGCAAATGCAACCAACTTACTTGTTATAATAGTAAACATGTTCGTATTACTAAGTGTATTATTTCCCAGTTATGTTATTTTTAGTTCAAAATTTGCTTGTTTGATTATCAAATTTTACGTTGTTGTGTTTATGTATATTTTTCATTTATTTCTTTTAATGTACGGAGTTACAAAATTTGTACAAATATATACTTCTTTTTTATAAATATAGTAGAAAGTAAAAATATTATCTTGTTCTTTAAATCATTTAGATTGCAGAATTCAAGATTTGCTTCAATTTTAATTTTCAAGTGTATACACTTTTCAAATAGTAATTCTTGACAATCGAGAGTGAAACGATAGCTTTCAGCATAGAACAGCACAGCTAACTAAGGGTAAAATTAACATTTTTGTGCTATTTATGAAGAACGAACACCGTCTTTTTGCGTTCAAAATGTTGCACTGTTTAACATAAGGATTTTAAGTACTAGTGTTTAAATAACTTATTATTATTATTAATCGTCAGCAATTGACGAGCCCTTTTACGGCGCAGGGTAATTCGGATCATTTAAGTTACACTGCCACCGGAATTTACGAACAAAATTCAAATTAAAGAAATTTTAAATTTTCAGGTTAAAAAGAGGGGCATTTTCTGTTATGTTATAAATGTAAATGTTTACTAAAAAATTTCCGGGATGGGTTTTACCACTTAAGAATTAAAATTAGGTGTTCCATCAGCGGGAACACTGCGACTGAAAGGGTTAAATGCCAAAGGAGTTAAAATTGAATACGCGTAATCATGTTATAAAAAAAAATGTTCTGCTGTAATTTATATTAATTCAAAATATGCATGTAGAACATTTTAAATCATACAGTAACACTGCTTCATCGAAACTTGTTACTCAAAAATAAGTCAAGTATTTTACATTTTCTGTTTTATTAAAAAGGCAATTTTTAAATAATCTCTTATTCTTTGTGGTTTCATGCATAAAAGTTAAAGAAATTTTAAATAAAACGAAAGCCGGATGTTTTAAATTGTTTTGTGGTTTAAACATTAAAAAACAATGTTAGTGTCGAAACCATGAATACGGGAATTTTTTTTAGTTTTAACTCCGTACATTAAAACAAATAATAATAATAAATAGTTAAACAATAAAAACTTGTGTTAAAAAAATCTAAGATATCTTAAACACAATAGTCTAAAGTTCTTTAACGAAACACGCCGTTTTCGAATTAGTAACAACATTATGCTGGAAATAATGCACTTGTTAATGGTGGTATGGTGATAATTAATAATTATAAACTCTGGGTTACAGTGTAGCGTTGCATGATGATGAAGAATATAAACTTTCTGCTTGTTTAAAAAGTTTTCATTCATGATTATAACATGTAGGTGTTAAGATTATCTCATAGATTAAAAAATTAAGCTTCAATCAGTCATTAAATTAAGCAGTATTAAAATCTTTTATAAGATTTAAAAATTTCTCACAGTTATTTGTTTTGCTGAGAAGATATATTCAAAAGGGGGAATGTACGGGGAGACAGAGGAGAAAGTTGAATTTCAATGTGAGATTCAGATCACAAAAAGCAAGTTTCCTTACTGAAAATGAAAGTATTTATCAGTAACATGTATATGAATGTGTAAAACTTATTTCACGATATTATTATCTTTATACGTTTTTAAAGTTGTTAAAAACCTTAAGAATATAATACTTTACATTTTTTGCGTTATAAGTAAGTGCACAAATTTTCATTTTGCACTTTTGAATTTCCTCTTAACCTTTTAATTGAATTAATTTTATAATATTATTTTTGAATCACTTCATTGATTTATAGATATTTAAGTTTGTTTCGTTTGTTTAGATATATCAAATAAAAAATGTATGTATATGTTTCCCATAAGTTTTGCTGTATAGTATTTAAAGTATGATACATAACCTGTGCATGTAAAACATATTTCACTAATTTTTTTATTTCAATTTTTCCTAACTTTCTTGTGAATTTTAAGACTGGTGTTTGATTCAAATTGCTTGTGCCTGTATGAATTACGGCGAATGAATGCTCTAGGGTTCTAAGCCCATGGTGGAATGCCCTCCAAGGGAGGGGATCATTCTAAGGGGCCCTTGCCCGTATTTACACGAATTTCGAAAAAAAAAAAAAAAATAACAGAAAACTCCGAACGGCTAGGCAGACGAACGCAACCTGGGATCGGACTCGGCATTTTTCGTCCACCAGCTTTGAACGCAGAACCACTCTGTCACTGGTGACGCTGATTTAGATTGGAATTTCTTAATGTTTCCAAAGTTTAAAAAAAAAATTGAATAAAGAGACAAATAAGAAAGATTTGTATGCATCATAAAGGTAAATTTCAATAAGCTTAATGGCCCTCTTCACTCACCGTCGCCGGAAGCCTGAGCCAATGTTATTCTATGGGGAAATTTTCTTTACAAATAACTTATTAACTAATACATATTTTTAAATTCTGTTTTCACATTCAGAAAATTCCCAACTGTTAAATTGACGGACCTTTTTTAAAAATGTATTTTTTTAATTTTTAATATTTTATTTCGAAATTGCAAAATGAAGAAATTTCACATATTGAAAATTCGTATTTTGCAGCTTCAAAATAAAATATATAAAATTAAAAAAATAATTTTTTAGAAAAGGTGCGTCAATTTAACAGCTGGGAACTTTCAGAATGTGAAAACAGAATTTAAAAATATGTATTAGTTAATAAGTTATTTGTATAGAAAAATTTCCTATAGAATAACATTAGCTTCGGCTTCCGGCGGCGGTGAGTGAAGAGGGCCCTTAAGCAGAGAGTTAAAGTTGAACATAGCTTCCGCTTTTTTAACCCGACTAATTCAGTAGGAAAAAAATTATTTATTTAATTACTTAAATTCTGCAGTTAAATATAACAAAAAATAAATAAAATAATAAGATAAAAGCTGTTGTTAAAAAAAATATATTCAAAAAGTAGCAGAGGTGGTGTGCAGTAGATGTTGACTACACGAGGGTCCTAAGCCTACGTAAAAAGTGAAAAAGTTGGCTAGGCTTGAACATAAATCCGGCTTAAGCAAAGAAGGGGAATTTTGGAGTTTTTTTTCCAAAAGTTGTATGTGATCGATTAAAATCTGTTTATATTAAATTCAATAACTCCAATATATATAATAGTTTATGTTTCAGTTATTGGATCATGTTTACGTTCAAGAGAACAAATTTGTTCATGTTTTAACAATTTTTGTTACTTGTTTCATTTATGAAACATTTTCACAATCATTTGGTAAATTAAATTACTGATAGATACGTTAAATGTTTACTTCTAAAAACACTTTATTATGAGGATACAGGGATGAAAAACTTCCGAGTTTTTTCCTACTACTATTTTTAAGCAATAATATTTATCCCATGTATTCGAAAAAAAAAAAATACTATAAATATTTCTATACAAAAATAGCAGTAGAAAAAAAAAAAAAAAAAAAAAAAAAAAACGCAGAAATTTCTCCTTCCTGAGGATAATTTTGAACGATTCCTTTTATCATGTAATCTAGTTCAAAAATAATCGAAAATGTATTTATAATTCCGACATTATTACTTACAAATTCGAAGACAAACGTATCAGCAGTAAGCTATTATTATTAATACTTTCAGTGAAATTTTTCAACTATTTAATTTTAAAATATAAATTTATTTACTGAGAGAAAATGCATAAGTCTCCACGAGTAAAGATCCAAACTATGGAATAATTCGCTCAAAAATATCATAATGTCACTATTTACAGTTATCTGTTATTTAAGTAATAGAAAAAAAAATTATTACATAATCATGTAATTTTATATTTTAAAAATATGAGTTCTTCCAGGATGGCATTTTTTGCTGTAAATCTCTTTAAAGTCATAAATCTGTTTGTCAACATACATTTGAGAACTTTCTACAAGTATAGGCTATGAAACTTTTGAATAAATTGTCAAAGCTATTATTATTAATATTTTCAGTAAAATTCTTCAACTATTTAATTCTAAAATACAAATTTATTTATTAAAAATTAATGCGTAAGACTCCTAGGGTAAATATGCTAACTATGGAGCAATTCGCTCAAGAATAATTTTTCTGTTACTATTATCTGTTATTTAAATAATAGTGTTGTAATTATAGGTTTTTTATTTTAATTTTCTGTTATTTAAGTAATTACAAAAAAAAAAAAAAAAAAAACTAATGCAATATCTATGATTTCGTACTTTAAAATATATATATATTTCCTGCCCAATAGTTTTCTGCTATAAGTTACTTTACTTTCTATCAACATACTTAAAAAAAACTATCAAAAAAATTGCCAAAGTGATTTTATTCTTATTTGCAACCTATAATCATAAGTAATGATGCCCAACACCATTATATACCCTGATGGAATAGTAAATAAAATTTTTGTTATTAGTTAAGAAAATATTTTGAAAAACATGTTCACTTTTTAAAACAAGGTCTCGCTTTCTAAACAATATATCTGTCAATGTTACACATGGAATATTAATAGACATAAATATACTCAACTTTTTCTTAAGTGTCAGACTTCCTGTAGCGCAAATGTATAATAATACTTCTTCATTTAAAGTTGTCACACGTTTGCCATTTGAGTATCGGCAACGAAAAAAACGTCATATTAAATACCAGGCCAATTTTTTATTTCTCATGTTCCATTTTTCTCAATACTACGCAAAATCAACAAAAATCATTGCATTCTTTTTGCCTCATTAATTTTTATTACGTTTAAATATTTTTTTGTCCGAACTTAAAACTTCTTTTTGGACTTTTCTGTTCTCAAAAGTGTCACAAACAGAAAACGATCGTCTCGTGATATTTCGCCAAAGTGTATCCCACAACTTGTACATGCCAAGCATGACTGATTTCTCTTCACTGGTGAAAAATCTTTGTCATTTGCATTTTGATACCATAGTTATTTTGCTGAGATTGATTTAATGTGATCAGTGAAGCATAAACAGCCAAAGAAGTAGCCTGTTTACAGTGAAATAACGGATTATTCTAGGTTGTTTCCTTAAACGGCCAGTGATTTATGAAAGGGATACCGTTGTATTAAATTAAACTAAATTAAGCATGATGTACTCATTGAAGAAGCTCATTATATATTTTTTTACTTTTACTACAGATAGCAAGTTGAAATTTTAGACGTCAAAATAAACAAATAAATAAAAAGAAAGAAAGCCAATTTTAACAAATGAATATAAAAATTCCCGACGTTATTTTATTTGTCATGGACAATTTACACTTCCTTGCATTTATCTTGTTTTTCTGAATATTTTGGGTTATAGTAGATTTTTCGTATAGAATGGTAGTGTCAATATCGACTCCAAATAGTGCTATTGGTAATTCATTCATTTCAGCTGGAGGTTTTACAGTCAATAATGATTAGGTGAGAAAATTTAGTTTTGTTCAACTTATAAATTTTACAGTGCGAACAAAACCATATTAATTAACTTTATAATGTATATAAGCTCTCTCAGTGAGTACGCTACATAAGATATTTGTGAGATATTTGTAAATTTTGATGATACCATTGAAACGAGCATTTTGACACTTATCGCAGGTTGTCTCTGGGTGTATCGTTTAGAACTTAAAAGAATTATTATTATTATTATTTTCTTTTTAACTTAAATAAAATTACAGTACCAGTTTTTTATAGCTTCCTAAGGTGTGCAATACAAACTTCCACGCTGAGGAAAAGTTAGAAAAATTCTGGTGATAAAAAGTTCTGGTTTTAACACTAATTTTACATTTTAACAATTGCACAATTAAGAAAATCATATATTTAGAGGCCCTACTGAGTGGATATCAAGAATCTCGTCTGTATTTAAAAGAATTTGCAAAAATATCACGCTACGTACGCAGTGGGACTTGGTATAACAATTATTATTTTCTTTTGTATTTATATAAGAAAGAAATATTGGATTCCTGAAAATTTTCGACCTCCGGTTCTCTATGGATTTACAAGTTTTGAGATTTGACCAATTTAAAAAATATATCTTTCTGTGTGTATGTGTCCAACATTTTGTGGACGCTGTATCTCACAAATCAATGGACAAAATTTTGCGAAACTTGATATTTAATGGACCCTAACTTAAATTGAGGCTGATTACATTTGGAGATCAATCATTCAATAGGTGGCTCCGTCATATCTTTTTTTCATAATTTTTAATGTGGCAGTATAGGACAGAATTTCGTATAAATATGCATAATGAGAATTTTTTTGCATATGCATGATGAGAATTATATGCATAATGAGAGTTATTGTGAAAATAATGAGAAATGTTGATAATAGCAGTAGTAAAATAGAAAAAAAATTATGTGTGAAGAGCATTGCTTCTCCCCTGGAGGAACTACCCCTACATGGGGTGTTTTTAATATAGATATCTTTCAAAAGAGCCTTTAATCTTTTCATTACCCGTGATACCAACTAGAATCATAACATTTAACACTTTCTTTCGTACCATCTAAAACTCCCACTGATCCAAAATGAACAATATAATACAGGGTGATTACAGACCCGCCTTTTTTCCTTGGTTCTTCTACCAGAATATTTATATGATAATTTTTACTTAATTAATGGTGCAAACATACTATTAAAAATTCCGAAAGAAAAATATTGGTGGAAGAATCAAGGAAAAAATGTGGTCTGTGACCACCCTGTAATAATCTATGTACATTTTCCAACCGAAAAATATACTTTTTAGTTGGTGTCACTATCCCTGTTGATGAATGAAAGGTTGTTTTACAATAATATTCTGATAATAATATCGGAATTCGTTTCTTTCTTTCCTTCTCTCTTTTTTTTTTTTTTTTTTTTTGGGGGGGGGGGGGTATTTAAGTGAATTACCTGTTTCAAATATCTTTTATTTTATTTTTTAATGTTTATAATTTGTATTTTAATTAATTGTAACATGTATTTCTTAAAAAAATTTGATATTTTTATTTATTGAAAAGTTACGATTTTAAATGGCATCAGTGGTTATATTAAGTACAAATAAACACATTTTAGTGACTTTGTTAAACATATTAATTCGTACTCTGCTATTGCTCCTATTTTCAAAAAAAAAAAAAAAAAAAAAAAAAAAAAAAAAAAATATATATATTTTTTAATTTTGAAATATATTTATGACTAAATATAAGGTTTATAGTTTTATAGATGAAAAAAATTGGAAACGAAAGGGTTAAAACGAATAGTTGAACGATAGATCTGTGACAATTTAAAAAACATACTAGATTTTTTATTTTTATTTTTTATATGTTTTCGTTTCATTATATGAAAGCTGAACATTGATTTAGACAAAGGATTTGTATAAATTTTGCTATTATTAATAATTTAACAATTCTTTAGTATAAATGTATCTGCATGTCGTAGAATTTATATTGAAATTTATTAATGAGTTTTTGAGGAAAAAATTAAAAAATGCATGTCTATGCAAAAATTTGGATAGGAAAAGAAAAAAAAAAAAAAAAAAAACATGATTTTTGTTATATTTTTAATTTAAATATTTTTCTTTTAAAGATAATACAAAATCCATCCGTAATTCTTTTAGGCAGTTTCTACTAAACATCCAAAAATATGTTAAGTCTTTTCTTAAATATCTGTAGAAATTTAAGCATTTTGAAGAACATGAATTCATGAAAAAATGCAAGCTGAGAAAACGCAATTTAAAAATTTCAAATCTGTAAAAAATATATAAAAAAACTATAAGAAATGTTGTCTTAATATATATTTCATTGAACAAACCTAATATAATTCAATTTATATATATTAAAGGAAAATATAAGCTTTTATATGAAACGTACTTCAGCAATGCTTTAAGAATTTTGCTTTTCTGTACTTTCAAATTTTAGGGTTAATGTTTTTAATATGTAGTTACCTCCAAGGTCAAAGAGAAATTTGAATACTACATACTAGTTTTATATAGTAATTTTACGCTTGATTAATCATTGATATACACTGATATTTATTTAAAAAATTACTATATATAAAATTTCTTGTATCCAAATTTCCCTTTGTGAGAACCCTGGTTTTATCTGTTAAATTCAAAAATAAAATAATAACTGATAAACATTTTTTAAATATCATTATCATCAAATAAATGTTTCTTTCTTAAATATCTACTGACTATTTGAATAATTAAAGTAATTTTGAGAAAACTTTATGAAAAGCTGAATGACGTTTTTAACATTATTTGTTTGAAAATGTTGCACAAATATTCCTCAAAGGACAATTCAGTAAAAAAAAACTTGCGTTAATTTTCTTAAATCGTTTACAATAATATTACTGAAAAGGACTCATTGCGCTCATAATAATGCCATATATTGCAAAATGAATATGTTTTTTGCTCGAGTGATCATCTACTTATTAAAAATTATAATTACACTGTTTTCCCAAATGGTAACACCCAATTTTAAATTCTAATTTAAATTTCTTGGATTCTTTCGTCGTAAAAAAATTATTTTATCGATTAGTTTTATGTCTTCCTGAAGTCATCACGGTGTAAAAAATACGCGGCAAAAAAAAAGTAAATATTAAATCCAGTTGAAAAATTTTAATATATGTCTTATGAAAGAAATCATTGCAGTAAAATATTAAAAAATATGGAGTGACTCCACTCGACGTTCCGAACATTGAGTAATTAACAGTTTTGTAGATAAAGTAAAGAAAAGAGGAGTTGTTAAACAAACAAAAGAGATAAAATCATAATAAAGTGTTTGAGTATTTTTCTCCATATATTACACGATGTTTTATTTAACGCTACTGAACTTTGAGCCCATAGATCGTAATCATAAAGAATTTTCGTTGTGTCCCTGTAAAAAACCTATAAATGCTAGATTCACCAAAATGCTTATAGTTAGAGCAACAGTGATTTATAATATTCATATAAATTTTCAGCTCATTTGAATAAGGCGTTTAGATGCTATCGCACTTTTAACTAGCATGTTGTGGCCACCACATGACTTTCTTCTATATTTTGTTATACAAATTCACTCAGTAAAAATAATTTATTAAAATTATTATTTAAAAAAATTATCTTCCATGATAATGCAGATGATTTCCATATTAGAGAAGTAGTATAACACTAAATATCCAAAAAAAGTCAATTTTATTGTCAATATTACATTTAATATATATATATATATATATATATATATATATATATATATATATTTGTTAAAAATGAAAAAAAAAAAAATCGATAACTTCATTTTAAATTATCGCAGATCTATGGTTCAACTATTCGTTTTAAAGATACTGGCGAGCTCTTTTAAAAGATACCCATCATGAAAATTTACTCCTCTCGAGGGGGGAATTCCCCCCCCCCCTCCAGGGATGGGGGAGAAAGCGAGGCTCCTACACATGTAAAAAAATTTTCCCAGTTGACTATCTCTATTATAAATAATTCTGGCAAATTTCATAATGATTATTAAAAAATAATTCCCTTTATGCACATTTATGCAAAATTTTGTATTGTACCACCATGTTAAAAATTTAGAAAAAGCGGGATGGCAACGCAACCTGTAAGACAATTTTTACCAAAAGTTGATTGGCACTAATTTATATCAAGGTGCAAATACATACCAATTTGTATGAAATTCTGTGAAGTAGTTCCTGAGATACAGTTGCCACAAAAGTTTGTCACAGAGACTGACAGACAAACAGACAGACATTTTCTAAAAATGGTCAAATCGTGTTCTACAGCTCTCAAAATGTGTAAATCCATCAAAAACCCGAGGTCGCAAATTTTTACGAATTTGGTCCCACAGGCCATAATGATAAAGAAATTTTCTTTGTGTCCCTGTAAAAAAACTGTAAGTGCTAAATTCACCAAAATCTATACAGTTCGTGCAACTGTGACCTATAACATGTGCACAAATTTTTTGTTCAGATTAAACAAGCGTTTAGACGCTATCGCACTTTAAAAAATTTAGCCCCATAGGCCATGATGGTAAAGATTTTTTTTTTTTTTTCTTGTGCCCCTGTAAAAAAACTGTAAGTTCCAGATTCTCCAAACTCTATACAGATTGATTAACTGTAACCTATAATATGTGTATAAATTTTTTGCTCAATTGAATAAGGCGTTTAGATGCTATAGCACTTTTAAGATTTTGGTCCCATAGACCATAATGATAAAGAATTTTTCTTTGTATCCCTGTAAAAAAACTATAAGTGCTAGATTCTCCAAAATCTATAGGGTTCGTACTATGGTGACTTACAATATACGCACCAACTTTCAGCTTATTCGAACAAAGCGTTTAGACGCTAGCGTGTTCACTCACAGATATACACACACACATGCATACACACATACATACATACACACACACATACATACATCATCGTAAAAATAGTGAAAACTGACTCAGGGGACCTCAAAACATATAGAAACATCAAAATCTCGAATTCGGATTTTTGACATGATTACAATACTTTCCTCACTATAGTGTTCGGAAAGTGAAAAGAAAGAAAAATTAAGTGACCTAAACGAACTTGGTTAGCACTGATGTTAAAAAAATGTCTGCAAATTGTTGCGAATTGTAAACAACAAACACAAATACAGTCGAACCTCGTTAACGTGATTCTCAAGATGGAAAAAATAGTTGTTCGTGTTATCAGTAGTTCATGTTATCAGTAACTAATCTTCATATTACAGTGGAAACAGTTCATGTTAAAAGTAATTCACGTTAAAGAAGTTCGACTGTATATACAGCGAAAACATAGACATATAAATTATGATTCCCGGCTCTTTAAGCGAGTGGGTGTGGATTTAAGGCCTAAGGCCTGGATAGGATGCCCTCCTTGGGATATTTCGAAGGGGTCTCAAAACATATTCAGGCGAGTTTCCAATAAGCGGGCTTTTTAAATCGGCCATCATTTTTTGCTAGTCATATTAGAAGAAAAGGGGTGTATCTATATTAATAAAACAATTTTTTGTCTATAAATTGCCCATAGTCAAAACGTTTTCTGATATCTACATTTTAGATGTCAAGGAAGCCTAAAATGTCTCTAGAATGTATTCTGTCTATCACTCTCTGTGTGAATACTTGCGTGTGCGTTTGATTGTAATGTTTTTATCGGGGTATAACGTACAAAATAGCTGGACGGAATAGAATGAAACGTGGCAAGGTTTAGGCCTGTACCAAAATTAAGATAGGGCTGGAAAATTGGTGCAGAACTCATACCGGTATTTCTTTAAATTTTTTCTCTACTTACAAAATTGTCGGTTTAAGAAGTAAAAAATTTTGTTTCATGAATACCGGTATGAGTTCTGCCCCAATTTTCCACCCCTGTTAAGATGGCTATTTAAAAAATTTGATTCGATTTAGAAATATGGGTAGATAACCTTTGCAGACTCTGAATAAGACTTTTGTCTTATAATCAAAAATTTTACTATATTTTTAAATTTCAGACATCAAAGAAACCAAAACTGCCTTCAGAATATAAAACATTTTTTTTTTCATCGGTTACTTGTTTTAACCCCTTCCCGAGCTCAGCTCGGGCAGGCGAATAAACAAGGATGCAAGAGGTTCCGTCTGAAGACGGAACACTGACACCAGTAATCTTTATCAATAATTTCTATCATAATCGTGCAGTAATTTATTGTGATAGAAATTATTGATAAAGGATACTGCTGTCAGTGCTCCTTTTTGAGACGGAAACTCTTGCACTCCTGCGAATAAAATGAGCCGGCAAGGGGTTCATAAAATGTCGACGTGTTTTGAGGAGCCCAAGGGTCGTACTCTCCTGCCCTTTTTCAGGACACTCTCAAGGATGAGAAATTTCTGCCTTTATTAATACAACTCTTTTTATATAGTAATCGCTATCCTTTTCAGTTACGACACATTACTATAGAAATACGATAAAGATTTCTTCATAAAATTAGTGGTAGCAAAAAAGACAGAAATTTCTATCCCTGTGAGTGTCCTGAAAAAATGGCGGAGAGTACGACCCCTGGGAGCCAGAGAGGGTTTCTGGGTTGAGCGGCTGTAGTCATCCCCTCTCATAAATGCCAAATAAAATTGTTTCTATAGCTAACTGGGTAAGAGAAATTAGTAGTCTATCCCGATAATTTTTTAACATTATATATTCCTGCAATATTTGTTTCATTTCGGATTTCTTTTATGTATCGTTGGCAGTTTAATCGAACTCATTGTTTAAGGAAAGTTTTTGTTTTGCAGTTGATTCAAATTTTAAACTTTAATTTTTGACTAAATTTCTGTTTAAAGAGCAGTGCAGTTGATTCTAACTTTAAACTTTAAAATGTTACAGTGCAGTTGATTTTAAATTGAAAGTTTATTTTAGAACATTGTGAATTAATAACAACAGAACTACGCTTTAGTTATTCTGTCTTAAGTCAATTCTACATTTTTTTTTTTTTTTTTTTTTTTTTAAAGTTGTTTGAAGTTTGATTGAGGTACTAATACAGATGTTCGTTTTTGTAATTTTTCGTTATTTGTGAATTTTTCTTTTTTCATGAGTGTTAATAATATTTCATTTATCTTTTGGTTTTGCAGTTGTTTCAAAATTTAATTTCTAATTTTTGGCTAACTTTCTATTTAAAGAACAGTGCAGTTGATTCAAAACTTAAGCTTTAAAATGTTACAGTGCAGTAGGTTTTAAATGAAAAAGTTTATTTTAAAACGTTGTGAATTAATAATAACAGACCTACACTTTAATTATTGTGTGTACATCCGTTTTATTATTATTATTATTATTATTATTATTATTACTACTACTACTTATTTCATTTCATTTTATTTTTATTTATTTATTTATTTTGAATCATTTAAGTTGTTTACAATTTGATTGAAATACTAATACAGACGTTCGTTTCGGTAATTTTCAGTTATTTTTATTTTATTTTATTTTTTCATATTGTGTTCATAATATTTCACTCTTTTTTTTTTTTTTTTTTTTTTTTTTTTTTTTTTTTTTTTGGCAATTGATTCAAAGTTTAAACTTTAATTTTCGATCACCTTTCTTTCTAAAGAACAGTGTATTTGATTCGAAAGATAAATTTAAATTTAGAATATTTTGAATTATGTATAACATCCCTCATTTCAATTATTTAGTTTCATATTCATTGAACCTTTACCTTACTAAACTCTATTGTACTGAATTCAGTCAATTCTTCACATTATTTACACTCTGCTTGAGGTACTAATTCAGATGTCGGTTTTAGTAATGTTTCATTATGTAATTTCGATGTCACGCATTTATAATATTTTATTATTAAACTAGCTGTTGCACCCCTTCTATAATTACGTACAAATTATATCAGAAAACTTACCATGCTTATAAATAAAAAGAGTGAATTATTAAAATTAATAAATTCAATTTATTGATTTAAATGTATATTTATTTGACTATACATTTCTTACAATTTGTTCTGATTTTATCTAAATTCTGTATCCCGGAAAAATTTAATCTATAGTGACATTTTTCCTGCAAAGACCGAGTATTGTTACCGAGGCAAATATGTACAATAGTTCAAAAAACGAAAAAAAAAAAAAAAAAAGAAAAACCTTATTTTTACATTTCTATTTTAGTTCAATATAGCTTATAGTTTTATATAACTTTATAAAGCTTATAGATGCCGCCCAACATGAAGTTTAAAAGAAATATTTTTTCTTTTTACAGTTATCTTTAATATAGTTAAATTAAAATTTGTGGTACCTCCAAATACTTGTCACTATAGAGGAGAATTTAAATTTAACAAGAAAATAAATATGGAAATGATGTTTTATGCTGCCGACTGTTTAGTTTCTCCCTGAATTTAAAAACCGTTGATAAAAATATAAGACTCCCATACAACGCGGGGGCAGGTTTGCCAGATGAATACTACAATTTCACTTTTTTACACCACTAGTTTTATATTAAAGTAACCACTTTATACAAAAACTAAATCGGATACAATTGAACCAGTAGATTGATTTTTTAAAAATTCAGGGGTGTTAAAAAATAAAATTGTATTATTCATCTGACAACCCTTCCCTCACATTGTGCGGGAGTCTGCTGCGCAATGGTGTACATTTCAGCAATTACTTAAAATAAAAGAACGCTACGAATATAACTTCCCAGATATATTAACAGAGGTCGCACCGCACTCTCCGCCCCCCTTTTTAGGGCACTTTCGGGAATGAGAAATTTTCGACTTTTTTTTACTACCATTACATTTACAGAAAAATCTCTAATCTTAGATCACATCACTTAGAAAATACCATAAACATATTTCTCTATAAAAAGAGTGATAGCAAAAGAGTTGGAAATTTTTCATCCTTGAAAGTGCCCTAAGAAAAGGGCGGAAAATGCGATCCCTGTATCGTAGGCAGAATTCCCAACTTTTATAATTTATTCACGAGCATTTTTAGTCCCGCCTCTTTTTCATACCGGAAATTTTGAAAAATGATTTTCTTCTTATTTAATCGTTGTCACATATTTATGAGAAATAATCTACAAAATTTCTGGTGCGAAAAGAAGGCGGGGCTAAAAATGCTCGTGAATAAATTATAAAAGTTGGGAACTCTGATCGTAGGTGCCAACTTGTACCCTTTTTTAACCCTTTCAGGGGCGGTGGTTGCATAGTGCAATCACAAATTTTAATTCAAAATTGCAAAAAACTGTCCCCGGATTTATTTTATTTTATTTTATTTTTCATAACTTGGACGAATAACTTCATTTATTTCTTGTCTTTTAATACATACTTGCCAACATCCTAATTAATATTCCGTAGTATCGTAAGCCCCGCCTTTTATTTCACACCGATATTTTTTTAGAGTATCATTCTTCTTATTTAATCCTAATTGAATTTGGAGAATATCACTCTTCAAATTTACTGGTGGGAAAAAAAAGACGGTGCTAACGATTACTACCGTATATTTAATTAGGATGTTGACAAGTACGTTTAATATTGTTGATGATTTCTGGTGGCTGTTGATTTCATTTCATCATGTGTAATCGAAGAAAATTGCTAAAAAATTTCCGGTAGAAAAAAAAAAAAGTACGAGTTTGCAACTGTACTGTATAAATTACAACTTTAAAAGCAGGCAGATTTTTGGGTTTTACAAGGAGACTCATCGTTATTTCTCAATGTGGCATACCTATTAGACACTTTTCTACTATTAAATAGCCTGAAAAAAAAGTATTCATATTTTGCAATATTAGATCTTCCAAAAATAATTTATTAGTTATGGTGTATGTTGAAAAATTATTAACATTCGAAAAGATTTTTTATTTATTTTTTATTATTTTTTTTAAATTCTAGAACATGTTTTTTTTCTGTGATTAACCCAGAAATAAAATGGATTGGTATAGTTTTTATTAAGTGGGACTGTACATCATTGCTTTTGCAAGTTATATTTAAGTTTACAATGCATGAAAGAGTAATAGGAGCTAGCAATAAATTTTGGTGAACTAAATAACAATAGTACTTTTTCTCTTTTGTTTGAGTTTAAGTATTTTATCCCTTTTAAGAGTCTCTAAAATTACCACTTGTAATTTGTTTACGAACGATAAAAAAATCAAAATATACGAGCTGTATGAATGTAAAACCCACAAAGAAATGCAATAAAGTTATATCATTTGACCTCTTATAACCTTCGAGAGTTCAGAATATGGTTGGTGGGTGGCGAGATTAGTCACATGTTAGTATGACGAAAACTCTTCTTTACTGTTATTTTGTGTGGAGAACTTGCCATTCTACGAGAAACGATTTCTATGTGATTAGAATTCAATAAAAGTACACATAACTTCCCTTTATTGTAACCATCTCAGGGACAAATTACTTATTCTCGTAGAACTGGTAGTAGAAACAGAAATAGTAGTAGCATTGGATAACATAAAAAAGAACAATCATCATTATTCTTATAAAGTGTGCAAGCATAGATGCATACATATATTATTTTAATGTGCCTAGATGAGGTTGAAGGTGAAAGTAGATGTTTTTAATAATTTATTCGCTTATTTTAATGAATGAACTTAATGCAGCTGTTTTATTCATAAGTTTAATCTAATTTTAATTCATTTGAGTTTTCTTTTTCTTTTCTTTTCTTTCTCTTTCTTTTTTTTTTTTTTTTTTTTTTTTTTTTTGATTTCTTGAACCTTGAACTAAATTCAGTTGGTCAGATGTAATTTTAATAATAAAAGACTTTATAAATTCAACGATTTCACTACTCCTCAAATAATTTAAGCAAAAAATAATTTTGCAGTATGCATATACTAAGAGTATCAGTGCTAAAAAAAAAAAAAAAAAAAAAAAAAGTTTTTATAAATTTTAATATTCATGAAATAAAATTGTTAAGAAACATGTTATGCCATGAAAATTTTAAGTTTTGGACTTGAATTAAGACTTTTAACGGCAACTGTTTTAAATATAATATTACTATTTCTAAATAGTAGTCTTTAACTTACTTTATTGTGGAAAATTATTAATTAAGATTATTATTTTAAAACAGAGGTATTCAAATGGCAGTTAAAATAGTGTCAATTAGGAATCATGCCAATGTCATAATATTATAACTTTCATTAATACTCATTCTTTTTGGGAAATCTTTCGATATAAAAAAGCAGCGAAAACTTAAAATTAATAATAAAGTGCGGAATACAATCATAACTTAATCTGTTATGTAGGTGGGTTTTTGACATTATAAAGTATCCAGATTAAAAAAAAAAAAAAAAAAAATTGCACTTTTAAGGGAGCTATTTCGTCATGTCTGAAAAGGTGTTTTTTCCTATATATTTTAATATTATAAGAAAAACAGAATTATTTAATCTACTATGTTAATTAAGTCATTAAAATCTTATTCAAGCTTTAAATCTTAAGTAATCGCACTTTCATTTAAGAACTTGGTTCATTTATAAATTTTGGAGCATTTATAGAATAGTTGCGAAATAGTCTCATTATTAAAGATTTACTTTCTAATCGGATCAGTTTAAAAAAAGAAATTTAAGTCCTTATGAAGGACATCATCCGAGCATTCTTTTTGAGTCCTTAACATAATTCTTCTCCAACCTAAAACATCGTGAGAATGAAAGAGCGTCTGCGGTACTCACGTTTCTCCATTCATACGTCATCCTCAACCTTGAATCATCATCTTGAAGGCATCAATTTATTTGGATCAATCGGAAATCTTGAAAGCAGGTTTAGGGTGTGGGCATATTAAATAAATTATCAAAACTAGAGAATTTACTTAAAGCAGATGTAATTAAATGTGTAGTACAGGATTATTGAATGCTAAGTTTATTTCCGATTCTAATAGTCATATATCGATACAATTGAACCAATATTTTAGTTTTGGATTACCGTAATTTTTGTTGAAATTTAGATTACAATTCTTTAGAAGCTATCGACATCCAAATTTCCATTGAAATATTGTGTGTTAACGTATTCCACCTTTCATTAAATTTTGATATCAATACGCAAAATAAATGAGTTCTACCCATTTTATTTTAGATCATTTAACGTAAATGTAGCTCTTAACCACTCGTATAGGTGTCGGCGAAGTCACTTTTTTAAATACCAATATTTTTATAAAGCTATCTTCGTATTATTCAATCGAAGACAGAAATGGGAAACTATTGGTATTTAAAAATGGTAGATAGCTATGGAACGTCACAATGGCGGCCATAATCAATCTCATTTATAATAGCAATAATTTGTTATTAATAAAATTGATATGTGTTATGTCATTTGGCATTTAATCATTAAGCATCTATATATTAATAGGCAAGCATAAAATTTGTAGTCCCTTTTTAACATATTAATTATGAGAGTAGAGGGTTGAAAATGGTATCATTCGAGAGGTATGGTTAGCCAGAAGGTGCGAATACAAATATTATTTTCTTACGATATCAAGAAGGTATTTAAAAATACATTTATTTTTTATGCATTTTCCCCCATTTTTCCCTTTTATACACGTATTCCTTTACATTAAAAAATACCTAATAGTAGAAAGTTGTTAAATCTGGCAATTTCATAAAGCTCAAATAAAACCATAGACACAGTAATTTGTATAATGTAGCATCACTATACGCAAGCGAAGTGATGACGTCACTGTCTGTCCATGGAGCCATGAAAAAGATTTTCTATGTTAATCGTCCATTGGATTTTTTGTAAAAAATTATTAAAAAATAACGGAAATTATCTGCCGATTTTAATTCCGATATTTGGGTATAGTTATATATAAGTTACTGTCTACATGTGTTTGATTGAGTTATTTTTTCTGTAAAATTGATAAAATTTTAATTTAAAATCACAAAACTCCAGAAAAAAATGGCAAACTTCCAGTTTCGAATGTAAACATAAACATTTCATTTCAAAGGGTGATATTTAAACAATAAATATTCAACTAATATGCTAAATAAAAGGAAAATGGATTTGTTACTAACTGCTGCATGTATAAGTAGACGTTACGGAAAAAATTCCGATTTCCGTTTTTTGCTGAGTTTACATGTTTTGAGCTTTCTTTACGTTTCAATTAACTGAATTTGGCTACTTATTTTTTAAAAAAGTGTCTTTATTGCTAGCTTTTGTGGGTAGAAGAAGCAAGTAGAAGATACATAAAAACTTTTGATTTCCGGTTTTCGATGAATTTACACGTTTTGAGATTTCCTTGCATTTTAATTAAGTGAAATTGACTACTTATTTTTATTTTTTAAAAAGTGGATTTATTATTCTTTCCTCTGCATATATAAGTGGAAAATATAAGATTCAGAAAAGTTTTAGATTTTCGGTTTTCGATAAAGTTACACGTTTTGAAATTTCCCGAATTCAATTCGACCATTTTTGAAAAATATCTTTTTTTTTTTTTTTTTTTTTTTTTTTTTGTTCAAACACTGTACTTTATGAACCAATCGAATTAATTTAACAGAATTTGATAATTGGCTGGGCCTTGGTTTGACATGGTACCTATTAGCTTCTGGGCTGTATCACACAACAAGGGGCGTTTTCACGTTACGATTTTCTCTCATTTCAGGAAAGGCTAACATCTACAGAGAGAAATAGTTATATTAAGTAAAACTCTGCTGATTCAGTTAGAGTGAATATCGGCAAACAATTGCATTCTGTTTAGGACAAGGCAATAACTTTGCTTTGCCTCGCTTTGCAAAAAAATGGTCGAGTTTCGACCACTGGGCGATACTAGTTCACATTAATGCACCTTATCAGTGTCAAAATTTCTTTTGGCGGCGACTTTTGGTACTAATTTTTATTTTAGAAATCGAAATCCCATAGTTCACTATGTACGCCCATCAAATTTGGTTATGTTTCGTCCAATACTTTACTCGCTAGACGATTCTAAACTCCTTGCGTTATTTTATGCCCACCCTGTATTTTACATATGTTTATTATTTCTACATGAATAATTAAATCAGTAGCACTAAAGATGAAAAGTGTCTGATGCAACTAAATTACAATCGTCTAAAAACTCGAATATTTACTTCCACAGAATATTAGAGTAAAATAATAATAATAATTAAATAAGGCAACACCGATCTACTTTCTGAATTAAGTGAAATATAAAGCAGGGGAGGGGCGGGGGGATTGGCGCAGAACTCATACCGGTATTTATGAAAAAAAAAAAAAAAAGAAATCTTCTTAAGCCAACGATTTTAGAAGTAGAGGACAATTTTAAATATATAACGGTATAGTTCTGCGCCAATTTTCCACCTCTGACAGGGATAGAAAACTGGCCCAGAATTCATACCGCCATTAATGAAACAACATTTTCTTTTTTATATACCAACGATTTTATAGACAGAGAAATGTTTTAAATGAATATTGGTATGAGTTTTGGGTTAATTTCCCAGCCCTGATATAACATTTTTAAGGGTGTTTACTGAACTGGTACCACGTAATACTATAATGATCCTTTCATACAAATTTTCTAATTCTTTCTATATCCTTTTTATTCTTCTTTTTTTATTTGAGTAAATACTTGTTTAAAATCTTAGTAGCTTGAAAATGTTATTTGATGTCTCGTGTTTTCTTTTGCCCAAAGATATAGTTTTGCTCATAATGATATAATTGATTTAAATGAAGGATTTTTTCCTAAAATGTTTGATTTTTTTTTTTTTTTTTTGTGTGTGTGTGTGTGTGTGTGTCGACTCACTCGGTGCCAAATGTAAAACCCTTATTAAGCACATATCATATGGGTTCTTTTAGGCTATATATATTGAGCATATTTCTTAGTATATACTAATATATAAGAAAACAAATGAGATACATCTTCTTCTTTGATAAGAAAACTTTTCTATCGTTTTTACCAATTGCATAATTCAAAAGTTTCAAGCCTACAAAATTGAACTTCCTTTAATTCAGCTCTTTTAATTTCCCTTTGAAAATAACGCAAATCAGTTGCGAAAATAGCCTGTTATTATATTGTGTTATTTTACTTTTTTAGCTTTTTACTTTTCACAACATTATTTTTTAAATTTAATCTTTTTATCTTTTACATATATAAATTTTCCTAATCCTACTAAATTACTTTAATTGTTATAATGGCCTTTTCTCTTTACTTTTCTTAAAGTTGATGCTTTCTTTAAACAAAACTATTTACACTTTATGAATGATATAAACTATCAATCTGCTTCTAAATTAGTAAATTCAACTCTGCCTGGAATTTTAACTCTATTAATAATAAATCTAACTTCAAATAAAATATATTAAATTAATAAATATTAAGATTCTATAATTTACAGATTTTTTTTGTGTATAAAAGACTATAAAATAAAATAAAGAAGTAAACAAAAAAAAAAAACTCATGTCTAAATTTAATTTGAACCTATTATCTTTACCAGTAACTTCTTATATATCTATCTCAAGTTTCTAAAATAAGGTCAAAAGATAAAAAAAAAATCCAGAGTTTTCTCTGGTTTTCTCATAAAATGCTAAATGCAACTTTTATAACAATCAAATTTTTGATATCCTGTCAGAATTGTTTACTAAAAAATTACAAGAAAGCACCAGACTTTTTCTTTAATAAAAAAAAAACAAAATTGGCCAGTATCGTATAGTGTCAAAAGAAGATTTAAAATCGTTACTTCACCTTTCGATTTAGCTCTCACAAATAAAATATAATTTACTTTAAACAAAATAAAAACCTGCGTTGTGTACCCATAAGAAACCCAAGTAAAAATGAAGGACAATGATGACAGCGTTGTTACTTTTATGTTACTAAATTACTAAATCATATACCTCAATGTAAACAAATTTTATACCTAAATCTTCCAATACAACTGGACCCTTCAGTACACAGACACCACAAATACATAAACAAGAATAAAAAAAAAAATTTATTTCTTCTTTCAGACGGCACCTGAAAAAGAAAAACTTACCACCTCAACCTTCCTTGGGAATCGTTTATTGACCAGATTTTAAATCCTACTATCTAAGTCACAAGATTTGACTATACAACTTATTTAACTTCAATCTATATATATTCTTTTTTTTTTTTTTTTTTTTTTTCACAATTCCCAATCAGAAGGTTAAAGTCGCTAACTGAAGATGTCCAGTTACGATTTTATTTAATGATTTCATTTGAAAAGAATATTCCTACAACCTTTAATATATGTATATAATCCTTGTCGTTAAACTTTCCCAACCATAAAATTCAATCTATTTTTTTTTTTTTTAATTTTAATTTTAATTTTAATTTTAATTTTAATTTTTTTTTTTTGAAGACAAATCAATACTAGCTACATTTATTCTATATTAAAGCCTTTCTATTAAAAAGTTATAACAGAGTTAACCAGCTCTAACTCAATATGTGTACCTATAAATTCTCATTAACAAATTCATCCTACTCCAGAATAATAAATGTATACTGTCATCACTGTACATCATTGGAGACTTTAATTTTTGCCCAAATATTATCATCTTACATACTTTCTAAACAATTAGATTACCTCCTATAGGTTATCTTTCCTTTCGGCTAAATAACATAAAAATTTCTAACCTAAGAATTCTCTAATGAATTAAAAACCTACTTTCAATAATTAAAAATATGTAGTTAAAAGATGACTTAATCTTTGAAACTCCAAATCACGCGTATTATTATATAATCTAAAATAGTTACAAATACACTACAATAGAATCTATATAAAAAAAAAAACAAAGTCTCTTAAAGTAAAAAAAAATAATATTTATTTAATCATAATATCCTCCACAAGACAGATACATATGAAAATTTGGAAATATATTACGATCTTTTACAATGGCTGATAAACAGCTTTCCCTTCTCTTTTCTTTTAAACAATTCCAACACCATATAAATGTAAAAATCCTAGAGTATTATACATTTTTTTTAGTTAAATACACTCAGTGAATAAATCATAAAAGGGTTAAATAACTTACGAAGACCTTCACAGGTTGTGGCTGTCGGTCCTTTGACGAAACAGGAGTCTGGCTATCAGGACTAAGGGCTTTAGTAACTCAACGCTGGGGCTTGACTTGATACGAACAAGGATTTGTAGGCGACTTGGTGAGTATGCTGAAGAGCGAAGGGCTCCTTCACGCAGTTGATTATCGGCTGGGGCTTTCGGCAACCTAGTGAATATGCTGACCGAAGCAGTGCTCCTTCACGCAGTTGATTATCGGCTGGGGCTTACGGCAACCCAGTGCGAAGGCTACTAACATGCTGACGATGGTTTTAAAGCCGCCCCATCTCCCACCTCAAAAAAAGGTCTTCATTGATGGGGTAGTCGGCTAGGTAATTCCATATAAAATATTACTTGGTGCCCGCTAGGGGTGGCTGGCTTCCACCGGCGAAAAGGAATCTGGATCCCTGAATACTTCCCGTCGACTCCAGACTTCGGGGTTAGCCGAGAAGCTGTACCGGTTAGTGTTCCGCGCACCTGTAGGTTCTCCCGGCACCGTTCATTCTTTTCTTCCTAATAATAGAGGAGAGGACGATTCGATGATGTTGCTTCCTTTCTCACCCCAACCGTTCTGTCAATTTCCACTGGCCGAAGGGGGCCCTCTGTCCCGGAGCCCCCCGAGCCGTAGCTCTTTATGCTCGCTTGGTCTTGCCTCCAATCCCTCTATTTTTTTTCTCAAAAAAAGCGTAGAACTAGATCTCGAGTGTTGCCAACCCGCCTTTCTACAATTATTCGTTGCCCAATGAGAAATAATATAGTCTAAACCCCTCCTAGTCTCGAAATTCGTAACGTGCCCCATTGGTTAGAAGCAGGCCCCTGCTTGGGGCGTATCTAAATTCACCCCACACTGAAGAAAAAAAAAAAACATTTTCTCCGATCCCCCGAGTCGCGGAGGGAAAGGACATATGGCCAATCTCCCAAAATTCCAGTCTTGAACCTTGTTTGAACTCGCCAGATTTTCAGACATACCCTTGTCATAGACACGAATTTATGTCATCCTCAGAAACATAAAGAGTTTAAAGTTACTCCTCTCCACACATGAACTTCGGCCTTTCACAGGCCAGATAGCATTTTTTTGAGTCGTCAACCGCTCAGTTTCCCGGTAAAAGAGAACACACAAAGTGTTTTTCCAGAAAGTTAGAGAGAAGCCTAATAAACAATTACTCAACAACACCTGGAAAAGTCAGTCTACCCCAAAACATCTTGTTTTCCGAGAAGAAGAAAAAAAATGAGAAAATTCTTAAGTGCCGCTACCTACAGCCAAGGCAGGAAAAACTTGAGTTTTTATAAACTTTTAAAAGAGTATATATAAGTTTTTAAATAAAAATTTAAACCGTTCGTGTAACATTTAACTTTTTCTTTTATAATTGATAAATTTTAAATAATATAGTTTTCTGAGAAAAGGGTCTGAAAAATATAGTTTTTGTAAAAATAAACAAGTTTCTGAATAAAGTAAAAAAAAAGGAAACAGTTCCAGTGAAATTTAAATTCTTGTAATAATATAAAAGTTTTGAATAAAAATGAAAATAAAATATTACAAAAGATGAAAATAAAGTATTAAAATTTAAAATATTAGCAAAAATTTAAAATATTAACATTTAAGAAATACAGTTTTTGTAGGAAACCGAAATCCATCTTAACCAGTTCATGAATCTCTTTCGATCTCTTCCACTATTGAATTTTTTTTGTTTCTGGCATATTTCAAATTCGTATAGAGCGTCCTTGTTCAAATCACTTAGCAAACTAAGATTATGTCTAACATAATAAAGTCTTTGCGGAAAATAGCTGAAATATCGCAGAAAATTTATTTTGTCTTCATAAAAGATAATGTGTTGTTGCTTATCATTTCAAAATTTCCCTCTGGATTTAGTTGTTACTTCGTTTCACAGAAATAACTCCATGTGAAAAGTTAGACAAATCTCTAAAGTCTTAATATCTTTCTTAAAAACTTTTCATTTCTAAGGATCTTCCTAGAGGAATACTATACTATTGTCATCGAATATCGGATGTAAAAGGAGAAAGCTTTTTTGTACCTCCTAAATGATTCTTATTACACCCTAGGGGGTAAAGAAAAACTGGCTTGTTACTTTCTCCAGACTACGCCGGAAATTCAAAAGATGTAATAAGACACATATATTGAAGCATTAGGTTACTTTACGAAAAATTTATATATATATATATATATATATATATATGTGTTGAAATGGGAAAAGCGAAATTGAAAACACATGTATTGATTATGCCATTATTGCCATTAAGGCATTATTAGATGCGTAATATTTTATTATTACGCATATAAAATTTTATATTTTTAGATCGATTTATCAAGTAGAATATCTGATGAAATAGCGACATTCTTCGTAAGTATAAAATGAAATTATAAAATTCCTGTTTAAAATTAAGGGGGGAGGGGATTTTAAGAAGTGAAATATAAGCTTATGTGTTAAATATAGTAGACATAATACATCTCAGCTTATCAATAGAGATTTTAAAAGAGTTTCAAGGCTTCCAAATCGCAACCGTGATAAGGGCATAGAGTTTTACATCAAAAGTGTGAAAATATAAATTTTTAGCTTAAAAATAATAATGATAATAACATTCCTTATTCTTTGTTTTGAAACACTGTGGTTCCAAAGTACTTAATTTTAAAAAAGTTACTATTTATAATTCCATAACTAGGACCTACTGATAATTACAATTATCGTGTATTTCTGTTTAAAAAATAACTCCAAGAGGAATATAAGGATAATAAAAAGTGTTTATTGTAATCAGATATCAGTACATTATAATACAGGTTTGTAAAGAGTATTTTAAAATGTAATATGTACAGAATGTGTTTGTAGTTGAAAATAACATTTTTTGATCAACTATTTTTTTTTTTTTTAACAATTTATAAACTTATTAACGATAATTAGATACCCGTTTTATGTATACTCAGAAGCTACTTAATTTTCCCCTTAAAATTTGATGAACTTGGACATAATAATAAATGTAAATCAAAGATTTTTTTAAATACCTTTGTTCGGTTTTGTACAATAATTGAAATTGTGCATCGTTCGTTAATTTATTTACAGTAAACATATACATAGTGTGTCCATAATTAAACGACTTTATTTTAAAGTTGTCTACAGGCGAAACTATTGTTCAGAAAGTTATGAAATTTTGGGTATGATATAATGAAGGAATGAGAATTTGTTTGAGCTAAAAAAAAAACAAAAAAAAAAAAAAACATAATAATAATTCAACATTTCGCCACCAGAGGGCGTTTTCTCAACAAATTAAACATTTAGCATACATTTACAATATATTACAAACATTATTACAACAAAACATATTCAACATGACGGCCGTCATTTTCAGCAACCATCTGGAATTTTAAGATAGCGTGTTCCACAGTTGGCAGCAGTATTTTCAGAAAAATACTAAGAACATATCGTGAAATGCAGTCTTTAAGGTCAAACAAAGTTTTTGGATCATCACGACTTACCATTGTATTACAGTGACTTGTGGATAAAAAGGTGATGAAGTCTAAGTTAAGTAAAGAAACAGTCTTAAAGGTGTAATTTATTGAAAAACGTACTCTGGTGACGAAATATTGAACTATTTTTTTATTCGCTCAAATTCCCATCCTTTCGTTATGCCATACACAAAAGTCATAACTTTCTTAATAAAAGTTTTGACTGTAGACAAATTTAAATCAGGATCGCTTAATATAATGGACACACTGCATATGCGTATAGCATCACCAGAATTCGTAAAATAACTTGAGTTAAAAAGTATTTCATTATATAAAGCTAAATAATAAATTGGTTACACAGGTCTGCGAAATCGTACTTTTCAATTTTTTTCTGCACTACGTTGGGTGTCTATAATGTGTTTTGATGTGCTAAATTCAGAAATGATTGTCTTTTCTTCCTATCACGTAAGGAATTTTCACAAAGTAAGGATAAAGAACGAACGAATTCACCCAGAGCCAAATTCGAAACAATTAATGTATGAAATACATTATAATAGAATATTATTTACACATTATCTTTTAAATGTGTTTCTTTACATCGAAGCTCCTTTTAGAGCTTTTTATCTTGTGCACGGCTTGAGGATCTTGTGGAGGGGGGGATTTTCTATACAGCACCCAACAATAATCTGCTAATGTTATTACTCCATCGTCCCTGATACCCCCTTTACATTTTTTTCATGTCTTGATGAAATAGGTTTCCTTTTTCTTTACTCACATCACCTAGATTTTCTGGGAAATAACTTAGATGGGAGTTGAAAAAGTGGAACTGTAATCTCAATCAATTCCATTTCTTGTCAAAACTGTATGTGATGGAAATTTTTTAATAGATTTTCCTTAAGCAGCATCCAAAAATACCCCAGAAAAACACATTACCTTGAAGGAAAAAAATTCATCGTCGAGCTGTGTAAAAGCTTTTATTTATTAAAGCTTTTTCTTAAGTAACTTTGTAGTATAAAATCAGAGCTCATTTTTGTTTGTACAGTATCCTTCTTGTTCTTGCATGTTAATTAGTAAATATTTATTTTGCATAGTTACAACAATAGCATACAAAAAACGTTAGATGGCCGCACATTTTAATTCGTTTTTTGTGTTGTCAATTTATTAAATGTTTTGTATTATGTAATACTATGTCTTTTATAACATTCACACAATTTTAAAATTTAAATAAAAATTGCTTTATTTTAACTTTGTTATTTTTTAACAAGACAGAAATTAAAATTTTATGTTAAAAATTCATTTTTATATTTAATGAGAAATTATTATGTTTATTTGATACCTATTATTTCCGTTATATTATAATTACAGACCTGCCTTTTTTTCCTGATTCTTCCACCAGAATATTTATATGATAATTTTTACTTAATTAATGATGCAAACATACTATTAAAAGTTCCAAAAGAAAAATATTGGTGGAAGAATCAGCGAAAAAATGTGGTCTGTGACCACCTGTAATTCAATCAATTAATAACGAATTACAATTATAATTACGCCCTTCCCTCGCTACCTTAATCGTAATATGCAAAACTACGCATTCAAACCAAACGATACAGATTTTAGAGCAGGTGTTTGTCACCCATAAGTAATTTAAAATATTTTCGATTCATAGAGATTTCCTGTCTTCAGATTTTAATATATGGTACTCGGATTTATGAATTCTCCGAAGACTGATACAGGGTTCGTACGGGACTTATTTTTTCCCTGAGTCTTATACCACTAATTGTGTAGAACGATTTTCGTTATAAAATTAGTGTATACGATTGAGGTGAATTTTATTGCTTCAGAATACTGGTGTGAGACTCAGGGAAAAAATAAGGGCCGTACGAACCCTGTGATAATATATCCGCATTGTATAATTGAATGAAAAACGAATATAATACGGTTATTCCTAACCTGAATGTATGCCATATCATTTGAGTGAAATACAACCACAACAGTTTCTCCAAGCTTAACCCACGGCGTATGATGTCCGTGATTTCGACGGGCAAAAGAACTTTTTACTTTAAATTTTATTTACACCACGATTTCTAAAATACTATTTTTAACAGATAAGTTATTGAAAATTATTATCCCACTAAATTACATTTCCACTACTAATTGAAAAATGCAATGTTTGATATTTATAAATCCTAACTACTAATTAACACTTTCAGGGGCAGTGGTATATATTTTATACCATCTAATTTCAGTTCCTAACTTCAAAAATTCATCCCAGAAATGTTTTAGAAAATTTTACTTTTTTACCTTAGGCGAAAATATTAATTTATTACTTTTCTTCTAATCTTGTTTACAAATTGTGGTGGCACTTGATTTTAAAAGAAATGAAATTCATTGCCCCTGAAAGGGTTAAACATGTTTTTATTCAAAAATAGTGCTTTTAAAAAATGAGACTATTTGCAACCACAGCCTGATTTAGGCCGGGGCACTCTCTCACCGGAATATTTTTACAATTATTTTTTACTGCATATCATAGAAATTCCACGTTTGGACTAGGAAATTATTTTTATAAAAAATGAACGGTGTAAAACAATCGAATTTACTCATGGTTATTAGACACCAGAATTCTTTTAAAATAGTTTTTAATGAGAATTTTTTGTTTATTATAAGAGGAAAGTATTGCCTAAAAAATAATGGTGTAAGTGTAAATAATGTGTGCCCCGGTCTAAATCAGTCCCTGTTTGCAACCTGTGTATGTAAACACAGAAAATACAAAATAATCTCCCCTTGCATTGAGGGTTAATAGATGTGAGTAAAAATATGCATCTGTTGAAAAAAAAAGTGGCGTGTCTAGGAATTGAGTCCCGTTTTACAAATCGAAGCACTGCAAAATAATTTATTTTTACACAAAAGGTTATTTACTGAGCTACAATCTAAGAAATTTTAGTAAAATTCTGAGAGTAGACCGTTAAATTATACGTGCAGCTCCTCTCTTCTAGAACAATATCCAATAGCTGTATTTGTAACAAATTGCTGTAAAATTCATAGTATTAACCGTTTATTAAAGGGTCGCTTCCCTTCTTTGATAAAACAAAGGCATGAAAACTTTACGGAATTAACTATATTTTTACGGCTAGTGGCTTGAATATATTTTCGCCAATCACTGACCGTAATCTAGTAATGAAATTTGTGTACCTTTCTACATATTCTCTTCCGTTATTGAGACATGTGTCGCAGCGGGTGACCAGCTTACTAAAGCACTGACCTGAAAGATCACGCTTCATGTGTAGGAAGAAATGGTAGTCAGATGCCGACAAACTTAGGCTGCAGGTATGTGTGTGTGTGTGTGGTATAGGGATTAAGGCGAACCGTCTATTCTAAAAACCTACACTTGGATGGGATGCCCTCCGTGAGGGTCTTTCTAAAATATCCTAACCAATATTCGCGCGAACTTTTGAGAAAACTATGGAAAATTCCAAACGGCTTGTCCATCGAGCGCCACCTGGGATCGAACCCGGAATTTCCTGTCTACCAGCTAACAGAGCAGAACATCTCGGTTACGGTTGGGTAGGCTGTAAGGCAAGAACCGAAATCTTGTTAACCGAATTTATGAATTCGCGTTTGAGTTAAACCAGCAGTATTGGGCGGAGTATTATTGTAAAGTAATCTCATTCCTTGGATAAATTAATATTCCTCTCCTTTTCTGTTACTTAAACGCCAATGTTTTTCAGTCTCAGAGTATCGAGCAACATTGATGGTTTTACCTTTAGTAGGAAATTCAACAAGGAGAATCCCTTTAATAACCCAAAACATGCGCACAAGTTTTTTTTTTTTTTTTTTTTTTTTTTTTTTTTTGGGGGGGGGGGAGGGGGGAGGTGTCATATTTCAAAATATTTTCCTTTTAAGAGATCCTGTGTATCATCAGTCTGTCAAATGCTGATTCAAATCTTTAAGTGCTGACGAAACTAAGTTTCGTCAACACTCACTAAGTAAGTGGCTTAGAAATGCCTCTATCTTGTTATTATCACTGTATTTTATCACGGTATAAAACGTCAAAGCACTCTAAGTTGTTTGGTTTAGTGAACATTTGTTAGCAAATTTTCGTACCCAACGGACATTAACGGTACAGATTACCATACAGATAGGACAGTGAAGTTAAAACGCAAACAGGAGCGATAGTAGCACCTCTAAGTCAACAGAGGGAAACTAAGAACTTCCACATGTATTAGGTCTACATGAATAGCATCTTTGATCAAATGATGTTTTTCTATTTCACGAGTAGTTAGTAGCAGGTTAGTATGTGAAGTTTTTCTTTTTCTTCACTTTCTATTATTTTTAAATTCACAAAACCGTACTCAAAACATTCAGAACTATTCTTCTAAGAAATAAAATTTTAATAATGTTTAAAAATATACTTTGAAAAACACATTCATATTCAAGTACAAATAAAGATTACAAACTGTAAATTCTGAAGCAGCATTATGAAATCGTTAAATATTTAACATTGCTTGGTTTAAATAATACAAATTGCTTTAAAAGGAAAAAATATTGTTTGGTTCATGTATGTTTTCAAAACTTATTTCCTTAATATTTAGAATTGCTTTTGACGATCAAGTTTGTAAACAATAACAAAGTTACCAAAAGAAAACATAGATACAATAAAAATAAGACGAACGATTATGTAAGCTGAAGAGCTCTAAAAACTTAAGCCGTTGTCCGTAGGGCCCAGCGTTCCCATTTTTTATAATTTATTCACAAATATTTTTAGCCCCGCTTTGTTTTCACACCAGAAATTTAGTTGATTATTTCTCTTTAATATGTGACAATGATTAAACAAGAAGAAAATCATTTTTTAAAATTTCCGGCATAAAAAAGAGGCGGGGCTAAAACTGTTCGTGAATAAATTATAAAAAATGGGAACACTGGTAGGGCCACTGTAGTCGCATTTTGGTTACCATTGACTATGTGGGAGTGTCTTATCTGTATAATAATCTGTGATTAACAGTAACTCAAGTGGTGGGAAATAATTTCGTGAAAAACTGTTCTTGAAACTTCAAAAATTCTACAGAAGGGTTTCACGCTCATTGCAATCAAAAAATGAACCACAGACAAAATTTTATTGGGGTTGTTTTATTTTTATTTACCTTAATTAATTTGAGTGGTCACGGCAAACTGAAATCACAATACAGATCAACCATAATGACGACTGTGGAATAGCATGTGATAAGGAAAACTACTGCGCACATTCGAAGCTCATTTGTAGAGCTGTGGTGGCGGTAGAACATAACGGAATTTACTTCCACGAACGCCTCGCATATGCACCCAGAAAGAATTGACCATAACTACAAAATTCAGCATGTGCATAGTTTTTGTGTAGGTGAGCAGATGGTCAACATATTACAGTAAAACAGTGCTTTATTAACGAGTAACTATTCTCTTTAATAAATGGTCAAATAAGTCCTAGTCTTTAAAGAAAATAATTCTTGGGGAATGGAATAGATTAAATAGCCGATGTCTCTCTATTGTAGATGATGTTCCTCTCTACTGCTACAAACGCAGCAACTGCTAAATGAGTTCGAAATTATTCCGACACGACTGAAATACAATAACCAATATGTCATCAATGTGTTTGATTTGTGAAATATTTTGAAATCTAGTAAACAATCTGTAGACTTTAACACATCGTACACGTATTTTTAACAATGGTTCAATATATGGCTGAGGGTTCTCCTGCTCGAAACAGAACCTGGCCCGGAAGATACCATAGGCAATTTCACTGGCCACAAAATATCATCGACGTATCTGTAAGTGGTGAGATTTCCGCGTTACACAATTAAAGATTACCGTCTATCTCAGGAGAAGGCTTCAGATACAGTCAAACTAGATTCAATGGCTGCATGCCTTCTCTGTAACGAATGTTAGATTTGCTTACATGCCCTTCTTCTCTCTAACGTATACGGTGGCTATCAGCATCGAGTGAAAAGTGGGATTCGCTACGAAAGATGATATTTATTCAATCGGAAGCTTTCCAGTTTGACAGTGAGCTGCACTATTCCAGAATATACTAAATATGGAAAAGGGATTGTCTTTGCAATGATAAAGGTTGTAGATTCTTTATACAAATCTCTGTTAATCACCTGAGAATGGTATGTCTTCATAGCATGGTATTCTACGAGTTAGCAAATGGCCACAAATTATTGATAGAGTCGTTGTTATCGTGTACGTAGCAACTCTTCTGATTATGCAAGCTTCAAGTGCATGTTTATACCTTCATCGAACCACCATTTCCAACATTAATCAAGTCTGATGTCGCTCAGTTCAGCATGCCGGTTGATCTGTCTCTTTGACCAACTGGCCTCTCTGCGGTCCATAAATCAACTACTCTCAACGTTAAACTAGTGTTCGTAACGACGTCGTGTACGTCTGTGTCAGTGTTGCCAGATTGCGGACTTTTTTATTCAATACCCACCATTAAATTTTAATTGCAACGGCTGGCTAATCACTTCGAAGCTTAATCATCTATTACGTATATCAAATGTCACTTCTCAAAATTATTGGTGAGAGTTGAATAAAAAAAGTCACCAATCTGGCAACACTGGTCTGTGTACGTCTGTAAGCGACGTCATGTGCGTAATAATACACCCATAACTATTCATGCTCGCGTTACATGCTTCTACAATGTCAATAATATGTACGATTGATCGTTTCCATGATTCACGAAGCCACATTTGCATGCCAAGTTTTTCATTGTAACTCAATTCTTTCTGTGTGCATATATATATATATATATATATATATATATATATATATATATATATATATACAGAGCCTGATTAAGGGGGAAGCACACATTATTTATACTTACACCGTTATTTTTTAACAAATACTTTCCTATAATAAACAGAAAATTCTCATTAAAAATTATTTTAAAAGAATTCTGGTGTCTAATAACGGTGAATAAATTGGCTTGTTTTACACCGTTCATTTTTTATAAAAAATATTTCCTCGTCAAAGCGTGGAATTTCTATGACATGAAGTAAAAAATAACTGTAAAAATATTCCAGTGAGAACGGAGATAATGTGTGCTTCCCCCTTAATTAGGCTCTGTATATATATATATATATATATTTGCAAAAGAGTTTACATAGATAGAAAGATTTATTAATTGATTGATGTAGATATCAACAGAATTTAAAAATGCGACATTGTCAGCTTATTACATAATTTAAAGGAAACATTTTATGTATTCAGGGTTTTTTTTTTTTTTTTTTTTTTTTTTTTTTTCTTTAATATTTTTCATTTTTACGATAAAATTAACGCATTTTATTGTGTTTAAAAACGGTAACTGATGAATTTAACATATTTTCTGCATTTACTGCTCTACACATTATTATTTTTTTTTTTTTTTTTTTTTCGTTTTTTTATGATTTAAAATTGTTGTTGTATAATAATTGAAAGCACTTCAATTATTGAGTTTAAGAATTTTATTTATATGTCGGTTTGTACAATCGAATAGTTTGCTACTGTGTAATGTTTTTTCTTTGCACTGTCATCAAGCTTTGTAGCGGAATTCTAAGGTAGTTTACCTGACTGTAATACATATGTTTAATTTTAAAAATATTTGTTCGAGTTACTTAAATGTGACTTCTCATTAATCAATAAGAAAATTCCTAAAACTTTAAATTATTTTGTAATTTTTAACATTAAAATACATATTGTCTGCATAATTTTGTACAATAAAGGGCATTTTAACTTGCATCATTTCACAATGTTTTCAGAAAAGGCTTCCGGTATCCATTAAATGCTTGAATTCACAAGGACTATATATTTTTCAACTTCTCTCGAAATCAGATGTGCAATCAGTGAGAAGAAGGATTTTTTAGAACCGTGAACATTTAATGTTGAAGATATTTAATTAAATCTGAGTTTAACAAAAAAGAACTGGCATTAATGAGATAATTGATTTTTCACGGAGATTAATGTATCCAACTGAATGAGTTCCTTATCAATAGAATGTATAGCTTGTAATATTCACCCGTAAAAAAGGTCTTTTTTTTTTTTTAATCTTTCTTTTAATCTACATCTTAATTTACTGAATTTTTTTTCAATCATTATTTTGATGACTGTGCAAAATAAACAAAGCTTAAGCTATTCAAATTATTATTATTATTATTATTATTATTATTATTATTATTATTATTATCAGTTTCAAAGGTTTTATAATTGAAATAACTGTTTGCTACAAACAAGTAATTTTGATTTAATTATTATTTTAGTAAAAAAAAAAGGTTCTTTCAGTTCAGAGACATTTTTCTAATGCGTAACATATACAAGGTATTTAGCGGTCCCTTAATTATTCACCACTTTTTTCAACTGAAAAATTCAGTAATCGTTTACTGAACACATTGCAAACTATTACCGTAAAAGCCGGCGTACGAGCTTTTAAGAATCACATTTTATAAATGTATAGACGAATACTCTTTGAAGTGATTAGATAAACGTTATAATTAAATTTTAGTGGTGGCTGTTGAATAAAGCGCTGAGTGCGCCCATACGCCGGTTTTTACGGTACGGATGTTTTTATTTAAAAAAAAAAAAAAAAAAGTGGTATTCAATTAGGGGTATGCTAAATGCCCTACATATATAAAATTCAAAACTATATTAATAACATTTTTTTTTTTTTTTTTTTTTTTTTTGTTTCTTTTCTAGTGCCTACCGGCAACAAATGAAAAATTTAAATTGTGAGTAACTCCGAAGTTCAAAGAAGTTGCAAATTTTTATTAACATTTCTGAAATAGTTTTTACCATGAAATAAATCGGTCAACCCATAAAATGTCCTGGTAATTCAAAAAAATTTCATTTTTCAGTTTAATGTTTTACATCTCGATTCTCTGGAAGTAAATTAACAGTTAAAAATGGTACTAAAGAGCTTCCAACATTTCTAATTTTTTTCGTAGCATTATTAGAACTCGCATTTTATTCATACTATTTTTTTTAACCCTTTGATGGTCCTATTTAATTTAACTCTTCTGGTCAGCGTTGAAAATTTTAGCGACTTTTTATTGAATATCCACCACTAAATTTTAACTGTAACGGTTGCCTAATCACGTCAAAAGTTATTCGTCCATTATATATATCAAATATCACTCCTTAAAATTATTGGTGGTAGTTGAATAAAAGAACCTCTAAATTTGGCAACACTATTTAGAGAGTTTTAGAGCGTTAAGGCCGACAAAGGGCTAAAGAGCAATTTTTTTTTTCTTGTTTAATCGTAATTACATATTGACATGAGACAGGGTTCCAACAGACCTGCCTTTTTTCAAGGAATGTTCACCACTATTCTCTAACCATAAATGATATACTTAAAGTTATAAGCCTATTTTATGATAAAAATTGTCATTAAAAGTTCATAGTACGCAATTATACAGACCGCGCGAACAATGCGGAAAAAATTAATCTTAATATATATATATTAAGAAAGGCGGGTACTAACAATGCTGTGGAATAAATTAGAAATATTGCCACCTCTGATACTATAATAAATTCTTTGACGTCTTTAGATCATTTTGAATTTATGTTTTTTAACAGATTGTAATTTTAAAATATGCTGCAAAGTGTGTCATAAAATGTAATTTTCTGTATAATAATAGGAGGAACACAAATAATAAGAGAAAAATGCAAATTAGCTAAATTGTCAATTCTTAAAAATCATGATTAGGAGGAAATATATAAAAGTATAAGCTTCTTCTTTAAATCTTTAAAATACTACAGCTTGTTTAATAGTTTGTTTTCCAAAATATTAATTTTTTTTAATTAATTACTAATTAGCTTCTTAAACATAACATAACAGTATACTGTTTTTATATTACATTTAACTGTTTTTATATTGCATTTAAAATGAAGAAATTAGTAAAGTTTAATTCAGGATATCTTTTGTGTATAAACAGTTAAGAAATATTCACGAATTTGGGAGAGAATATATCAAATATTCGAATATACTTTTCATACACAAATCCAATTAACAATGTATAAGCCTTCTTGATTTATGGAATTCTCTAAAACTCTTTGCGCTTGTTCAAGATTTCGATTATTGAATAAGATTAGATGAATCTAAATTTTTGTATTGAACTAGAAACTAGTCAGATGGAAAGATATCATTTATTTAGCTTGTATTCAAAACCACTTAACTGTAACAATTCTGACATCCGAACAATATTGGGAATTGAGATACAATCTTTAATTATTCCTCTATCCATTACAATAATTAATCTTCTGCTTATTTAACCAAATATTATTAAGAAGAAAACAGAACTTTTGGCATGGACAAACGAAAAAAGTAAAACTCAACAACTTGTTATAAAGAAGGTAAGTTTTGATGAGGATTGACATGTAATAAAAAGAAAAATAAGCATTTTCATTGTATATTGTGTTCTACAAAATGATGAATACTCATTTCATTTTACCTGCATACTTTCAATTGTTATCATAAAAGCTGTTCATGACATTTTAATATTTATTGTTTCGTCTATGTTGAATTCTACTTTTAATAGCTAAATATTTTTATTGATATCTTATGCATTTTTACACCAATTTTAATTTGTTTTCCACTTCTCACACATATGTCTATTGCTAAATAATAGTTAATTTCAGCGATGCATTTAAATTCAAATTATAAGTTCAGCGTTTTCCTATAATATTCTAGACGAATGTGTGGAAAAAAGTTTTCTGAAAAATGTTTATAGCATGGTGCTTATTTTTTTGTGTTTCCAATGGCAATGAAACTGTATAACATGCGCAGAAAGCACTAAAAGGTGCTTTATATATAAATATATATAAATACTTCTTTTTCCGAATATAGATTGAATGTGAATTACTTTGAAGAATATACATTTTCTTCCTTATTTTTATTACTGCTAGTTTATATCTGGACATATAATGTAAACCTGTATCAAGGTTGCTACGGGCCCGCCATTCATATAGTAATTTTTACCTTAATTGATCCTGGAAACACATTACAAGAGTTTACAAAAAAAAAAAAAAAAAAAAAAAAAAAAAAAATCTGGTTCTGAAAAATACAGTTTGTAGTAACTCTGTGTATGCCACGGTTAAAATGAAAAACAAAATAATGAATTACAAAGCAATTCTTTGGCTAAAAATCACGATAAATAAACCAAAATACTTTAAGTTATTTCTATAATCATATTTATCATATGTATGCTTAAAATTCCCTTCAATTTAAATCCGAAAATGGGTGTTTTATCTTTCATCTACATTTTTTTTTCATTCGTTTGCTTGTTTGTTTGTTTATGTAAATTACTTTTAATAAAACCTTTCAGAATGTATCACTAAAACTCTCAAGCTTTTTCCTTTGAATTTAGAGTGATTTAAGCAATACATTTTTTTGTAAATTTCAAAATTTCAAAATTCTTTGGTTTAAAAATATTAAAAGTACACCGAAAGATATAATCTATGAAGTAGATAACTTTTAGCCGATGTCTTAACTGACAATGAAAATAAATATTGAAGCATGCATTAACAAATGCTTCAAATCAAGCGGAAAATAGTTCCGTATCTCCTACCACATTTTATTCAAATTAGCGTTTTGTATTTATATCAGTATATTTAAAATTATAATTGTTAATTACGTAATTACGCAAGTAAAATCATCTAATATCATAATAGTATAAATAAAATTAATAAACTATTGTGTTAAATGTATTTATAGTTATATAACACTTTACTGACTAAATACTCATTAGAGTTTATCAGTAAAAATGATTAGTGGATAAAATATTAGTATTAATACTAGGCTGTAAAAAATATTTATTTTTCCGTATTTGTGGGAAAGAAAAAAATATTGAAGTTTAAAAATATTACGACCAATATTTAAATAATAAACTGTATCATCGTTTCTTGCAATACATTTTTCTGTAACTAAAAAAAAAATTATGAGAGTTCTAAAAGCGTATAAATATTTTTTTATGTTTTACTTCAATAAAATTTAATAAAACAAAATTTTAATCACCTTTATTTTTAAATGTAAACTAATATTATTAACATAATTGCTTTCTATTACTATAACACATTAAATAATAAACGTTAAATATTTATAAAGAATATTACTTTACATATAATCAATTTACACGTAATCTATAAAATAAATCCTGTTTTGGGTTGAAAATACCAAAATTTTTTTTAACATAGAAAGTTATATTATAAAAATAATTCCTTCCAATATTCTTCAGAATCTTGAGATTTTTAATTTAACATTGAAATTCCCCGTTGCGTTTTATTGTATCTACATTAGATTATACAAATAGTTCATTTGAATAATAGAAGACATATTAAGTCTAAAAATGCGTGAAAAGGCTTAAATTTTTACTTTCTCTTAGAGAAATAATTGCTTATGGGTCAAATTTTCGAAATTGAGTTTTTGTTGTATTTACATGTTTTGAAGTCCTCTGAATCCAAAAATCATGTTTTTAGCGGTTGGTCTGTGTGTGTGTCTGTCTGTTATCAGAGTATCTCAAAATCAAATAATAGCAGAAAATCCAAACTTGGTATTCTAAATGTGTATCATATAGGGATGCTACACTAAATTTTTTGTTGAGATCAAGCAAATGGTTCGTGTACAGGGACATCCGAGGGATTTCAAATACATTATGTCTATGGGAAAATCGTTGGTAAGTACAGTGTGACATTTATAAGCTGGCTTAAACAAAATGGAAACAACAAAATTTGCATGCATAAAAGCATGTTTTGAAAAGATTGTTGTATGAAAACCATTCATCATTCGTTTACAGGGCTTCAGAGTATTTGGATATATTGCGGCTATACTTGAATTGTAATTTCTTTGTGTTAGATTTTTTTTTTAAGTAAGACTAAATTTAAGTACACAATATTGTTTATAGTGCATACTGATTATAGACAATATACAGTGCTACCCAAAATTAAGCAAAACGTTCTTTTCTATTGAATGTAATTGATAGAAGTGCTTTGCTACATTTTATTATGTCGACGAACACTGCTCAGGAAGCAAAATTAATTTTTCATGCACACACTGTAAACAAAGTATTTTTTAAATTTTTAATTCTGGTTTTTTGCATAAAATCACATTTTGATGTGCCTTGAGTACGAAAGTCAAATTTTTAGCTGTTGATATGTATGCCTATCTGTTATGAGCATAATTTAAAAACAAATAGCTGCAAGAAATTCAAATTTGCTATTTTGAAGTCCGTATTAGGTTGCCACTTAAGTTTGAAGGCAAATTAATAACAGCTTTGATTTTTTTTTTTTTTTTTTATTGTATGCACTATAATTGAACGGGGGGTTGAGCGGGAGGGTAGTAGCCCCCTTCACGCAGAATTATATGTCAGATAAAACTGTTCCTAAACCTATTTTAGACTATTTTAAAAGTACATTGATTTTATTATCCTACGCAATTGTTCTTAAGACTTAATATGCAATCTATCTTTATAGTATTGAAATGCAGGGTTAAAGAAAATCGTGTGAGTGACACACCAGATTATTTTTTATCTTTATAAATAAATATTATGGCATTGTTGTATTGAAAGAAAATATATCTGCACATAACGATATTATACAGAAGGATTGCTAAAACTTTGGATCATGTTATTTTAGAAAATTACATGTCCAAAACGAAATATTTATTGTTACTATACTTTGAAATTGAAATTTTTCAAGAAAAATAAATTATATATTTCGAAAATATTATTTAATAAAAACTGAAATTTCACTTTGATTTATATATACATGTTGTATAAAATTATTTAAATTTTTAACATAAAATCTGATTCATAAACTATTAAATATGCTTTGTATTTAAACTGAAAGGAAAATACTACAACGTAAATAGAATACCAAAAATTTAAAAGTGAATATTCAGACAGCTGTTTTGGTAACAATAAGCATACCGTCATCAGTGCATGAAGTGCACCAGTTCATGCGGTGCAATTCTGTTTCCAGTTCAGGTGCACTTCAGTTGCGGTTCCAGTTTGGTATGCTCATTGCTAGCTAAATAGCTGTCTGCATTTTCCTTTTCCTTTTTTTTCCTTTGCCATTTTGCACGTTGTAGTCTTTTTATTTTATTTATTTATTAAGCGCCAAGTCTCTTTTTAACTTATTTTTATTTGCTAAATATATAAAAGAACTTTATTGCTTAAAAAGTAAAAGAAAGATCGTTAATTCAGAGATATTAATCAACATTTTTCATGCACCATTAATTCCCCCAGTAGTTTACTCCGGGAAGCTTCATTAATTTATTTCAAAACATTTTCTGATATACTTAAAGCTAATTTTTTTTTATTTAATATAATTTTAATAGATTAATGAAAAGAAAATAATTTTCTGGTGCATTGTTGAGAAACCATTGCCTGCGTAAAATATTTCATAT
The DNA here is from genome assembly GCA_963930645.1 of Salticus scenicus. NCBI lineage: Eukaryota > Metazoa > Arthropoda > Arachnida > Araneae > Salticidae > Salticus > Salticus scenicus. Next base: position 120,790,456 of record OZ005651.1, on the reverse strand, counting down.
GAATTATTCCTCTTTGCTTTTACAAGAAATGAAAAATTAAAGACCTTGCTATTTGAGTACTGATTTCTCAACTGCACTGATCACAAAGACAAGTTAATATGTAAATCATCAGATCTACATTAAAGGCCGCAAATTATAGAAGCAAGAGGAGCATGATAATCTTGTTGGACAACAATTCGCTGTCCAACATACCTCAGTAAATCTTTTTGAAGGCCACTATTGACAGAAAAGCTCTTTTATGATACAAAACGTTCAAGTACATCTGGAGGACTTAATAACAATGGGAACGCAATAAAGTTGAGGTCAAGCAATGCGATGAGGCTATTGTTCCTTAACTTAAGTAGCTTCTGATTAATAATTTTATAATCAGTTTTGGATTCATATCTGACATTCATCAAGATTAGTTTCGATGTCCGAGCGTAAACGAATAATTTTTTTAATTTTTTTATTTCTATCATATTTCGAATATTAACGCTTCTGTTAATGATAGGAAGTAGAAGTGGCATGGTTTATACAATTCCTTCGTTCACGTATATGATTGTTGCAGACATAATCATTAGTTCAAATTAATGAATACATTACAGGCTTTGTCCGCTTCGCTGGTCATTATATTTAAATGAATTTAAAATAATAATAATAATAATAACTGAATCGCTAATCTTTATAAATTAAAAAAGAAAAAAAGAAAAAATTTTATTGAAATCGCTCAAAACCTCGTTTCGGGTGATTGCATATAATTTTGAGTTTTAAGAATTCTCTAAACTATCTTACTGCTGTTGGATGTATATTACCTCCCAATCGCTTCAGGCAGACATTTTTTAAGCATTACCTTGCGCCGCTTATCTTGTATTCGCTTAGGGTTTTAATTTCGTATATGTTTAATTAATTGGAGTAATTTAATTTAAATGGTCAATTCGAAATCCTTGCGCCCAGAAAAAGAATTTGATTAAAACTACAAAATATGTTTTGTTTACGCTATTTTGTTATTTTAAATCAAGATTTTTTATTTGGAAAAAAAAACAGTTTTAATTTTAATAAATTTATAACATCGAAGCATATTTGCAAATTAAACTTAAAAAGGAGACCTTACTTGCTTTTGAATCTTACGGCAATCATCAGAAGCAACTAGAGTCTCCTTTTTAATTCGAAAATCAATTTTGTTACGACAGTACATTTTTTTTTTTTTTTTTTTGGTATTAGCTAATATTAACCAGATTTTTTGTTTAAATTTATTATTTGTTTCATTTATTTGTAAATGAAATTATTTTATTTAAAAAAAAGTAAAATTTCTTTGTTAGAATTGCAAAATAAATCATTCAAAATTATTTTGTTAATCAAAACAAAATGTCTATTAGAAAACATTTACACAAAAATTTTTGTTAATTAAAAAAAAAAAAAAAAAAAAAAAAAAAAATTCTTTCTGAGTGTGGTTTTATTTTACACCTTTTAATGCCTTTCGTGTATTTCTGTGTTCAGATATCCCTGAGCTGAATGTCTAGCATACATACAATCGGCCTTTAATAATACGATTAACTTACGATTTTTATAATGTGTTTTTGTACCAGAATACTAAAATCTTCGCCTAAAATAAAATTATAGTTTAGCATATTTTGTTCTGCAAATTTCTTTTTTTTTTTCCTTTTAAGTAATCTAGATGTGGCTCTTAATAATTTTTCAAGTAATACAGGCATGGATCTTATTATTATAATTTTTTTTTTTTTTTTTTTTTAATCAATATTTTATTCCTTCATATAAAACATCATCGATAAATAATCTCCGTTTCTTTTAAAATTTCTTATATAACTGAAATAAATCATTCTATTAAATTTTAGATCTTAATTGCAATTTTATTTTATTTCCTTTAAATTTAAGCTAATTTACGCATTGTCTTAGACATTTTCAATAAAATCGCCTCTTCATTTGAAAAAAATCTGGTAAATGCTTGGCTCGAAGGATACGCTGTACAATATTTTATCATTAATTCGTTTTCTTTCAAAGCTTTTCTTTATTCATCTGCTGCTAGTCAGCCGGCAATATGATTAGTACAGACTTAATTTATATATTATTATGTTTTTTGTTGTACTATCATATTCTGTTTACGCATGTTAAGAATATAGTTTAACAGAATAGAAAAAGAATTTGGAGCTAGATCGAAAATTTTAAATGAATACATTAACACTCAAAAATGTGATAAAAGAAAAAGCGCTGAATAAATCATTTTCTTTACAAGAAGAGTATACACAATACCGTTCTCTCTATGGAAATAGTCAAATGCTTGGGTTGAAGCGTGGGTTGAAGCATTGTTTTGGCGAAGAAATGGGTCCTTGAACCTGAGTTCCGCCCGTCACCATTTTAAGCGTTTGACATCGAACTTGTAGGTAGGTCTGATGACTACTTTTACCTTTGACTTTCTCTGAAATAAGAAGGATTCGTAAAAAGTTATTTTATCGGAATTTATTAAATGCTCTTAACATTTGCTAAATAATTTAATGTAACTACACGAATAATTATACTATTATGCCTCACTTAAAATCACACAGCTTTATTAACTTTATTTAAAAAAAAAGAAAAGAAAAAAAAAAGGAAAGGAAAGTTAAATGGATAAAAGTTTTAATTTGCTTTTACCATTTCAAATTTAGGCTAAATATCGTATAAACATATCAGGTATTCGTAGGAACTGATCAGATTTCCACTTTTTCCTTACAATGCTGGATGGAGTCGCGTATCAGTATCAGCTTTCTTTCCTAGATTCTTTGCTATGCACATGTTTCTTTTACATTCGTACACTTGGTTACGATTTGAATACTATGCAAAACAAGTTCATTTGTTGTTTGTTCATTTTTATTCCATTTCTTAATCTATTGAAGTTCAAACAGAACTCACATACATATGATATTTGATTGAAAATTCCTGCAGCTGTACATCATATAAAGCTGTTAAACGAAATAATTCAAATAATGAAGTTTTTAAGACATGTAATTTGAATTACTCGGAACATAAATATTTTAAGAGGATTGTAAATATTTTAAAATAAAATATATACTTCTTTGCAATCAGCTCATGGCTGACATTTTAACCAGTATCTGTTAACAATAAATTTATTAAAAGCACAATATTTTCAACAATTTATAAAATTATTAAGTCGAACGCAGCAAATTTTCAAAGTGAAAGAATTAATAAAACGCCTTTTCTCTTAATACATATGCTTATTTTTTTTACTATTTATAGGTTTATCAAATTCTCTTACCTTTTTTATTAATTTTCACTGAAAACAATGAAAAATTTCTTTGTGTAGTTAAAATACTAAGCTAACAGTCAAGAACGGTATAATTCTTCACAAATATTTTATAAAATCATTACAAATTACTGCATAATTAAATAAAAATTTATGTAGCTTCGAAAAAAATTATTTAAATATAAAATGTTCTTAAAAAGAAAAAACATTAAAGTTATCTCAGTTTAAAAAGCAATATGTCTATACTATCAGTATATTTTCCGTTTCCAAAAACATTTTATTTAATTGCTTATAAATATTTGTTAAATACTTTTGAAACTGTATCCAACTAAATAACAATAATGAAAGCTTATGTTTTGGAATATTGATATTGTAAAACAAACATTTCTGTACTATATTTATCAATATATATTATTGTATGAATTACAGATTAATTAGAAAACATGGAATTAAAAGTTGTATATTTTTATTTAGATCGAAAAATGTCCCGGGCCTTGAATCGAACCTCAAAACCCACGGCTCAATGGGCCGATGCGCTATCGCTGAGCTATCCCGGACAACAGCTGACCGACATAATTCGCTCTACATCGATTTCATGGTTGCATTCTGTATTTTAATAGACTTGTTGAAAGCGATATACAACCCATGAAAACCAATCACAATAAAATTATATATATATATATATATATATATATACATATATATATAATATATACAGGGTGCATAGGAAAGTCCCTTTAACCTGAAAATACTTGCGAAAGGAGAGTACTACAGACATGCAAGTGAGGTAACGGTATAGTAAAGCGACTATGCCCGACCTAATGCAAACGACAGCAGCGCCCCTAGTGGAGAAATTTGGAAGTTAGCCATTGCAAATCGAAAACGAAAAGAGATAGAGCAAAATTTCCAATTAGAAAGTTTTAGAGCATCAATTAATTAGTACTAAACGATATTTGGTTTACACGGATAAGATAAATTGGCGCCTGTATACCCAAAAAATAACCAAAATCGATGCACTCCATTTTGTGTAAATATTTGAAAGGAATGGCCAGAGGAAAGAAGAAATATGCACAATTTAATGAATAAATACTATGTACTTATATCAATACATTTTGATAACATCACACGCAAAAACAAAATAGGTAAACTAAACTCTAAGTCTCACAGTGATAAAAATATAATGTTGAGAATGTTCGAAAAATTCGCCATTGCTCACAATACACGTTTGTATTCGTGTGAGTAATTTTGCATGCACATTTCTCAGCATGGAAGGTGTTACACTATTGAAAGCATCTGTAATACGATCACGTAGATCCAGCAGACTTGTATGTGGAGATGCATAAACCTGATCTTTTATGTAACCCCACAGGAAGAAATCCATCGGAGTCAGGTCCGGTGATCGTTGAGGCCATTCAGTACTACTACCATACCCTATAATTTGTTGTCCAAAGCAATCTTTTAGAAAGCTTCGTACTCCAGCTGGCTGGTGTACAGGAGCACCGTCATGTTGGAACCACATGTCCCGTAATGCAGACAGGGGAATATCATCCAAACAGTCGGGTATGATATCCTGTAATAGTTGGAGGTACCTCTGTCCGTTTGATGTGCCTTCGTAGAACACAGGTGCCAGCAAGCGATCCTTCCAGATACCGCCCCACTCATTAATAGACCAGCGCACTTGGTGTTTTGTGGATAGTCCCCACGAGTGATTTTCCAGCGCCCAGTAGTGGGCATTATGTCGGTTTAGTACTCCGGTACGCTGAAACAGTGCCTCGTCCGACCAAACAGTGTTGGACAAAAAATCTGATTTATCTTCAACATTATTTAATGCCCAGTTGCACCAATCACATCGACGCTCATTATCCCGTGGCAACAGTTCTTGCTGCAGAGTGACATGATAGGGATGTGCATGTTGACTATGCAGTATTTGCCATACTCGGGCCCGTGTTAAGCCACAAGCCATGCTGATTTCTCTTGTACTGCTGTGTGGATGGGCTAGTGCATATGCCAAAATACTCTCTGGCGGTATACGCATACCTGCACTCACAGGTCCGCCAGAACGCGGACGACTTTTAGTGCTTCCTGTCTCCATGAGCCGTCGCACTACATTTGTGATGGTAACTGCACTTGGATGTGGCACACCTGGAAAACGAACGGCATACTCCCGGGCAGCATGCGTTGCGTTTCGTTGACATTCGCCATAAATAAGCACCATCTCGCAATATTGAAAGTTAGTGAAGCTTGACATTCTCACACAGCTCCAAAATTCTAAATCCAAACGTTTATTTTTAAGAAATGTATCTTTTGTAGGTTCTCATTCATTTAGGATCATTCAAAATTCCATTTCTTTTGTCACTTTCAAAAAAGAACACATATTTTCTACCCGTCGCTAGGCAACGATTGAAATTGCCACAACACAGAAAATAAAATTTTTAAAATGAAAGCGCTCGCACATTAGGAATAAAATTATCGTCTGCCATCAATAATTTTATGCTATGAGATTATGTTGTTTGTATCAAGCGAGCGCCAACACCTTTTAAACTAAAATTTTAAATGCATTGGAAATTAAAGTTTTCAGACATTACAGTACAGTACAAAGTCACAAACTGCATTTTCACACTGCTACATTTCCGAAATGTGAATATGTAGAGTAGAACAGTCGCGCATAGATTACGGACATTTTTGGGTATACAGGCGCCAATTTATCTTATCCGTGTAAACCAAATATCGTTTCGTACTAATTAATTGATGCTCTAAAACTTTCTAATTGGAAATTTTGCTCTATCTCTTTTCGTTTTCGATTTGCAATGGCTAACTTCCAAATTTTGCCACTAGGGGACGCTGCTGTCGTTTGCATTAGGTAGGGCATAGTCACTTTACTATACCGTTACCTCACTTGCGTGGCTGTAGCACTCTCCGTTCGCAAGCATTTTTAGGTTAAAGGGACTTTCCTATGCACCCTGTATATACACATATATACATACATATATATATATATATATATATATATATATATATATATATATATATATATATATTACGATTTATATGATTAACTTCAACTTTAAATTCCATATTTTATTAATCCAGCTGAAGGGAATTGTATAATTCTGAATCTTATACTATTAAGTGAGCAATATTTGTATATATATTTCACTGTTCTCGAAAACGGTAGCTCGGACAGTCACGAGATTTAACACAAAGGTGCCCCCCGAAGGATCATTGTGCACATCGAAGTCAGAATTTCGAATTTCTGTTTAGTTTTCTTTTAATTAATAAAAATATGAAAATAATAAGCTAATAATAGCAAAAAATTAGCCATTTAAATTTAATCCGTAGTTTAATTGTTGCCAAAAAAAAAAAAAAAAAAAAAAAAAACTACGAGTTTATTGTTTTTTCCAACAGGAAAATAAATACATTTATCTAAATATGAACAATACTACACACTACTGATCGCAGAGCTTCCAAATTTGGCATATAGGTACCTGGGACCCTGCAGGTGTGCACCTCATCGAGATTTTTTCGAATTTCGAATCTGAATTTTTTAAATTAATGTTTTTTCGATTTTAAACATTGGCTTTTATGTTTCATTTTTCATGAATTTATTCTTCGACTGTAATCGTCTGCGTATCTTAGCAACGGCTATATTATGCAATTTATTTTTTATTTAATACATTTATTTGAGGGCGAATCTTCTTTCTCTTTTTAATTTATTATATTTATTGAAAATAAAATGGTAATGCAGTAGAAAAAATTAAATATATTAAATTTAAAATTTAAAAACGTATTTATAACAGTTATGTTTATGTATAATTTTTGTAGTATAACAACAATTATTTTTCATTTGTTAATTTAATTTCTTTAAAAGGTTTTTTTTTTTTTTTTTTTTTTTTTTTTTAATTTATAGTATTTGTCAGGAAATAATGGTAGTATATAGTAGAAAGGATTAAACTGATTGGAATTTATTTGTTTTTTATGTATTTAATTCCTTCTAAAAGAAAATCTACTTTTTATTTTATTTCATTACATTGGTCGGAATCAAATTGTAATACAGTGTAAATAGCATGAGCAATAAAATACTTGGTTCAAAAACTAAAATATGTAATAGACGCTGAGATACAGTTATCTTTAGAATCGTAGTTCTTAAATAATGGCAGACCCACCTATCGTCAATAAATACCATATTGAAATACATAGGAAAGATATTTCTGCAGGCAGTGGGAACCTGCTCCCGATACAGTGCGGGCAGAGAAAGAGCTGCCGTAGTCAGCGAGTACCCGATGCGAGGTCTAGAGCGATTCCAATGTAATTATTTTAGTTTTTATTTATAATGTGATGTGAAAAATAAATAATGATCCAATTCTTTTGCAGATTCATTTAAATATAGTGGCCAGCGAAGCGGGCGTAGCCTGCTAGTAGAGATTAAAAAGTTATTCGAAAAATAGACTGAAAGAGAGACGAGCAATTTACAAAAGAATATCTACGTTACAACGAGATTTTAAACTATTTGCTTGAAACGGGAAAAATGTCTGTTAGCTCTCACTATTTCTTATTTAGGATAAACTATATATTAACAATAAGATTAATTAAAATCACAGAATTTTTTATGTGAAAACATTATAAATAAAACGAGAAACAAGTATGTTTTAGAATAAATAATAAATATAAAAAAATTTAATCTTTTAAACTATTTTTTTCTGGAAGTCCAAGTGCTTTTTACTGTTTTAAAAAAATAATCAATTAAATAGAGCATAACACAAGCTTTGCAACATAAATAGTCTGTTCTATAACTTGTAATGACTGTTCTGTTAAAGTAACTATAAATGTTATTGTTACCAACTATAACTGTTCTATAAAAGTAAATTTGGATACTACAATTTTTATAAAGTATTTTTTTAATAGCTATCAACCAATATCAGTGATTAGTTAAGTGTAAAATTACTGTATGAAAATAGTGGTATCGAAAATTCCCTTTGTGATAACGCTGTCTACAACATTTGTCATACTTAAATTTTGCATTCAACTGAAAAACCCTTCTGAATGTAAATTAGGAATGACTTTGTATTTTTTAGAAATGACAAACATTTTACAAACAAGTTTACACTGCTACTTTTTAAATAATTGTTTATATTTTTTTTATTCGAAATAATTCAGTGAGCTCGAAAAATTGGACTCAAAATAAATCAGTAAGTTATTATTATATTACTGTTATTATTATTATCATTATTTGGTTAAAATGAAGAACACAATGAAATGTTACCATAAACTGTGTGAATTTCCATTTACTAGCTTAATGTTTTCATATAACATACTTAACTTATTAGAAGGTAATCAGCAAAAGAATAAATACATTTTATAACTATGCCTTAGTTGCATAATAGATAGATCATATTTTATTTTATTTTTTATTTGGTGGATTAACTTTGTTTTCCAACACCAAGCAATCCAAAATATGTCTTTAACATCTGTTTTGAAATATGATACACATGAAACTCACGATATTTAAATAAAGTTTTCTACTTACATTTACAATTTTTGTTTCATTTGAGACTAGATATGACCTTCGTACCGTTATTTTTAAATTGATATTTCTATGGATCAAATATTCAAGAAAAAATAATTTCCTTCTTATCTAAATCTATAGAAGAGGTTGAAACATAATCAGGTTGGCTTCCTTAACGTTAGAAACGTTTACAGATAGCATTTCTTATATCACCTTAGAATATTAAGATGCATCTCTTCCTTTCAAATGCATAAATTCGTTAAAGCAAATGTAAAAACAACATAAAAACTTGTATAGTGGATTATATTTTAAATGTCCTACACGTTTTATTTAACCTTGAGTATTTTTTAAAGTATTTTTCATTTATTTAATTCCAAAAGTACTGTTAGGTTGTTGTTTTTCTAGTAAACCTGTTCTTAATTATCTTTTCAATCGTTTAAATAACTTTTAAATATTGCCATCCATGGCATGTACATGTGTGGGATTAAATTAAATTAATTTATTTTAATCATACATTTATGAATGACTTTATTTGGATCTAATAAAAAGTTTATGTGATGCTCTCGAATTGTGATAAACTTCATGAAGAACTGTGAAAAAATATATACTGTCTTCATCTAGAACGAATAAGTAGTCATTTTCTGAATCCCTAAGCTAGAAATATAAATTTACGAGTTATGCGTATAAGGTAAACAAATGAACTTGCTAGATGAAATGATCAAGAATTTCCTGTCTACAATTTTCTAGATAGTGAAATAATATTATGAATATTATAAATCATTTGTGCTGCGAGAAATTCTCACTTGATTTCCTAGAATTGGGTCACAAACCAAAATTCTAGTCACTAAAACTCGCCTCTTGTGTTTGCATTTATTTTCAGAGATTTTTTAAATAAGATTGATCCCACGATAATATAAGAAAACGCTCTAGAATTCTAATAGGGGTTTTTTGAACTCACTAGCAAAGAGAACTAGAATTTATAAGGATGACATAGAAGTATTTTTACTAGAGCCACAATTTAGTTTCTAGATGTCAGTCAAAGAATTTTTTGTTTCATTACGTGTCAGATAAGCCCATAACTGTGATATCATAAAAAAAGCACTAAAAATCAAATAGTAAGAGCATATATATGCATATACAGAGTTGCCAACATTTTAATTTATTCCGGACTATTTTTAGCAGCGCCTTCATTCCATACCACTTTTATTTAAACAGTAATTTTTTCTTATTTTATTGTAGTTATAAATCGGAGAAAAACATTCTAAAAATAAAGTGGTGCGAAATAAAAGCGGAGCTAAAAATGATCCGGAATAAATTAAAATGTTGGCAAATATGGCATAGATATAGCTGAAAAATGTGCTTGTACTAGTATCTTCTTAACTTTTTTAACTACAAGCATGAATCATGCCAAACATACATTTCCTATGTTTGAAATGGTTAGCTCTCTAGCCTTGAGTTTCGAGATGCCAAGTTCGAGATTTGGTTCAGGCACTGATATTCGTAGTGATTCGGAATTCATGGCTAAAGATTCCGGTCTAATCAGTTTGGCCAAATTTAGGAACTTATTTATTCACTGTCTACCATTAAATTTTAATTGTAATGGTCGCCAAATCACTTCGAAGATTAATCGTCTATTACGTATATCAAATATCACTCCTCAAAATTTTTGGTGATTATTGAATAAAAAGTCCTAGATTTGGCAACATTGGGTCTAATGAGCTTTAATGTACCCAAAAAAGACCGTTGAGCGAAAACGCTAAACCAAATATACCGGGTGTCCCATATGTCTGTAGATTTTTAAAAATTCATAAAAATTGGAGGAATTGGTGGAATTGAACGTGGTTTGCGAAAACGTTGTTCTCTTGAAGAGGATTTTTTTTTTTTTTTAAGGGGAAGAAAAAAATCATCGATAGAGGGCGAAGCACGGATGCATATCAAGAAATATGCAAATCAGAGTCCTGTAACTCGCACGGTTTTACGATTAACCCTTTACGGCGCAAGACAATTCGGATCATTTAAATTATACTGTCACCGGAATTCATGAACTGAATTAAACTAAAAGAAATTTTAAATTTCAAGGTTTAAAAAAGCGGCCTATTCTGATATGTTATAAACGTAAATTTTTGCTAAAAAGTTTCTGGGATTAATTTTTGCAGCCGGATCTTAAATTTTGCGTCCTCGCAGCGAGGACAGCGCGCGTTAAGGGGTTAACACAGCTTATTTCTTATTTTGTTTCCTACTTGTGCATGCATAAAGTTTTAATTGCGATACTGACTTTATGAACTAAGGGTTATTGATAAAGACGTTTTCCCTCAGATAAGAACCACCGACGGAAGCTGTAGTTAGCGGTGTTATAGCTCGTTTACAAACTGTCAAATCTGGTGATAGCGGACACATAGAATAGAATTTATACGCCTGCACATATTTGCATGCAAATAAATATAGTTTTCCATAGGAATATGTGACTTGCTCACATATAGCGTCATCTACAGACGAAAATTTTAACTATTATTATTTTTTCTTTACCAAAATCATCACCCTTCGCGAGAATAACTTTTTCGCAAACCGCGTTCAGTTCTACCAATTTCTTCAATTTTTAGGTAAGAACCGCCGACTAAATCTGCAGTTAGCAGTGTTATAACTCGTTTGCGAACTGTAATTTGTGGTGACGATGGACACGTAGAATAGTATTTATATTCCTGTAAACATTTACATGCAAATAAGTACAGCTTTTCATGAAAATGTGTGATCTGGTCACGCACAGCGTCCTCTATCGACAAATAGCTTAATTACTTTTTTTTCCCTTTACCAGAAAAAAAAAAAAAGAAAAGAAAGAAAAAAAGAAAGAAAGAAAAAGAAAGAAAAAAAAGAAATTCCCCTTCACGAGAATGATTTTTTTCAAACTGCGTTCAGTTCTATCAATTCATTCAATAGTTATGAATTTTTAAAATGTCTACAGACTTATGGGATGCCTTGTGTGTGTGTATATATATATAACAAACCGATATAACAACAGTCGTTATTCCATATACATAAAACGTCATGTAATAATGATGAATTTTTAAGATCTAAGGATGAAAATCAAGCTATGTTCTTTGAAAAATTGGACTCTCACGTATCAAAATTTTCTGTATTGTAATCTTTGTCGATAAAAACAGATTTCATGAAAACTGAATAGTTAGTTGATGCGTCCTTACAATCTTGATTAAAATGCATACATAACGAAGCATCTATGAAAAATTTGTGCCTGTCTATAATTTTCACTTAAATGTTAATTTGACATTATTATTAAAATGGCGTACAGAGAAATGAATTCTTTGGAATAGGCAGAAAATAAGAAGATAGCAAAAAATCTTTCTGTATACAATCTACAGCTTTTGTCATTTAAATACCTAAATTCATTTTTGCGAAAATCAAAGAAGACTGAATATTTATAGCAAAATTTAAATGCTACATTGAAAACGCGATAACTTTTGAACTTATGAACTTATTTCAATAAATATTGATATTTGAAAGATTTAAACATGTTCTAAAATTTGTAATTAAATTTGATATTTTGTACAGCAAATGTATTAAGGGGACAAGCTATTTTAAAATAATATAATTCTACAGCTCCTCAAATATTATTTAAATTTTTTTTACAAAATTTTAAATTTTAAATTAATTTTACTTGGGTTTCAAATTTCGGAAATAATTGATCAGTTATAATGCTTCGTGCTATTTTGCTTTCATCCAATACGCTTCAAAAGTTGTGTGAATGTCAACCAGTGTACTTGTCTCAACACTGGGCATTCATTTTGAAACCAAGAAATCATTACATTTATTACGAACTCTTTAAGTTCAGTCGCATGACAGAAATTCATAAAGATTTCAAGTTTTAAACTTTTTTGTTTGTAAATGAAGTTGAATTGAGGTATAAAAAGTTCAATGTACAGTTGTGTTCATTTACATACAAAAGATGCAGTAAAAAAATTAGAGCTTTAAAATAATTTAGAATTAGCGTGGAGCATTTTGAAATTGGTCATTATTTTGTATTATCGTAATTTCCGGTGTATAATCCGCAGCTAAGGTATGTTATTTCTCCACCAAAAAATTTATTTAACAGAAAAATCTATACTCTTTCGAAGAAACAGCTAGGACAAATAGGTGATAATCAGTCAGTGATAATTTGTCAAATAATATTTCTGGTGCAAAACTGACTTATCTGACCTGCGGATTATACACCGGAAATTACGTTATTTTCTCTATAAAATAAGCCTTGTCATCTCAAAAATTACTTTTTATCATTTAAAGCACAAAAAGCTATATGCTCAAAAAGATTTCATGACAGTACTTGATTTGAAAGAAAAAAGAGAGTAGTAAAATAAAAAAGTAAAAGTACTTGATTTGAATGTAGAACAAAAGTAATTAATTTCCACGTCCTTTGTCCCCGTAAGTAGAACATAGTAATTGACGAACTTTCTACTACTATGTATTTAAAGAAAAGCAGAATTTTTTTTCTATGCGGCATTCTCAGAAGTTTTTATTTGACAACGCTGACGTCATTTTGACATCGTGTTAAATGTTTGAAATTTGTGAACAGAAATGCAATCTTTATCTGAATGTGAGATGTAAAGTCGTTTTCTTTGGAAGAAGTATTTAGAATTTCTTCTGAGGTCTGAGCTCAGTGATATTATTATTATTGTAGTGTTACTCAGGGTACTGTTGTTGTCTGTGATATTTCTCTCATAGATATTGTTAAAATGATAAAATTTTAAAGATTTGAAGGTGAAAAACCTAATTTTTAAATACGTAATTATATCCATATAGGATAATTATAAATGTCATTGTATTTCTACTTGTAGCATCAAAAGTGACAAGAAGAGTAATGTCATTCAGACACACATTTACATTATTTGCATAAGCAAAACTGTCAACTTAATCCGGAGGATTGTCAGAACCGCCCCTTTTTCTACCCAACTCAATTTTTAGAGTAATTTTTTAAAAATGTATTTACGATGAATTAAGATGGAAAATACTGTAAAAAAAGACTGGTGTGCAAAAATGAGCGGATACTAACAATCATCCAGATTAGGTTCGCTACTATGCATAAGTGACAAAAGACAGCATGAACACGTATGACAAACTTCACGAAACTACCTGGGCTTAACTCAGTAAAGGTTCTTGCGAAGATTTATAACAGCAGTACAATGTACTAGTTAATTTCATGGAATGTTAACGCGTGCTTCTATACGTCACTTACAATGAAATAACATCATGGATTAGTAAAGCATTAACGAATAAAACGCCGATAAGGTTTTTCATGTTTATTGCCAAAATAGTCGGGTAAAACTACGGCCATTTTCTAAATTTTATACAAGCGCAGGGATGGAACACGGGCGCAGAATTCATACCGGTATCAATATAAGAAATTTTTCTACTCCTTATATCAACGATATTATAGTTAGAAAAATTTCTTAAACAGATTCCGGTATGAATTCTGCGCCCGTGATCCATCCCTGCAAGCGGCAAGAAAATTGATACGTTATTTTCAACAAACGGTTTGCGCTATTATACATCTTTATAGTAAGCACCAAAAATTTCTGGAGACCTTTTGCCGTAGGGTATAAGATTAGACGGTTGTAAAAATTAGAGTACAACTGAAAAATATTTTATCCTTTCTAGCTATCTAAAACTAAGCTCTTCAAAATTTTACACTCCATATCTGATGATGAATTTTTTAGCTTTCGAAAAGTTAATATTTTTTGCGTTGGCAACTCAGGATAAGCTGTAAAAAAGTCAAGTTAAAAATTAGTTATAGATGAAAGAAGAACATCGAAGAACGAATCCAAGAAACAACAATCGGTTGAGCAGTTCAGCTGAATTTATTTATTACTTGAAAGAAGATATTTTGTGCCGTGACCATAGATTACCAGAAAAACTTAATAAATTTTCACAATAACAGAATGGAGTGGGGAGAATGGAGTGGGAGAAACAGCGCCGGGCACAAGACCCAAATAAATCTTCTTAAGCTATGCCATGATCGAAAGTAAGTGCCGTCCAAAACGGGAGCGAGAAATGACAATTCTTTTGGCGTTTAATTATATATTCGCCAAGATCAAAGTTTAAGATGAGCATAGCTGCGGTATGTTATGAATATTCTTATGTATTTTTTTTTCTTTTTTTGAAAAGACGACCAGTAATTCATTAACCGTTGTTAGTGAATATTGGCAGGATTTCGCCAAGTATTTTGGTTCCTGGGAAACAACCAGCTAAGCAAATATTTTATCTAGCTGATGATGCAAATTAGACAACAAGAGTGCACTTGAGTTATATTTCGATATACGATTAAAAGAAGCCAAATTAATTATTATCTGGGTTCACAAAACAAAAGGAAGAAATTAGTCAAAATAATATCATTTACAGAGCGAAAAGAATTTTCATTACGTTAGAATTATTAAAAGCATACTGGGAATGGATCAAAGATTTTGTTTCAGCTACATTGAAAAAGATATGAAAGGAAACATATAAAAATTAGAAAAAGTATATTGAAATTTTATTATTTGTTGGTTAAAATAGTTATATCGTTATATTTAAAATAGTTATTTACGATTAAATAATATAATTTATAATTTTATTTATTAGAGAATTTATCTATCTTTTTTAGAGGAAAAAAATAATTTTATAATATATATGATAATCTACATCACACCATACTTTACATCTTTCCATGTCGAATTACAATATTCTCCGATTGTTGAAACGTGCGGCAATATACAGCATTTGAAATTTTAAAACGAATACCTGATTTTTGCCAAGCTATGTATCATTTTGCTTTTTTTTTTTTTTTTTTACTATTAAATGACAAGTATGAGCATACCTGGTAACTTTTATAATTGATTCCGGAGTACTGTTAGCTCCACCCTTTTTCCTCACCAGTATACTTTGAAAGCATTTTTCTTCTTCTTTAATCGTAATTGCATATTGGAGAAAGTTTCTCTAAAATCTGACTGGTGTGAAAAAAGGGCGGGACTAACAATACTCCGGAATAAATTTGAAATATTACCAGGTATGGTCAGTGTTGCCAGATTAAGAGACTTTTTTTATTTAATAGTCACCATTAATTTTAAGAAGTGATGTTTGATATACATAATAGACGATTAATCGTCGATTACGTATATTAAATATCACTTCTCAAAATTATTGGTGACTGTTGACTAAAAAAGTCGCGCAGTCTGGCAACACTGGGTATGTTATGACTTACAATATAAATGAAATAATTAAAATCTGTTATACAAATAACCATCAAGCATTATTTTAGTTCTGTTCTGTTATCTGGATTTTTTCAGACCCAAGTGCTGCACACTTATAACTCCTGGATTGAAAATTATTATACAAACTTCTATAATCGTATAAAGGGAATCATTAGTAGTTTTTTTTTTTTTTTTTTTTTTTTTTTTCATAACTTTAAATTATTTCTGTAACTTAACATATAATAAAATGAAAACTTTCAAATTCATCGCCACAAAACTTTTGAACATACAATATATTAGATTAACCCTTTGTCGGAGCAATTTAGTTTCAGTCCTCTGGTCGATGTTGGATATTTTTCTTCAGTATCCACCAGTAAATTTTAACTCTAACGTTCGACTAATCACTTCGAAAGTTATTCGCCCATTATGTATATCAAATATCGTTCCTCAAAATTACTGGTGGCACTTGAATAACAAAGTCCCTAAATTTGGCAACAAAGTTTCGAGCGCTATAGACCGTTAGGGTCGGCAAAGGATTAAAATAAAACCTACTCTTAAAAATAATATTTAATGTTGTATGAAAACAAGAAAATTGTATAATAGCTATAAACCTTGTAAATGCAAATTCACATCTGAATAAATGTAGCTTTTTTTTTTTTTTTTTTTTTTTTTTTTTTTTTTTTAAATATAATTTACGTAATTGTTGGAAAAGTAATACGTTTTTTTCAGAATTTTATAGCATGTTTTTCCTCTAATAGTTGTAATTTACTCTGGATATCTGCCAGTTTTCGGACATTCTAAAGAACCTAACCCCATTGTTCTTTTTAGATCTAGTTTAACATTGCCGAAATGTATCTAATAATTAGGACAAATTATTCTGGCAACATATCATTTCTCAAAATGTACCATACGCTAATACGAATCGTAAGCTAACAACTTGCTTCCTGAATGAAACTGAACTTGCAAATATTAACTTTCTCTGATTTTGTCTCTCTTTTTATGCGAATAAGGCATTCTATTGAACTGAATTTGTCTTTCTTCTTTTTATGCATGAATACCATTAACCCCTAAAGAGATGCCTTCCAGCAATAATTCATTGGTAAGGTGCAAACGTTTATTGGTTGTTTTTACTGGTTCAACGTGCCATGTTTTATCATTCTTAAAGAATTCGTTTTGAACCTAATATTTTCTTTGTTTAAGGAACGAACAAATGAATATTTCTATTCAAAGATCATCCGGCCACTACCAGGAAGAAGATCCCTATTTCGTCTAACAGGGAACTTTCCCATGTGTTCACGGTTCCTTTACCCCCTTTGCATAGAAGCCAACATTTTAATTTATTCCGGAGTATTTTTAGCCCCGTCTTTATTTCATACCACTTATTATTTAAGAGTAATTTTTTGTTATTTTATCGAATTTACGTATTGTACATATTTTACTATAATTTAAGTGGTGCGAAATAAAGGCGGAGTTAAAAATACCCCGGAATAAATTAAAATATTGGCATCTATGCCTTTGTTGTGTTAACTGAAATTTATATTTAAGCCTACGTCGAAAAACATACAAATTATTACATAAAGCAATCATTAAATATTATTTCGTCGATTAAAAACAAGCAAGTTTCGCTAACTATATGTCACTCATGGTGTTCTAGATATAAATTTCGCAGTTAATCTTTTGTGATCGAAATGGAGTTTGCGTGCAACGGCAATTAATTCATTAAGAGCGAACGATAAGCTTACAATATTGTGATTTAAATAAATTTCAGTTTCAATGAAAAGTTGTCGGAAAAACTTTATGTTTATGATATGTCTAATCACGCAGTCTAAAATAGTTCTCAAGAGAAAATAGAGCAAATTATAGGCATAGACAATTGTTTATAATAATTTATGAAAATAATTCAATTAATTTGGATGAGATTTATAAAAAAATTAGAAGGGAAATGTATTAATTATAAAGGGTGACACATAATTACTTTTACAAGATTATCTATCCACCGATTAATTTAAAAAGGAATATTTGCGTCTGGTATCAGGGTTGCCAGATTTGGCCTTTTTTTTAATTCAATAGCCACCAATAATTTTTATTTGTAACATTTGACTAATCACTTCGAAGATTGATAGCCTATTATATATATCAAATGCCTCTTCTCAAAATTATTGGTGACTATTGAATAAAAAAAAGGCCAGATCTGGCAACGCTGTCTGGTATTGCATGTATAATCTCAAATAATGACTGCGGAAATAATGTGGCCATTACTAATCTTAAATTTCGACAGCGTAAATGATTAAATAAGATTTATGCAATTATTAAACAATCACTTTTTAAAGAAAATTAAAATACGACTAATTATAAAATATTGATAAATGAAATTAAGTATAAATTATTATATATATATTTAAAAAACTTTTAAATTTGGAATTTAAAAATTATTCTCATAACTTTTTAAACAATCACAATTTTTTTTAATTATTATTATTGCTGGCATATTTAAACTAGTATGTTGTGGCCACCACAAGACTTTCTTCTACACAATTTTACTCAACTTCATAGCAGTACAAATTATTCATTAAATTATTATTTATGAAAGTTATTTTCTATGATAAATGCAGACGATTTTTATCTGACAGAATTATAACATTAAAAGCCGAAAGAAAATCGATTTTTTGCCAAAATCATAAGAAATGAATTTATTTATTTATTTATTTTATTTTTATTTATTTATTTATTGTTAAAAAATTAAAAATATCAATAACTTTATTTTAAGTTATTACAGATCTATGGTTCAACCATTTGTTTTAAAGGTATCGAAGAGATGTTTCGAAAGATATTCATATTGGGTAAATGTACACTCCCCTGTGGGTACATACCCCTAGGGGGGGAAGCGATGCTCCCACACACACAATCCATTTTTTTTCTGGTTTACTACTACTATTATCAATAATTTATATTTTTTTTACAATCACATACTAAAAACAACTCCCATTATATACATTTATACGAAATTTTATCCTATACTGCCATGTTAAAAATTTAGAACAAAAATGGGATCACAGTGCCACTTGTTGAATGATTGATCCCCAAGACTAATCAGCACTAGTTTATGTCAGGATCCAATTAAATACCAAGTTTAGTTAAATTTCGTTCGTTGGTTCGTCAGATACAGCGTCCACAAAATTTGTGATACACACACACAGACAGATATTTTCTAAGTACAGTCAAATAACACAGTCACACGTGTAAATCCATCGAAAACTGGAATTTGAAAATTCTCACGAATCCAATACTTTCTCTATATATACACCCATTGTAGTCAAAATTTGCGCACCAAGAAAGAATTTTCAGAAAGAAGGATTCCCCTCTCGGACTCTAACAGCTGTTCATTAGTCTTCGATGGCGGCGTAACGGCATCTCTATTTAAAATACGTCCCTCTGCAACAGAATAAGTACATAAAAACAAGCTCTGCTTACCAGTATTATACTTCAATGAGAAAGGAGTTCAACTTCTTCTGTTGACATTACGCAATGCGCAATTATGCTGCATTTCTAATTATTTGCATATCTGCCTAACACGTACCTTCATGCCAAGTTTCGTTACGATCCTGCAATTGTTTCTTGGTGCGCAAATTTTTATGGCAAAAAGTGT
The DNA here is from genome assembly GCA_963930645.1 of Salticus scenicus. NCBI lineage: Eukaryota > Metazoa > Arthropoda > Arachnida > Araneae > Salticidae > Salticus > Salticus scenicus. The sequence goes on along the minus strand of OZ005651.1, from coordinate 120,770,840 downwards.
ATATATTAAAAAGGAAAAATAGTCACGCATGTTTAAATAAACACTATTAAAAATCAATGATGCAAATACTTTTCTTTTGTGAACATAACACTATGTTAAAAAACAAAACATATCATTTATGGATTGGCATAACTAATAAAAAACATGCTTTTGACAAGAAAAATAACGTGACATTAATAAATAAGCTCCCTCTGTGTCTGAAGTGTTCTGCTCTCGAAACTGAAAAGGAAAGGTTCGATCGCAAATTGCGCTCTTCGACCTTCCCATTCGAAGTTTTCCGTGACTTCCTCCGAAACTCTCATAAATAATGAATTGGGATCCCTTAGAATAAACCCTACAGAGGGCAATTCCCTCAGGTCTAGGATCCTTGTGTAATTAACGAGCCTTAACTTTAATATCAAAGCTACCAATAAACAAATAAATAACAACTTCAATTAAATTTTTCACTTTCAAAAATTCTAAATTGTTTGCCACAAAGTTATATTGTAATCACTGACACCATATAATAATTTTCTGGAATATTCCTACAATTTTTCTTTACAATTTTTTTCTGAAAACTCAGTGTAGCTGTTGCGCCATGAAATTTTGAATGCACTAACTCCAAATTGAACTTTTCTTCAACCTTTTACCTTTGCACGATTCGTAAAAACCTGTTTATAAGTTCTCGGGCGTTGAATGTAAATGTCGGTTAATTTTTCATAATCGGATTCAAAGAAAAATGTTTAAAGTGAATGTAAACGATACCAACAATACAGTTATGCGTCTAAACGTTACAATAAGGAGGTAATAATGAAATGGATTTTCCAATTAAATTCAAAATATGTTGCACATATTTGGAGCCCACCTTGGATAAACCTAAAATCAACTACGCAATATTCGACAATTCCTTTTTTGTGACTACAGTCCACCATATATCAGTTGCTTATCAATATATACATAATGTAAAGGTCATTTTTAAAGCCTTGTACCAAGACCTAAAACGAAAGAAAGAAATTTGTGTATATCTATTTTTTTCAGTTGCATTTCTCAATTTGAAAATTTGGACTAACTGTCACTTTGAAATAAGTTATTTATACAAAAATGTATGCAAATTCCGTACATAGCAATTAATATTATACTTTAAAAATGTAAATTCCTAAATTCTCCATTTTAAGAATTTTTACTTTATTTCTTTATTCTCACATATGTTATAAATTAGGACAATCTCATATTTCTTGTTTGACTTGTTCTTGATTGGTTTTTTAAATGATTGAACTACCTTAAAAGTGTAATTTCAAGAAAGCTTTGTTCATTGTCAAAAGTGAAAGGAAGCTCCTCAAATACTTTTCTACTCAAATATACCTAACATTTAAGCTTATAACTAGAAGTTGTATGCACACTTAGAGAATCAAAAGTAAATTCCTAACTAAATCTGCTACAAATATTAGTACGATAAATGAAGTCAATACGAATAAAAACAAAACAATTTCTGCTTTTATTTGATATTTTGGTTTTTATTTTGTAATATCTCCATATTAAAATCTCCTAGCCAACTTTTTTCAAAATAATGCCCGAAATAAGACACGAAAGAAAAAAAAATCCACCCTACAAATAGCCGAAGTTCAAATTTCACGATGTTTCTAACTATCAGTTAAACAATTTTTTCTTGTTAAATATCGGTTTTTGGTATTCTCTTGGAAGATATGTACTACAAACGATTAATGAAGATTATTATTTAAAAAAAGTGATATTTAAAATAGTGACTGCTGAGAACCTTGTTTTACATATTATGATCTAAGTATGTTTTATGTTAGCTTTCATTTTAAATGTAATTAAAAAACTGATATTGAAAAATGTAAAAATAAATATAATCGTAGCTTTATTTGTAAATCAAATACAAAAAATATTTAACAGACATTAAATAATATTCTGCAGACAACATTTCATTTTCCAATATCCTAATTTTTTTATGTATGAAATTTATAAGACAGAATACGTTTTTGACTTTATTTAAAATGTTAATGCAAACACTTACAATATGACAAGATTACTGTTTCAAGTAGTTTATAAATAAGTGTCAAAGCAGTTTAGCATTAAATGGTTGAAATTTTTTAATTGTTTCTATTCCTTCACTTTTGGCAATAATGGTTGTAATTTAGTAACTGAGAATAAATGTAGAATGAATAAAGTTTATCAAAAATGATAACTGAAGATTATAAAATAATGGTCATCATTCTTAATCAACTAATCTTACTATCATTTTCTTGCCATGACTCGCAGAGTTTTAGGTACCTTTTTCCACACAGCTGTACATCTGCATCTACAACACGTACTATAAACATAAGAAATAGTGTTCTTCAATTAATGAAAATGTAGTTAAATATTACGCAATTCGGATGTTCCATAAATTTGAGTAACAACATTTTTATCAAAAAAAAAAAAAAAAAAAACCTACTTTATTGCTAAAAATTATAAATGCACTTAAACAATATATTCCGAACCAATTTTTTAACTTTATTTTGCAGTCAAAATAATCATATACTTATGTTTGGTTTAATCTGCAATTATAATTTGTTTTGAAACCACTTAGTATTCGTTTTAGATGTCTTTTCTGTGGAGATAAGATTGGTTAATTGGTAGCATTTGTACATGTTGTATATCTTAACATGAAATATAATCTTACTTATGTAAAAGAACTAATGGCATCAACTTTCTCTATAAATTCTAATACTGTTTGTCACTCTACATTTATTTTTATTAAAGGTGTGTTTACTGAATACTTTTGAAAAGTATCATATTTAATTTGTAACAAGTTTTTGATATTCCTTTTATGATTTATTTACGCTGAGAAATATGATATTTAGCCATAATTTTACCCAAATTTCCGTGTTTGCTGAGCTATGACAACCTACCTGATTTTTGCTTTATTATTACAGTAAAATTTTTATAACTTTTTTTTTTAAACAATGATCAGATGATTCGTTGTCGAAAATAGCATATAAAATAACTACAAATATGCATAATTTATAAATTGTAGAAGGAAACAAACTCTAATAGATTATTTTATCGTAAATAATTGATAAATATAGCATTAGCAAAATACTTTTATATATTAACATATAAGTCAAGAGTAATTTATTCGAAACATTTATTTATTTCCTTTAATGTTTGGAAAGATATTAAATAAAAATTGTTGACATTTTTTTCAAAGCTTCTAAAATTGAAACGTTTAATTTCGATCATTTTAGAATACTGGATACGTTTTATATGAGATTTTAAGGCACACCATTGATGTTTTCAGAACTTTAAAATACAGCACGATCTATTTTATTTATTTTGAATAAATATTGTATTACAATTGATTGTAAGTAAATATTATAAGATTATTAGTAAAAGGAAATTTTAAAATGGACATTTTCGGTTCGTAAGTACAATTTCTCTACTTTTAACCAAAACAACAAAATATTGAAAATTATCGCTGAATGATCTTTGTAATCCTTTACTATAATTTACTCGGGTCTGCCAGTCGTCGAGCGGTTCTGCGCTCAAAGCTGGTACACGTAAGGTGACGGGTTCGATCTCAGGTCGCGCTCTTTGGCCTAGCGGTTTGGAGTTTTCCGTGGTTTTTTCCGAAACTTGCTTAAATACGGGCTAAGAACCCCATGGAAGGTACTCCCCTCAGGCCTAGGACCCTAGAGTAGTCAATCGGCCATATTCCCAAAACACCAAACACTATAATTTACTCAAATAAGGCACTGTTTCTTTTGCATCGGAAAAATAAGATATGAACATTTTAGATAATACATTTTTATTTTTTACAAAACCATTATGTGATTTTTTAAAAAGTTAAATACTTTTAAAATGAAGCCTAAAAGTAATATTATATAATAACATTTTATATTTTTAATATTAAAAGTAATATTTTATATTTATATATTGTAATAACGCTGATAGTTACTTTTATGTTGACACAAAGGAGCTTTTCAAATGTACAAATTCGCAGAAATCTGCCATAAGTCTGTCTTTCAGACTGAAGTGTGTGTGGCCCTGTTTGTAATATATAGATCAATAACTTACCTATACGAATGCGATGAATAAGCCAATAGCGTCCATTATTATTTATCCTGCGAGCTCTTACGTTACTGGTATATTAAACGTCCATTTAATTCGCCTAAAGGTTAATATTCTCAAAGGCCATCTTTGCTTACAAATATATTTAATATATTTTATTCTTGTAACCATTTAATCAACATTATTTCCTTAGAGGGTTTCCTCGGAAAAAAAAAATTTAAGAGAAATGCGTACAATAAATAAATAAATAATTAAACTGCGTTAGTTGTTAATTTTAATTACTTTCATGCATGATTAAGACCACAATAAAAATATCCTTAATTTGAAGGCGCTCGCGTTTGAGACTAACATCATACTACAAAATTATACTGAAATAAGGAATGTAAAATTTTATCCATGTTTTCAAACGATTAAAATATTTAAGAACGATTTTACAGAAAAAAATGCACCACAGCTACAAAAAAGTATTGGGAAAAAGAAAATAAAACAATAAAAAATAAAAAAAATAAACCGATTTTATGAAATTTTGGCAAAAGCAGAATTTAGTTTAGTACGGAGTTTACTATTAGTTTTTTTTTTTTTTTTTTTTCACATTACAACATCGCTTTTAAATTATTCCAGGGATGGAACACGGGCGCAGAATTCATACCACTATCAATGTACGAAAAATTTCTACCTCTTAAATCAACGATATTATAGGTAGAGAAATTTCTTAAACAGATTCCGGTATGAATTCTGCGCCCGTGTTCCATCCCTGTTATTCATTTATATTCTCGATAAATTTTTAATTTCGATAAATGTCCAACCATCATAAAACTGGCTACAACGTTTTAACCGTAGATTGAGACTAATAGTCCTCGTACTAAAAAAAAAAAAAAAAAAAAAAAACTATTTTTCGATAGTAAATTTATTAATAACGAAGAAAATGACGGAGAGGGGAGGGGGGAGAGAAAAAAATATTAATAAAATATAAACATTTTGAACTTCTCACCCTTCCCCCCTCCAAAAGGAAAAAAAAAAAAAAAAACCTTTTTTCGATACTGATTGTTATTGATTTTCTTTTCTTTTCTTTTTCTTTCAAAAAAAAAAAAAAAAAAAAAAAAAAAAAAAAAAAAGCGTTTTTGATGAAATTCTGGCAAAAGCAGAATTTAGTTTAGTATGGAGGACTGTTAGGTTTTTTTTTTTTTTTTTTCTTTCAAATTATAACATCGTTTTCAAATTATTCAATTATATTTTAGATAAATTTTTGATTTCAATAAATGTCCAACTATCGTAAAACTAGTACCGTAAAAATCCGTAGATTGTGACTAATAGTCCTCCGTACTAATAAAAGTAGGTAGTTTAAAAGAAAGAAATAAAATAATATTTAAAATAAATATATCATACATATTCCCCTTTATTTCTATTATTACATTATTGCTATTTTACTTCAGTGTCCCTTGTCGCACTGGAGTTTTTTGAAGCGGTAATTGCATAGCTTTATTTTTATTTTTTTTTATTTTTTATTTTTTAATGAAGTTACGTTTAAACGGAAGTTTCTAGGAGGGCAAGGGGTAGGCGCTACAGTTCAAAGACTCTGCTAGAGTCCTTCTCCAGCTCTCAAATAAATGGTATTTCTTTTGCAAAAGTTTTATTACTGAATATTAATGTTCCGTATAAAAATTATATAAAAATTAATTATTTATGAATAGTGGTGGAAAACGTTACGGGTAATAACAACTCTGCATTAATATTCTTTTTAAAGTAAATTTTAGATATTTCGAATATTGAAATTAGTTAAAATTTTGCAGTTAATGTCATTTTTTCTTTAAATATATCTATTTTTAAAACATTTTAAGTTTAGTGTCAAAGTATACAGATAGGATTTAGACATTTACAGCAACCACATTATTTATATTCTGATGTTGTAAAGGAACTAATCTAAATTCACATCAAAAGTTATAGCGTTGTTTTATATCAAAGAAACTTTTGTCGATGAAATTTTATTGTTCCGGTGAATTTTGGTCAAAAAAGACTTGGCGAAAATACTTTTATTGCCAATTTAGTGTTTGTTTTCTTATCTATCACCCTAAGAGAACCAATTTCAAGCGTCACCGGACTGCCAATGCTTTGAGAAAAATATGTGCCTTATGTGTATGTGCTGCTTAAACAAACAAACAAAATAAAGGTACTCACTCTATAAAAAATATCAGCTTCATTACTATCATTACCATAGAAAAATATTATCAGTTACCTTCTGACTTTTTTATTAATAATAACTAAACTGTCTGGAAATTAGCATGTGATTTATTTTGGTTAGGGTGTAAGGTGCCACTCTACGGTCATTTTTCCATATTAAGGTGCATTAGATCTGGATCTACGACATAAAAGTGCTCCGAACCACTACGATTATACATGCCTGAGGCGGTATTAGAACCCGGCACCTGAGAATTGCAGGCTAGAGCGCTATAAATATATGGAGCAAAAGGATACTGTATTTTTTGGAAGAGGGTCATAATTTACTATATAAACCAACTCCGTTTCAATCTTATTTTTAAAAAGGTATTATTATCTTGACTTTATGGCGCTTTGATTAGTATTTTTTTCCGCACAAAGGTTGAATAAATAGCAACTTATATCCTATTAAAACTAAGGTATTTCAGAGAACATAAGTACATAAATCAATTTACACATTTTGCAAAACCATCCTACATCATGTTTAAACTAGGTTTACTTGAACCTGCTAAAATACTAAATCTCGATGAGCAAATATAAAATATGTTCACATATAATTATATTGAATAATCTACATGATATAACTTTTAATTTTCCTTCTTTGAACATTAAAATTCTTTTCAATCATTTTTTAAAACTAGAGTTTGATATTTTTTTTTTTCAGAATACCAGTAGAATATGAGAGACGTTGAGATTTTCCTGTATAATACTTCCTGTTTAACACTTGTCAGTGGAAAAACAAACAATGTAGTCAAACTACCCAACAATCACTTACCATTCATATAAAAAATTAAATACAATGCATTTTTTAACATGAAAAACTTAAAAAAAATAATAATAATAGCTCCAACATTAGAAAAAAAAAATCAGCAAAGTAAAAAAAAAAAAAAAAAAGAAAAAAGAAAAAGAAGGAAAGAAAAGAAAAGAAAAGAAAAAGAAAAAGAAAAAGAAAAAGAAATAACAAAAATGTTTCGTATGGAAATATAATTAAACACGAAACAACGCAAAGTTTTAAAAGAACACTAAAAATATTCCTGAAAGCCTATCGAAACACATAGAAGGTGAAAGTTATTTATTATCGTATATGTGAGTAGTTTGCGATCGCTTAACCCTTTGCGGCGCAAGACAATTAGGATTATTTAAATTATACTGCCACCGGAATTCATCAACTAAATTAAACTAAAAGAAATTTTAAATTTTAAGGTTAAAAAATCGGCATTTTCTGATAAACGCTTATAAACGTAAATTTTTTGCTAAAAAATTTCCGGTATGAATTTTTGCAGCTGGATCTTAAATTATGCGTCCTCGCAGCGAGGACAGCGCGCGTTAATGGATTAACCCTTTCAAGGGTGGAGTAATTTTATTCATTTAAAATCAACAAGCAGTAGAATTTACGATCAACGTTACAAGAGAAGAAATAAACGATTTTCTCCCTTTAAGTTATAAAAGTAAAATCCTGTAAAGTATTTCCGGGATGAATTTTTGCAGTTGAAAATTAAAATTAGGTGATTCCGTAGTGGCATCACCGCCCCTGGAAAGGTTAAATCGTTAATGTTCATTATTTACGGTAAAAAATGCTAAGAAGTTCCATACTTGAACTATTAGACATGGTGCTAAAGAAATTTGCAGTAAGATTTTTTATAGTTTCTCAGATGAGATCAATAGATCTTTCTGATTAAAGTTAATACCACTTTCTTTAATAGAATAAATAGTAATCGTTTACAGTAGTTGTCTTGTCTTCAACTGAATAATTTGGGAGATTTTTATATAAATAGTGCTATTAAAAAATGTGACCTCCCCGAACCCTGTTTTATGTGGCTAAAAGTCGTTTTATATAACTACAGAATATTGCACTCAAAGTACTTTAATTAATTACCATATTAGCATTCGGACATTAAAATTCTATTATTTTAAAAGATTTTTGATAAAATCAAACTTGATAAGCTCGTCATTATTGCTAAACTAATCTATTTTTACTCATCTAAATCGAATATTTGAAATAATTTGTATAAATAAATAATGACTATTTGTGAGATAAAGATTTTCATAGTTTCAGTTAAACTTTAAGTAGGTACCTATGCTCTGTAAGCCATTTCTAATTTATTCCGTAGCATTATTACAGTTATTTGCAAAAGTTTAAGACCACCCATAGAAAAATCAGATTTAATGAAATTCCGCAAAAATAACATACATATTTTACATATAAAGAACAAAATAGACTGTACATGGTTATTTATTGTAATTAAAGTCAGTATTTTGTAGGACCTCCTTTGTTTTTAATAACTTGTGCAATCCTCTTAGGCATGCTATAAATAAGAGACTTGCAGTAAGCTTTAGAAAGGTCTGTGCACCAGACATGCTTTATTGCTTCAACAAGTGTCGTAGCAGTGGATGGCTGCTTTTCGGCGACTTTATTTTTCACAATACACTACAGATTCTGTATTGGATTCAAATCTGGGCTCTTACCTGGCCAGCCAAGCACTTTTATTTTCTGTGCCCTCAGATGTTTCTTGACAATCTTGACAGTCTTCCCCTTTGACACGGAGACCCATCATACATGAAAATTGAACATTTATGAACACGCATGTGAAGCTTTAACTTCTCACGTAACAAATTAAGGTACCGCTTTCCGTTCATAGTGGTTTTCGGTGGCACAAAATACAGACTAGCAGTACCGGACATAGACATTGCTTCCCATATCATTTAGCTTGGAGGATGTTTCACAGTTTGAATCGTATATCTCTCATCATATCTTTTTCCCCTTGGGTGGCGAACGCTTGTAGCTCGTGTAAAACTGCACACTTGACTCATCTGAAAATAAGACCCTACTCCACTGCTGTACTGTCCAATTCTGATATTGTCTGGCGAAAGACAGTCGTTTATTTTTCATACTTGGTTTCCTTGCAGGTTTATGGGATGATAAACCAAAGTCTTTAGCCAAATGTTTTGAAGTAGTACTCAAACTGGCGTTGGTGTCTTTTGCAGCCATAGAATGTCTAATCGTATTGCAGGACGTTATTGGATCTCGTACGACCATCCTTTATATCACATGATCATCACGTGCACTCGTTTTTCTAGGGCGACCGCTTCTCTTAAGGTCCATATATTTTCCCGAAATTTTAAATTTACTAATAACTTGATGCATATGTCTTGCTCACATTTACCCTCCAACTTATTTGACGTTCAGAAAATCCAATTTTATGCAGGGTCAATATTTCTAACTTTTTTGCAACAGTAAGAAAAAGTTTTTTACCCATTACAATAATTACACAACAGCACTGTCTACAAAATCCAATAAACAACTGGCAGTAAACGTGCCGGCCACCTTTATTTATAGCGCATATAGAATGCGCCTGATGCAATCAGCGCATGAGATGACGCAATAATCTGCGCAAATGATGCAATGTGCTAAAAATGGGTGATTGAAGGACGGGGAGGGGCGGTAATCCCTCTCACACAAAATTATATGTCAAATAAAACTGTTAAGCAACATATTTTAGATTGTTTTAAAAGTATATTGAACTTATCTTTTTAAAGTATATTATCTTACCTTTTTGGTCTTACAAATTAATCTGCAATCTATCTTTACAGTATTGACATGCACGGTAAAAGAAATTCTTGTGAGTGACACACTAGATTATTTTATACATGGTTGGTATATTATATAAGATTTTGATACAAAAATTAATCATAAAATATAAGTATATGAAACTTAGAGAGCTACTGTTAATCATGAAATAATTAGAAAATAACTTTTAAATTATCAAGAGCAGGACATTTTTAAATACACAGAAGTATTTTTGATTATATTTAGATTATTTATTCAGGTGTAGTAAAAAATAAGACAAGAGTTATAACAAACAGAAAAACTTCAAAGGCAATAATAACAGAAACCGTACGCTCTTTAAGATATAAATTGCATTTAAATATGGTGCTAGGATTGATGTATGAAACATTTAAGAGATAATCAATTTAAATAAAATCTACAATAAAATTTCATATAAAATTTAATCAAGGAAAGACTCATCCAACACGCATGTTTTATAAAAAAAATTCCAAAGTCATGAAAAGAAATTAAAAAGAAATTTATTGATAAAAGGAATAAAATTACAACAAAAAAAATTCGTTCACTAAATATCCAATAGTCACAATACACTGATCCCAATCTAAACAAAAAATATTACGAAAGCAAAATGACAACATAAGTAGAATGCATAAATTAATAGAGATTCAAATTTTAGATAAAATTTACTTGTAGAAAGGAGTAATTTTGTGAGCTGGTTGATATTCAAATTTATACTGTGTATCCCGTGTGATTGTAGTTATTCCAAATTCTCAATACATATAGAATCCTTATTGCAGTTTACTCCTTCGCATGTCTCCGGATTAGTTTTAGGAACAAGTTCCATAGCGTCGCCAATTACCCATAGTGAAGCACTAGTGTGACATAAAACGCGCTCAACCTACCAACTAACTGATTACACCTTAATTCTGCATTATATGCATTTTTCTTCAATCTCTCTTTTACAATAAGCTAAATAAGTTGTGTAATTTAACCATACACTCGGTAACAAAAGTATCCGAACACTACCAAAAATTCCTATGTAAAAAAAAGTAGAGTTAATACTGTTTTGTTAAATAAATCCTTGTCGAATCATGTTCTGAGACAGTCAAATAGTCTTATTTACCATTAACTTCAACTCCCAGTTCAAATCAAAAACTTGAAAAGCGTCTAAAGGCAGCGTGCAGCTTTCCAAGAAAATTTAGCAGTCTGATTCTGCCATCTAGCGTCAAAATTTTCATATAATTTTTGATTGGTTATTTTCAGCTAAAAAATCTGAAAATAACAATGCCACTAGATGGTATGTGCAACGCGTCGAAGTTTGCTAAAAAGTTGAACCCTGACTCTATACGCTTTTCAAGTTTTTGTATTCAACAGGTAGTTGAAATTGTTGGTAAATACCGCCGAAAGAACATGATTCGACAAGGATTTATTTAACAAAGCAGTATTAACTCTACATTTTTTATATAGGAATTTTTGCTAGTGTTCGGATACTTTTGTTACCGACTGCATATACCTTCTCAAATCTTTTTTTTTCACCTTCTCACTTTAAAATTTTAAGTATTCGTACGCACATGTTCCCACCAGTGGCCGAGCGGTTCTGCGCTCAAAGCTGGTAGACGAGAATCGCCAGGTTCGACGCTCGTCGACCTAGTCTTTCGGAATTTTCCGTGGTTTTCTCCAAAACTTTCGTAAATACGGGCTAGGATCCCTTAGAAACACTCCTACGGAGGGCACACCACGACAGACCTAGGACTCACGTGTAGTTAGTCTGCCATTAATCCGAAACACCAAACATCATACGCACATGTTTGATTCTTCATTGAAACATAGTGAAGTGAAATAACTGAAACATAAGTGAATACATAAGTGAAACATAGAAATGGGTATATTTAAAGCAAAGGATAGTGTTGAGTCAAAATACATAAACAATATGATTTTTTGTTACATATCTTTGTACCTTTAAAAGTAAATCTGTATCAGCTGTTGCAGAGCTATCAGCATTTCTAATTTACTTCGTAGCATCGTTAGTATCCGCCTTTTTCTTTCACATCAATTTATTTGTAGAGTAATTTTCTTCAATATATAATTACAATTGAACAATAAGGAAAATACTGATCTAAAAAAGTCATATGAAAAAAAAAAAAAAAAAAGTCGAGTACTAACAATGCTTTGGAATAAATTAAAATTGTTCCTTGTACATGCTATATATAGTTAATGAATTAAAAATGCTATACATAGTTGCCAACCACGTTCTGTTTTTTAGATATCAGTATTTTCTTATAAAATTTTCTTATAAGTAGCTTTATTTATTTTTCCCTTATGATTAAATCAGTGTTGCCAGTCTTTGAAACTTTTTTGTTCAGCAGTCACGGATAATTTTGAGAAGTAATATTTGATATACATAATAGATTATTAATCGCGCATTATTTTTATCAAGTGTCACTTCTCGAAATTATCAGTGACTATAGAATAAAAAAGTCGCAAAGTCTGGCAATGCTGGATTAAATAAGAATTTTTCCGGGAAAAAAAAAAAAAAAAATCCGGTATGGTTGGCAGCTATGGTTATTTCATTGTTATATTTAGATTAAAAGTTGAATGTTTTACTTTCTCTTTGTACGGATTTATCATCGTTATTCCCTAAACAAAACTGTTAAATAATTTTTAATAGTTGCTAAATTTTCTGAAATTATTTGTTTAATTTTTCTGAAATGATTAGCATTCTAGAGCTAAAAAACAAACAAATTATTCTCATCTATTTTCAAATCTTAAAAATTGAAAATAGTGTAAGTTACTCAAAGGATACAGGTAATATTTTCCCATCAATGTGTTTTCATCATCAAACTTCCTGTTAAGTGACTTTTTAATCTTTCTTCGCTTCGTGACTTGGAATCAGCAGCCTCCTGATATTTGAACTTTAACCTCGAGTCTAACATAGGTTAAAGCGAACAATCGCATTTTGATTCTTTTAATTATTTATGTAAATAAGCCAGAACTTCGAATTGTGTTATTTAACGAGATAATTTTGACGAAATCTCTAATAAATAGGTCATTACTCACAAAACGACTTCTTGCAATACTTTTTTCTTTGGGGGGGGGGGGGGGTTACATTGAAGAAATGTGTTCAGTAACGAGTCTTTCGTTTACAATCATCTAAAAAAAGTTTAAATTTCTCATAAATAATTAATTTATAGCCTATAAATCGTGATTTATGTTTCTAGCATATTTCTAAAATTTATATTATCAATATTTTCATTATCCTATGTTTTGAAATCTACAAATTTTTATACTTTTTTTTTTCTTTATTTACTGATATTCAACGATTAATTAAAAGAAAATTATTTATTACTAAAAATGTGGCATTCAAAATCTATTATACTAAGTTCCCTGATATTATAGAAAACGGTCTTTAAACAAATTGTTGGAGGTTGGAAAAATATTTTAAAACAATTGTTTCACTTTTATTGTGGAAAAAATTTTAAACTGATTTTTAAACCTTTTATTGGGAATAAAATTCAAATTATTATAATTAAAGGTGAATTTTAAATAATATTTCATAACGTAATAGATGAGAAAATAATGAGTGATAGTATAAATAGTTTTTTAAATAGCGTAGCTACCTACCTTTCCAATTTTTAGATAGCAGTATTTTCTTATAGAAATATTTTATAAGCTTCTGTAGTAGTTTTCTATGATTAATCCTTTGCGGCGCACTATCTTCCAGGGTTGCCAAATTTGGCCTTTTTTTTATTCAATAGTCACCAATAATTTTTATTTGTAACGTTTGGCTAATCACTTCGAAGATTGATAGTTTATTATGTATATCAAATGTCATTTCTCAAAATTATTGGTGATTATTGAATAAAAAAAAAGCCACATCTGGCAACGTTGCTGTCCTCGCTGCGAGGACGCAGTTATTAAGTTCTAACTGCAAAAACTCATCCCGAAATTTTTTTAGCAAAAATTTACTTTTATAACATAGCAGAAAAGATCTTCAATTTCTTTGATTGTAATTTTGTTCTTAAATTCCGGTAACAGTGTAATTTAAATGATCCCAATTACCTTGCGCCGCAAAGGGTTAAATGAGGGGGGAATTTCTTAAAGAAAAATTCCGCTATTTAAAACTTGGAACGGTTCCTTTCTATGAAATAGGAATAAAAAATTATGCAAATGAAATGTAAAACAGTTTCAATTCATTTAATATATTAACACGTTTTAAAGCGTTGCAGATTCTTATTATATCGGCGTTGTAAAAAAACGATTTTCATGTATTACGTCATTAAACAAATTTATTCCAAAGAGAATGCATATATGTTATGCTTAAAATAAATGTAAAAGATAAAATATAAGGTATAGCTTTCTTAGTCAGAATCACCCTTATCTTCTACAGATACAAATAATGATATAACAAAATATATACATGTCACCAAAATCCAATCCTTTGAATATGTATAAACGCAAAAAATATTACCAAATATTCATAAACGCAGAATAAATGTTATATGTAATAGATATATATATTTCGGTCTAATGTGATAGTCTAAAAAAAAAAAAAAAAAATATATATATATATATATATATATATATGAAGTACCTCTTCAAAAAAAAAAAAAAAAAAAAAAAAAAGGAAGAAAGAACATTGAGGTGCCGTTAAACTTTGCCTTCAATTTCTTCAAATTTTTGTTTATATTATCTTAAAATCTAAAAGTTTAGCTGTTTTGAAAGTTAATTAAATCTAAAGGACGAAAAAACAATAAAATTAGCTAATTTTTGTTTGACAACTTTCTACAACATGGTGTCGACAGTTGAAATTTTTTTCCCTGACTCTTTCACCAGTATTCTTCTTTCGGAATTTTTAGTAGTAAGTCTGCATGATTAATTAACTAAAAGATTATTATATAAATATACTGGTGGAAGAATCATGGAAAAAATTTCAACTGTCGATACTCTGTACAAATATCCAGAAACCTATATACCTAAGTACAAGCTGCGTAATTTTGTTTTCTTTTTTTTATTCTGACAACGAATGCAAAGTAAGTGTTTCCAATTTACTAACAAACAAAAACTAAATTAAAAATAGACTGAAAGAAAAAAAAAACATTGCAGTTGGAAGTAATTCTTCCAACTACAGTTTTAAATTGTAAAACATTTATAAACGTATAACTTTATAACTTATAAGCATATTTAAATTTTGCAGATTGAAATTTAAAATTTTTAATATCATTATACAGTGTTCTCAACATTCAGTATTAATTGCCATACATTTTACATAAACGTTAAAATCTACTACGATCATGCATATATCTATAAAAAACATTTTCAATGATTTCTTTAGAATAAACTTATACTCCATCGTGTTATTGTGTATACCTAAAATTATTAGCCAGCCTTGTTAATCGATTTCAATTCTGATACCTATTTTGTTTTGATTTTGTATTCTGTATATGTTACATATTGTATTTAAGATACTTTAAAAATTATATCAAACTCTCCCTCTTTCTCTCTCTCCCCCTGTCTCTTTATATATATACATATCTGCCAACCATCTCATTAATAATCGGAAGACTTTTAGTAACCGCCTTTTTTTTTCACACCAGTCTTTTTTAGAGTAATTTTATGCTTATTTAATCGTAACTACATTTGGCGATAATTACTCTAAAAGTAAAGTTGTGTTGGGAAAAAGGGCGCGTACTAAAAATCTCCTGATTCATAATTAGGATGTTGGCAGGTATGTATGAATATATTAGGGGACCGGAAAATAATGTCGTTTTGAATTAAAATACTGACATCGGAAATTTATCCTGGATAAAATTTAAGATATTCTTAGGTAACTTATAAGATGGTTATTTGTAAAGTACCATGTAAACACTGTTAAACAAAAGTATCCGGTTTCATTTTATTAATTCAAAACGACATTATTTTCCGGTCCCCCTAATATATATACAAAGAAAGACAGAGGGAAAGAAAATGGTTATAATTTAACCTGGATTATAAACAATAGCACTAAAATTACCACCAAATTTGGTATGTTTGTGACGATGCAGGATGTTCTCAAAGAAGTGTTAAAAATGTTTGCTCAAACTTTGTCTACTAGGCGGCGTTTTCCATAGAAAAATAGCAGATTTAACAAATAGAATGCCTTCATTCGAGATAAAAAATTAATCAATATATTTTTCTTTTATGCATTCCGTATGAACTTTTTCTTTAAACAATGCTCCTCCATCTAATGATTTTTTCTTTATTTTATTTTATTTTTTACAGTTGCCTGAGCGCATCTCAAGAAATGTTCATATATCAAATATGTAACAATCCGCTTCTCCGCTTTCGCTGCAAGGTGCTGTTTAAAGTAGAAGTTTAATTGTAACTTCTCTCTCTCTCTCTTTCTTTCAGAGCAGAGTTGCCAAGTTCTATAATTTATTCAAGAGAAATTTTAGATGAACGCCTTTTTTTTCCCCCATACCACATTTTTTTTTTTTTCAATAAAAATATTTTTTTCTCATTTTATCTTAGTTATATAGAATAGAAAATTATTCTATTAATTAGGTAATGTGAAATAAAGGCACCTGTGAGCGTTATTCTCCCAAGTTATAATATTTCAGAACAAAATTTTCTATAGTCAGATTCATATTACAAATGAATATACATTATAATTATACTCTTTATAATCAAAGTATTTATATCTATACTATATTGGTTGCACAAATATGAATATTATGCATATTTTTAAGAAATAAATGACATACAAATTGCGAAAGAAACGCCTACTGGCGGAGTTACAGATTTTCAAATGACGTGAATCTACATCAGAGGTCGCGAACGTGTTAAGGAAATCGGCAAATCTGTCAGAGTTACCATCTTTTATAATTTATTTCGAAATAATGTTATCTCCGCTTTTTTTCATACCACTTTTCTTTTAAGAGTATTTTTTTTTTTTTCTTATTTCATCGTAGTTACAGGGCTGTTAAAGGAGATTTCTTTTTTAAATTCTTTTCGTACCACTATTCCCAAAAAATAATATTTATAATATATTTTCGCAGATTTCCTGCATATATTTATTATAAATTTTATGTTATAGAAATAGTGGTACGATGTTAATAAAAGTAGATCGCTTGTGGCAGTCCTGGTAGTTATATATTGGAGAAAATTATTCTAAAACTACATTAATGTGAAAAAAAAAAAAAAAAAAAGGGTAGTGCTAAAAATACTCCGGAATAAGTTATAAAAGTTAGCAACTCAGTATACATCGTATCTAAATTAGTCTTAATCTTCTTTAAATGCATAATATTACACAAACTAAGGAAAAAAATTTGTTTTTAAAATTCTTCGTCTAAATAAAAGGATTAAAGACAATGACATATTAAGAAATAATTTATCTAAGTAAAACAGAACACTATGCACAGTTTTTGAAAATTTCACTTTTCCATACTTGCCAACCATCTCATTATAAAGCGTAAACTCTTTAATACCCGCCTTTTTTTCACACCAGTCATTTTTTAGAGCAATTTTATTCTTATTTAACCGCAACAACATTTGGAGAGAATTGCTCTAAAAATAAAGTGGTGTGGAAAAAGGGGCGTTTTTTCAAGGGAAGTTAATCAGTTAATGAGCGTTAATGGTTGGCAGGTATGCTTTTCGTAAATATCATCTGAAATTTTAATTAAAATTACATTTTGCTCAGTTAGCGAGGATGTTAAATTACAATTTAATCTACTTGTGTAATTTATAAAAATTCCAGTGGGTGACCAAATTACTAAAATTGCTTTTTTTTTTCGATTATCTAAAAAAATACTAGACGAAATGGCCTGAAACTTCTTACATGCAAAGAACATTTAAAAACTCATTGTTTCCACTATCTGTTTAGTCCAGAGTGCAATTAGGGGACCAACCACAAGTTGAAGAAGAGCGAAAATACTTTGGATCACCCTGTTTCACAAAAAGCTACAAAGGGCTTGTAACTAGAATACATTCATAGTTGCCAACTTGTACGTTTTTTTAACACCACTGTTTCTTTATAAAAAATTTCATCAAGCCTACGTGAAGTAAATCTGTTAAAAAAGATACTAAAAATTTCCGGTGGAAATAAAACGTACAAGTGGACAACTATGTACAGTCGGGAAAAAAAAAACGCAACACTCAACGTAACTTCGTTGCTAATCGATGTAGAAAAATGTAATAGGTATCATTCGACGGGGAATTGTGAGTAGTTTCAGAAAATGAACTGAAAATTTGAATCGGGGGTCGTCTACATATTAAAACGCGCACCAACTTTGATTTTTTCAATGGTAACACCCTATTTTTATTTTATATTTAAATTCCTGGGATCGCGACAACCCGAAAAGTATATTGGTTGTATATTTTACTTATTTTTTCACAGAGTTATAAGCGTTCAAAGTTTGAAGGTGCTAATGTTAACCCCTTAACGCGCGGTGTCCTCGCCACGAGGACGCAAAATTTAAGATCCAGCTGCAAAAATTCATCCCGGAAATATTTTAGCAAAAATTCACGTTTGTAACATATGAGAAAAGGCCATTTTTTTAAACTTTAAAATTTAAAATTTCTTTTAGTTTAATTTAGTTCATGAATTCCGGTGGCAGTATAATTTAAATGTTTCAAATTGTCTTGCGCCGCAAAGGGTTAAATTCATATTTCAAACTTTTATTAATATCTTCACAAAAAATAACTCGATCGATATAATTTTTTTTTTACGAGATACAGTGAAGGAATCCAAACATAATCCATCCTTACTTTTGATTCTGAAAAATATTTTTAATTCTGAAAAATATTAATAAATTCATATTCATAAAAATTATGAATTATGACCTATATTAATTTTTACATAAAATGAATCCTAATGCTGAAAAATATGGGTGTGCAAATTTGCAGCTCATTCCAGTTATTATTTTTCGAGATATAAATAAATCTTTCTTTTGGAGTGGTTTAGGGGGCCGTCTCTTATAAAGTTTTGCATGAGATAACGAATCAAAATCTTAAAAATAACATTCATTTAATTAAAATTCATTTAATTAATCTTAAAAGAAAATTAAACAAAATATTTTATTTTTTATTTACGGGTCAACTTATATAACAACAACGTCAAACACAAAGAAATGAAACAAAAATGATGATTTTTAGACATTAGTGTTAGCATCAAGAATTACTGTTTTCTAAAGAAGACAAGCCCCGCCTTCATCGTTCTTCAAAACAAAACAATAAAGAAAAGAAAAGTAAATGTGACATTGAGAATTTGTGTTAAACCCCTTATTTTATGTTCAAAAAATGTGCACAAATGGTATTTACTTCATCGATTAATTGGTGATAAATTTTGAATCTTTTAAACAAACACTAGAAGAAAAAAAGAACTAAATAGGCGGGGTTTACTGTTTTAAATAGAAAAATATGTTTAATGTGAAATTGTCAAATATGAAAAACGAATGGATTTGGAATGCAAGACAGACTTGTAAAATCGTTTCTTAACTACCGTCATAGTTAAAAAGGCTTAATCATTTGCTTCATATATTGCTTTATATTATTTTATCTATTTACTTATTTATTTATTTTGTAGGGGGACGATTATTATTTTAAGGACACATTAGTCTTTAAAATTTTATTATTATATTTTAACTTTATACATTTTTAAAAACATGCTTTAACTTTTATAAATATATCTTAACACTTTTTGCGACTGCAGGATTTTGTCTTTTTGACAGTAAGGCCCGCCTACGGGCGTTATACTCTCAAGATAACATATTTCAGAACAAATTTTCTGTATTCACATATTACAATTGGATATACATTATAATTATATTCTTTCTAATCAATATATTTCTATCCATAGTATATTTTATGTTGCAAAAATATGAACACTGGGTACACACTAAAGAAATATGTAACACATAAATTACGAAAGAAACGCCCACTGACAGAGTTACAGATTTTCAAATGGCTTGAATCTACGTAAGCAGTCGCGAAAGGGTTAATTAAGAAAATATATTTTCATAGAAATTATAAAACGAATCGTACAGTTCCAAAGAGTTCAACTGACCCAAAACTGGTAAGTGCGATTAAAATTGTTTAATATTTACTTCATGGACGCTTACAATAAGCTATCCGAAAAGATTTAGTTTATGCGTTGTTGTATATATATATATATATATATATATATATTATTTCATTTCGTATATTATGTTACACCTACAAAAGAAAATTTAAGCTTTATTGTTGACCAGTACAGACATAATAGACACTTTTACTGGAAAAATATTGCACTTTTTTCAAAGAGTGTTGTATGGACTAATCGCAAGTGTAACGTATTTAAATAGACCTAAAATTTTAAAAAAAGTACTGAAGTATATAGAAATCTAAAAAAATAAATTCAGGATAATTAAGGAACTGGAAAAGATGCAGCGTTTTTTTTAATTTCTATAATTTTTTTTCCTGAAAGATTTCCGGTGTGAAACATTAAAATTTTTTCTAGTTCTTATAGGATCTTAATTTTATTTTTCTATATTTATAGATAACCCCCTAACACATTTTTGATTATAACTCTATAAATACTAAAGATAAAGTATACAAATAGTATACTTTTCCGCACTGCCAGATTCTCAGAAATTCAAAAATGAAGTCAAAATTGGGTACTGCTATTGAAAAAATCAAAGTTAACGCTCATTTCAATATGTTGATGACCCCTAATTCAAAATATGACGACATATTCAGAAAGTGCTTTTAATTTCCTGTTCAATGATGTCTATTAGATGTTCCTGCGTCAATTAACAACGAAATTACAGCGGGTGTTGCGTTTTTTTTTTCTCCGACTGTACAGTCACCCAAAAAAAAAAACGCCACCCCCCCCACCTAATTTTGCCGTAAATTATCGTAGAAACATGCGATTGGTACCAATCAGTTTGTAATAACGTCTAGTTTATAATGTTATAGTTAGATTTTACTTAGGGGGGCGTCTACATATTAAAACTGACATCAACTTCATTTTTTTCAATGGTAACCCCCATTTTTTATAATTTATTTGAATTCTTTGGATCAAATCATCACGGAAAATGGTATAGTTTATATATTTCGCTCAATTTTTCATAGAGTTATAAGCTGTCAAAGTTTGGGGGTGCTAATGTTAAATGAATGTGACAAACATTAAATCATATCTTCCGAAATAATTATGATATTTAAATTCTGTTTTTTTTATTCGTTAGAATGAAGTAACCCAAACATATTCCATGCAAATTTTTGCTAAAAAAACATTTTTTGAATTATGAAAATTATTAATAAATTCATATTTGAAAAAATTATGAATTATGACCTATGTTAATTTTTGCACGAATAGAACGGGCATCATCAAAAACCTAGGTTTCCAAATTTACAGCTCGTTCCTAAGATTATTTTTTGAGTTACAGTGATATTTCACTTTTCATTCCTGTTAGGGGGCCGTCACTTGTTATAATCTGTATCCTCTATAAGTAAATGTTTGTATATAATTTGACGGAAAACTATTTTAATTTACCTTTATGTTATTTTTATTGTTTCCTAAGCAATATTTCGATGTTTACTATACAAATTGGCATATTTTTGTAACGTTATCACAATGTAGGCGAGGGATTGTGAAAGAATTTCAAAAGAAAAGAAGCCCCCGCCTCTGATTCGCTGAAACACTATTTTAAAAAAAAAGACAAATTTGCATATTCCTATTTGACTCTATATGTGACGCTGGTATATATAAAGCACAATGGTATTTACTACATCGATTATTGAAGACAAAACTTAAATGATTTAATTACAAATATGCAAAATTATTTTGCTTTATATTATAAAGTTTTAGAAAATTTGTGAAAAGGCGTGGCTATTTACATTAAGCCTTGATATGGAAGCTATGTTGCTGTTTTTCGATGCTGCGAAATCTACAAAATATATTTGTGTTAATATACTATACAGATAGAAGAATAATTATATAATATCAACAAATCTTCTTTAATCAATATGTTTATATACATTACTGTATGGAAATGTTTATATATGAATATCGTATTTATTTTTAATGAGAGATATAAACACAAAATACTAAAAAAAAAAGAAGAAAATGTGTTATAAATTTTTATAAATCAAGCAAAATATATATGCATACTTGCCAACCTAACCCGTAACATTGTTAGTTCCCGCCCATGTGTGTACACAATTTAATTTTTAGAGTAATTAACTTCAAATACATTTACGATTAACTCATTGAGCGCCACGCGAATTCTTATGGAAATCCCATTCAGGCCACACGTGCTGCTTAGAAGCGTGTTATGTTTATCGAGTTTCAATAAACCCCATTAGGCCTTAACGATATAATCCTATAAATATCCTATTAAAAAAAAAAAAAAAACATGAAGTAAATTTTAAATAAATTGTCAGTAATTACTTAAAACTATGTAAGTTCCGTAGTTTTATATCATATTTTACACTGCCGGCTGACTTAGCCTAAATGGAAAGATCAGTGTCAGCCACCGATGGCTGACACGGCTCTAAAAAGACTGATGTGAAAAAAATGTACGGAAAGGGGCGGGACCAGTAATCTTCCGGGATAGGTTGACAAGAATGTATATACATAGAGCAATGCCAGAAAATGTTCTTTATTTTTCATGAACCAGATGAATGGTATTTTTTTTCTGAATAGTCTATGTATTAAATATAATGCTGCTTTAAATACCCTTTAAATGAAAAGTTTTATTACATAAAGTAATTTTCTGGCACTCTACAGCTCCCAAATGACACACAATACAAACCCCCGCCTTTTTCCAGTGTTTAAAGGGTATTAACGTTTAATATGCTTTATATTCGTTTTGATCTTTCTTTCTCCTCCTTATCTTCTTCTTTTTTCCTTAAAAAAAAAAAAAAAAGAGTTATGTAACATTTTGACCTTTTCAAGTGAAGATTTAGATTAAGGGTAGTCAGCCTTTCTACACCCACCGTCCACTTCGGTATCTGTGTTAAAGTGTAGAATTTTAGAACATCCCATTAAGTAGTAGGATTTATTAT
The DNA here is from genome assembly GCA_963930645.1 of Salticus scenicus. Taxonomy (NCBI): domain Eukaryota; kingdom Metazoa; phylum Arthropoda; class Arachnida; order Araneae; family Salticidae; genus Salticus; species Salticus scenicus. The sequence goes on along the minus strand of OZ005651.1, from coordinate 120,747,991 downwards.
TTTACATATTAATTTGTTACACATTATAAAATATAAAAGCAAAAGAATATCGTGGAGATTTATGTAAAAGTTTTTAATAATGTCATGAAAAAAAAAAATAATAATAATTAATTAAAAAAATAAATAAATAAAAATAAAAAAATCTGTTTTAATATTTTAAAAAAGTCAATTAAAGAAAATGAAAGTACTGCAGTATCAGAACAAACTCCCATTGTCACTGTGAAACGGCCGTGGGAACCAGGTTGAGTGCCGCCGTTTCAGACAATTATACGGCAGCTTGAGTTAAAATAATTTTGAATTTTCAAACAAATTTAAAACCATTCATCTTTTTTTTTTTTGATAGATATTTTAATATCTATTCAAGCTATTTAATTTTTTTCGTATGAAGTGAACTATCTGATGTTTAATCAATAGAAACCAATAAAAATCTTTTAATTCATAAACTAACTCAGAAAGTTCTGTGAATTAGTCATTTTTTTTTATTTTATAATTAACATTTCTGAAATTTTTTTCCGGTGTAAAACTTAATAAATATTGTATACTTGGTGGTAGATCGTGATTTATATTTTCTAAATTTATAGACGGACCCCTAATACATTTTCACGTGTAACTCTATATAAAATTGATTTAAGGTATATAAATAGGTATGTTTTTCGAGTCGCCTTGATCTCAGAAATCGGAATATGAAGTCAGAAATAGGGGTTGCCATTGAAGAAAATGAAGTTAATGCCAGTTTTAATATGTAGACGACCCCTTAGGCAAAATTTAACTATACCGTTATAAACTAGACGTTATTACAAATCGATCAGTACCAGTTAAATGTTTCTACGATAATTTACGGCGAAATTAGGTGGGGGGGTGGCGTTTTTTTTTTGGGTGACTGTACATTGTCGCACATACTATATTCAATATTTGTACGTTTTGGTGCGGGAATTGCGCAATTATTTAGGCAGATATAATTTTTCTTTTCAAAAATCACTAATTTTTTTTTTTTTTTTTTTTTTTTTTTTTTGACAAGTTTTTTCCTTATAACTAGAACGGATTTCCATAAAATTTTTAAAAAATTGCTGAAAATTTGGCAAAACATCAGAGAAACATTATTCTGAAACATAAAATTGACACATGTAATATTCGTTTAGATATGAGTATTTTTAGTAAATATTATTTTACTGCGCATGCTTGAAAAATAGAAAAACATTTACGCATAGGTTGAAAGCTAGATATATTGAGCAACTTTTACCAAAAGCTCATTTGAATAGAATAAAAATTAAGCAAATTCTCGCGAAAAGAACGAGCTAGATTTTAGGTATTTTCTAGAGTTGAAATTTCATAAGGGGCTTTTCACATGATGCGTATTTGATTTGAAGATCTAATTATTTCAACATGGTTGCAAAAGTTCTTTATGGGGAAAAATTCCTTATGAACTCGCAAATCTTAGTAAATAAATAAAAATATGTTAGAGTTACAACCCTATAAGCATACTTGCCAACATCCTAATTAATATTCCGTATTGTTGTTAATAACGCCCTTTTTTTCACACCAATATATTTTTAGAGTAATATTCTCCAAATGCAATTACGATTAAATAAGAAGAAAAATACTCTAAAAAGATACTGGTGTGAAAAAGAAGGCGAGACTAGCAATAATACGAAATATTAATTAGTATGTTGGCAAGTATGTATAAGGTATTATTTTTCACAAATAGAAACTTTTGAAACTGTTTGAAATAAGTAGATCTTCAGATTAAATACGCAACATGTGAAAAACCCCTTATGGATTTCCAGTATGGAAAATACCTAAAATCTAGGTCGTTCTTTTGCCGACAATTTGCTTAATTTTTACTCTATTCAAATGAACTTTTGACAAAAGTTGCTCAATATATTTTGCTTTCAACCTATGCAGTAAAAATTTTCTATCTTTTGCGCATGCGCATGTGCAGTAAAATAATATTTACTAGAAATGCTCATATCTCAACGAATATTACATATGTGAATTTTATGTTTCGAAATAATGTTTCTCTAAGGTTTTGTCAATTTTTCAGCAAGTTTTGGAAAATTTTATGCCACTCCGTTCTAGTTATAAGCAAAAAACTTGCCAAAAAAAAAAAAAAAAATTACATCAGCCTAAATAATTGCGCAATTCCCGCACCAAAACATCCAATAATTGTACATAGTATGTGCAACAATGTATTAAAGTTACAAGTTATTTGTAGCTTTTTCTGATACATGATGATCAAAAGTATTTTCGCTCTTCTTCAATTTGTGGTTTATCCCCTAATTGCACTCTGGACTAAATTGATAGTGGAAAATTTGAATTTTTAAATATTCTTTGCATGTATGAACTTTCAGGTCATTTCGTCTAGTTTAAAAATTAACATTAATAACAGATTAAAAAAATATAAGACATACATAATTTCAGTGGCAACCCCCCTCCCCCCCCCCCCAAAAAAAAAAAAAAAAAAAAAAAAAGTCCTCAGAAGATATTTAATAGTTAAAATAATCCTTCCCACTCCTAAAAATCAAATTTATAGCCATAAAACCACCGAAAAATGATAAAAAATTGGGGACCGTTCCTAAAAAACGGAGGTGATTTTACATAAGAATATGCTGAAATGATGTCAGAAGCAATTTTCATGCCGAGCAGTGTAATTTGAACACCCACTGTACTTATGCATATTAAAGCATAGATGCCAACATTTTAATTTATTCCGAAGTGTTTTTAGCCCCGCCTTTATTTTGCACCGCTTTATTTATAGAAAAATTTCTCCAATACATAACTTCGATAAAATAAGTTAAAATTACTCTTAAAAAATAAGAGGCACGAAATAAAGGTGGGGCTATAACTACTCCGGAATAAATTAAATTGTTGGCGTCTATGATAAATGCACTTATGAATAGCTAAAATTGTTACACAACAATTATATCGAACGAATTTATTTAATGTATGAACATTAATGTAGAATAACAATAAGCATATATAATTTAGTACTGTGTTGTGGAAATTTCTACTTGTTAAAAAGAAAAAGAACTTTCTCTGAAATTCAAACAAAATCCAATTTAAAAAATGGAATAATTTCCTGTAAAATTTTGAAAGACTTGATTTCAGAAAGTACCATTTTCTTGAGTGACATCTGAACCTTAAAATCTTTCTCAGCTTCTTTGTTGACTGAATGTTATTCTTATATTGTTCTCACAGTACAGAATAGAATTCAATTATAGATCATTTCTCAAAAGTCCTTTTCCGGCAATTACAATTTGCAGTATACAAATCAATTCATTAATCGAATCTATAACCTTAATCAAAACATTCTGATATAATTCTGAAAACAATTCTATAGTCAAATACAACAATGGAATAGTTTATTCGTTTTCCCACGTAAATGAAAAGTTAGAAACCATAACAAAAGTAATACATGTCCTTTCGCAAAATGTTCTGATTCAAAAAATTATTATTTGAAAAATGCTTGGTTTTATTAAGTTTTATAATTTATTTATATAGAAAAACAAATCTGTTCAGTTGTGAGAAGAATTTTTATTTGATTCTCATGATTTTATGCGTTTGGAATAATGGTGTTTGTTTTCAAACTATAGAATATCTACTGACAAAAATTTATTGTTTCGGAAAATAATACCATTTATTTAATTTCTTTATAAATAGAAATGGATTATTGCTTTAAATAAATTCGTTTTATTATTGCTAATTCGTTAAACGGAAGTACATAGATTTCTGAGAAACCAGCATTTGAATACATTTTTATGTATACATATGTATGAAAGGACAAAAGCAACATCTGTAATTTCCGGTTTATTATGTGCATATAAGAAAATTCATTTTTTACATAATAAATTTTAATTAACAGAAAAATGCATATTTGCATCAAGTACAGTCGGTAACAAAAGTATCCGAACACTAGCAAAAATTCCTATGTAAAAAAAAAAAAAAAAAAAAAAAAAAAAAAAAAAAAAATAGAGTTAATACTGTTTTGTTAAATAAATCCTTGTCGAATCATGCTCTTAGTCAGTCTAAGAACATGATTCGACTAGGATTTATTTAACAAAACAGTATTAACTCTACTTTTTTTACATAGGAATTTTCGCTAGTGTTCGGATACTTTTGTTACCGACTGTACATTACACTTCTTTAAATAAAATGTGGTATTAAATGAATCAATGAATGTAACTGATGTGCGAATTATTGAAAATAACCAATGCTTAATTGTAGTTTATTGCTCATTTATAGAAGACAATTTTGTTATTTTTCACGTAAAATTAAAAATAACGTGATTTCACATTACTGGAATACAGTGTTGTCAGATCTGACGGATTTTTTATTCAGTTATCACCAATAATTTTGAGAAGTGATATTGGATATACATAATAGACTAACATTCTTTAAAGTGATTACGCAAGCGTTACAATTAAAAATTATTGGTGATTATTAAATAAAAAGTCTGCTAGATCAGTTAACACTGTTGGAATATCATATCAGCAACGTACGCAAATTTCAATTAATTATATCTGGAGGTGACAAGTTATTAACAACTAAAAATATATTCTGTACCCCTATTTAGGAATAGTAATTTTTATTCTATTTAATCGCAGATGTTTATTACAAGGGAATATTTTTAAATAATTCCGTTTTGAGAGTTACCGACAATCGGTAATAACGTAGCACCTCTGATTATAACTGATTGCTTATGGTTAATTGAATTCAATCAAACAATAATTACCTAGTTGAGTTTTTTCTACGAGTTATGATTAATTGTACCTTCAGAATGTTGCGGAGACAATATTTCAATAATGGAAAATAAATTAATAGGGATAGTTCTGAAGCAGGTTACAGAGATATAGTCATTCTATGCTTTTTCATTCATTGACGTCCCCTAAACCATTTACCCAAGTTTGTAAAAATGGAAAAATGGATATTTTATCCGAATCATTACGCCATATCACTTAATAAAATAATACCTCTACTTTGTGTCTAGCCAGATTATGCTTAAAATTCTGTTCTATAATAAATTTTCCCAAGACAAAATTCATATTGATTTATATGTTGATGAGTGAAAAATAATATTTATTTATTTGTTTATTTCATCTCATCTCCACGTTTAACTTTTTTTTTTTTTTTTTAATTATCATTATTACTTTTAAATACAATATAAGAGTAAATTGCTTTGCAATTGCACATCCAAAATCCTGTGCTTAGATAAATTGAATTTACTTTATTTTTAAAAAAAATTCCGGAAAAACTTGGGATTTGAATAAACATTGATTAAAATCAAAATGACTATTAAAATCATAATAATTTCCATATGGCTTACATATGTAATCCTTATTTAAATTAAACTTTAATGACATAATTATATTTCAAATTCATAAAATTTTATTTTAAATTACATATTTTTTGAAAATAACCACTGTAAACTTAAAAGTTTAATTTGTTTAAAATTCCATTAAAAATGAAGCCATAAAAACTATATATTGTATAAATTCATTTGCATTTATCGAAGTTAAATACATCCTAATCAATAATAACGTAAGAATAAAAATAATAATACAATATATATACAGGGTGTTCCAAAATTCCCCCCCCCTCTCCTAACTCGAAAATGAATCAGAATTTTGAAAAATGGCGAAACACATATTTAATGAATTCGAGAGGGACCTCTTTTGGTGAAAAAAATTTGGGCCCGGGGGGGCTAGGGAGGGCAACTTTGAAATTTCAAACAGGAAGGTAAGTCTTGTGATACATCCCTGGAAATATCTCTTCCAGACAATGAATTTGATATAAATAGTTTTGCCCTACGATGATTATTAAAGGAGATACATGAGTTTTCAGACTTCTGAAATGTGGAGTTTATATTTATGTATCCCCTTTAACAACCAGTTCAGGACAAAATTATTTATACCAAATTCATTGTCTTGAAGAGACGTTTCCAGGGATGTATCACAAGAAATACTTTACTGTTTTAGCGCCACTCCTACAACGCCCTTGCCCGGGCCCAAACATTTTTGGGCAAAGTATGTCTTGTGATACATCCCTGGAAACGTCTCTTCATGACAATGAATCTAATATAAATAGTTTTGTCCTGCAGTGATTATTAAAGGGGATACATAAGTATAAAATCCATATTTCAAAAGTCTAAACACTCATTTATCTCCTTTAATAATCATCGTAGGGCGAAACTATTTATATCAAATTCATTGTCTTGAAGAGACGTTTCCAGGGATGTATCACAAGACATACCTTCCTATTTGAAATTTTAAAGTTGCCCTCCCTAGCAGCCCCCCTAGCCCTCCCGGGCCCAAACTTTTCCCAACAAAAGAGGTCCCTCTCGAATTCATTAAATATGTGTTTCGCCATTTTTCAAATTTTCGACTCATTTTCGAGTTAGGAGGGAGGTGTTGGACTTTTGGAACACCCTGTATATATATATATATATATGAGTTATTTTTATTATTAGTCTTAAATTATATTTTAATGCCTCCAAAGTGCGCTTTTTAAGAGGGGTCTAATGTGTCTAATCAATTTCATTTCATTAAGGGAGAATAATTTAACTCTATATTATATAGGGTCAGACAAATGTCCTTGACATATTTTAAACTGTTATTTAAGTAATATTTAAGTATATTTAAGTAACTGTTATTTAAGTACTGTTATTCAAGTACTTGATGTACGAGAGTGTGGTTTGTATTACAACGCTTCTTATGATAAAAAGTTTTGTTTAAAGAAATAAAAGGTTAGTTCCAAATTCTGCTCACTGGTGGCGTTGTACCTTAAAAAAATAAGAAAATGTAAAAAAATGCAAGGAAAGCAATTAAAAGCATTTATTATTTTAAAACCCCTACGATATTTAAATATGCGTGCCTTTATGATTTGAACTACATCCAAACAGCAATCCAATTAAATCCACGTGTTCGCTAGCATTCATTGTGGAAGTGACTGAATTACATGTGTTATACTCGTGTCTTTAATACCACCTACAGGGGAAGCATTTGTCTTTCACATTGTCCCTCAATCCAAAATTTAAGAGGGGGACCAAGACGAGCATAGCAAAAGTACAAGAAAACCTTTACAAATAAAGCATAGCATTGATAATTCAATAAATAAAATAATAAAACAAGTAATAAAACAAATAGTGCCATCTTTGGAGAGAATGTGGAACATTTTCTTTTATTTTCTTAAATCAAACTTTTGAGCCTAAGAAGCAGTGTACAGCAAACCGCCCTCTCTTATGGTCATTATATGATTTTGCATTAAAATTTAAAATGTGCCAAGGACTTTTGACCCAACATGTATCATCTTAACATCGATTTCACCAATATCTTATCAAGAAGAGTACTATATTAAAGAAAAAGAAATAATGTTTCCTTTTGTAGAATTATTGTAATCTTTCGATTAAGAATATTTATTAGCTGAAACCATACTTGCCAACATACTAATTAATATTCCGTAGTATTGTTAGCCCCGCCTTCTTTTTCCCTCCAATATCTCGTTAGAGTATTTTTCTTCTTCTTTAATCAGAATTGCATTTGGATAATATTACTCTAAAAATTTACTGGTATGAAAAAAAGGGCGGGACTAACAACACTACGGAATCTTAAGTAGTATGTTGACAAGTATGGCTGAAACTGTCCGCAATCATCGAAACAAACCTATACTCTTCCCTAGCACCTTTCGAATATTAGTTGTCTTCCCTGACACCTTTCAAATATTAGCTGTCTTACATTATACCTTCAGAGTATTGTTAATATCTGCAAACTTCAAAAGTTAATAGATGAAATTTTTTCTCAATCTTATCAATACGTATGAATTTTCTTGACTGACTTTCTTCCAGGCTTGTTTATCAATGAAATTAATTTAATATTCAGATAATTTAATGTTACGGGGGAAAAAAAATACTAGATGTGTAACTCAGTAAAATTATTTAAAACTAAAAATGGAAATTTTCTACTTTTTACCGTATTATTTTTATTAAAATATTGCGGAACAAAATATGGAACAGCTTTACTATAAGGCACCCATTGCTTATTGCCGTTGCCGATGTTTTGATCACGTGGTATGATGGTGTTTTGATTCGGTTTGTGAGACGGAACTGCGAATCGTTTCACAACGTCGTGAATCGAATCAAAATGGCATGAAACGATACTTTTCATTATTATGAAACTTTTTTATGTTTCACTATGTTTTCTGCTGTTTGCTCGCTTCGCGAGCATTGAAACCAAAAAAAACATCACTGGACGCCCCTAATTCGTGGAGCATGAATGAGTAAAAGCATGAAAATTCATGGAGCAGCGGTCACTATGTTTTCTGCTGTTTGCTCGCTTCGCGAGCATTAAAACCAAAAAAAACATCACTGGACGCACCTAATTCGTGGAGCATGAATCAGTAAAAGCATGAAAATTCACGGAGCAGCGGTCACTATGTTTTCTGCTGTTTGCTCGCTTCGCGAGCATTAAAACCAAAAAAAACATCACTGGACGCACCTAATTCGTGGAGCATGAATCAATAAAAGCATGAAAATTCATGGAGCAGCGGTCACTATATTTTCTGCTGTTTGCTCGCTTCGCGAGCATTAAAACCAAAAAAAACATCACTGGACGCACCTAATTCGTGGAGCATGAATGAGTAAAAGCATGAAAATTCATGGAGCAGCGGTCACTATTTTTTCTGCTGTTTGCTCGCTTCGCGAGCATTAAAACAAAAAAAAAAAAAAAAAAATCACTGTATATCCCTAATTAGCGATGCATGAATCAGTAAATGTTACGTTTCGATACAACAGAAAAAAGTATCGATACTCTGATTCGGGTCTCGAATCACCATCTTATCACGCGATCAAAACATCGGCAACGGCAATAAGCAATGGGTGCCCTATAGTAAAGCTTAGCCCAAAATATTGTGAAATTTTACTATCCATTTACTATATAAAATTTATCTCCGTATTTTTGTGCTTTGTGGGATTTAAAACCAAATGCACACTTTTCTTCACTATCTCATTTTTCATTGAGCTTGTTTTAATTTTCTACTGAATGTTGCCGCGGCACTTATACTTGTGTCATAAGTAAACTCCCTAAAATAATATACTGGAGTCTTAATCATTAGCAATGATTAAAATTGTTAACGAGTTTCTAGTGTAATATAATAAAAATTAAGACGAAATGAAGTGAAAATGACGTTTTCAAAAGTAAAATCAAACGTTAATAGTAACGAAATAACACTACGCTGCAAAAATAAATAAATAAATAAATAAATAAGTTTCGATCCCTGATACCATTCCTCTTGATTCTTATGTAAAATGACCTCCTGAATCCAAATATGACCCCCATTTTGCCCCATCACCCATCGTTTTCTGGGGACGTCACCTCCTCCCTCAATTTTTATCATTCTTCGTTAATTTTATGGCCATGAAATTGATTTGGAGAATGAAAATAATTATTTTAACACTTAAAAACAAAAAATATATAATGTTTAATAAATAAAATTAATAATAGATTTAAAAAAAAAAAATGAGAAATGTAATACATAATTTCAGTGAGAAATCCCCCCTAAATTTTCCCTTTGCCGCAAATGTTCCTGTTTTAGAGTGTTCCAACTCTGTAGCCCCTCAGAAGATATTTAACAGTTAAAATAATCCCCCCCCCCATCCACCTAAAAATCAAATTTATAGCCATAAAATTACAAAAAGTGTTAAAAATAGGGGGCCGTCCCTAAAAAACGGTGGGTGATAAGGCAAAATGGGCGTCGTATTCGAATCATAGCCTACTAAAGTAGATGCCTGTCGCGTAGCTCGGAAACATGGCAACAGTTCAAGCGGTAGGCAGCGCCACCTGGTATAGATTGCGCAACTTTTTTATTCAATTGTCACCAATAATTTTAAGAAGTGATATATAATATATACTATCGACGTTTCTCCGATTCTATTTGCTTTTTATGCATATCAAATCCCATTTTAAAAAATATTTGGTGGCTGTTGAATAAAAAAGTCGCACAATCTGTACCAGGTGGCGCTGTCTACCGCTTGAACTGTTGCCGAGTTTCAGAGCCACGCGACAGGTTATGTTCGAATGTTTAGGAGGCTATGTTCGAATTCAGGAGGTCATTTTACATAAGAATTTGCAAAAATGGTGTTGGGGTAATTTTCATGCCGAGCAGTGTAATTAAAATTTGACATATTATTTATTACATGGTAAAACTAACGTACAGGAGTGGTTGGTTGGTTGGTTGTCTTTTAATGGCGCAAGGTCCACAATGGGACATACTGCGCCGTGCGCCAAACAAATATGTGAAATTAAAGTATAGCTTCTGGATGGGTTTACCCATCCAGATGGTCACTACAACACAAAAATGGGTAAAAAGTTAAAAAATAATGAAGTCAAAAAATCAAAAATAATAGATAACAGGGCAAACAGTTTATAAGATGAAATGATGTAAAAATAATGAACATTTTATAAAATAAAACCAGAAGTAAAAAAATAGATAACAGAGTATATAATAAAAACAGATGTAAAAAAATGAACAGTGTAAAAAATAAAATCAGATATCGTAATAAAAATCAGCCTCTTTTAAAAAGTTTGTCAGTAAAGGATGAGGATTAGTACCTATAAGGCTTGTCAGATTTGGTGATGATGATTTAAAATAATGTCTGTACAAATGACGAAGGTATGGGCAATCTGTAAGTAAATGGCGAATGGTAAGTGAAGTAAAATGACATTTAGAACAGTCCGGTTCTTGTTCTCCCAGAAGTAAGTGCTTATGTGTTAGCCTGGAATGCCCTATTCTGAGACGGGTGAGAATGACATCGTACTTCCTTGGTGAGAGTGTAGGCCAGACTGTTATGTGTGGTTTGATCTTTTGTAGTTTATTATCCACTTGACATTCCCACTCTCTTTGCCACATGATTTTAAGGGACTGTTTGAGGGCATGCTTTAAATCTTCGTATGGAACTGGGCAGTAAAGAGTAGTTAAAGCCTGTTTTGCAGCCTTATCAGCAGATTCATTACCTTTAATCCCAACATGTCCAGGAACCCAGCAAAATAAAATATCAAATCCCTTTTTCAACAGGTCGTTATATGTTTTTAAAACTGAAATAAATGAGGATGTACAGTCAGCCAAAAAAAAAAAAAACGCCCCCCCCACCTAATTTCACCGTAAATTATCGTAGAAACATGCGACTGGTACCGATCAGTTTGTAATAACGTCTAGTTTATAATGTTATAGTTAGATTTTACTTAGGGGGTCGTCTACATATTAAAACTGACATCAACTTCATTTTTTTCAATGGTAACCCCCCTTTTTTATAATTTATTTGAATTCTTTGGATCAAATCATCATGGAAAATGGTATAGTTTATACATTTAGCACAATTTTTCATAGAGTTATAAGCTGTCAAAGTTTGGGGATGCTAATGTTAAATGAATGTGACAAACATTAAATCATATCTTCCGAAATAATTATGATATTTAAATTCTGGTTTTTTTATTCGTTAGAATGAAGTGCCCCAAACATATTCCATGCAAATTTTTGCTAAAAAAAATTTTTTTGAATTATGAAAATTATTAATAAATTCATATTTGAAAAAATTATGAATTATGACCTATGTTAATTTTTGCACGAATAGAACGGGCATCATCAAAAACATGGGTTTCCAAATTTACAGCTCGTTCCTAACATTATATTTTGAGTTACAGTGATATTTCACTTTTTATTCCTGTTAGGAGGCCGTCACTTGTTCTAATCTGTATCCTCTATAAGTAAATGTTTGTATATAATTTGACGGAAAACTATTTTAATTTACCTTTATGTTATTTTTATTGTTTCCTAAGCAATATTTCGATGTTTATTATACAAATTGGCATATTTTTGTAAAGTTATCACAATATAGGCGAGGGATTGTGAAAGAATTTCAAAAGAATTGAAGCCCCGCCTCTGATTCGCTGAAACACTATTTAAAAAAAAAAGACTAATTTGCATATTCCTATTTGACTCTATATGTGACGCTGGTATGCATAAATCACAATGGTATTTACTACATCGATTATTGAAGACAAAACTTAAATGATTTAATTACAAATATGCAAAATTATTTTGTTTTATATTATAAAGTTTTAGAAAATTTGTGAAAAGGCGTGGCTTACGGTACAAGAGAGGAATATATCCGATCCTAATATGTTACGTCTTTCTTCATAAGTATTAAATATCTTTTTCTAGTTTTTCGCTGCTAAAATTCTATTTTAACCCTGTTACACTTTTTTTCGCATTTCAATATTCAAGAATACGTACACCTCTAGTTAAATATCATGTTTTAGAAAACACGGTACAGCGAAACTGATTGCATGAAACAGCAATTATGCATTCGACAATCGTTTTATTATTATTATTATGAATATTTAATAATTTTAAAAAGATTTTTTACCATGAATTTTCTGTTTAAATTTTGTTGTGACATATTTGCATTTGGTTACTGTACCGTTTGTAAGCTTTCTGTTATTTAAAATTTATCCCATAATGTAACATAATAAAATATCAAATTTCTATTAAAAGTTTTTTTAATACAGAATCAAATAGTGAAAAATTGCTTTTTTTTTTTTTTTTTTTTTTTTTTTTCTTTTTAAATACAGTAATGTAACATTTTGACCTTTTCAACTGAAGATTTAGATTAAGGGTAGTCAGCCTTTCTACACCCACCGTCCACTTCGGTATCTGTGTTAAGAGTAGAATTTTAGAACATCCCATTAAGTAGTAGGATTTATTATTTTGCATATTAATTTGTTACACATTATAAAATATAAAAGCAAAAGAATATCGTGGAGATTTATGTAAAAGTTTTTAATAATGTCATGAAAAAAAAATAATAATAATTAAAAAAATAAATAAATAAAAATAAAAAAATCTGTTTTAATATTTTTAAAAAGTCAATTAAATTAAAGAAAATGAAAGTACTGCAGTATCAGAACAAACTCCCATTGTCACTGTGAAACGGCCGTGGGAACCAGGTTGAGTGCCACCGTTTCAGACAATTATACGGCAGCTTGAGTTAAAATAATTTTGAATTTTCAAACAAATTTAAAACCATTTACCCCTTTTTTTTTTATAGATATTTTAATATCTATTCAAGCTATTTAATTTTCTTCGTATGAAGTGAACTATTTGATGTTTAATCAATAGAAACCAATAAAAATCTTTTAATTCATAAACTAACTCAGAGATCTCTGTGAATTAGACATTTTTTATTTTATAATTAACATTTCTGAAATGTTTTTCCGGTGTGAAACTTAATAAATAATATATATTGGGTGGTAGATCATGATTTATATTTTCTAAATGTATAGACGGACCCCTAATACATTTTCACATGTAACTCTATTTAGAATTGATTTAAAGTATGTAAATAGGTATGTTTTCCGAACTGCCTTGATCTCAGAAATCTGAATATGAAGTCAAAAATAGGGGTTGTCATTGAAGAAAATGAAGTTAATGCCAGTTTTAATATGTAGACGACCCCCTAGGCAAAATGTAACTATACCGTTATAAACTAAACGTTATTACAAATCGATCGGTACCAGTCAAATGTTTCTACGGTAATTTACGGCGAAATTAGGTGGGGGGGGGCGTTTTTTTTTTTTTTTTTTTTTGGCTGACTGTACATGAACGTACAGGAGTGAAAGTGTTCCGAGTTTTGGACACCATTATCTTTATTATGAAATATTTTGTGCATTTTTGCATTAATATTTCGTGATTAAATATAATATAGACAGAACTCTTTCACCTCTTCTGTAGTATAATTTATTACGTGAAAAAGTGTGCGCAGAATTACTTGTTCGATTTGACTGATGAAAGCTCCCTCTCTCTCTCTATTTTCAAAGTTTTAATCAAAGAAAGTATTCATTAAAATCTTAAAAGAATCATTTTGGAGTTCATCTGATTACTCTGCATTATATAATACTATAGTTTAACTTTCAGCTAAATTTTTAACAATGGCATACTTTCCACTGAAATTTTCTGAATTTTTCATGCAGTTAGAAAAAGAAACATCCAAAGATTAAAACATTTTGAAAGTTATCGAATTACTGATTTTAAACAATTATTTTACGAAACGAAGATGTGAATGAATGAGTTATATAAATATATCAAGGCCAAATAAAATATTTTTAAAACTAGCTTAGAAAAATAAAATTCGTAAATTATTTATAAAAGACTTTATTCATTTAAAAAATATTCTAGAGAAAACATATCCCAGTTTATCAAAAAATAAAAATAATGCATTACTGTTTGCATAATTGAAAAAAACAAAACAGTGACAAAAAGAAAGGAAAAAGATAATCCAGTTTCTGTTACGCACCGTGTGAATGGAAATGTTCCAATTTCAGCTACTCTTTGCAGTTCTCTCTTCCGAAGAATTATAAATAAAAATGTTGATAACAGTTTTCTAAGGTTAATATATAGATCAAGAGATTTTGTTGCCTAATACTTCCCTTAAAAGAAGAAGAAAAAACAGCAAAAGTAAGAATTATTGTTTGTCTAAGAATAAAGAAGGAGAGTTTAGTTTCGATTACTATGTAGAAAGGACTTCATTTTATTATTTTTAAAATTCAGTTTCGACTTTGATGCTTGACCTCGACCTATAAATTTTTTTTTACTGTCCTTTCTTCTGGGAGATCGTGACAATATGGATTTTAAATCTTGTATGGTTATATATGAACAGAAAAGAAATCTGAATATGCGCTTACTTATATGTAAGTGTTATTATGAGGCTTTTTATTATAATTTAAATATATCCGCTCATCAAAAAATGTGCCATTTCTTTTCCATGTTTTATTCAAATGTTTATTTAGTGCAGAGCTGCCAACATCTTAATTTATTCCGTAGCATTATTAGTAGTAATCTTCTTTTCCCCCCACTTTCTTTTGAAGAGTGAATTTCTTTCTTTTTAATCGTAGTTAAATATTGGAGAAAATCACTGTGCGAAGAATGTCGTGTGAAAAAGAGGTGGTTCTGAAAATGCTACGGAATAAATAAAAATGTTGGCAGCTGTGTTTAGTGTAATAATTATATAAATATTAAGATTTTTTATTTGCCTGAAATAAAAACTCTCCTTTAGCTTTAAAGTACCTGCTTATGATATAATACATCATATGACATACACAGTAGCAAAATATGCAGCTTTATATTTAATAATAATAATAATAATAATTTAAAAAAAAAAAATCTCTCTCAAGTACATGATGGATTTTTTTCCCCTTATATTAATGATTTTTTTAACAGATTAAAAAAAAAAAAAGGGGGAATCATTTTTAATACAGCCGTAATAACGATACAATAGTACTAAGTAAAATTTTAGCATAAATGAAATTTATAATCAAGCAGATTAAGTAAAGTTATATTCACAGAAACCGAAACGATTTATAAATTTGTTTTTAAAGTTTTGTTAATTTCATTTGAATTGTCAGCGATCATAGTCTATGTTTAAGGAATAGCAACAGTATATGCTCGATTTTCAAAAAGAATTTATATATATATTTTAAATAATCTGGTATTTTAAATAATCTGGTAATAATATATTTTAAATAATCTTGAGTTCTAATTTTTAATTTACCAATTCAAAAATTAATTTTAATTTTAAAGTAAGATTTTTATTCAAGAACAATACTCGTGTAAGAAAAAAAGAATTGTTGCTCAGGCATTTAGTAACATAAGCAAATATAACCTATGAAGAACGATACTTGTAAGAATTGAAAGAAAAAAGAAAAAAAGTTTTGCATTATACAGCAGAGCTTCTAACTTTTGTAATTTATTCAGGAACACTGTTAGTACACGCCTTTTCCTTACACCAGTATCTTTAACGAGTAATTTTCTGCTTATTTAATCGCAGTAGTACATATTGGAGGATATTATTCTAAATAATTTGAGGTGTGAAGAAAGAGGAGGTACTAACAATGTTCCAGAATAAGTTTAAAAAGTTGGCAACTCTGGCACAGTATTGTAGGGTTTAACACGTAGTTATAAATGGTTCTGTGCAGAATTTCAGCTATACTTTTCAAAAATCACGTTTGTCAAATTATGCTTACCTTTAATACCACGAACAAGGGTGCAAGAATTTCCGTCTCAAGACGGACCTCTTACACCACCATTTTTTATCAATAATTTCTCTCAGATTTAATCTCAAAAAATAACCGTACATGCATGATAGTAATTATTGATTAAAAAAAAAATAAAAATAAAAAATAGTGGTGTAAGATTTCCGTCTTGGAAACTCTTGCACTCTTGAATGAGAACACTGATTTGGAGTTAACAGAACTTTTAAAAAGGCTGAAATTAAAAAAAATATATATTTCTTTACTAATAACAGAGACAGCAGTGTATAAATCATACTCTGTGAGACAATATTTTAAAGAAAGTATTGTGAATTATTCTAAGCATTCATGCTACCTTAGCAATTACTTGATGTAGCTAGTGCTGTCAGATTTGAGGGAAATTTTTATTCAATATCCACCGTTAAATTTTACTTGTAACGGTTAGCTAATTACATCGAAATTTTCTTTGAACGATGTTTGGAAACAACAATGAAACCTTTTCCATTAAAATTTAATGGTATTAAATAAAAATTTCCCTCAATCTGGTAGTACTGGATTAGAACAAAGTTATTAGACTATTATGGTCTTATAGAGCAAGCACAATATATTGTTCGAAAATTCATTAATATTGTCTGCTAGTAACACTACTCTTCATTCATTCAACTATTAATCTTGTAAAAATAAGATCAAGGATGATCCAAAATGCATATTGACACACAGACAGTAATCGCCGAATAAGCAAAATGTAGACAGTTAAAATCAGCAGGCTTTTCAAGTTTTTTGAATACATTTAAAAATTTGACAGAAGAATATCATTTATTTGTGAAAGCAGTATCCATAAACCTGTTTACAGCTTCAAAATCTACAAAATACTTGTTAATAATCTTCGAGAACTTTCATGTCGAATGGCTGAAAATTGCTGATATAACTTCTCTCTTTTGTTGTTAATCGTTTGCGTTTTATTATATTATATTTTAAATTAATATAATTTTTTCCTTTCCTAATTTTTTGAACTTTTTTTTATTAATTAATTAATTAATTTATTCATTATTATTATTTTTTTTCAATACTTCACACTCGAATTTTTAAAGATTATTTTTCTTTCTTTATTTTATTACTTGTAGTAATTTTGTTCGAATTTTCTGTAGTACTTTTGTTCGTTCGAAACAAACAAAAGTACGTGCTATTTGTAGGGCTATTGTTCGTAAATTTTTTTGCATAATGCTTACATTTTTTTTGCTTGTTGAAAGTCGTACATAAATATTTTCACCCAGAGAATTTTTTTGAAAATTTGCGCGGTATATGGTTTTTGTTTGTAATGATTTTTTTTTTTTTTTTTTTTTTTTCTGATGTCAAGGTTATTTTAAATATTCTATATAAAAATTAATGATGTAAGAATTATTTGGAAAATTTATCAATGTTTGGATAAATGTTATAAAATTAGAAGAAATTTTTATGATATTCATTCCACGTTACTAATTCTTTAATGTAGATTGTATTATTGTATTATTGTACAATTGTATTATTAATTTTAAAAGACTTATTCAATGCTGTTTGTACGAGTGTAGAATGTCACTTTTTTAAATAATAATATTTTTTTTTTAATTTTTTGTAATTTATAAAACAACCCCCACCCCCCAAAAATCATTTTTAACGTATTGAATGTTGATGTATGACGTTTTTGTTTCATAAATTACACGTAAATTAATAAGAGAAAATCCAAATATTCAAATATAGTATTTGACATTGGAAGAAACTGCCTTAATTGTCTAAATTATCGATAATTAAATTATATTTTTGGCATAAACATAAAAAAAGCAAAAAATTTTTCTTATGGGAAATTTTCACAATGTAAAATTTTTATGCAATATTTTTTTAGCCGTTTTTGTTGCAAAATATGTAAGTAGTCATACTTTCCAACATACTAATTAATATTCCATAGTATTGTTTGCCCCGCCTTCTTTTTCACGCCAGTATATTTTTAGAGTATTTTTCTTTTTATTTAATCGTTGCATTAATAGCGTTGCATTAATAGACGCATTTAATCGCATTTGGAGAATATTACCATATTTGCCAACGTCCTAATTAATATTCCGTACTGTTGTTAGTCCCGCTCTTTGTTTTTCACACCAGTGAATTCTTAGAGTAATATTCTCCAAAAGCAATTACGATTAAATAAGAAGAAAAATACTCTAAAAAGATACTGGTGGGAAAAAGAAGGCGGGGCTAACAATACTACGGAATATTAATTAGTATGTTGGCAAGTATGATATTACTCTTAAAATTTACTGGTGTGAAAAAAGGGCGGGACTAACAACACTACGGAATAGTAATTAGAATGTTGATAAGTATGAAGCAGTACATCTCTTGATATATTACATTT
Organism: Salticus scenicus; assembly: GCA_963930645.1. Lineage (NCBI taxonomy): Eukaryota > Metazoa > Arthropoda > Arachnida > Araneae > Salticidae > Salticus > Salticus scenicus. The sequence goes on along the minus strand of OZ005651.1, from coordinate 120,729,538 downwards.
TACATTTTTTTTTTTTTTTTTTTTTTTTTTTTTTTTACTCTGTAGTTCTTCAAATATCTAAAAGATTATTTTAAATAATAATAATAATAATGACTTAATCGTTTTAACATATTTTGTATTTCCTTTATTTATAATTCAAGACTCTTTATATTTAGCAAACTAGACAGTTGCGCAAAAAGAACAGAAATAGACACTGAAATTTTCACTCTTCGTTTCACTTAAAATATATATGCATTTAGCGACTTTAACCTTGTTCCGACAGGTCTAGTTACATTTCTCAACGCATCATGTTCTTTTTTGTTCTTGAATTTGCAATAGAAACATCGGTATTAAATTTAACTGAAGCCCTTTATGTACTTCTCGCAAGTTACGCTCGTTACGTTCCTCCATTATTGACATGTAAAATGAAGAGAACAGCCCTGCAACGAATATAAAATAACATTTTATGACTTTCACTAGAATATTGTTAACATTACGGAATTTCAAAACTAATTTTTAATTTTTTGAGAAAATCTTTCGAAGGTTTACACATATTACGAATATATATATATATATTTTTTAAACACAAAATCTACAAAATAATGTGATAACTATACAAATAATATACGAAATGCATTTTTAAATAAGTATTTTCACCAAAAATTACATTTATGATTTGTTAACTAGAAAGATGTTTCATGATTTTAAAGTAAGTAATTTTTAATTCTGCTAATCTTTACTCAACACAATGTGTTTGAATTATGAAAACAACTAATTCGAGTCAGCGATTAAATTTATCGTGATTTAATTATTTACGATATTAGTTAATATAAACGACATCAACAACTTTTTGATGGCAACAAGAAAGCACTTTGCTTCTAAGCGGTAAATCAAGATATGTATTGAGGTAAATTTATCTTACCTCCCTTTAAACTCATATTTTAAGACAATATTGTTCACTAAGAATCGATTATCAACAGAAAGGGGTAGAAAAAAAATTCTTATCAGTGTCAAAATAATCTAAGCTAATTTTTTACCCCCAAGGATAGTATAGTTCTTATCTATGTTTGAAGAAAATCTGTTTCATGGATTTTTTAAATTTAATTAAAATGTGATATTTTTTAAGCCACTTTTTACTGATATCTTAAAATTTGTAAGCTGTCAATCTTCCAACTCATGTTAGAAGATAAGTCATATGTTTTATTATTATTATTATTATTATTATTATTATTGGAGTACAAAAGCGCCTTATTTAAAAATCGCGTATTTTAACCCTTAAATGCCTGATTTTTTTTTTTTTTTAATCAATGTAAAAATGTTTTATTCTTACCTCTATTAAATAAATCACGGGAAAAATGCTTTTAAAAAACATACTTTATTTTAACTGTGGTTTACAGCTAAAAAGCGATTTGTTGTCAATCGTCAAGCATGAGGCAATAGAGCTTCAATATTATTATAATAACACTTTAGAAGACAAAACTGGGTATGTTGCACAAAGGCAACACACGGTATTTTTAATCTGATTTTGATAAAAGTTAAAAATTGGATATAAATAATGATTGTGAATTCACAGTCCAAAAAACTCTAAAATCAGAGAAAAATTCGAGATTTTTTAGAAATATTTTTCATTTATTAAAATGTGATTCTTTTTCTTTTGTATTAATATTTAAAAAATTTCTAACTCTCTAAATATTTTCCAACATTTAATTCATGTTATATGATAAGTCACGTGGTATTGGCAGCAGAATAGTAAAAATCTTTTTTGAAAATGCACATTTCATCCGATTTTGAGTAATATTAAAAAAGAATTCAAAGAAAATATTTAATTAAAGGGCAGCCCTGCGCTGATATTTTTCGATTTGTGATCTAGAGTTCTTCCAACTTAAAATTACAGACTTTATAGAAAAATAATATTTAATTTCCTTCAAGGTCGGGATTTTCCATAAAGCTATAAACTTCTTTTTATATGGGAGTTTAGAGTTAAAAATCGAATTGTCAACGTTAAATGTCAGATAATTTCATACCTTTTAGTTATTTAGCGGCAACAATTCGTGTATTTATGTAAATAACCATTGTTAATTCGTTAAATGAAAAATCATATTGTTAAGCAGATGTCATTGTAGCCACTTATAAGCAGTCTTCTTGTTCCAAACTTTTGTTTGAATTTGGCATTTAAATATATTTTCGCATTATATTTAGAAAATAAGAAATACCTCAAGTGCATATACTTTAACAAACAATTAAAGTAAGAATAGCAATAAAATTTCTTACTCATCTTTATAATGTGTTTAGTGGACTTAAAAATTACCAAACTATCAACCAATTAAATATGTTAATATTCATTGTTGGTTGGTTGCAGGGTTTTTAAGGCCGATTGACTACGCTAGGGTCTTAGGCCTATGGGTGGAATGCCCTCCGAAGAGGACTTTCTAAGGGGTCTTAGCCCGTATTTACGCGAGTTTCGGAGAAAAACCACGGAAAACTACGAACGGCTAGGTCGATGAGCGTGACCTGGACCTGGCACTTCCCATCTACCAGCTTTGAGCGCAGAACCACTCGGTCGTTGGTGTGCATATGTTAATATTTCAAAACATTTTCAGTAAAATATGTCATATAAAATAAAATGAAAAGTTCATAGCTTTGAAAAAGTATTAACTTTAATATAAATATAAAAATAACTTTCTCGCTGAGAATTATTTCAAACGAAATCCTATAAATATTACAGTGAAGACTACTTATAGATATTTAAAAATCGTCTGTATATACATTTTAGATTCCGTTTTAATTTAGGCTTTAAAACACAAATTTAAATTTTCAAAAAACTAAAATTCTCATGAAATTTCACTTTTCTGTGTACTGTGTAAAAGAAATTTCACATAAATGAACTTTCTAATTCATCCAAAAAGTATCGTAGTCTTAGTTGCCAATTTCAGCACTTTTTGGCTACCGAGAACTTTTAATAGACATATTTTTATATATTACTTAAATTGGCAACTACAATCGTAATTTTCTGTTTATAATCCGCAGATCAAATAAACAAATTTTACATCAGAAATTTTAATTAACAGAAAATGTTATTGCGACGAAGAAATACGCCGTACAAATATAACGTCGTCTGTTCATTAAAATTTCTGGTGTAAAACTGATTTATTTCACCTGCCGATTATTCATAGAGAATTACGATAATACACAAATATGTTCAAAATAGGGGAGAGTGGGGATGAATGGGACATTTTTCATGTTTTTATTAATAATGTTCGCCATATGTAATTCAGAATTTTGTAACATTACTCATAAGCACAATTCAGTAATCAGTTACAAATAAACATACCAAATTTAATAAAAAGTTATCATTTTGTAATTATTATTATTATTATTATTATTTTTTTTTTTTTTTCACATGCATGTGCATTGTCTAATTCATCCCCACATGGGGGGATGAACGGGACAGGACTGAAATTAACAAAGAAAAGAAAACAAAATGGAAAGTAAATAAATTTTTTAAGTTAAATTGGTTTATGTGATTTTATTACACACTATGGATTTACTGAAATTAACAAAAACTGATGTATTGACTCAAATTAACATCAAAAGGCAAAAGTCCTTTGGTTCGTACAGTTCCTAGTGCTCTAGGCTTTGGTAATTTAATCTAATAAGATTTAACATAAAAATAAATAAATAAATAAGACACTAGAAAGATATAAATCATTATAATAGAGTACAAATTATCCAGATAAATTTTTCTTTCCGACTGATCGGGAAAAATAAGCATTCTGTTCTGTATTACATTAATAATCACCAGGATTTATTTAATTAGCTTGATTTAAATTGTGATTTTAATCAAATTATTATTAGTTTATTTATTTATTTTTTTAATTATTGATATTATTCATTTAAGTTGCATTGAATATTCTAACTTATAATTTTTTTTAATCATAATTATTATAAACAAAAATCGGAACAATTAATTTCAATCTATTTTTCTCTAAATCCATGCTATTTTTATAATTCCATGTTATAACTACTGAACTACAGGTTATAAAAATATTGAAAATCTATCTATTTACGATTTGTTATAATACAATTCTTGTGTACAAGTTTAAATTAGCACATAGTGGGGAATGTCCCATTCAAACTGTCCCATTCATCCCCACCACCACATGATCATATAAAACAGGAAATATGTTTAATGAACAATTGTCAATATTCTTCTTGGATATCATAAACACAATAAAAGATTATGCATTTTCACCATATAAGAGTTATATTAACTTGAAGCAAAGAGTTAATTTCTTAACTACTGCCTAACTGAATCAGTAAAAATTTACTTTGGCAGCTGAAAAAGACACTTTAATTTTTCCTTCCCTTCTATAGATAGCACAACTCTGAAACTACACTTGATGAATGACCTCAGTACTGCCATATATCAGAAAAATTGTCAAGTTTCTGGTGCATGCAAAACATAAAAATGTTGCTACTATCCCATTCATCCTGCGTCCCATTCATCCCCACTCTCCCCTATATATTCGAACAATAATAATGTGAAATTGAGGAAGAAAATGGAAAATTAGCGGACCTTTAAAAAAATTTTCCACAATATTTAGAATTTTTAATTTTTTTAATTTTTTTATTTAAGAAGTTTTGAAGGAATCTTAATACATTTAATCTTATTATACTTCAATGCATGGGCATGCGAAATTTCATAAATTAAGACGCTAATTTACAAAAGAGTTTTATGATGTCCACCGTCGCCTAAAAATAAAAAGCGAAAAATTTTCTGTTCTTTAACATATAATTCTATATTTGTATAAAAATATGAAATTTTATAATTTTGATTTGTAAATAATAGAATCTTTTAATTAAAAAATGATTTCTTAACGTACACTACATTACCAGTAATTGATTCAAAATAAAAAATTTGGATACCCCTCTTATCGTTTTACTTCACATAACTGCCAGCAATCTAATTAATATTCCTTAAAATTGTTGGTTACCTGCCCCTTTTTTCACACCACTTTATTTTTAGATTAATTTCCTCTCGTGTTTGCCAACCATCTCATTAGTAAACGGAAGATATTTAGTACCAGCCTGTTTTTAGACTTTATTCTTATTTAATCGTAGCTACATTTGGAGATAATTACTCTAAAAATAAAGTGGTGTGGGAAAAGGGGCATGTACTAAAAATCTTGCGGTTCATAATTAAGATGTTGGCAAGTATGTTCTCTATATGTAATTTCGATTTGATAAGTAGAAAAAAGAATTAAAAAAAAGAATGGTGTAAAAGAAAGGCGAGTTCTAACAGTTTTACGGAATATTAATTAGAATATTGACAGGTATGTCTTCATTTTAGAGTAGCTGATATTCTTTAACCACATTTCTTGCAACCATGGAAGCCTCTGCGCAAGTGCGGATTGAACGAGTCCAGTGTTAAAATAGGGGTGACTGAGAGAAAACAAGCGATAAGGGAACACCGAATAACTGGATGTTTGCCAAATAACTATCGCTCGCCCAATTTTGCATCCCTCAAAACTTTTGGACTCGGCCTCACTGCTAGTCGTAGGAAACGTGGTCGCACTATACTCATTTCATTGTTTCGGTGATATCTTTCTGGATTTTCCCGATATTTTTGGGGGGTTTTCAAAAAGGTAGTTCAATACGTTTGGCTAATAAATTATGAAAAGAAATTTTATCAACGATTGTGCATGCGGGGTTACAAATTATTTAGCAAAATGCTCATATTTCATTAGATATTTAGCATTTTTGTAATCTGATTGTTGTGTCTAATGTAGTACGTCAAGATTCTCAAAAACGATATTGCATTGCTTTGTATTATAATAAAAAAACGGGCAAGCTATTTTGAATTTTTTTAAAGAAATCTTTATATCTCCATTAATATACATGTTATTCAGATACAAATTAATGTCAATGAATTAAAGAAGCCTCATAATCACATACTACAGCTACAAAGTATTTCATGCATTACTTTTTATAGGGTGTGATCCCAAACGTTTTGAGTTTTTTTTTTTTTTTTTTAATTGTCAGTGGTCCCCTTTTCTCTTTGAGACAAAACGCTTGCTGAAGTATATGAGGGAAACATGTTCTTTACTTGTCTGAAGTTTCCGGATCATTCGTCCGGATTTTTTTGAAATATTTTCCAAAACGTCTAAAAAGGAAAGTGCCCGTTCATTTATGACACTTAAAAACAAAGCGTTTGACAATACACGGTGTCTACGTTTAACCTGAATGGTCTTTATTTTTGCAACCTTTAGCCCTGGATGCATACTTCCACATACAAAATTGGTTCAAATGAAGAGTAGATTTCAGGTATGGCATTTTTAGGGGACTGTATAGATATTAAAATAAACAGTTAATTTGTATATGATCCCTTTTTCCCTATGAGTCACATTTAGAAAAATATTGCCTTTAGTCTAAGGAGAAAAAAAAAAAAAAACTCCATGTCTCAAAGTAAAATAGTCTCAGAGTTCTTTATATTTAAAAAGGATGATTTGCACCATTTTTCCGGCAATTCTGGCATCCATTTTTCAATGCAAATGTCATTACTTTTTCATTATTTTATCCATGAGATGATAAAAATCAAATAAAGACCCATTTGTTTTAAAATAGCAATCAAAATCATTCAAACACACGAAAGCAACATTTTTAAGAGTTTAATGCAAATTGATGTTATGCTGTATTGTTTAAAATAATAATAATAATAATAATAGTTGAACCTCTTAGGGGGTCACTTGCAAATTGAAACATTTTAAGAGTAAAAGATATATTAAAATGTACGTATTAAAAGACTGATAAAAGAGTTGTTTAGCTTGTTTTAGGGTGTTTCAAAAGTCCGACTGAACAGAATTTCAGTTCCTCTCTCAAAAAAAAAAAAAAAAAAAAAAAAAAGGAAGGTGATAGGGGGTTTTATCAATATTTATTTACAATCAGCGAACACTGTATTACGATTGATTGAATCAAAATAAAATTGTGAGTAAAACCCCTAATAGTTTAGCTTTTATTTTTAGAGAACTGCAATTTTGTTCAGTCTGTCGTTCATAACTTTTTGAATTTACACGATATTTGTATCGGGTTTTCATATAAGTATTTCAATACCGTTGACTAAATATGCAGATGAAAGTTTTTAAAAGCTTGCGCATGCGTAGTTAAAAATAATTTAGTAAAAATGCTCGTATTTCGTATGATATTTAACATTTTTGCATTATAATTGCGGTATGCTGTGTCGAATGTAGTATTTTAAGTTTCTAAAAAATGGCTTTGCACTGGGTCTAATACCCTGCGTGTTACAATTTAAAAGTATTTTTTTTTTTTTTCGATATTTTAAAGAAACCATTATATCTCCATGAATATATGCGGTAGCCTGATACACATTCATGCAGATAGTTAGAAGAATCCTCATAATCATATGCTGCAGCCAAAACGCATGTCAAGCATTCTTTTTAACAGGGTGATCCAAAACATTCTGATTCGTTTTAATTTTTTACTGGTCCCTTTGTCACCTTAAAGACAAAACTTTGCTGAAATATATGAAGTATAACACGTTCTTTATACTCCCAAAGTTTCAAGAAATCCTAAAGAATTTTTCTAGATATTTCACAAAACGTCTAATTTCAAAAGTGCCCAAATATGATTGGTAGATAGTGTATTCTTCCCACTTGAATATATATGTCTTGTAAATATCATTCTGTAATTTGCATTCCTTCTTGGTGTAGCAATTTTAATGGCGTCTAGTTTTGAAATGCAATTTTTGTTAGTAAGAATTGCAATGGATTCCTAAAAGTCTAAACACTATTTTTCATACTTTGAAAGTGTTTCCATTTTCCAACAATCTTAAATAATTGAAATAAATCTAATTAAATAAAATTTTAATGTTTTCACGACCCTGTTAAAAATAAAGTTTTATCAAAAAAGGGGTGCCAGTATAGACTCATTTAGCTCCAGCTAAATGAGCTTCTAATTCTTAGAAATTTGTTGTTAAGTTTTACCTAATTTCAGAAATGTAACTACTAAAAATATAAAACTTAAAACTGAATTTTTAAAAATATTGGTTGCTGCTAACTTAACCTAAATTGTCAGTTTTTTTTTTTTTTTTTTTTTTTTTTTGGGGGGGGGAGGGGGATGGGGTATGCATGTACTTGTGTGTAATGTTATAACTATAAATTGATGCACGAAAATAACCTCTTCTTCAGGCTCAAAATAACCTCTTCTTAAGGCCCCTTGCTTCCTTTTCCAACATCTTGCATATACTCCTGATTTCTGTAAGAAATTCTTGAATATTAAAGCATTAAAAATCTTGAAGAAATTTGATGTAAAAAACATTTCTTTGTTCTCGTTCAACATTGATGTATCATTTATTCTTAAAACTCCTTTTATGTTAAACGCATGCACAGCACCACATAACCAATAATATATATATATATCTTTTGATTTTTTTTTCTACAATTCAATATTCTGAGATTGCACTAAAATCTAATATAATGTCAAGTACTGCAAGAGAACTACGAAAAGATGCGCTTAGAATATAATTTGAGAAATCTACACGTTTTTTTTTTAAACTTTTACAAAGTAGGAATTAAAAAAAAAAAAGAGAGAGAGATTCCAGTTATTATGTTAACACATTCAATATTTTAAATATATCTATGCAGTAAGATGCGCGATATTGAATAAGCTGTCGTTTTCAGTGATCACTAAACAGCTTTTTAAAATTACATTTTTTCCATTGACATCAGTTTATTCTATATCTTAAATCGGACTCCAGCAATTGCCAAGACGTTCCTGACTGGAAGGCGGAAAGTTCCTAGCAGTGTTGCTAGATTGCGCGACTTTTTTATTTAATAGTCACCAATAATTTTGGGAAGTGATGTTTGATATACATAATAGACGATTAATCGTCGATTATATACATCAAATATCACTTCTCAAAATTATTGGTGACTGTTGAATAAAAAAGTCGCGCAATCTGGCAACACTGGTTCCGAGTACGAACCCAGGTCGCGCTCATCGGCCTAGCCGGTCAGAGTTTTCTGTGATTTTCTCCAAAACTCGCGTAAATACGAGCTAGGATTCCTTAGAAATACACCACCCACACGCCAAAGAGGTCATCTCAGCCAAGCTTGCATTTCTTAAATAGGCGATTAGTCCTATTGAACGCCAACAACTGAGTTCGAATTATTATATATAATGTATTCTCGATTTATTCTATGATAGTTTTTTCTTATCGTATTGCTTTGATTTTATTCTTGAAATTCTTCTTTTCTCTCTTTTTTCTTCCTTCCTTCCTTTCTTTTTCTTTTTTTTAATGGAGGGATTTTTAAGCAATTTTTATTGCGTTAGTCAGTAAGGGGTTTAAACAATAATCCTAACATTTTCAGAATAATCTCCTTTGAAATTAATAAATGTTATAACTCTGTATTTTTATCTTATATTCTGGTTTGATTTTATTCTTAGAATTCTGCCTAATTTTATAATAAATGGGTTTTTAGACGTCTCTTTTATCAGTTAATAATCGGTTTAGTATTGTAGCTTAAATTCTTAGTAGAAAAGAAACATATCACTATATTGAATCAATAAATCTGAAACTTAAAATATTTTTAACTGTCATATGATACGCGTATTAATATTTTCACTGTCTATTAAAAAATATGCTAATTATTTTTTTTTTTTCCTGGGTTCTTTAACCCACATCGGTAGAACACCTAAAAATTTTCAATTGCTGTCAATTGCTGTATAAGTGTTTATTTATTTTTATTTATTTATTTATTTATTTTTTACTGAGCTTAAAACAATTCCATTTGACTCTTTGAAGCGAGAATGGGAAATACACTACCAGTCTCCTCCTCTTTTTTTAATTATGCTTTCAAAATAACAAGGAAGTCACAATATTTGCGAACCCCGACTTTTCACGAAACCAGTGTGAATACGAGCTAGACCCTTTTAGAAAGATATCCCCGGAGGCTTAAAAAGATTAAGAAGTTCAAAAATTAATTAGGGAAAATGTAATAAAATAAGACTTGATAAGAGATTGAGTGTATGTAAGAAGCAATATTTGTCTCCAGTGGTGAAAGTGTTACACGCTATCGGCACCACTATTTTTATTTGGAAATATTAATTGTATTTTTACATTTGATTTTTTTTTTTTTTTTTTTTTTTTTTTGTAAAGAAATAGGATTTAGATTATTGTTAAAAAATACTGGTGGAACAGTTTCATCTGAAGACGGAATACGTTCATCTCTGTCAGATTTCAAACATAAAAATGTGTAGTGCTGCCATCTGTGTATGAAAAGTAGAAATAAAACGTTTAATTGGAAGAGTAAAGTAATATCCCTTTCTGACGCAGGCCATACGATCGTGCGGGTCAGACACCCAGGACATTCACTTACATTTTTGCATCTGGAACAGTCGTATGTAATAAAATCAGGAAATGAACGATCGAGCTAATTATCAGAAAGTGTAAAGTACAATTTTCAATCAACAAATGTCGGTTATAGTCCATATTTTTCTTTCAGTTTGCAAATACAGAAGAATGTAACGTTTTAAGGTAAAAATGTTTCGGGTCGAAGAGGGATAGAATCTTCCTTGAAAAACATTTTTGGTGATTTCAAGCACAAATATAGAAATGTTATTAAATCTTCAATTTAAGAATTTTATTTAAATTATAAAATATTTTTTTAAGAAATTAGTTTTATCAAATAAAACTGTTTAATATCCCCACAATAATATTGTTATTGATTGCTAAAAGTCCCAATAGCAAAAGTCAGAGATAAAACCATTTATAACTATAATTTATAAGATAATTTAAATTATTACTAATATCATCATTATTATTATAAAAGAGTTGCTGACTTTACTCATTTATTCCGGAGCATTTTTAGTCCCGCCTTTATTTCACACCACTTTATTTGTAGAAAAATTTTCTCCAATGTATAACTTTGATAAAATAAGAAAAAAATTCCACTAAAAATAAAAAGAGTGTTATGAAAAAGAAGAGGGACTAACAGTACTCCGGAATAAATTATAAAGTGTTGTAACTCTGTTATATATACTATATTTACGTTTTAAGCCATAAAAAGTTCTTTTTGATATCCATACGTCAAAATAAAAACGTGCATGCGATTGTTGATTTTTGAAATACTGTTAAATTACCATTACTGCAACAACTCATCCCTGAATTTTCTTTTACAACATTTTACTTTAAAAATGTAGCGGGAAAACTGCATTTATTTATTTTTTTTTATTTATTTTTTTTTTTTAGACTTTTTCGTGAATTCTTGTAGTAATTTATTTTAAATGAGCGAAATTTCCTTGCGCCTGAAAGGGTTAAACCAGAAAGCAACCAGAATTTATGAACAAAGGTAAAATTAATTACTTTTTCCGCTAAGTTATACGAATAAAGTTTTGTCAAAGAAATTCCGGGATGAATTTTTACAGTTGTGATTTAGTATTTGCGTACTCGTGGCGAAGACACTGCGTCGGGTTAACTATGCAGCATTAATTCGACAAGGTATAAGGTAACGTTAAAAATAATTGATAATTTTTGTAATTTAAGACAGAGTGTAAAACATTGTAAGAATATTTTTAACCCTTTCGGGCGCAAGGTAATTGCGTTATTTAATTTACACTGCACCAGAATTTAAGAACAAAATTAAAATAAAAGAAATAAATGACCTTTTCTGCTATACTATAAAAGTAAAATTAAATTTCCGGGATGAATTCTTGCAGTTGGGACTCAGCAATTGCGTCCCAATTAGGGGAAAGGGTTAAAAGACATGTGATATTCACTATCATGATCAAAAATACTATTTTTTGATTATTATACTTTTTTTTTTTAAGTTTCATCTGAAACAGTCATTTGGGAAAACTCAATAAATATAATTTTCAAGTTATTCCATACAAAATGTCAGAATTCCTTTATATTTCAATGTGATCTTTATTTTAGTACTTTATACAAGTTAATTCCATATTTTATTTTTTAGGTCTGAGTCATGTTACTGAATTGAAACAAATTTTTTGAATAAGAATGGGTGTATGGCTGTTTCTATCAGGTATGTTCTAGATTGACTTCATTGTTTAAAAATTCTGTGCTCTGGGAAATGTATAACATTATGAAGACAATTAATTTAATTTTCATTAATTTAATTATTAATTACAACCAATTTAATAAACAGAAAATGTATGCAATTAAAGCAGGAATTCATATGATCCCTGAATTTCTCCACCACTATTTTTGAATAATAGTTTATGCTATCAAAATAGGCTTAAGAATTAAAAAGAAATTTATTGTTCCAAAAATATGGATGAAAACTCCTTCAAAATAGGCCATATCAGTAGGAGCCCTTTAAATTTTAAAGATTACACACATACACCAATTTTTTCCCCACCAAATAAATAAATAAATCTCTCTCACTCTCTCTCACTCTCTCTCTCTCTATATATATATGTGTGTATATATTATAAGAATATAAATAAATAAATAAATTGAAAAACACATTGACTAAAGAAAATTTTATTTCGAGCTAATATATTTCAAATACCTTCAAAGCAATTAATTTAAAAGTTATAAAAAAGTTTAAAGTTTTGCCTATATTGACTTTTTTTAAATCCACATATTACATATTAATAAAATAAAAATATTACAACAAAAATTTAAGGACTTTTACAAAATTTAATCGGCTTGACACTAAATTATATACTTCTTCTCATTATATATATATACATATATATATATATATATATATATATGTTTATAGATAAATAAATCAGAGCTGCCAAATTTCATATTTTACTCCGGAGCATTGTTAATACAAGGCTTTTTTTCACACGAGTACCTTTAAAGAATAATTTTCTGCTTATTTAATCGTAGTCACATATTGGAGAATGTTATTCTAAATAAATTATGGTGTGATAAATGTCGGGTAGTGACAATGTTACGGAATAAATTAAGAAAGTTGGCAACTCTGATAGATATTTAAATATTACATCGTGCTCTAATCTGTGAATAAAATTTTCTAACTGATAAAGTCCCAAGTTTGAATAAATGATTTTTTACTTTCTCTTACGCATATAAATGGTAGAAAATGTATTGTTTTGAGGTGAAATTTTCGAAATTGAGTTTTTGTTATATTTGCACGTTTTGAGGTCAATTCCCTTGAATTCGAAAATAATGTTTTTAACGGTTGGTGTGTCTGTGTGTCTTTTAACAACATATCTCTAGAAGAAATAGTAACAGAAAGTCCAAAATCAGTAATCTAAATCTGTATCATATAGTGATGCTACACTAAATGTTTCGACAACCAAGGGTTGGTTAGTTGGTTGTAGGGTTTAAAGCCGACTGACTACGCTTGGGTCCTAGGCCAATAGGTGGAATGCCCTCCATGGGGTCTTTCTAAGGAAATCCTAGCCAGTATTTATGCGTGTTTCGGAGAAACCACGAAAAACTCCTCCGAACAGCTAGGTCGATAAACGCGGCCTGGGATCGAACCCAGCTCTTCCTACCTATCAGCTTTGAGCGCAGAACCGCTCTGCCGCTGGTGGGCCCCGACAACCAAGGGAATTCAAATGCATTATATCTATGGGGAGAAAATTCTGGTAAGTACAGTGTAACATCTATAAGCTGCACTAAACAAAGTAGAATAAATATATTTTTTATATGCATAACAGTCTGTTTTTTGTTGATTGGGGTATGTAAATCATTCATCATTCGTTTACAGGGCTATTCAAAATTTTTAGATATTTTTCATATAAAACTAAATTTAAGTACACAATATGATGTGTATATACTTTTAGACAATATAACCCAGCTAAAAAAATCTTCAGAAAAACTTTTAAAAAGTTTAAAAAAAAAAAAAAAAAAAAAACTGCACAAAACTGCTGATAATCTGAAGATATTTGGAACAATAACATTTTTTTTTTTTTTTTGGGGGGGGGGGGATAACTTGCTTCCAAACTGCAAATTTTTTGCTTTTAAACTGCAGTTATTCTGCAGATTATATATATATATAGATATATGTATATATATATATATATTTTTTTTTTCCCCATATGCCTTCATGTTATCTGCAAATTTTTCTGTAGTCTTTTTTTTTTTTTTTGGCTAGATAAAGGGATACCCAAAATTAGGCTAAATGTTCTTTCCTATTGAATGTAATTTATATAAAGGCTTTGCTACATTTTACAATGTCGACGAACACAGTTCAGAGAGAAAAAATTAATTTTTCATACCCATCCTGTGAACAAAGTTTTTTTTTAGATCTATTACAACTCTGGTTTTTTTTTTTTTTTTTTTTTTTAATATCACTGTTTGATGTTCCCTGAATACGAAACTTCAAATTTCAGCGGTTGGTCTGTATCTATATCTTTCATCAGCATAACTGGAAAAGAGATAACAGCAGAAGGACCAAATTTGGTATTCTGAAGTTCACATTAAGTTGCCACTTTGAAAATTTCATTTAGATTTACAAGTTTGAAAACAAATCAACAACAGCCTTTTTTTTTTTTTTTTTTTTTTTTAATAAATGTAGTGTGTTATAATTGAACGGGAGGGGGGGGGGGGGGTTGAAGGAGCGATAGCCCCACTCACACAGAATTATATGTCAAATAAGACTGTTCTTAAACCTATTTTAGATTATTTTTAAAGTGGATGGGTCTTTATTATCTTACATTATTGATCTTACGACTTAATCTGCAATCTATCTTTATAGTATTGAAATGCAGAGTAAGAGAAAGTCGTATGAGTGACACACCAGATTATTTTGTTTTCCTTTTCAGCCCATAAATTTTCCATTCGTTTGAGATCTGGGCTGTTTCTATGCCATATGCTAATGGTCAAATTCCAAGATCTGACTGATAAAATATATTTAAATTTAAGAAAGAATTATTGATAAGTATGCATATATATATATATATATATATATATATTTCACCTGGAAATTTAAATAGTATTTAGCGCAGCCAACAAAGCAGTATTACCGTCATGAAACAGTGGTTGTTACATGTGTAAGAAAATTCTATATAATAAGATGCGGCCGTTCTTTTATTAGGTTTAAATATTTCTAGGCGTTTGCTGATTCTCTCAAGGAGAAAATTTGATCTACTTGGTGATGAATTGTACAACCCCATGATGTAAAGTTAGAAAATGCCCGAGTGTTTTCATGATTAATTTTCACTATTATCTTTCTCTTTTTAAAAGTCTTAGTCGCCTCATCAGTTTCTGAGACGGTCTGCTTTCAAAGCTGGTAGACGGGAGGTGTATCCTGTTAAAAAAAATATCTGCAGAAAAACTATAAAAAAAATTGCATATAATCTGAAGTTATTTTAAACAAAGAATCTGCAGAAAAACTTCAGTTTAGAATACTAATCTACAAAAAAGTTACAGATAAAAAAGTATTATTACCAGCAATTTCTTTTATTCCAAACACATAAAAAAAAAAAAAAACTGCTTGTAATCTCAAGGTGTTTGGAACAAAGGAAATTTGCAGGTAATAAATAATACCTTTTTATCTGCAGTATTTTACTGATTAGTATTCCAAACTGCAGGTTTTTTGCGGATTCTATGTTCCATATCCATTCATATTACCTATATTTTTTTAGCCTGGAGTTTCGATTATAGGTCACGTTCATCGACCTACCAATTAGGAATTTTCCGTGATTTTTCTCAGGCTTAGACCTTTAAAAAAAAAAAAAAAAAAACTTGCCAAAGGCACCCCATTCAGTCTAGGTCCTTCGAGTAGATAAATGTGCTTAACGCCCCCCCCCCCCCCTTCGCCTTTAATCACACAACCACGTAGTTTTAGTTGGCATTTTAATTTCTGTCGTTGTTAGGGACTACCCTGCATTTCAATAAAAATATATTGTTACAGATTAAGGAAAGAGATAAAAATATACTGTCAGAGTTGCGAACTTTCTTAATTTATTCCGGAGCATTGTTAGTACCCGCTGTTTTTTCACACCACAATTTATTTAGAATAATATTCTATAATTTGTGACTACAATTAAATAGAAAGAAAGTTACTCTTTAAAGATACTGACGGGTAAAAAAAGGCGTGTACTAATAGTTTTCCGAAAGATTTGTAAAAGTTGGCAACTCTATAGTGTATTTGAACATTTCTAAAGTACCTTAAAAAGATAGTTCAAAATTGATTTAGAAACAGTTTTATATTTTTACAATAAAGTACGATTCAACCCCCTTCCCTCTTTGAATATTGTTGCTAGATTTATAAAACATTTAAAGTTGTTATTAAAGTACAAAAAAATATTTCAAGTTATTCAAGAAATATTCGCCCTAACCACTCTCTTAAACTTATTCGACTAATTTCAGGTAGCCCTGTATGACTATAAATTGTATAGGTATCACATAGTGTACTAAAATTTATTGCAGTTAGAAAAGTGCATAGGGCATCTTAAAATACACTTGTAGAAATTTCCAACTATAGCACCAATATAACCGGATAATTTTTTGTGTGACCCTGTAAAAGAATGATAAATTATTTTCATATAGTACTCTATATGATGCATTCTTTTGTGCATATAAAAAATATATCTTAATTTAATAGTATTTAGAACAGTTAAATAATATTAAATTTTACCAACGAGATATTTCGCCTGTAGATCGAATGTATTTCAAATCTTTTATATTTCCAGAACGTGAACTATTCGTCAGATCTCATTGAAATATTAGAGCACTGACAAAAATAAAGGAGCAAATATACCCCAAAAAAGAGTAAAATTGGGTCAAATTTGAGTACATCATACACTGAAAATAGTTCCGAACAAATATACTCAAATTCAAAATCCCATGTGCTTATTATTGAGTATATTAATATGATCAAAAATTCGCATCGACCATCGTGAAACCCAATATTCCAAACATAGATTCTCATTGACGTATTCTTCCGCAAGCCAGTATGAAACCGCCACAAAATATAGTTCTGTAGATTTGAGGGAATACATTTTGTGTTTAAACTCTTTATGTTAAATTTTTTTGATATTCTATTGAAGAACTCCTTTTAGTCCAGCATATTTATAATAAATTATGAAGTGAATAGATATTAATTTGAAAATATGCGGTAGTTTATAAATGAGACAAGTATGTTTTTCTTTTCTTTTCTTTTTTTTTTTACTTTCTTCTATATGTATATATAGAGAAAGTATTGGATTCGTGAAAATTTTCGAACTCCAGTTTTCGATAGATTTACACATTTTGGGATGTCCTGAACACGATTCGACTGTTTTTAGAAAATGTCTGTCTGTCTGTGTGTGTGTGTCACGAATTTTGTGGACGCTGTATCTCACGAACCAATGAACGAAATTTAACCAAACTTGGTATTTATTTGGACCCTGACATAAACTGGTGCTGATTAGATTTGAAGATCAATCGCTCGACAGGTGACGCTGTGATCGCATTTTTTCTAAATTTTTAACATGGCAGTATGGGACAAAATTTCGTATAAATGTACATAATGAGAGTTATTTTTAACTTGTGATTGTAAAATTAATATGAGTTATTGATAATATAGTAGTTAACTAGGAAAAAAAATTTGTGCATGTGGGAGCTTTGCTTTCCCCCCTGGGGGGCCGGGGGGAGTAAATATTCAATATGGGTATCTTTCGAAAGATCTCGTCAATACCTTTAAAACGAATGGTTGAACTATAAATATGTGATAATTTTAAACAAAGTTATCAATTTTTTTTAATCTTTTAACGAAAAAAAAAATTATTTTTTCTGATTTGTTAAAAAAACTGACATCTTTCGGCATTTATTGATAATATAATTCTGTCAGATGAAAATCGTCTGCCTTTATAATGAAAAATAATTTGATAATTTAATAAATAATTTGTATTGAATAAATTTTTTGTAAAATTATATAGAAGAAAGCCATGTGGTGGCCACATCATACTAGTTTTTTTTTTTTTTTTTTTTTTTTTTTTTCTCACTTCGAAAAGAGTTCCATTTACTTCTTTTTGAGCACTTCATTTTCAAAAGTGAAGCGGTATCATCTTGTCGTATAGATTTAGAATTTCGAATTAAATCTTCCTGCTAATAATATTTTTGCCTCTATATTTATTTTAGTGTCTATTATTATTTTTACCTCTGTAGAAAAGTACAACACTAAACGTAGAAAGAAAGTTATTTTTATGTTCTACAGACGACATCTTAAAAACTGTTCTCTTATCTATGGTGTAAACTGTGGTTTTATCTATGATTTAACCATTCGTTTTAAAGATATTGACGAGTTCTTATGAAAAATGCTCATACTAAAAATTGACATTCCGGGATACTTTCTCTCAAGGGCAAAAGCGGTGCTCCTACATATACAAGAAAGTTTTCCTAGTTCTTTCACTATTATTATTATCATCAGCATTTTATTTTTTTTTATTTCATAATTATTCGTAAAACATAAATAAATTAATTAATTAATTAAAAAAAATTTTATTGTGCTCATTTATACGAAGTTTTATCTTATATCGTCATATTAAAAACTTAGATAAAACTAGAGACCCTATCTTAGGAAAAGACTGGACATTCAGGGAAAGTCGGCCATTTTAGTGCCAATTCAGGCCTAGTGTGACAATTCGGAGCGATCCCCGTAGAACGTAATGCTTCTTTCTTCGCGATTGACACTTTACTATGCAACATAAATGAAAGAAAATTGTACTAAATTTGTGCAGAAAACAATGCAGAATATAAATATATAATTTTTTTCTTCTTAGAAAAAAAAAGAATTTGAAGAAAAACGAATTTTGTTTTAATCTTCGATATGGTTACTTTTTCAACTCCGATCAGAAAACAGAGGAATTTTTTGTTGTATATTTCTATATTAAGCAAAATACGTTGATTGTGAAACTAATTCTACCTTATTTGTTCTGAGGACATACATTCTATATATAAAAAGTTAGAAAATTTTTAACAAAAATATGGTAATCTTAGTTTTTGTCAAGTAATTCATAAATAAATGTAAAACTACGGTAGAAGTACAGAAATTACTTTTTATTATTTTATAAAAATATTTATGTAATATTTTTACAAGCTAAAAATACATATTTTATTTACTTCAATTACGCATTATTATTAATAATGACTTAATTATTTATTTTTGTAAAAGTATTAAAAATAAAAAATTAATTAATAGTAATTTGCAAAAATATTAACTAATATTTTTAGAAATTAAAAAAATGTTTTATTTATTTTATTTACGTTTGCTTATTTCATTGATTTTTTTTTTTTTTTTTTTTTTTTTAGTTTTAGTTTTAGCTTTTCAGTTTTTTTTTTTAAATATTATGTAAATAAAAATAATAACTTATTTAAATATTATTTATAAAATTTATTTGGTAAATTTTATTTAAAAGAAATTTTTATTTCATATGCTAGCAAATAATATACATCTTATTTTCTTTTTTTTTTATCAATTTATTTTAAGAAAACTGATACATTTATTTATTTATTTATTTATTTTTTTTAATATAGCTATTTTAAATATGTATTTTAAAATATAACAGAAAAATACATTGAGATCTATCATATTAAATATATTGCAAAACAGAACTTAAAAACTAATAGCTAGCAAATAATTAATGTAATTTTCTCATGTGTTAGGAAATAAATAAGTAAAACACCATGCAATAAGAGAATTCAACGTATTTAAAACATAATATAAAATAAATTTAATGCATTTTTATGTTTTAAAAATATTTCAAAACTAAAGTATTTATGCTTTTTTCTTCGCGATTGACACTTTATCTCCCAATAAAGTAAAAATGTAATAAATAAGTTTTCCTCCAGTTATGACGTAAAATAATCGAAATTTCTTCTCAGCGTAATGGTAAGCAATGGAGCCTTTGGGCAACTAATGTAGTCAGGGTACAACTACATTTAAATTTAAAGGAAATTTTGTGCAGTAGTTCCTGAGATACAGTTGCCACAAAATTTTGACAAGCACATACAAGGAGACAGAGATTTTCTAAAAATGCTCAAATCGTCTTCTGCACCTCTCAAAACATGTAAATCCGTTGAAAACCGGAAGTCGAAAATTTTGCGAAACCAATACTTTCTTTTGTTCAGGGTTCGTACGCTCTTACATTTCCCCTTGTCTTTTCAACATCTAATTTAATATTGCAAATATTGTTATAATAGCAGGGATGGAACACGGGCGCAGAATTCATACCACTATCAAAGTAAGAAAATTTTCTACTTCTTAAATCAACGATATTATAAGTAGAGAAATTTCTTACACGGATTCCGGTATGAATTCTGCGCCCGTGTTCCATCCCTGTAATAGAAATCTATAAATTGAAAAAGAAATTTAATGTTAAAAAATACTGGTGGCAGATACTAACAAAAAAGGCGTGGCCGTACGAACCTTGTCCAGAGCTGCCAGTGTGGAAAAATTGGCAGAGTTTAGAATCCTCCGGATTAGGTTGGCGCAGCTCTGCTTGTCTATTAAATATAGAAGAAAGTTGAAAAAAAAAATTAATTAAAAAAAAAAAAAAAAAAGTATTATGCAAAAATGAAATTTAAAATAAAAAGAGAAAATAACATCAAGGTAATGCTATGTTTTATGTATTTAAATCAACTTTATTGAAATACTAGCAAACATTACAATTTTTTCTTTTTCTTTCATGGAAGTTCTCCCATACTAAAATATTTTATGAATAAATTTTTATGCAAATTATGTTTCTAGAAATATAATTCTTAATCACCTTTTTAGAACAAAAATTTGTGTTCATAAAAATTAAAAAATAAAAATATCAGCAAAACTGTTTATAATACAACAAATTCTTGCTTTTCCAGTAAATTTGTTTGTTCATTAATTTGTCTATAGGATTGTGGTCTTTGTTAAATTTTTAAAAAATATGAAAAATATAAAATAAAATAAAAAAGGTGAAGGATGGATGAGCAGATGTTTGGTTAAGGAGGTAAAGTGCTGATGTTTGGATTGTTGGTTAGGTAGGTTGTTGAACTTAATTAAAATATATATATAATTTCCTTAATTTCTGAGCTTATTTCTTATGTACTTCCTTCTGCACACTTATTTAATGTGAAGTATATTATAACAATTTTATTATTAATAATTACCACTACTATGTAACATTTATGAATTTAAATAACTATTTCAGCTTGAAAATGGGTGTAGTAAAGTAGGTAATAAAATAGTTGATAAATAATATGATATAAAATATTAACAACTTAATTACTGATATTTTAAAAATTATTCAACTCGTCTCTTCTTTTCTGAATATTAGATATATCCACATGAAAACGGTTGTTGTATGATATCTTTATAATTAGGTACTTTTATAGTATAAAGTTTTATATTTTTCGCTACTTAATTGTAATTATATTTATTAATGACAAATCTAAATATATATATATTTTTTTTGTTTGTTTTATCACTATGTTATCTGTTTAAAAATGTGTTTAATTATACTTTCTCTTCTTTTATTATCTTGTAACGTGTTCAATACTCTTATTCTTGCTTCATGCAAATTAATGTATAAATGGATGATGTTTGGTATTTTTTTTTTTTTTTTTTTTTTTACATCTTAAATGTCTTTTAATTCATTGTTGAAATCTTTGAATTGCTGGGCAGTGATAGTGGTTTTATGTGCTCTCATAAATACTTGCCAATATCCTAATTAATATTCCGTAGTGTTGGTAGTCCCGCACTTTTTTTTACACCAGTAAATTTTTAGAGTAATATTCTCCAAATGCAATTACAATTAAATAAGAAGAAAAATACTCTATAAAGAAACTGGCGTGAAAAAGAAGGCGGGGCTAACAATACTACGGAATATTAATTAGTACGTTGGCAAGTATACATATATCACTGTTTCAGAAACATCTAATTTTCTATTACCGTATAGTGATTAAAGTTTTAGTCTATCTCCATACAGGTGACTAGAAACAGTACATTATCTTGAAAAGTTCATTCTTCTGATTGACTATTAAAATGCGTCCTATTTACATTGTTTCTCGAAATAAATGAATCAAGCAGTAAGATGAATAAATATTCCATTATAATGCATACCTAGTAACATTTAAATACCTGCCAACATCCTAATTATGAACCGGAAGATTTTTAGTACACTCTCCTTTTTCCACACCACTTTATTTTTAGAGTAATTATCGCCAAATGTAGTTACGATGAAATAAGTAGAAAATCACTCTAAAAAATGACTGGTGTAAAAAATAAATAAATAAATAAATGAGCGGGTACTAAATATCTTCCGTTTGTTAATGAGATTGTTGGCAGGCAGGGGCACTCATTTATAATCAATCACGGAGTATTGTTAGTACCCGCACCTTTTTTGCCACCACTATTTCTCAAGATTATTTTTCTTTTTAGTTCATCGTAATTACATATTGGAGAATGTTTCTTTACAAGCAAAGTGGTGTGAAAAAAAAGTGTTACTAATAGTGCTCCGTACTAAATTACAAATGTTACCAGGTACGATTATGTACTGTTTCTAGCCATCCGTATGGAGATAGCCGAAAACCCCATTCACGAGGCGCCACTGATATATGTATATCTGAGTGTCATTATTTGTTTGATTTGAAGGTAAATAAAATTGTGTCACTTGTTTAAAAATGCTTGTGTGCATATATTATGTATGACAAATTTTATTTTTCAAAAAACTCATTAAGTTTTAATTTTATATCTCTCATGTGTGAGTGTTGATTTTAGAAGTCGATCAAATGCATTTTCATTTTTAGAAAACAGACATTTGTGTACATGACACAATTTACCTTGAGCTGAAACCGTAAAAAAAAATGAGATTTATAAAAGTTAATATAAACGTCCCAGAGGACTGGCGTTTAAAAGTAATAAGTAAAAAACTTTGGATAAACACCATAAAATACAAAACAAAACTTGCAACAATTGTTTCGGGTCGAAATAAAACACGACCCTTCGTCTGACAAATAAAGTAGGCACGAGTGCAAAGAAAACGTCAACGCACAAAACTAATTTGAGTGATGAGCCAAAACATATAAAACGAAGAGCTGGGATGGTTGGATATTACTCACATAACTTTCATTTTTCGTTTTCTTTTGCTTTATATTTATTATTGCTATTATTATTATTTAGACCTATTATATTTTTTGTTCCCTTTTTATAATTCTTATCACACCAGTGTTTATATTAACTTTCGGTTTTATTCCTTTTGGCTCATCACTCAAGCGTGTTTTGTGCAATCAGAGTTCCCAACTTTTATAATTTATTCACGAGCATTTTTACCCCCGCCTCTTTTTCATACCGGAAATTTTGAAAAATGATTTTCTTCTTATTTAAACGTTGTCACATATTTAAGAGAAATAATCTACAAAATTTCTGGTGCGAAAAGAAGGCGGGGCTAAAAATGCTCGTGAAAAAATTATAAAAGTTGGGAACCCTGCGTGTAATGCAGTTTTGTTTGCAGAAAGTTTTTTACTTATTGCATTTGTGTTATACAAATGTGCATTTAATAAATTATCTTTTTTCAAGTAATAATTAGTTATGAATTTCTTTCTTTTAGGAATGTTTCTAATGAATGGCTTGGTCTTGGCTGATACTGACAGCGTAAGTATGGTATTGGCTTTTGAAAAGGTCTCTAAAAATACGTTATAAATACATATTTTCTAATTAAGAAGAAGCTTTTTTATCACACAAAAAAGTTAATCATTAAGGAATTACATTAGGTCATAAAGAATTCGGTCACTACTTAAATATACTACACATAACACAGATACAACTTTTTATAATTTTAGAAAATTATCTTACAAGAAAAAACCAATTTTTTTTTTTTAAATCTTTTGAGTAATTTCTCGCCTAGATAATTTTCCTAGACAGATATTGAAAATAGTTATTTCCATTCAGAATCCTGTAATATTTTGGCCATCTGGTGTTAGAATGGTTAGCGCTCTGTCTTTCTATTTCTAGATGCAAGGTCTAAATCTTAATTTTTTTTAACCTTTTTTTTTTTCCTTAGAACTACTTGGCCTAGATATTTTTCCTAGGTATATACTGAAAATAGTTATTTCCATTCAGAATCCTGTAATATTTTGCTCGTTAGGTGCAAGCATACTTGTCAACCATCTCATTAATAAGCGTAAAATTGTTAACGCTCCTTAAAAAAGCACCTCTTTTTTCCTCACCACTTTATTTTTAGAGTAGTTCTCTCCAAATGTTGTTACGAGTCAATAAGAATAAAATTACTCTAAAAAATTACTGATGTGAAAAGAAAGGCGGGTACTAAAAATTTTATGCTTCATAATGAGATGGTTTTCAGGCATGGGTGCAGGAATGGTTAGCGCTCTGTCCTTCAATTTCCAAATGCAAGGTCATATCTTTTTTTTTTTTTTTTTTTTTTTTTTTTTTAATCTTTTAGAGAACTTCCTCGCCTAGATATATTTCACAGACAGAAATTGAAAATAGTTATTTCCATTCAAAATCTTGTAATATTTTGTCCATTTGGTGTTGGAATCGTTAGCGCTCTGTCCTTCAATTTCCAAATGTAAGGTTTGAATAATACTTTTTAAAAATATCTTTTTGAGAACTTCCTCGACTAGATATTTTTCCTAGACATATATTGAAAATGGTTATTTCCATTCAGAATCCTGTAATACTTTGTTCATCTAGTGTTGGAATGGTTAGCACTCTGTCCTTCAGTTCCCAGATGCAAGGTTTGAATCTCAGATTAGACATGGATGTTCAAAATAGTTTAGAATACACTCTAAGTCTCAGATTCCGTTCTAGCGGGCTTCAGTGAGAAAATAGTAGCCGTAGAGCGATATTTCAAACCCAAACTCTTAATTAATTTTAGCGGTTTTAATAATGATAACAAAAGAACATTTAATTATTTTTAATAATGCACCAAATTATTCCGATAGTGTACAGGTATAAAAAATCGTTGATGAAGAGTTAAAAAGCTTACTAGATTCTGGCTGTTTTGATTTATTACGATCAATATTGTAAATAAGTGATGTATTCCTACAATTTCAAGCACAAAGAAATGTATAAAGCGGCATTTTACAAAGTACAAAGCTGCCAACATTCTAATTAATAACACTGCTCTGCGCGAAAATCAACCCCAATACCATTCAGGCAAATTCTTATGTAAAATGACCTCCTGAATCCGAATATGATGCCTATTTTGCCCCGTCACCCACCGTTTCTTAGGGACGCCCCCCCCCCTATTTTTATCACTCATAGGTAATTATTTAGCTATGAATTTCATTTGGATAGGGGAAAGGATTATTTTAATTGTTAAATATCTTCTGAGTGTCTATAGAGGTAAAAAATTCTAAAATAGGAACATTTATACCAACGGATAAAAGTGTGTGTGAAGAGGGGGGGGGGGGTGAAGCGTTGCACGAAAATTATAAATTATATTTATTATATTTTATTAGTCCATTATTATTATTATTTATTATACTTTGATTTATTATTTAATTAATTATTATTATTTTTTTTTAATGTGAAAATATTCCTTTTTCACCCTCCAAATAAAATTCCTGGCCATAAAATTCCCGAACAGTCATGAAAATTGGGGGAGGGGTGGAGTCACGAGAAAACGATGGGTGATTGGGAAAAATGGGGTCATATTTGGATTCAGGAGGTCATTTACATATGAATCAACAAAAATGGTAGCAGCGCTCGATTTTTTTTTTTTTTTTTTTTTTTTTTTTTCATATCAGTGTAATGCGGAATATTATGAGTTAGTACCCACCTTTTATTTCACACCAGCCTTTTTTTAGAGTACTTTTCTTCTTGTTTCATCATAAATATATTTGAAGAGAATTACTCTAAAAATTAAGTTGTGTGGAAAAAGGGGCGGGAACTAACAATACTCCGGATTAGATTGAAAGCTCTGAAAGTAAAAGAAAAATTTACATATCTATTGGAATATGCATTCAGAGCTCTTTGAAATTGCACGAATTCTGCCATGTGAAATAAGAAGCATAGCTCATTTTTTAATTAAAAAATAATAACATTTTTTAAATACCAAAACCGATATGAAAGAGAATTCATAGCACTTCAATAATTAAATAAATTAAATAAATAAATTAAAATAAATAAATAAAATAAAATAAATAAATAACTTAAAAAGAAAAAAATGAATGCATAAATATGTAAAAAGTACAAAGAAAATAAAAAGAAAGAAACCATGCAAGTTAGTTGAAATTGGGTCTTTCAACAAATAATAACTTCTGAGAAATGACATAAAAATTATTCAAATTAAAATATATATATCTTAATTAAATTTTCATTGTTAGTAGAAATATTATCTCGCAACTGATATTCTAAAACTCTACAACTGGAAATTTTGCTGAATGTAATGCTACTTTTATTCCGTTTATTTCCTACTATACAGGTTTTGTTTATTCTTATTTCCTTACAGCTATGCAGGAAAAATCTTTTAGAAAATACCATTCCAACCAGTTTTTCTTTCAAGAATTTTAATTCCACTAAAGATTAAGTGCTTGATTTTCTTTAGTTTTCAAAATACTTTCGTGATTCCTGAGGAAGTTCGTCTAGATTGCTGCAACTTTAGAATAGCTTCCTTGTCTTTTATTTGCCTTCACTTTATGTCATAACAGATGATATAAAAATGGAAAGTGCGAAAAATGAATGATCTATTTTTTCGGGGCACAGTGGTTTCAAAATTACAAAATATTTTTTCATTTATCTTTGTATCACCCAGGAAGTTTTAGTTTTATAATCTTCTAAAAGTGTGGTTGATGGATATCTCTTTAAATTTAGTGTCAACTATTCTTTTGATTGAAATAGAGTGTAATTTTTTATATACATATTTTCATAGTTGTAAATATTCCTAATATATTCCGAAAAATTGTTAGTATTCACTTTTTTTCCCCACCACATTTTTTGTTGGGTAATTTTCTTCAATATATAATTACGATTGCATAAAAAGGAAATTATTCTTCATAAAAAGTAGTGTGGGAAAAAAGCGGGTAATAACAATGTTACGGTAAAAATTAGAAATGTTGGTAGCTATGTATTTTATTTGTAAAAGACATAAAGCATATATCAACAGAATTAAATACAAATACACATACACATACATTGGAAATATTATTTCAGATTGTTAATTTTGCGAAGAAAAATTATGTATTTGAGAGTTGTGTAAAAATATTCTGTTACTGTCTCTGTGAGTAACCTATTTAATTTGCTATATACAATATGGTAAGTACACCAGTTAATAACGACTAGGACAATCGGTAAGTAACCTAAAATTAATCAATTATTCTTATCATCACAACAACATGGAATATTCCAGGTGTTTTGGAGAACATTGACTGCCTAGGGTGAGTGACATAAAATTAATTAATTAATATGCTATTGGAAGCAGTCCCAAATATGGTGATAAATCAAATAGCACTGATTGTGCTCAGTAAGTAACCTAAATTTAATTAAATGGCATTGACATTTCCAAATAATGCTTGTGTGCTAGAATTAATTAAATAAAGTTTCTGAAAATTATTCCGACCATTTGAATGTGTTTAGGGCAGTGTTTCCAGACTTTGCGACTTTTTTATTCAATAGTCACCAATAATTTTGAGAAGTGATATTTCATATACATAATAGACGACTCGAATCGAAAAATCGTCTATTTTGTATATCAAATATCATTTCTCAAGATTATTGGTAACTATTGGATAAAAAGGTCGCAAAGTCTGGCAATACTGGTTTAGGGAGTAACTAAAACTTATTAATATCAATGCTATTAAATTGTTTTTAATAAAGGAAATAAATCACATCTGTGATAAAAAGTAATAAACTTGCATCATTATAAAATTGGAATTATTTCTTACGCGTATGGGCAGCTCTTATTAAATTTGTATAGAGTGTATGCCTAAGATTTTTACACAAAATTCATAATTGTAAAAGCAGAATTTTACAAATGAAACAAATAGAAATTTTTAAGAAGTAATAATTATAATTATAATTCGGTTAGTTGCTCCAAACCGCTGTATAGTCTTCAGCGACCTCCTTCCGTCTAACAAGTCTAAAAAAAGTTTTTTTTTTTTTTTAATAATTATAATTCGTTTGGAAAATAATTGTTCTTTCCTTTTTTAAATTATTCTTTCTAATACATGTATATCGCCCAACTTAATTACCAGAGTCAAACTGAATTGTTTATCAGAATCTCTTAATAATTAGTAAAACAGATTCTGATCAAGATAATTTAAGTTTATTTTTCTCTTTATTTTAGGAAAATAAGCAAGAAAACATCGAACGTAGGCTAGTGGGGATAATACTTTCATCATCGATGCCATATAACACGTATTTGGCAAAAAGCCTTATGCTGATTCATTTGAATCTAATGTTTCCGCTTCCACATGAACTGATATTTTAGAGATATTCAGACTTACTTCATATTTAAATAATACGATTTTCACATTAGTTTTTTTTTTTTTTTTTTTTTTTTTTTTTTTTTGTATGTGCGTGTGTGTGTGTGAGTGAGAGAGAGAGAGAGAGAAGTAAGCGATGGATTTCTTTTATGTGTATTTTAAAATCATCATCATCATCACGTAAAGTTCAGGAATGCCTACGGTGATCGAGACCATCGCTTACCTCCACCTGAAGTTTTGGAGTATAGTGATGACACGTCACATGTTCTAGCAAATTCGGTCTTCCTGAATTGAAAGAGTTCTAGAAGAACTCGGCGTGATGGTATGATGTAGACAAAAAAAAAAAAAAAAAAAAAAATGAGAGCCTGAGGAAAGACGGAGAATTCAATTTTAAAATCAGTATCCAAAATATTAAAGTAGTGTGTGATTGTTTAAAAAAAAATACTTATTGGGTTTTATTGTGAAATGTTCAAGAAACAACAACTTTACCTAAATGCTATCAGTTCTGTCATAAATATTCTGCAAAATCTCTTTCTTACTAAACATGTTTCAAGATTTATAAGTAAACAGTATATAGGAAATTATAATTTTCCTTAGATTTCCTTCCCCACTTGTGGCCGAGGGGATCTGCTGTAGAGAAGTTGCTAATGGAAAACGCCGGGTTTGATCTTAGTCGCGCTTATCGACCTAGCCGTTCGGAATTTTCCATGGATTTCTCCACAACTCGCGTAAATATGGGCTAGAACCTCTAAAAATACCTCTATGTGGTATTCCATCCAGGCCTTGGACCCACATGCCCTCAATTAGTCTTAAGCCTTACACTGCACACCACCTTTGCTTACATATTTTCGTTTGCTGAAAACGATGTAAATTTTTACATAGCAAACTAATGAAAAAATATGTGAAAGCTTTATGATCAGCTATGTGTCTAAAAGCCATTTTTAAAATTAGTTTAGTAATTTTTAAAACAAAATTAAGTAGTAAACGTTAAAGGGTTAAAGAACTGGGTCTTCCTCATAATTTTCAGTGAAGATTGGTTTAAGACAACATTTAGGGGGCTGGTACCAAATTGAGGAAAATCAATAATGTTTGTGATCAACCTGTGTCGTTAAGTGAACGAAATAAGCAGTAACTTTAAGATATGTTAATAAAGACCCGGATGAATTTGTGTGACGATAGCATGTTAAATAATGGAAATATAAGCATCTATATATTAATTTGAAACATGTTTTTGTCTGTCTCCACTATATTGAGAGAACTACTTGGTGTAAAAATTTGGTTGAGGTGTCTAAAAAAAGGTCTTGGTCTGTAGATGTGCTATGAAAAAAGAAAAATAAAAAAAAGTCGAACGTTTCCCCCCCCCGGGGGGGAAACGGGTTAAAAACACGTTTACGAGCTTAACTAAGTTCCAAATTACTTCACGGTGAAGAAATTGTACATATAGGGACTAGAGTCGAATACTAAAAAATCACTTTCTGCTAATTTGGAATTTTCGATTTTAAAGGGGGAAAAAAGGGGGAAAATAGATTTGGAGGGGGGTAGGGGGGGATTTGTTTGAGAGGGAAATCCGTTCTAGACCCACACATGTAGCACCTCATTTTAAAGGTCTTTAAAACTCATGTTGATTGGAGATGTTTGTATAGAATATAGGACGCCCCCTGGTGGTGAAAAATGGAACTAGGTGATTTTGCAGTGGGCCCTATCAAGTTACACCTTATTTTAAAGGTCTTGGTATTTCCTGACCGCTGGTGATGTTCGTAGAGAGCACGCTGTGCCCCCTGGTGGTGGAAAGTGCAACTAAAGCATTTTGCAGTTGACACCACCATGTGACACCTTATTTAAAAGGTCTTGGAAATTCAAGACGATTGGTGATAAAGGTCTTAAAATTTCATGTTGGTTGGGAATGTTTGTATACAATATAGTGCGCCCCCTGGTGGTTAAAAATGGAACTATGTGATTATATAGTAGACCCTATCATGTTACACCTTATTTTAAAGGTCTTGGTATTTCCTGACCGTTGGTGTTGTTCGTATAGAACACGCTGTGTCCCCTGGCGGTGGAAAGTGCAACTAACGGACTTTGCAGTTGACACAACCATTTAACACCTTATATGTAAGGTCTTGGAAATTCAAGGCAATTGGTGATGTTCGTATACAACATACTGCGCCCCCTGGTGGAGGAAAGTGGATTTTGCAGCGAGTGCGTAGCATGCCTGCTATACGGTGCCGCAGCCACAGGCAGCGATAACACGAGTCAGAGGTTCGTTCGGTTCAAGATCAATTTTTGAGAATTTTTTCATGTTATTAGCGGGCTGCATATACGCTGCCGCAGCACCGGGTCACGAGCCCGAGTTCCGTTCTGTTTGAGGTAATTTGTTTTGTTACAGATGATTGTTTTTTTTTAATGATGCTTTCATTTAAAAATAGAAATTCAAACAAAATCGAGTTAAAGATATAAAACCATACACATTTAAGATTCATTTAAGGTTATTATCATGGGCCTGGGCATTGCCGGGTGGGTTCGTTCGGTTCCAGGTTAATTTTTTGGATTTTTTTTATGTTATTAGCGGCCCGCGTATGCGCTGCCGCAGGCACCGGGATCACAAGGCAGAGTTTCGTTCGGTTCGAGATATTTTTTTATTTTTTTATTATTTTTTATTTTTTTATTTTTTTTTATTTTATTTTTTTTTTGTTACAGCTAATCCTTTTTTTCGTGATGCTATTATTTAAAAACAGAAATTCAAACAAAATCGAGTTAAAGGTATAAAATCATACAAATTTAAGTTTCATTTAATGTATCATGGGCCCAGGCAACAGCGAGCGTGTTCGTTTGGTTCCAGATGAAGTTTTGGGAATATTTTTATGTTATTAGCGACCGGCGTATGTGCTGCCGAAGGCACCGGGGTCACAAGGCAGAGTTTCGTTCGGTTCGAGGTAATTTTTTTGTTACAGATGATTATTTTTTTGCGATGCTTTTATTTAAAAATAGAAATTCAAAGAAAATCGAGTTAAAGATGTAAAACCATACAAATTTAAGGTTCATTTAAGGTTATTACCATAGGGCCGAACAACGCCGGTCGGGTCAGCTAACATATAGTATTTAACGGAATAGAAAATAAAAGATAGCAACTATTTATTTGGAGTCAGTTTGACGTCACATTGACAGTACTTTGTAGAAAGTGATGTCATATATAGTATTTCTAAGTATTTTTCCGAATTTCTTTTTTTTTAAGTGAAATGTCGTAAATTATATTACATATTTTAACTTGAAATACATTTATAATGATGCGATGATTTTTGAAACATTACAGTCAATAAAGTGATCGTTGAATTCGACGGGTTTCAGCTAGTTTATTTTAAAAGTAAAAAAAAAAAAAAAAAAAAAAAAGAAAAGAAAAAAGAAAAGAACATGTTTTTCATTTATAATATACAGAGTTTTTAACGAAAATTATTCCCTCTTTCAGATAAGTTGGAAAAAAACTTTTAAAGCAATATACTGCAATGGGAATACAAATATGTCATAAAATATGAATATTTTTATGAAAAACGTTTTCACTGCGCATGTGCGAAAGATAATATATATATATATACATACATATATATATATATATATTGCATAGGTTGAAAGCTAGATATACTAGGCAATTTTTTTCAAAAGTACATTTGAATAGAGTAAAAATTAAGCAAATTATCTGAAAAAGAACGAGCTAGATTTTAGATATTTTCGAAGAGTTGAAATTTCTTAAGGGGTTTTTCACAAGCCACTTTCGCGACCGCTGACTGACGTTGATTTACGCCATTTGGAAATCTGTAACTCTGTCAGTGGGTGATTCTTTCTTAATTTGTATGTTGTTTATTTCTTAACCCCTTAACGGTTACATATTTTTCAAAGACACGCCCATAAAATCCACATTTTTGTCTAATTGAAAAAAATACATTGAAAATAAATATATGAATAATAATATATATTTATTCGTACATATTTTCGAACACATTATATATAGTTTAGTACTGGCTGGTGCTTTCATGTACCCTAAAATGTTAAAAGAAAAATACACGAGGGACGTGGTCATTGCCCGTGAATATCACGGGAGCGAGAAGGAAGTGATTAAGTATATACCCACTATTCATATTTTTACAATGAAATATACTATGTTATACAAATACTTTCATTAGAAAGAATATAATTATAATGTATATCCATTTGTAATATGAATGTGAATACAGAAAATTTTGTTCAGAAATATTGTAACTTGGGAGAATAACGCCTACAGGCGGACATTACTGTCAAAACGATAAAAATATGCTGTCGCGAAAGGGTTAATTTAAAGATCCAATTATTTTAACCACTTAGCAAATGTTCTTTTTTGTGAAAAACCCCTTATCATCTGACAAATCAAATAAAAATATGTAAGAGTTACAAACTTATAAGGGGTTTCTCACAAAAAAGTACATTTGGAAAGTGGTTGAAATAATTGGATCTCCAAATTAATTACACGACATGTGAAAAATCCCTCAAGAAATTTCAACTCTTGGAAATTATCTAAAATCTAGCCCGTTCTTTTTCGGATAATTTGCTTAATTTTTACTCTATTCAAATGTACTTTTGACAAAAGTTACCCAATATATCTAGCTTTCAACCTATGCATTTTTTTTTTTTTTTTTTTTTTATCTTTCACACATGCACAGTGAAAACGTTTTTCATAAAAATGCTCATATTTCATGAGATATTTGAAATATTTTTATTCCGATTGCAGTATATTGTTTTAAAAGTGTTTTTCCAACTTATCTAAAAGTGGGAATAATTTTCGTTAAAAACCTCTATATATTATAAATAAAAAACATGCTTTTAATTTTTTTAAGTTTTAAAATAAGTGCTTATATATTTGTTATTTAATATGCTATCGTCACATAAATTCATCCACAAATTGCATTCGGTCGATATTAGCATATCCTAAAGTTACAGTTCATTTCGTTGACTTAACGATACAGGGTGATACAAATATTATTGATTTTTCTCAGTTTGTTACCGGCCCCCTAAATGTTGTCTGAAATCACTTTTCACTGAGAAATACGAGGAAGACCAAGTTCTTTAAATGCTCAATCTTTGAAAACATTTCATCGAGAAATAACTTTTTTAACTTTAAAAAACTGATCGT
Source organism: Salticus scenicus (assembly GCA_963930645.1). Taxonomy (NCBI): domain Eukaryota; kingdom Metazoa; phylum Arthropoda; class Arachnida; order Araneae; family Salticidae; genus Salticus; species Salticus scenicus. Next base: position 120,696,044 of record OZ005651.1, on the reverse strand, counting down.
TTCCAAACCTTGCTAAGCTTTTGAGCAGGAGTGTAGATTTGCGATCCGCTGACCCACTTTAGGTGCAGAATACTGTATATAGCAGACATTTAATTATAATCATCCTGCATATGTGAATCTAACTCCTTAAACTTAACTAGAATTTTCTTCCGTTTACTTGGTCAAATTTTAGGTCAAAAATATTTAGATCAAACCCGTAAACTTCACTTCCATTTCTAAAACGTTTCTAGATTACTACATTCCTCTAATATTTTTTATTACTCCAATGTGCAAATTTAGATAAAGGGTGTTTCAGAAAATGTTAACCCTTCGGATTTTTTAAAACCCCTTTTTCCTTAACCCCTTAACGCGCGCTGTCCTCGCTGCGAGGACGCAAAAATTAAGATCCAGCTACAAAAACTCATCCCGGAAATTTTTTAGCAGAAATTCACGTTTATAACATATCAGAAAAGGCCAGTTTTTTTAACCTTAAAATTTAAAATTTCTTTTAGTTTAATTTAGTTCATGAATTCTGGTGGCAGTATAATTTAAATGATCCGAATTGTCTTGCGCCGCAAAGGGTTAAAGTTATCTTCGACTTATGTAGTCATAAAATTTCGTAATTAAATGAAGCGATTTTTGCTGTTAAAAATTATTAGCATTCAAAAGTCTGAAGGTTTAAATTTTATGTTTATTTTTACAAATCATTTTGATTAATTCTCAAAAATTAAAATTTAAAAATTGGTTGAATATCTACATTTTTATTATTCATAATGACAATTTTTAAAATGCTAGAAAATAATTCTTCAAATTAAAAGGTCATTTACATATTTTACATAATGTTTTTTTTTTTTTTACAACGATGGGAACAAATACACATAAAATCTTATTTTAAGTTACTCCCCAAAGGTCAGTAGATCCTTTTAGCTTACTCGCCACTTAACTACTTACCAAAATGAATAATAATATCGTTCGAATTTTTGGAAGAATCTTTTCAAAATCGTTCCGATTTTTATAAAACCTGCGTTTTAAGTTCATCAATTTTTGTGGAGGGGTTATCTTCGCTGATTTTGTAAAAGGTCCAATTAAAAATCATCAATTTTTGTGAAAGATACATTTTCGAACCCTGAAAATGTCATTTGCCTATATTAAATTGATGAAATTTGTGTTTACTTTATTTACTTATTTATTTTTGTTTTTGTTTTGAGGCCTACATGACAATAAAAGCATGCTGGTGATGATGCGAACACGACATTTTTACTGCCGATTGTGACACACATAATTATTTTCCAGTTGATTGAAACAAATTACGTTGAATCGTAAGTAATTGTTGAGATGAATAATTTTTTTTCTCCAACAAATTCTCAATTTGGCAATTATTTCACCATTAATCTACATAATTAATGCTTTTTTTAAAGCTGATTGCTGAAATACATAATTAATTATTTAGTCGAAAGTAATGCAATTCCTGTTTTATATATCGGATTGCCAAAATGCGGGATATTTTTCAGCCTGTTTCCGAAATACGGAAAGGTTTCACTGCTAACCGATGATATTTGCTTTTTTTTTTTTTTTTTTTTTTTTTTCAAAGAATACTCTGTATTTTAGCTGCTTGTTTCCGAAATGTGGGATCATCATTTCGCTGCTGTTTGACCTAATTTATATTTAACTTACGAAATATGCGTTGTGCTTATGAAGCTCACGAGAGGGTAAAAAATGGCGAGTTGCCTACTTTTTTAAGGCGACACTTTATTTTGTTTAGCTGCCAACGTGGCGAATCGCGAATGGATCTTTTTAGATCTAGGACAAAGCAATACTAGTTATTTTTCTAAAATATAATTTATGTGTAAATCGAATATGTTTTTTTTTTTTTTTAAATTAGTACATCGTTTAAATTGAATTTATGATGATATTTTAAGAAAAGTTTAAAAAAACTATAAAAAAAATGGAGGGGGGGGGAGTTAAATTTTTGTTTAGGTAGCTTATAAAACTTTTTAACTATTATTTTTTTTCGTTCATTTTTTAAATCACAATTTTTTTATGTGAATACATATTTTGCCATACCGTAAAATTATACATTCCATGCCGTAAAATTGGGAAAAATGCTGAATATATTTATGTTTGAGGATTTTTAGTTGTATAATCATATGAAAAATCAATACGCTAAAACTATTATTTTGATAAACGTCGAAGAAAATTTATAAAACTAATATAACATGAAAGAAGCAAAATTTTGAGCAATCTCAATTCTACGACATTTTATCCACATATTCCACTATCTTTTTTTTTTTTTTTTTTAACTGTTGTTTTGGTGTTGTTTTGCGATTTTTCTTCTTAATAAATTCATGCGTTTGTCTCATTTATCCCTACTTTTTCCTATAGGATGATTTTTAAATCATGGGATGAACAGAGCTGCCAACCTAATCCGGCAAATTGTTAGTACCGCCCACTTTTCTACACCACTTAATGTTTAGAATATTTGTTTTCTTAATTCATCGTAAGTATATTTGAAGAAAATTACTCTAAAAATTAAGTGGTGTAGAAAAATGGGCGGTACTAACAATTTGCCGGATTTGGTTGGCAGCTCTGGATGAACATTGACACGGCTCACTAAAACATACAATTTTAGTATAGGTATAGGTGGAGATGACGTATACATACAGAAACACACACACACAAAATGAGACATGAGCGGGAAAATTTTGTTTAAAGAACTTTATTTAATAAAGTGCTCTTTTACAGCAATTTGTACAAGAAATGCTCCTTATTAGGACCACCAACAACATTACAAGCTTGACGGCGTCGTGAGAGTGATTGTCCAACTGTTGCAAAGATGTCTGGTATTTCTTGCAAGCGTGTTGTCGCAGCCGATTGTCAAGATATACCATAATTTCTTGTAAAAATTATTATGAAGAAGCACTTTGTGTCATTGTTGCATAGGTGCCAAGTCTCACGTTTTTCAAGGGAGACTTCAAACCGGAAAATTTTTATAGCTGTTTTCGGTAACATTAATCGTCGAAAATATATATAACATATTCCATTTAAAAATACTGGTTTCAATTCTGATTTAAAAGTTTAAAATGTTGGCAGCTCTGCTATAAGTAAACAATGTTTTTCTCTTTGATGTCCTTTTTTGTGTTTGTGTATTTACACATCACTTCTGCCCATACTTTTAATACTAAAAATGCTCACCTTAGTCATGAGCTCTATCACCCCTTAAAGTTTATCCAATGATTTTACAATCACCGTGTATTTTCTATATTGTTACTCATTTGCAACGATTTATAAAGGTTCTACCCTGTAAAAGTAATATTCAGATTTTTTTCTGATACACTGTTAAAAATTTGGGTGTCAGGTTGAACCAAAAATTTCTGCTACAGTTGAAGCAATGTTCTAAATTGTATCAAAACTTGGTACTACAGTAACTGCAACCATAAGTTGGTAAAACCTTCAACCATGATTTGCTATTATTTAATACAAAAAACCCTAAATCTTGGTGAATGGTTTTATCCTCTTATGGTTGTAGCTACTGTAACACAAGTTTAGGTTCAATCTATTTTTAATAGTATATGAATAATAATTTAACTTTTTAATCATTTTTTTCTGTTTAATTTTAAACTCGCATTATCAAAATTAATATATTTTTTTTTCTTTTATAGATGGAAAGAGCCAAAATGTACATGGAAGCATGTGCTAAACAAGAACTTTTTGCTTCGGTTCCACCATTGAACTTTACTTGTGACAACAAGATAGCAGGAGGTTACTATGCTGACATTGATACTGGTTGCCATATATTTCATTTATGCGCACCCAGTAATCTCCAAACTCTTACAGATCATCCATTTTGTTGCCATCCTGAACTTGTATTTGACCAGCGTTTCCTTGTCTGTGATAGACCAGAGAATGTGGATTGTCCCGTTTCCCATCGTTACTACAGTGACCAATTTGATGGCCCTGTAAAAGTTATGCAACGTGAAAATGAAGACAAGGAAGCCAAAAACCGCTCAAGGCAATCAAGAGTTAATGAAAATAGCAGTGACAGTTCAGAATCAGATGAATATATTGATGACAATCGTGACATTACATTACTGTCAAACCACGAAACTGAAACAAGTTCCCAACAAGCGGAAAATCATGGAAAAGCTGTCACACTGCCACCAGCATTCCGTCAGAGATAATCATGATATTTATATAATTTATTTGTTGCTCTAGGGACTTAATGTTGGTCGACAAATAAAAACGTGAAGTTCATGAACCATGCACTAGTATGTCAATGGTCTCAGTTTAATTTGAGAAGTTTTACTTTATTATCAAAAAGTTGAAAAATATTTTAAATATTTAAATTAACTTGTGAAGTAAAATACACCAAATAATGTAACGTTGAGTTTATTTTATAAAAAACAGTATGGCAATGCTTCAAAGATACTCTGCTTTATTTATAAATAATGTCTAATCAAAAATGTTGTATGTTAAATATTACCTATTTTCAATTCAAAACTTTGAACTCTTGGGCAATCAATGTATTTTTACCCTTTAAAAGTTAAAATTTAGATTGTTTCAAAGATATTATTTTAAAATATTTCATGAATTCTTTTTAAATAATGTAAATTTCTTTGTTTCAACAACATGTTCATGAAATGCGATTTTCAAATTTTATACTTTATACATCAACAACAGCTTCAAATGCATACTTGCCAACATCCTAATTAATATTCCGTAGTCTTGTTAGTCCCGCCCTTTTTCTCACACCAATAAATTTTTAGAGTAATATTCTCCAAATGAAATTACATTACGATTTAAATAAGAAGAAAAATACTCTCAAAAGATACCGGTGTGAAAAAGAAGGCGGAGCTAACAATACTACGGAATATTAATTAGAATGTTGGCAAGTATGCAAATCGCTAATAGTTCTGGAAACTTTTTCTGGATGTACATAATATTTTGATGGATTTAAATTCTGATTTTTATTTTTCTTAATTGTGAAAACAACATGAAAATGTATGTTTGTTTTAGTTTGCTGTTAGTCTTTTAATAATTTTATTATTGTTGTTATCTTTGTTTGTAATAGTTGTTCTGAATCAGATTTTTTAACAATATTTATATTTCTTTTCAATTTGCTTTATATAGGAAGGATTTATTTATAATTTCTTTATTTAGAACAAAATTTCTCAAAATCATCTACTATAACTATAATTATTAAATAACAATTCAATAAATGATTACTTTTTATTTAATTAGAAAAAACTCAAATAAAAATAGTCATATTGATGTATAAATAGAAAATAAATGAAAAATAATAATGCAATTTACAAGGAAAAAGATATTTACTTATTTATTTATTTATTATATATATATATATATATATATATTTAGGAAAGATGCTTTCAAATTTATAATTTTCTGTAATATAACTTTTGTTTAATGTTAGTTCTTTTGAATCGGGTTAACATAAAAATATAATACATTAAATATTTATATACTTAATTTCTTAAATTAACTTTATAAAATATATTTAATTAGATATACTTTACAAAAATCAATGTCATAATTTCATAATTTGATAATTATTTCACTTTTTCTTATTAGAGTTTTTGCAAATATTTTACTGCTTGGATTAAAGAGTATAATCAGTTATGCTATTTTATTAATTTATTTTATTTTATTTTTTAGCTTAAACTGCACACATTTAAACGTAGTTTGGTTTTATAAACTTTAAAGTTTCGAAACCTCACAATGTTTGGTTATTAAATAGTTTTAATTAAAAATTTCCATAAGCTTCAGACACTTAAATCGAGTTCAAAAGTAGTAATTTTGAATTGTAAAAGGTAAAACAGAATACATTTCTTGCATTAGAAAATCTGTTTTTTTTTTGTGGTTTTTTTTTTTTTTTTTTTTTTTTTTTTTTTTTAATATGGAATTATCAGTGTCATTCCACTTCATATATATATTCACTGTTGAATAAACTTATAGATGATTTTGAATAAGAAAATTTCGTATTCCTTGCTATCTTAGTATAAAACCAAATAATGTGTATGCCTATATTTATTTCTAGACTGTTATATAAAGTATTTAATACAATATATTTGAAAAATTACATTAATGTAATAGCTGTGAAAATTTTACTGACCAATGAATAATTAATGCAGTTTAAACTCAGTTATTGACGTACTAGTGTAATTCAAACACGTATACTGTGTTTAAAAAAACTTTTTTATGGATACTGGATGGTTCTATACTCAACAAGAAGGCAAAAATTTGAAGTAATTTTTGTTTGTTCATTTCGATTTATAAATTTTCCTTTGATAAATTACAAGGATTTAAATTATGCAGTAAAATATAAAGAAATTAAATTACACAAAGTACAGAAATGATATTTTGAATTGTTTGTTTTTAACTTTTCATTATAAATAACATTACATTTCAAGTTCCTCATAAAAGAAGAAAAAATACCTTAAGTCATAAACTGAAACCAGGATTTAACTAACTGGATTGTGCATGTGCACTAAATTGTGGTTTGACAGATATTTTGAACAAGAATATGTAAGCAGAACAAAACATAGGCTGAATTTTGAAATCAAGATGCCAGTTTGAAATTACCAAAAACAGAAAATTGATGATGAATTGTATTTTGGTGCCAAATATATAAGTGAATAAATAAAACTATTAATTATCTATTGTTGATGCTTGTTCATTTATGATTTAATTATAGTCATGTAGTTCAAGTAAAAAAAAAATATATATTTAAATGAATATAAAGTCGTGTCTACATCTGTTTTCGTTGTCTGGGTGCTGCTTCAGCACTACTTTATATCAAAGGGCAGGTTCACATTTTGTACGTCTTCATCGTCATTTGGAGAAGCTGGATTCTTATTCGTGTCTTCGAAGAAATTTTTGGAACCTATATGAGTGTTGTAGAGGTTGTTTTTTATATTTAAAAATATCCACTACTGATATAGTGTACGCTACTGATGCACTTTAAATGTTTTTTAAAAAAAGTTCCATATTTTATGATTTTTTTCTTTATGAATATATTTTTGCTAACACCGTGTAGAAAGTTTGGTAAAAAACACAAAAAATATTTATAAAATATGCAGAAAAATTAAAAATAATGAAATAATTAAACAAAATTTTGGAAAGATCAAATAGAAGTAAACAATTATAAGTAATAATACACTTTTTCCTAAATGACCAGACACTTTCTCTTATGTCAAGTATCTATCGTGGAAAAACACATGACGTATTATCCGAGATTTCGTACATATAAAGAATATGTTATACCTCATATATTTCAGCGAAAGTTTTGTTTCAAAGGCAAAAATAACTCGAGTAGCAAATTAAAGAAAGTATATAATGTTTCAACCTGTAAAAAAGTAATGCTTGAAATATGTTATAACTGTAGTATGTTATTCTGATACTTCTTTTAGTTACCTTTATTTATTTGTATTCGAATACAGAGCCTGATTAATCGCTGAAGCAAAGGAAAGTGCGGTATCATTGTAATATACACATAGACATTTAGTGCTACAAATTTTTATTCCAAAAGTGACTTCGCAGAATTCTGTCTAAAGTTCCCTTGTACATTATCATATAAAAATATTATATATATAGACTATATTTATCTCATCGAAATTCCTCAGTTGCTACGTGTTAGTTGTAGAGCCATATTTCTCTTGTCTTGAAGTATACATTAAAAAATTGTTCAGTGCTATGAAAATGTTCCAAACAATTTGAATTAAATCGTCTTATGCATTTTTAAAATCATAATAGAAATACTTTGCTATTAATTGTTTCATTTAAAGAAGTTAAAAATTGTAAAAAAAAAAATATAGAAAATTAAAGCTGTAAAAGAAACTTTAAAATAAAAGTTTAGCTATAACAAAATTATTTAAAATTGTTGATCAGTTTCAAGCGAAACATTTATTAATACAATCCACTCTCTAAAATATTTTAATGCCTAATCTGCAATTATCTATACCTCCCTTTTATTTTCTTTTTTAAGGCAAAATTTATCGCGAGACTCAAAGTTTAAAAAAACTGAAGCTTGTAATTCGAGATACTTTTTCAGTCATTATAAGGGTTTTTTCTTTAAGTTTATATATATAATATATATATATATATAATATGCTGGGTATTTAACCCAATGCAATATCTTTCATAAAATCAGAATATGAACACAATAAATATCTGAGGAAATATTAGCATTTTTACTTAATAATTTTTAATTGTGCAAGCATAAGGTTTAACAAAATTTCTTTTGCATAATAATCTATTAGCTGAACGTATTGAGCTACTTATATAGAAACCTTAGGCAAATATCTGGAAAATTCATTACGTTATCGTCGATAGAATAGACTGAATTTCAGCTAGACTATAAAATAATGAGAAAATAATAGGGTCTTTCATCCATAATTATTGACAATCAACATGCAATATATGACTATTAATTGAATAAAAAATAAGAGGTAAAACCCTTATTCTGTACTAATAAAAAAAGATCTGGCACTAGATAAACAAATACAGGAAACGTCTTCAACATATAGAACGTTGAACGTATACATATATTGCTTTTTTACTTCCTTATACAAAGTACAAGGAAGTATAGTAATCCCGATTTGCGAAATGGATTTTGCATTTCACATTGCTCGAAAACGAATGATCGCTGAATGTTGCCAATTTATACGTGTGACTGTCATGATGTCTAGTTGTACACCTGCAAGTGTCGTCTTAACACGAGCTCTCGTTTTAGAGATATAACGGAATTTACACGATTTTTCGTGACGTCTGTATGTATGTGTGTCTGTGTGTGTGTCCGTATGTCGCATAACTCAAAAACGGTTGGACGTAGAAAGTTGCGAATTGGTACATAGGTTTGTTATAACATCTAGTTGTGCACCTCCCTTTTTGGACTTTGTATGATTTTCCGTTTTGGAGATATTTAGGAAAATTAAGTTCATTATGGCCAGAATGTATCAAAAAACGGTAATAACTCAAAAACGGTTTGGACAAATCTTGCAATTTATCGAAATCTAAAATTTATCGAAAATATAATTGAATAATTTGAAAGCGATGTTATAATTGGGAAGAAAAAAAAAACTAATAGTCCTCCGTCCTAAACTAAATTCTGCTTTTGCCAGAATTTACACAAAATCTTTTCAAAATGATATTGACATGAGTCCCCCCAAGTCACAACTATGACATGAGTCCCCTCCAAGGCACAACTTTGACATGAGTCCCCCCCCCAAGGCACAACTTTGACATGAGTCCCCCCAGGCACAACTTTGACATGAGTCCCCCCCAAGGCACAACTTTGACATGAGTCCCCCCCAAGGTACAACTTTGACATGAGTCCCCCCCCAAGGCACAACTTTGACATGAGTCCCCCCCAAGGCCCAACTTTGACATGTCCCCCCCAAGGCCCAACTTTGACATGAGTCCCCCCCAGGCACAACTTTGACATGAGTCCCCCCAAGGCCCAACTTTGACATGTCCCTCCAAGGTACAACTTTGACATGAGTCCCCCCAAGGCACAACTTTGACATGAGTCCCCCCCCCAAGGCACAACTTTGACATGAGTCCCCCCAAGGCACAACTTTGACATGAGTCCCCTCAAGGCACAATTTTATCTTTATTTATTTATTTATTTATTTTTTACGTATGCATGCATTTTTTTTAAATATTTTTAGCCAACTGTTTCGGGTCCAGTGACAATGTTTTTTAGCATTATGTATATTTCTAAAAGTGTATAAGGAAGTCATGTGGTGCCCACATCAGATTTTTTTTTTTTTTTTTTTTTTTAATTTCCTTTCGAGTTCGATACTATGAAGATTTTTCTTGCATTTATAAACCCCTTTGCTTTTTCGAGAGGAACTGAAATTCAATTTATTCTATCGATAATAACTTAATGAATGTTCACGATATTTGCTTAGTATTTTCATATAAATAGCTCAATACCTTTGGCTAATATATTACGCAAAAGAAACTTTGTTAACGCTAGCACATACGCAGTTAAAAATTATTTAGTAAAAGTGCTTTTATTTCATCAGTCATTGAATATTTTATTATTCTGATTATAATATAATGTGTTTAATGCAGTAAGTGAAATTTTCAAAAACTGGTAATAAATTGATGCATTTTATCTTTTCAACGTTTCTTCGTTAAAACCTAGAATCTTGCATGTTATAAACAAAAAAAAAGTTTTTTTTTTTTTATTTAATTTTGTTAAATTAATCTTTATATTTCCATAAATAAACGTGCTATTGACATATAAACCAATACATATAATTAAAAAAGCCTGATAATCCCATGCTACGACCATTTCGTTAACGCATATCAAGCATTATGTTTTACAGATGCTTCCAAACTCTTTGTTTGTTAGTTAGTCTATTTTATTTCATACTAGTGTTCTTTTTTCGTTCGAGACAAAATCTTCGCAGAAATATATGTGATATGACAGGTTTTTTATATCCAGGAATTTAGAAGAGAATCCGTCCAGTATTTCTCTAAATATTTGATAGAACGTCTAAATTCAAAAGTGTCACATTATTTTGTCACCCATCTGTATAACATGTATAGTTTAAGAGCAAGTCATAAAATGAATGCTATATATAATTATAAAATTCAGAATTCTCCGTTTTGTGATGATAAGATTTTATGTCTTTCACCATCATCTTAATTTAAATATTAAAATTTCTCTATTACCAAATTTCTTTAAAGCGCGTTGTGTCATGCAATTTACCCAGATTCCAAATTAAAATTAAAACTTTTGTGCTATACAGCACCCTGGCTATCTGTGTGACTGTTCTGTTATTAAAATATTTTTTCCAAATGTTATGCAAATAAATTTGCATACGTTATTGTCTGTGGCAGTCTCTGTCCAATATTTACCCATTTTAATTTTTCTTTATTTCTTTCTTCATGGACAGACACTCTCATAAGAAAATAAGCAAACATTAATATATATATATATATATAAAAGGTGAGTCATTTCCACACCCCATAAATACGTTATTGTCTATGGCAGTCTCTGTCCAATATTTACCCATTTTAATTTTTCTTTATTTCGTTCTTCATGGACATACACTCCCATAAGAAAATAAGCAAACCTTAATATATATATATATATATATATATAAGGTGAGTCATTTCCACACCCCATAAATAAACAAAAAAAAAAAAAAAAAAAGTTACCTGCTGGGAGTTAAAAAAATCAAAGCCAAACCTTATTATAAGTCTGGTAACCTTTTATTTAAGTTACCAAACTTCACTGATAACATACTTTTTTTTATTTCCTAAGTATTTTACATTTTACACTCTCCCAACAAATAACTAAATGACTCATAAATAAACAACAAAGAATATAAACATGAATGGAAAACTAATTATATTGGGCAGTTTCCTCCCAAAATAAAATAACTAAAAGAATTTAAGTGGTCCCAGTGGATCAAAATAAATCAAAATTACCATGCCAATATATTAAGTTAAATTTTCAAGAATTTGCCTCAGACTTAATTTAACACATTTTATTCTCCCCTTAACAGTTTCACCAATTATCTAATGATTCGAAACTGCTAATTAAATAAAACAGATCCACTAAGACCTAAACTGCCCATCAATTAAACATATTATAAAAATTTCAAAAGAAAAATTAAAGTAATTAAATTTCAACAAGAGTTAATACCACACAGTATACAAATTAATTAATTATTATTTTTTTAAACTCTGTTTGATATATTTCTCAATAAAACATGCACTTAAGTTCTCTTCTCTATTTACTTTACAATTAATAATACTTTAAACAATTTCACATAAAATTAACAAGGTAAAATAGTATCTTTGTGTTGTGCCTACATTTCATTTTTGTTCAAACATCTTAATTGTTAGACTACCTTACTGTTTCAATTGATCTTTACAACACATTTGGGAATAAGTCTCATAAACACAATAATTTTCAACACATGGTGAACATTTGAACAGGTAACAGAATTTAGTTTAGTTTTCACTTTTCTCAACAAAAGTTCTTTAGTTATAATGTTACATTAATTCTCCTGTTTCAAAGCCAATTCTTCGTTGAATTAGCTCACTTAATAATTTGTATCTTAAATACAAAAATGCTCATAATAAAATAATAATAATAATAATAATAATAATAATAAAATCAGGGAATAATAAAATTAATAGTTACCCCATTTTAATTAGACACCAGAGATGTCAGGTGATGACTGGAGGGTACGCATTTCTCAGACAATCATACTTTCGTGAAAGCACACATATTTCGTTCAATAAATACTTTATACCCGCGGTTTTATCCAGTATGGGAGCTAATATAAACAGGTCCATCCAATTTTTGGTGTTAATAGATAAACTGATTGCAACCCCTCACGGGTATTTTTTGACATTTTTCCAACACTGACACTTTAAAACCTTTAGAGCAGTCTTATTTTTTCCTTTTCAAATATTAGGACAAAGCGATTAGCCATTCGATTATCAAAAACTTCACCACCTAAGTGAGTATCACCAGCTGTAGGTTTGACTTCAAAATACCATCTTCAATAGTTAGGATTGATACATCAAAGATTCCACCACCAAGATCAAAAATGAGGATGTTTCTTTCTTCAGTTCCTTTTTTATCTAGACCGTAAGCAATAGCTGCAGCAGTAGGCTCGTTAATAATACGGAGTACGTTCAGACCGGCATTAGTTCCCATGTCTTTTGTGGCTTGTCGCCGAGAATCGTTAAAATTAAGCAGGTGCAACAACAGCATTTACCACAGGTTTACATAAATAAGCTTTACCTATTTCCTTCATTTTAGATAGAACCATGGCTGCAATCTCCTCAGGGCATAAGTTTTGGTTTCGCCTTTATGTTCAACTTGAATTTTTGGCTTGCCACCATCTTTAAAATTGACGCCGCAGTACCCATAACTTTGTTCTTCACTGGTAAATTAATTATTCTTTGACTCGAATCAGCAACCACAGGGCCAAGGGCCCTTTTTCAAGCGGCACTGGCCCTTCACGCAAAAAGATCTTAACCTTTTTTTCTATCCATGCGAAAATGCCAATGCGTCCGCGCCAGTCTGGAAAAACGCGGCAACGAGCGAAAGTCTTCCCTGCCTGGTTGCCAAAACGGAAGCACTAAACTCCCACTGAAAAAATTTTCTCATTCAAGAATAACCCCACTTAATCCGCAACTTGCGTTATCTTCACACGTTTTCTCCTGGTAAAAACTGACATGCGATGTGTGGAAACCACCCTGACTGTCCAAGGTACAATCCCTCTCTCTGCTTTCACGTGCCGATAAAAAAATGTGAAATGTTATTTTTCTTAAATACGGGTAAAGACTAGATATCGCTGACTGAATTATTTTATTTTATCCAATCTTTTTTTCTTTTCTCTCTTGAGCCAAGTTACTTTAAATTCAGTTTTCCTAAAAAAAAAAAAAAAAAAAAAAAAAAAAAAGAAAAGAAAGAAAGAAAAAGAAAAAAAAAAATACAAGCTAAATTAATACCTAGTTAATTTTAATTCCCCTTTATTCTATTTAGCTAGCAAAAACTTTAAAAAATCACTGTTAAGGAAAACTACTTAACAACACTAAGGAGTTTTCCTTAACAGTGTTCCGGATTTTTTCTCACCAGTAATTGGGAACTGTAATTTTTTCTAGAGTTAATTGGGGAAATTACCAGAAGGTGATCAAAAATATTACTGTTGAAAATTTGTGATTATAAAAAATCCAGAAAACGAACATTCCTGAAAATATAAGCAACAGGTGAAAACCTTTTTTAAAAATAATTTTGAATAATAATGTAATGTTTAAAGAAAATCAGTAACCACAAGTCTTAGAATTACAGTTTCTGTAATAGAATTTTAGTGGGAGATAAAATATAATTAATTATCCTCTCAACACACTTCGACCTCATTAAATCATTCAAACAAAAATATTGAATTATGAGTAGGGCAGATGGAGCTACTGTAGACATGGGACTACTATGCACAGCTGGAATAATTCTATTATTTATCAATCTAAAGTTCCTTTGTAATTTTTTTCTAAGTTTGGTCACACTGATGTTCACTTTCATGAGCAGTTACTTAATAACACAATTGTTAGTTCAGCCAGTAGTTTATAAAACAAAGTTTTTATGGGGGAAAGTAAGTTTCTGATTTTATTTTTGACGTGGAGATTTAGACTATTTCACATTAATATTTCAAAAAATAAAATATAGTTTTTTATAAATGATTATATTCAATATATATTTTGATAGTTATTTTTGACATGCATGGTTTATATAAATCAGTAGAAGGCCTAAATATACAAACAGTTACAGTTGGTAACAAAAGTGTCCGAACACTAGCAAAAATTCCTGTAAAAAAGTACACTTCATACAGTTTTGTTAAATAAATCATTATCGAATCCTGTTCTCAGTCAGTCTAAGAACAGAATTCGATAAGGATTTATTTAACAAAACCGTATGAAGTGTACTTTTTTTACATAGGAATTTTTGCTAGTGTCGGACACTTTTGTTACCGACTGTAACTGTTTGTATATTTAGGCCTTCTACTGTCCGAACACTAGCAAAAATTCCTATGTAAAAAAAGTACACTTCATACGGTTTTGTTAAATAAATCATTGTCGAATCCTGTTCTCAGTCAGTCTAAGAACAGAATTCGATAAGGATTTATTTGACAAAACCGTATGACGTGACTTTTTTTACATGGGAATTTTTGCTAGTGTTCGGACACTTTTGTTACCGACTGTACATGGGACTACTATAGCCACATGGAATAAAAGACTTTGTCCTGGTCAAGTTTCTTGGGGGAAAAAAAAAAGCAGTTTTCTGTTCTGACTTGCTATAGTTGAAGCTATATATACACGTGATGGACATTCATGTACAATTTCTAAGGAAAAACGTGTATGTTGTGGTCACCACAAAAATTTCTTTTGCATTTTCCTATAAAAATTCACGCAATAAAAATTATTTTTTTTCCGTTAAGAATCCAGACTATTTTCATCTCAGAGAGAAATGTTCAACGAAAGTGAACTTTTACTATGCAGATGACATCCTTCCTGTTCTCGAAGGAAATTTTCGGTATAGCAGTGCCACATATCGATCGATATGCACCCAGAGTGAATCAGCATAATGTCTAATAATGGCTTTTTCACGTGTTAAGTTTTGTTCGATTATACGCAATAGAACCTGAGATATAGCCATCCCTTAAATTGCGGAAATCATTGTATAGAATAGCCACCTGTTAAGTGATTGGCATCAAAAGTTGACAGACACTAATTTATGTCACGGCACAACTACATATCAATTTATATGTAATTCTGGGCAGTAGTTCTTGAGACACATTTGGAACACAATTTTTGTCACCCACACACAGAGACATACAGACGGACATTTTCTAAAAATGATTAAATTGTGTTCTAGAACTCTCAAAACGTGTAAATTCGTCAAAAACTGGCAGTCTAAAATTTTTACAGATCCAGCACTTTCTTCTATTGAATATAGCAGAAGGTAAAAATGTAAACAAGGTAGTTCTTTTAGTAAACAAAATTGATATTCCTTTTTCCAGACATTTATGACTTATCATAGATAAGATAAAGGCTCTTACATGCAAAAGGACTATTTCTTTAGGTTAGATTTGATATTATCATGGTTTTACATACATTTTTAAAATTATATTACACTGCATAGTTAAAAATTTAGCTTGTTCACACATGGGGCTAGTGTGCACACACACACACACACACACACACACACACACACAAAAAGGACTTTTTTCATTCAATTTTTTTATAATTTATATGACAGTATAGGACAAAATTTCGTATAAATGTGCACAATGAGAATTATACGAATCATTGGAAAATCAAAACGAATTACAATTTACAATAGTAACAGTCAACTAGGGGAAAAATGCATATGTAAGAGTATCGCTTTTCTCCGGGTGGGTGGGTGGGGAGGGGGGTAAATTTTTAATGTGAGTATTTTTCAAAAGAACTCTTCAGTACCCTTAAAATGTATGGTCGAACTATAGATTTGTGATAATTTAAAACGAAGTTATTAATATTAAAAAAAAAAAAAAAAAAAAAAAAAAAAATCTAAAAAAGCATTTTTTAATGTCTTCAAAGAAATACAAAATTGAATTTCTTTCGACATTTATTATTATGCTTCTCTGAGATGAAAATCGGCGGCATTCAACATGGTAAATAATTTTAATAATTAATAATTATAATAAATAATTTGTATTGCCTGAATTTGTACAGAAAACCATAGAAGAAAGTTTTTTGATGGTTAAAAGTATACTATTTAGAAATTTGATGTGCTCTAATATTTTTCACATTAGAATAAACGCTACTATTAGCGCACCAAATTTCAAAAAATGTTTGTTTCATCTTAATTGGCATTATTTTAAATTCTTTTACCCGAACACCGTAGATATTATAAGTATTGTATTCGATAAAAATTTTCGATATCATGTTTTTCCTTGATCTACATTTTTTTAAAACTTTTCAATCTCAAATGCGTTTTTTAGAAATTTTGTCTGTGCATGTGTACGTCTTCGGTGGAGAATCTTTTGACTATAATATCTTCAAAATGACAGAAAATAGAGCAACGAAACTTTATACTTACGGCATTTATTGCGTATAATTTAGTTGGTCAAATTTCAGTGCAAATTAAAAAACTGGAATTGGGACTAATAGCCGGTGTCTTAAAAACGGCTCTAACGATTTTTTCCAAATTTACTATATAAATACCCTTTTAGATGTCTTTTCCTATTTTATTAAATTTTGTCTTTAGCAGTACAGAAATTATGTTTATTACTAGTTTCTTTATAATGTAAATTCGTGTTATATGAAAATTTATCTGCATAGCAGAATTTCATAAATGCTGTCTATTCTACAATCACAATACTTTTAAAAAAAGAAGAAGAAAAAGAAGAATTTTAAACAGTCTTATGTTATCTAACAAAATTACTTCAGGAAATGAACGATGCATTAATTATTTAAATGAATCATTTTAAAAAGATTATTGCCTTTTTTACTTTATGTAATCAGTATTCCACCAGAATACAAAACCACCTAAACATGAAGCTCCACGCTTTTTAAACAAACATGTTCAAAGAATCTTGACAATCTTTTTTAATAATTAAATTCCTCTAGCTAAGTATAAACGCCCCCATACAGTTAGAAACATGAAAGCCACGCCTAAGCAGAAAAGTGTGTTACATAACTTCCTTATATCATATCGAGAGGAGCGTAAAAACGATACAATTTCATGATTTATTATTATTATGATTATTATTATTCTTGAATTTACTTTTCTTTCTTTCTTTTACTTTTTTTTTTATTGCATACTTACACAAACATTGAAGGGAATTCGGCATTAAATGTTAAAGGCAGTCATCTAATTAAATAATAATAATAATAACGTTTGTTGTCTTTATTATTATTTTTACTATTATTACTTTAAGAATAATAGTTGCATGGATAAATGATATTGAATTACAACAAAATATCTAGTGTGAAATTGTAAAATTGTGTTTACGCAGTTTTTATATAGATATGTATTATTAAAAAAACAAAACCACATAACGTATTCCATAACGAAAATTTTTCAAAGTCGTTTGAAACTGCGCCATCTATGAAGGATTTTTGGAACTAAACGATTTTACCTAGCCAAATTAAACACAAGACCATTAACTCGCCACATGGGTGCTTCTAATTTTTTTTTTTTTTTTTTTTTTTTTTTCATTTAACAAGTAATTGTGAATTGTATTTTTCATTTTTCAATGTAGTTAATTGGTGAAAATTTTTGGAATATTACCATATTATCAATACCATTGTTAAAAAAATATGTAAATCACAACTTGTGATTACATCTATGGAAACCATGATTTGGTTTGGCAATTTTCCTATACTTTGAGAATATTTTCCGCTTATGTAGACTTACTGCCACCCTGTATTTTATCCCTTAGTGAGACAAAAATCAAAATAAATAAAGTAAATAAAATAGATTGAATGTAAATGGGAAAATTTGTAGGTGTATACTATCCATGCAATTAACGAGAAAATACATTTAAAATATTAAAGATATAAAGGAATTACTTATTACGAAATGCAACATACATAAGTGCCAGAAGGAGCAATACTGTGAGGTTATGTGAAATTTACGCAAAAGTGCAATTAGAAGTAGGTTACTGTTGCTAATATCAGTTAATGTTTATCTTTAAAGGTTATTTCTGATTACTCTGATTTTTTTTTTTTTTTTTTTCTCCAAGCAAAAAACTGAAATTCACAATATTATTTTGAAAAAATAACTCAATCAAGACTTTTATTTATTTTATTAGGCGATGCAAAATGTTACATCTTGAATACACTCCTGTTAATATATAGACAATTCTTTGTCAGTGTCAGGTACTACAGTAAGTTTCATTTGTGTTATGCTACAGAAACACATCCATATTTTATGATTGAATAAGGCAATTACATGCGCTCTTCGCATGAAAAATAAAATAAAATAAAAACTGAAAAACACATATGTCTGTAAAAGTGTCAAAAAAAATACATATACCAAATGTCTCATAAGTCTGTAAATATTTTAAATATTCGTTTAAAAAAAAAAAAAAAAAAAAATCCACGAGAATGACTTTTTTTTCAAACCGCTTTCAATTCTACCGATTCCTTCACCTTTTATGAATTTATAAATTATTTACAAACTTAAGACATACCCAGTATTTAAAAAGTGAAGAATACTCGAATTTTAGACTGTACATTCAGAATTAAACAAACTCCTTCAACTGCCCTTTAATATAAATAGTTTTAGAATGAGGGCTGGCTTTTACAGACCCAGAGCTCGAAGTCTCCACCTTTTTTTTTTTTTTTTTTTTTTTTTTTTTTTTCAGGACACTTTGAAGGATGAGAAATTTCCTCCTTTTTTGACACCAGTATTTTTATAAAGAAACTTCCACTGCATTTTTATAACATTGTGCTGTGAATAAATAGGATTGGGATTATTGTATAAAATTAGTGGCATCAAAAAAAGTAGTAATTTTTCATTTTTCAACGTGTTTTGAAAATGGTAAATTATGTGTCATTTAATCGATTATGATGTAACATAAGTAAATTAAATGATTATGCTATTTTTTTTATTTTGTTTTCTTGGAGTTTTTGAACTTTGTTCTGTAGAAGTTATGATGCAAAAGATGCTGTCGTGATTGCTAATATATTATGCAAAACAATGTTAATTGATTTAAACTGGCATGAAAGCTAAACAGATAAGAAATAATAAAATTGTAATTTCGTTCATTCGGAAATATCTGAAAGCCAGGCTATTATTTTAACCTCACAGAGACATGAAAAAGAATTCTACGCAACGAAAATTTAGAGATTTACTATACATTTCTAAATTTTACTATATAATCTTATCGTAAAGCCCGATTTTAAAATTCTTTTAGACATTTATAGGTGCAATAAAAGAAATAATTTTTGAGTATAATAAAAGAAAATAGGGGAGCGTGGGGCAGGTTGTAACAGTTTTTGGAAAATTAAGTATATTTTGGAACGTATTTACGCTTTCCTGTTTATAATTACTGTTTTCCATAGCATGCATATTCATCTATCATATACATAAAAAAAACTTTCGTTAATTTTCCTAATTTTAGCAAAAAAAAAAAATATTTTTTTCAAAATTATTTGCCTGTTACAATTTGCCCCGGATTTGTGGCAAATTGTAACACACGTGGGGCAAATTGTAACGGATACAAAGGGAACCCTAACAATAAAAACGACAATATTTCAAAATGTTTTTTGTTATCAATCATTTATCAATTTAATAAAAAAGACAATTAATAACTAATATTAAATTTTAACCTTCTTGGTATATTAACAAAGAATTATATCAAATGGATTATAGTAAAATAAAGATAAAATAAAAGATAAAATTAACATAGAAGTCAATCTTAGTCAAAATTTAAATTAATTCATGCAAATGATATTTTATTCCCTCTCAGGTATTTAATGTGAGCACACATTTTGCAAATTAAGCATTATACCCATTCTTATGCCACAGAGAGCGTTTATCAGAGCTCGAATTCTCCGCCTTTTTTTTCAGGACACTGCTTTTTATTGTGTGCATAAGAACTTTGTTCCTTGATCTACATTTTAAAAAGATTTTTCAATCTCAAATACGTTTTTTAGAAATTTGTCTGTGTGCTTGCACACAGTTTCTGCTTTTTTTCTACCACTATTTTTATGCAATATTCTCTAATTCGTGATTAAATCGTGATTCTAATTCGTGGTTAAATAATCACGGTACTATAATATAAAAACACAGAAAATATTCCTGTATAAATATAGTATTGGCAAAGAAGACAAAAATTTTTCATTTCTGAAAGTTTTCTGAAAATGGGCGGATACTTCGAGCTCTGGCTGTAGGCATCTCCACAAGCCACTCCTCTAACTTGTTACAACTTGCCCCAAAATTTTGTTTCAATTTGCCCCATCGTATGATTTTGGACATTTTGTTTATTTATAAAAATATGTAACGATTTATACAAAAAATTAAACATACATTTTATAACTCAACACACAGACTAAATAAATAGTTATAAACATACCTTTAATCAAAATTTACGAAATATTTTTTATCCCACTAATTAGCTAAAATGAAGCACGTGTACAGAACCTCTCATTAACCATTTTTGTGGAGCACCGATTGTGCTTACATTATAAAGCTCGTTATAAGAATTATGTTTATAAAAATGTTTAATCACAAATGTTACAAACTATTTCGTAGATTACGTGTTACTTCTTACCCCTGTGACAACTAGACCCACCTTCCCCTACTGAAAAAATACCGCTGACATATACATAGATACGATACTTGCCAACCATCTCATTTTGAAGCGAAAAATTTTAGTACCCGCTTTTTTTTCACACCAGTCATATTTTTGAGTATTTTTATTCTTGTTTAATCGTAACAATATTTGTAGAGAATTATTCTAAAAATAAAGTGGTGTGGAAAAAGAGCCTTTTTATCAAGGGGCGTTAACAATATCACGCTTATTAATGAGGTGGTTGGCAAATATGAGATTGATACCAACATTTTAATTTATTCCGGAGTATTTTTAGCCCCGCCTTTATTTCGCACCACTTTATTTATGGAAAAATTTTCTCCAATAGATAACTTCGATAAAATAAGAAAAATTTACTCTTAAAAAATAAGTTGTATGAAATAAAGGCGGCGCCAAAAATACTGCGGAATAAATTAAAATGTTGGCAGCTATGCATATTTCAAAGCAGTAGGTTATGTACGATTAAGTAATAAACATCAACATTTGTAACATCATGAAACCATGAAAAAGAATTCTACGCAATTTTCTCCAAATGTTAAAAACTGCTATACAAGTTTGCATGTAATGCTGGATTTTTTATTCATTTAGACATTTGAAGGCGTATATTTTTTAGCATAATTAAAAAAAAAAAAAATAAATAAATAAATAAAAAATAAAAAGGTAATATCTTTACCATATATCAAAACCAGCTTTTATTTTAATGTAAAAACAACTTCTATGTTGTTGCAATGTAAAGTTAGTCTTAATAAGGCCTTTTCCAACAAATCGTTTAAATTTTTATCTTATAAATTTACTTACTTATATTTTGATTGACATTACTAAACTTTTTATTTTCTTAATCCTTTTTAAATCCTTAACTTATATGCGCAAGCTAATAATGCAAAATCTTATTTGAAGCCGTAAAATAAATAAAATAATATAATAGATCTTAGCGTAAGAAATAGATTCTAAAACGCGTGTAAATATATTTTTTATAATAAAATTGAAAAGTTAATTTTCATATCAGAAGTTAATTCTGAGAAGCAAAATTTTTCATCTGGCATAATTTAGAATATCTTTGCAAACATTTTTAGCAAAATTTCTGTAATACATAGCACTTTACTTATTAAAACCTAAACGAAAATGGTACAGGGATGGAACACGGGCGCAGAACTCATGCCGGTATTTGTTTAAAAAATTTCTGTACATGTAATATCGTCGATTTAAGGCGTAGAAAATTTTGTTTAATTGATAGTACTATTAGTATGAGTTCTGCGCCCGTGTTCCATCCCTGAACAGTATTGCCAGACTTCGCGACTTTTTTATTCAATAATCACCAATAATTTTGAGAAGTGATATTTGATTTTCATAATCGACGATTCTTCGATTCGATTCGCCTTTTATGTATATCAAATACCACTTTTAAAAATTATTGGTGGCTGTTGAATAAAAAAGTCGCAATCTGGCAACACTGTCCCTGAATACAGGTAAATATATTGCTATTTTTTAAATGAAAATTTTTTCACTCAACTTATAACATTTATCTGTCTTTTAATATGCGTAGTTGCCAACTTGTACGGTTTTCTGCTACCAGTAAATTTTAATAACAATCATTAAAATTTTTTTGAAGTCGTTTCTTATAATTAAATGTAGCGATTTTTTTTTTTTTTTTTTTTTTTTTTACTTGGAAAAAGTGGTATAAGAAACAACGTACAAATTGGAAGCCATGCCAGTATGTAGTGAAATTAACACATAAAAATTAAAATACCAAATTAAATGTAATTTATGAAAAGCTCAACAAAACAAAAAAAAAAAAACTAATAAATTTCATTGTAAAATTCTTATTTTCCAAACTACAAAATATTGATTAGTTACGTAATTTAAATATATATATATATATATATATATATATATTATTATTATTATATTATTATTATTATTACGTAATATATATATACTATTCTGTTTTAGGAATGAGAGATATTGTTTAAAGTTTGATTTAAAAAACAATGTCTATTCCTTGACCAATTAAATAAGTCTGTTTTTAAATTTCTTTCAGCTGTTTTAATTAGATAGAAATAAAGTACACAGTTTCAAACCCTCCTGATTTTTAAATACCAATATTTTTTTTTAGGTAAAATTATCTTTCATTAATAACGATATTTTGTCTTTAAATAAGGGGAAGATAACTTTAAAAAACACTACTTTAAAGTGGTGTGAAAAAATCCGAAGGATTAGCAGCTCTGGAAAATCCAACAAGGGCATAGTTTCAAAATAAATTACTGCTATATTGCCTTTAAATAACCATTATTATCTTAAAAATAATAAATATGTTTATAACTGATAGCAACAACAAAACAATTTATCGTAGTAAAGAATTATACTCGCGCTTGTTTAATATAAATTCGTAGACTTTAGCAAAAAATAGAATAGCAAAAAATTTTGCATTAATTTACAGTAATTTCCGGCCTATAATCAGCAGATTATACAAGCCAGTTTTGCACTAGAAAGGGTATTTATTGCAGGTTAAGCATATGAAAACTGCACCAGCGTCGAATGAAGAGTTATTGCCTTCTATTTATCTGAAACATCTTTTGCACACAATTTTAGACTTCTACCCTCAACGATTAGGAAGTAATGGGGGTTGCAACCTAAAGAGTTAAATTTAATTTAAAAAAAAAACTATTCAAGATATCTTATCGAGGTTGAAACTATTTATAAATGTTTATGAAGTACGTAATATATATTTTTTTCAGAATTTTCACTCGATTTTAAATGGTAGAAAATGATAAGTATATTTTTGATGGGCGATTTTTTTATACTATCCACCATAGTAACACCTATAAAAAAAATACAGTTTATTTGTTTATTAGTTAGCTATTACATATAAAAATTATAGAAGTGTCAAATTGCTGGAACGTAGTGAAAAAAATAATAATCACTTAATAATAATAATACCAATGATGTAATATTTATCTTTTAAAACTGCTTAATAAATAAACAATACAAGGAAACATAAAAATGCTCTATTAACATTTGTTATTAAAACGTAATAATTAGCAATGAAAAAAAAAATTCTATTTGATTATTATCAGGGATCTTACATTTCGCCCTTTTTTCAAGACACTTTTAGGGACGAGAAATTTCCGTAATTTTTGCTACCTTTATTTTTATATAATAGCCTCTATCTTGTTTAATCACGTAATAACACTACAAAAATACTAATATAAAAATTTCCGTATGAAAATAGCATAGATGGCAAAATTTAATTTATTCCGGAATATTTTTTGGCCCAGCCATTTATCCATACCACTTATTTTTTAAGGATAAACTTGTCTGATTTTATCGAAGTTATGTATTTGATAAAATATTTTTATAAATAAAGTGGTGTTAAATAAAGGCGGGGCTAAAAGTACTCCGGAATAAATCAAAATATTGGCACCTATGAAAATAGTAGCAGCAAAAAAAAAAAAAAAAAAAAGCCGGGAGTTTCCCCTCATTTAGCAGCAATATTTTACTATTTGTCGAATGGTCGATGAAAATCAAAAATTGTAAAAACAGCTGAAATATTAAATTCAATATTTGATAAAACTAGTGTAACTATCACTACTGAAGAAAATAGTGACGATAATTAAATCTTCATTGAAAATTATTCTTTTTTGTAATTTATCTTTGCTTTTTATAATTGATTCTATAAACATAAATTAATTTATACGGATACCTGTATTGGATTTCATTTTTTAAACTATGGTCTACTTATTTGACACTCTTGTTATTTTTGTATGTAATGGCAATCTAATAAACAATCAAACTTTAATTTTTGTAGGTGACACTTTGGTGGATATATACTATAAAACATCATCCACCAAAATATATTTGTCATTTTTCTCAGATTTAAATCAAGGAAAAATTTTGAAAAAAAATATATATATACGTATATATATATATAATATATGATTCTCAACCATTTATAAACAGTTTCAACCTCGATAAGATATCATATTTCGAACCATTTTATTTACAGAAACATTTTCTCCAAGATATAACTTCCATTTCATCTTTGAAGAAATACATGGTATGGTAAAAAGATGGGGACAAAAATACCCCGGAATAAATTAAAAAGTTAACATCTATAATATTTTCATACAGAAATCTTTATGTCAGTGTTTTCATAGTAAAATGTCGTGATAAAACAGGATAGAGACTAGTGTATAAAAATAAAGTAGAAAAAATTAGGGAAAATTCTCATCCCTAAAAGTATCTTGAAAAAAAAGGCGAGATGTAAGATCCCTGATAACAATTAAACAGATTTTTTTTTTTTTTTTTTTCAAATTGGTATTTTTTAATAACAAATGTTAATAGAGCATTTTTATATTTGCTTGCATTGTTTATTTATTAATATTAAGTGGTTTTTAAAAACATATATTATATCATTGGTATTATTACAGGGATGCAAGAGTTTCTGTCTCAAGATATAAAACTTACACCAGCGTATTTTTATCAATAATTTATATCATATTTGTGGTTTATTTATAATAGAAACTATTGATAACAAATGCTGGTGTGAGTCTTTTATTTTGAGAGTGAAAACTTTTGCACTCTGTATTATTATTAAATGATTATTATTTTTTTCACTACGTTCCTGCAATTTGACACTTCTGTAATTTTTATATGTAACAGCTAACTAATAAACAAATAAACTCTATTTTTTGGTAGGTGTCACTTTGGTGGATAATATAAAAAATCGCCCATCAGAATTATACTTATCATTTTCTACTGTTTAAAATCGAGAGAAAATTCTGCAAAAAATATATATTATGTACTTCATGAACATTTATAAATAGTTTCAATCTCGATGACATATCTTGAATAGTTTTTAAAAAATTTAAATTTAACGTTTTAGGTTACCACCCCATTACTCCCTAATTGTTGAGGGTAGAAGTCTAAAATTGTGTGCAAAAGATGTTTCAGATAAAGAACAATAAATAGAAGGCAAGAACTCTTCATTCGACGCTGGTGCAGTTTTCATATGCTTAATCTGCAGTACCCTTTTTAATTGACAAATAAAGTTATAATTGTAAGAGTTGTTCCTTCGAAAAAAATATTGAAAAAAAATTTTTTTTTTTTTTTGTTAAATAGAATTTCTGGTGGAGAAATGACATATCATTCCTGCGGATTATAAGCCGAAAATAACTGTATATTTCAGGACTCGCAGCGTTCCTAAAATTTTAATGCCGTTTTATTATATTATCACCACTGTCGTCAAAGAGAATTTTTTCTTGAATATTAAATTGATTTTTTGATTCTAAAATATTATGTAAAAATGTACTCTTTTAGAATAATAGTGGCAATATAATAAAATGTACGTAGAAATTTAGGAACGCTGCGAGGACTGATATTTGCTTACCAATACCTGTACAGTCAGTAACAAAAGTGTCCAAACACTAGCAAAAATTCCTATGTAAAAAAAGTTCACTTCATACGGTTTTGATAAACAAATCGTTATCGAGTCATGTTCTTAGACTGACTAAGCACAGGATTCGACAAGGATTTATCTAACAAAACCGTATGAAGTGTACCTTCTTTACATAGGAATTTTTGCTAGTGTTCGGACACTTTTGTTACCGACTGTAGTAATAGATTCGGAAACTCATAAAACCGAAAAGCAATCAAGAGTTTGAATATGATTTCTGATTTAAATACTGTTCTGATTAAGGTGTGATTCTGATTAAGATAAGGTTTCTGATTAAGCTTTTATCAAAACTATAGCCTCCTAAACTAGATGCCTTCCGCGTGGCTTGGAAAGTCGGCAACAGTTCAAGCGGTAGACAGCGCCACCTGGTACAGATTACGCGACTTTATTATTCAAAAACCACCAAAAAAATTTTTAAAGGGGGATTTGACACACATGAAAGGCGAATAGAATGGAAGAAACGTTGATTATATATATCATATATCACTTCTTAAAATTATTGGTGATATTTGAATAGAAAAATATCCAAAAATCGTCCAATCTGTACCAGGTGGCGCTGTCTACCGCTTGAACTTAGAGACCCTACATAATAAGTGACTGGACATTGACCGGCCGTTTGATCCGCCATGTTTGTTCATGCTGTTACGTATGATATCATTACACTATGAAAATGTCGTGAATCTTTCTCTGTACCGTTATAAGAAGATAAACAAAGCCATTTTTCCATGATTTAAATAATAAGAAAAGTGTCAAACTCTGGTAAAAGTACCGTAATTTCTGGTAGATACCCCGCAGGTAAGATGTGTCCTTTCTCCACCAGAAATTTTATTTAATACAGAAATCTATACTTTTTCGAAGGAAGAGCTCGTATAAATATAAATTTATTCATCAATTGAAATTTCTGGTGCAAAACTGGATTATATAACCTGCGGGGTATCTACCAGAAATTACGGTATATTATGTTCTATAGCGATCGTGTGGTCACTGAACGAACGTCTGTCATTTTTGTGCAATGTCCAGTCTCTCTCTGTAGAGGGTCGCTACTTGAACAGTTGCCAGGTTTCCGAGCCACACAGAAGGCATCTAGTTTAGGAGGCTATGGTCAAAACTAACATTCATTTATTCTGGTACATAATTTCTCGTTTAACGGAATTTTAAGTTTCACTCAAAAGAAATATTCTTATATATGTTTATAATTTTTACATACCATTATTATTTGTACATATACTATAAATGTACAGTCGGAAAAAAAAAAAAAAAAAAAAAAAGCAACACTCGATGTAACTTCGTTGCTAATCGATGCACAAAAATGTAATAGATATCATTCGACTGGGAATTGGGAGTACTTTTATAAAATAAAGTGAAATTTTGAATTGTGGGTCGTCTACATATTAAAACGCGCACCAATTTTTTTCAATGGTAATACCCTATTTTTATTTTATATTTGAATTCCTGGGGTCGCAACGATGCGAAAAAGTATATTGGTTTTATATTTTGCTTTTTTTTTTTTTTTTACATAGAGTTATAAGTTGTCAAAGTTTGGAGGTGCTGATGTTAAATTCATATTTCAAACTTTTATTAATATCTTCACAAAAAATAACTTGATATATATTTTTTTTATGAGATACAGTGAATAAACCAACAAAATCCATTATCACTTTTGATTCTGAAAAATATTTTTAATTATGAAAAATATTAATAAATTCATATTCAAAAAATTATGAATTATGACTTATATTAATTTTTACATAAAATGAATCCTAATGCTGAAAAATATGGGTGTGCAAATTTGCAGCTTATTGTAATTATTAGTTTTCGAAATATAAATAAATCTTTCTTTTGAAGGGACTTAGGAGGCGATCTCTTATAGAGTTTTGCATGAGATAACGAAGAAAATCTTTAAAAATAACAGAGAAAATGAAGTAAAATATTTCTAATTTTTATTTACGGGTCAAACTGTGTAACAACAACCAGGGCCTGATTAAGGGGGAAGCTCGCTCATACCGGAATATTTTTACAATTATTTTTTACTTCATGTTATAGAAATTCCACGCTTTGACGAGGAAATATTTTTTATAAAAAATGAACGGTGTAAAACAATCCAATTTACTCACCGTTATTAGACACCAGAATTCTTTTAAAATAATTTTTAAAGAAAATTTTCTGTTTATTATAGGAGGAAAGTAATTGTTAAAAAATAACGGTGTAAGTATAAATAATGTGTCAAGAGCGAGCTTCCCCCTTAATCAGGCCCTGACAACAACGTCAAACGCGAAGAAATGAAACAAAAAAGAGGATTTTTAGACATTAATGTTAGCAAACGAATTCTTGTTTTCTAAAGAAAACAAGCCCCGCCTTTCATCGTTCTTCTAAAACAAAAGCATGTAGAAAAGAAAAAGAAAATGTGACTAAGCGTATTTGTATTAAACCCCTTATTTTACGTTGGCAAAAATATACACAAGCTCCATTCACCGCATCGATTACTGGTGATAAATTTTGAGTTCTTTAAACAAAAAAATCAACTAAATAGGCGAGGCTTACTGTTTAAAATAGAGAAATTGGTGAAACGTAAAAATTGTCAATTTAAAAAAAAAAAAAAAAAAAACACGAATGGTATTGGAATGCAATGTAGACTTGTTAAGTCGCTTCTTAATTACTGTCATAGTGAAAAGGTTAATCATTTAGTTCATATATTGCTTTATTTTTTCTATTTATTTATTTGCTTGTGGAGGGGGGATTGTTATTTTAAGGATACTTTTGTCTTTAAAAATTACTTTTATAAAGATATTTTAATTAAGAAACTATATTTTCATAGAAATTATAAAACAAATCGTACAGTTTCAAAGAGTTAAACTCACCAAAACTGGTAACTACGATTAAATTTCTTTACTGTTTACTTCATGATACCTTACAATAATTTATCTGAACAGATTTAGTTTATGCATTGCTATGTGTATATATATATATGTATATAAATTATTTCAGTTCGTATATTATGTCATAACTACAAAATAAAGTGAAGGAAAATTTAAGCTTTATTGGTGATCAGCATACCCACGATGACAGTTTTGAATTAAAAAATATCGCGCATCTTTTAAAGAATGCTGCCTGACCAATCTAAAATGTAATCTCTAATGAAGTATTTAAATATATACGTATTTAAAAAACCAAAATCGATGATAGATGGTATAGTAATTTCCGGCTTATAACCGCAGGAAATATATGCCATTTCTCCACCAGAAATTTTGTTTAACAAAAAAAAAAAAATCAATATTTTTTTCGATGGAACAACTCTTACAACTTTATTTGTCAATTAAAATTTCTGGTGCAAAACTGGCTTGTATAGTCTGTGGTTTATAAGCCGGAAATTACTGCACTAAAAAGAGCTAACGTTTTGTTGTTACTAATATATATATATATATATATATAAAGGACGAAGAGTTGAGAAGACTTATGGAATATGGTACTAAACACAGAATTAAGCGTATGATAACAAAAAGTGCCGCAATAAAACGGCTTAATTCTAATATAGAAATATTTATACAAAAATGATGTACAGTCGGGGAAAAAAAAAAAACGCAACACCCGCTGTAATTTCGTTATTAATTGACGCAGGAACATCTAATACATATCATTCAACAGATATCAAAGCACTTTCTGAATATGTCGTCAAAATTTGAATTAGGGGTCATCAACATATTGAAGTGAGCGCCAAATTTGATTTTTTTTCAATAGCAACACCCAATTTTGACTTCATTTTCGAATTTCTGAGAGTCTGGCAGTGCGGAAAAGTATACTGTTTGTATACTTTATCTTTAGTATTTATAGAGTTATAATCAAAAATGTGTTAGGGGGTTATCTATAAACGTAGAAAAATAAAATTAAGAACCTATAAGAAATAAAAGAAATTTTAATGTTTCACACCGGAAATCTTTCAGGAGAAAAAAATATTTATAGCAATTAATAAAACGTTGCCTATTTTGATTTCCTTAATTATCCTGAATTCAGTTTTTTAGATTTATATATACTTCAGTACTGTTTTAGATAATTTTAGGTCTATTTAAATACATTACACTTGCGATTACTCCATACAGTACTCTGTGAAAAAAGCGCAATATTTTTCAAGTAAAAGTGTCTATTATGGCTGTTCTGATCACCAATAAAGCTTAAATTTTCTTTCGTAGGTGTAACATAATATACGAAATGAAATAATATATATATATATATACCGGGTGATTCAAAATAGATGTTACAGCAATTATCTCGTAAACTAAGAAAGATAGAAACATACTTCCAATTACAAAATTAGAGCAAATTAAGAGTAGATTTCAGATATGGCATTTTTTTTGTCAAAGGGGCTGTATACATATTAAATACGAAATTTAATTTTTATACGGTCCCTCCTATCATGTGACTTATAATTAGAAAAATATTCTCCTCGCTCTAACAAGCAAAATAAAAAAAAAATCATCTCTCTAAGTCAAAATCTCGCTGAGTTATTGCAGTTTGAAAATGATGACTTACACCACTTTTTTTTCAATTTTGGCATCTATTTTTCGACGCCAAAGGGCTCACTTTAGGGGGTTATCTATGAGTTGAGAAAAATTAAAAAAAGATCCTTTATTTTAAAATAGCAACTAAAATCGTTCAAACACGTGAAATCAACATCAATGCAAATTTACATTATTTCGTATTGTTAAACAATTTAATAGTTAAATTCCTTAGGGGGTCACCTGCAAATTAAAACACGTTAAGAGAGGGAAAAAAAACTAAAAGACTAGCAAAACCGTGTGAAATTTTCGCGCTTTATTTTTACCACTTTCCATCATGGTTGATAAATTTAATGACTTCGGCTCTTTAACAATTCCAGCAAGATTGAAAAGTGTTAATGGCTTCGATTTGTCTGTCTGTCCATCCCGTGAATATTCACTAACCGCTCTAACTCCCGTGAATATTCATAGAATTTCCTGAAACTGATATATGTTATTTGAGTTCACTATCGGATGTTCATTATTGAAAATGGAGTGAATACATCTGCTAGCTTGTGCACAGGGACGCCCGAAATTATTCCAAAGCATTGTGTTCTATGAGAGGTATTTTTATAAACCACATTTTAATACCTTTAATTTATGCATATATTAATAAAATTGAAATACGTTATTATAGTTTTCTATCGGATATTTTCTATAGAAAATGGAGTAAACACCATCACTGGTTTGTATACAGGGACACCCGAAAGTATTCCAAAGCATTGCGTTCTATGTGAAGATATTTCTATAAACCAAAATTTAATTACTTGATGCATAATTAATTCTTATAATAATAAATCTTAATGAAATTGAAATATGTTATTCATATGCACGAAAGAATGCTTTCTATACTGTACAGTACGATTAACATTAGATTTACAGGGCACGCAAAAATATTCAGTTACCGTTAAGGGTTATTATTGGACATTTGCTGGATTTGTATTTTCGTTTACATTAAACATTTTCTAACACTTTTTTACTGTGAATAAGATTTCAATTTGCTTTTTTTTTTTTTTTTTTTTTTTTGTCTGACTGTCCATTTGTCCGTCTGCCCGACCCCAGCGTCTGTAAATATTTTCAGAAATTTTCAGAAATGATATATGTTATTCAGGTTTACTATATGATATTCCCTATTTAAAATGGCATTAATTAATTCTTTACAATTGGTTTATGTACGCACAAAAAATGCCAATATATTGCGTTTTGGGACAGATATTATTATGAATTACATTTAAATAACTTTATACTGTAAAAATCATAAGGAAATTCATATTTATTGTTAATATTCTAAAATAATGTTTTGTATAGAATATGATATGGTATACATGTATAATTCTATGCCAGGGGGTTACCGCCCTTCTCACCCCCGTTTAATTATAGTGCCTATACTTATCAAAACAAAAATCAAGTCTATTATCAATTTTCTTGAAACTTGCAAACCTTCATCAACTTTTCAAGTGGCAACTAGATATGGAATCCAAAGTACCAAATTCGCATTTCCTGTACTTATTACTTTCTAATACCCATAAGGTAGAGAAAGTATTGTTTTTGGGCCAAATTTTCGAAAGTGACTTTTTGTTATATTTAGACGTTTTGAGGTTCTCTGAATATGAAAATCGTGTTTTTAGTGGTTGGTCTATGTGTGTGTCTGTCTGTTATCAGTTATCTCAAGAACAAATAGCAGCAAACATTCCAAACTTGGTATTTTAAATATGTATCATATAGGGATGCTACACTAACCTTTTCATTGAGATGAAGCAAATGATTCGTGTACAGAGACACTCAAGAATATTCAAATACATTACGTCTGTGGGGAAAATTGCAGGTAAGTAGAGTTTAACACCTATAGACTGCACTAAACTAAATGAAATGAATATATATTTTTTATATGCATAAAAACATGCCTCATGTAGAATATGGCAGGGAAATCATTCACTGTTCATTTACAGAGCTACACAAAATAACTAGATTATAATGCGACAATAGCTGAAAATTGATGGAAGTGCATTTTAGGTTGTGCCGTATATTATTAATATAGGCTTATAATTAGGTGCACTTTGTGGTTTGCACATATTCTTCAAAAGATATACAGGGTTGCAAATATTTAAGCTATAATATTCTTTTTTATTGTTAGTGAAAGTGCTTTACTATAATATTTTACCATGTCCAGGAAAGCTGCTCAGGAATGGAAATGAATTCCTCATAGACATATGATAAATAATGTATTTTTTTAAAGCTAAATATGCATCGCTTGTGTTTTGTGTATTTACACGTTTTAAGGCTTCCTTATTACCAAAGCCATATTTTTTAATGTTTGATCATTGCCTGCGTCGAATAATTTCAGGAAACGAATAATTTCCGGAGATCCCCCCTCGCACAGAACTAATTATCATTAAAACTCTCCCGAAGCCTAATTTGAATTATTTTAACGTAGGTTTACATAACAGTACTCTTTATGTTACTCCTTATGTTAATTTCCAACCTGTATTTATGGTATTAAATTTCAGGGTAATAGAAAGTCGTGTGAGTGGCACACCAGATTATTTTTTGTTAAATTATGCTGATAATTCATATATATACAGATCAACGAATAAAAATTTACCCTTCGTATTCAGGAGGCCTCAAAATGTGATATTATACAGAAAAAAAAAATTACTCTCCAAAAGCTACTTTGTTTACTGTATGGGTATGAGAAATTAATTTTGCGTTCTGTGTCAGCAGTGTTCTTCGAAAAAAAAAATGCAGCAAACACTTACACCAATTACATTTAATAATAATAAAAAGAAAAATGTTTACCTTAATTTTGGGTAGCCCTGTATATTGTCTATAAACTATATACACATGACTTTGTGTACGTAAATTTAGTGTTATATGTAAAACAAGTAACACAAAATGAAATACACCTCCAGCAATTCCCAAGTATAGCTCCAATATATCGAAATACTCTGGGTAACCCTGTAAATGAATGATGAATGGTTGCTATACCAGAATCTACATAAAACATGCTTTTATGCGTATAAAAAATTTGTTGTTTTCATTTTGTTTAAGGCAGTCTGTACATGTCGCACTGTACATATGAGAAATTTCGCTCACAGACGTAATGTATTTGAATTCTTTTGGATGACCCTGTAAACAAACAATTGTCTGATCGTAACGAATACTTTAGTGTAGCACCGCAATATGATACGGATTTAGAATGTCGAATTGGATTTTCTGCTACTAATTGTTCTTGAGATATTCTAATAACACACAGGCGCACACACACACACACACACACACACTGAGAGAGAGAGAGAGAGAGAGAGACCAACCACTAAAAACATGATTTTTGAATTCAGAGGATCTGAAAACGTGCAAATATAACAAAAGCTAATTTTCGGAAATTTGACTCAAAAACAATTCTTTCTCTACACCGTGTATACGAGAATGTGTAAAAAAAAAAGAAAGAAAAATGAATTTGAAAATTCCCTTTCAGTACATAAATTATTCATAAATTTTATTTGTTAAATTATCAATGAGTATTCTCTTGTGTATTCACTAGGGAAAAGGAGACATAACAGGTTAAAATAGCCGTATTTCCCTGAATGATTTCTTTTTCTTCCCCCCCCCCCCCCCGAAACGCTGATCGACGTGTGCCTTATTACAAAAGCAATAGTAATTCAATTTTGATACAACCCCTTAAGACTTGGCGAAAAATGCTAGAATTTTCAAATTGCAATAACTCAGCAAGATTTTGACTTAGAGAGATGATTTTTTTTTTTTTTTTTTTTTTTTTTTTTTGATTGTTAGAGCGAGGAGAATATTTTTCTAAATATAAGTCATATGATAGGAAGGGCCGTATAAAAATTAAATTTCGTATTTAATATGTATACAGCCCCTTGTACAAAAGAATGCCATATCTGAAATCTACTCTTAATTTGCACCAATTTTGTAATTGGAAGTTTGTTTCTATCTTTCGTAGTTTACGAGATAATCGCTGTAACATCTATTTTGAATCACCCAGTATATATATATATATATACAACAACGCATAAACTAAATCTTTTCGATTAAATTATTGTAAGTGTTCATGAAGTAAATATTAAACAATTTTAATCGCACTTACCAGTTTTGGATCAGTTGAAATCTTTGGAACTGTACGATTCGTTTTATAATTTCTATGAAAATATAATTTCTTAATTAACCCTTTCGCGACCGCTTACGTAGATTCATGCTATTTGAAAATCTGTAACTCTGTCAGTGGGCGTTTCTTTCGTAATTTATGTGTTACATATTTCTTAAGTGTGTACCCAGTGTTCATATTTTTGCAATAAAATATACTATGGATAGAAATATATTGATTAGAAAGAATATAACTATAATGTATATCTATTTGTAATATAATTGTGAATACAGAAAATTTGTTCTGAAATATTTTATTTTGAGAGTATAATGCCCGTAGGCGGGTCTTACTGTCAAAAAGACAAAATCCTGCAGTCGCAAAAAGTGTTAAAGTATATTTATAAAAGTTAAAGTATGTTTTTAAAAATGTATAAAGTTAAAATATATTAATAAAATTTTAAAGAATAAAGTGTCCTTGAAATAATAATCGTCCCCCTACAAAATAAATAAATAAGTAAATAAATAAAATAAAATAAAACATTATATGAAGCAAATGATTCAGCCTTTTTTAACTATGGCGGTAGTTAAGAAACGATTTTACAGGTCTGTCTTGCATTCCAATTCCATTCGTTTTTTATCGTTGACAATTTCACATTAAACCTATTTTTCTATTTAAAACAGTAAACCCCGCCTATTTAGTTAATTTTTTTTTCTTCCAGTGTTCGTTTAAAAGATTCAAAATTTATCATCAATTAATCGATGAAGTAAATACCACTTGTGCATATTTTTGTCAACATAAAATAAGGGTTTAACACGAATACTCAATGTCACATTTACTTTTCTTTACGGTATTGTTTTGTTTTGAAGAACGATGAAGGCGGGGCTTGTCTTCTTTAGAAAACATAAATTCTTGATGCTAACACTAATGTCTAAAAATCATCATTTTTGTTTCATTTCTTTACGTTTGACGTTGTTGTTATACAATTTGACCCGTAAATAAAAAATAAAAGTATTGTGTTTAATTTTCTTTGTTATTTTTTAAGATTTGATTCGTTATCTCATGCAAAACTATATAAGAGACGGCCCCCTAAACCACTCTAAAAGAAAGATTTATTTATATCTCGAAAACTAATAATTGGAATGAGCTGCAAATTTGCACACCCATATTTTTCAGCATTAGGATTCATTTTATGTAAAAATTAATATAGGTCATAATTCATAATTTTTCTGAATATGAATTTTTTAATATTTTTCAGAATTAAAAATATTTTTCAGAATCAAAAGTAATGATGGATTATGTTTGGGTTTCTTCACTGTATCTCGTAAAAAAAAAAATTATATCGATCAAGTTAATTTTTATGAAGATATTAATAAAAGTTTGAAATATGAATTTAACATTAGCACCTTCAAACTTTGAACGCTTATAACTCTGTGAAAAAATGAGTAAAATATACAACCAATATACTTTTTCGCGTTGTCGCGATCCCAGGAATTCAAATATAAAATAAAAATAGGGTGTTACCATTGAAAAAAATCAAAGTTGGTGCGCGTTTTAATATGTAGACGACCCCCAATTCAAAATTCCAGTTCATTTTCTGAAACTACTCACAATTCCCCGTCGAATGATACCTATTACATTTTTCTACATTGATTAGCAACGAAGTTACGTTGAGTGTTGCGTTTTTTTTTTCCCCGACTGTACAAATATAATTTACCATATACTGTTTTCGAAGAATGGAAATATCATATTTTTAAGGATTTAAAGAGAGAATATGTGAGGGATGGTGATGTTGTTTCACATGAAAAATATTTAGAACTAATGAAATCAATTAAAGAACTTCGGGAGAAGTTTATAGTAACCTATGTCGATAAAGCAAATACAAGCTATGCAATAATTTGTAAAAAACTGTATGGTAAGATTTTAAGCGAAAGTTATAATAATACAAACAATTATGAGCTTATTAATTCGAAAGTTACAGTTATTGAGAATAGGGTTAAGGCATTTTATAAAAAGCTAAAACTAAAACAGAAAAGCCAAAATTTCCCATATTTAATATTAGTGCCAAAGTTTCATAAAAACCCTGTGAAATTCAGAGTGGTGACTTGTGGTTATGGAACTTATCTTGAATTACCTAATAAAATGTTGTTGAAGGCTTTGAGTGAAATGTTTGAAAAAATGCTATTGGGAGAACAATCTTTTATAATAAAAAAATAGTTGTGAATTATTGGGTTACTTAACTAGAATAACTAAGTCAAATAAAATTACCAGTCTATATGCTTACGATTTTGCAGACCTTTATAATACTATTGATTTAACAGATTTAAAGGAAAAAGTTATAGAATTTTATGATAAATATAGTAATAAAGAAAGTGATAAAGATTTCTTCGTTAATCTGTTTAAGTTCGTCGTTCAAGAGAACTATATGTATGAGGGAAATAAAGTGTTCAAACAAGTTTTCGGAATCCCAATGGGCGGGAGATGTAGCTCTATACTAGCTGATATCTACTTACATATTTATGAAAAGAACAATAGTTTAAACAGAGAAACTTTATGTTGTAGATATATCGATGACCTAGTATTGATAAGGTTGAATGGTGAAAATTCAGATATTGATTTTCAGTACTACCCGAAGAATTTAAAACTAGAACCTTCCTCAATGAATAGCAAAAATATAAATTATTTAGACGTAAATATAAAATTAGAGAATGATAATTTGGTAACTAGAATTTATGACAAAAGAAAAGACTTTAATTTTAAAACAATAAAGCTAATGCATTTTACATCTAACGTACATATTTCAGTTAAAAAGAATGTATTTAGAAATGGTTTAATACGTATTGCTAGATTAAATTCAGACTTGGAAGAGATGTTTGAGGATATGGTAGAATGGTGTCGTCAAAGCATAGCTCAGGGTTTCCCTAGAGATTTGGTGAAAAGTATGACGTACCAATTCGTAAATCAGTATAAAAGGAGTAGTGAGCTGAAAATGTTGTTTGAAAGAAAGGAAGGTTTAGAGAATGGGTTTCATGAGTTTTTTTCATTTGGTCTTGACAGGTGAGGGGAACGTTGCATGCGTAAAACTAGTTTAACCCTGCAGTGCATGTTGTAAGCCATGCCGCCTGTCTCCATATTAATTTTAGTTTCGATTTGTTTCATTTTTAGTTTTGGTTAATGTTAAAGATATTTTTCGTACCTTTTTGGGTTTTAGTTTGTTTGTTAATTTCGTTAAGTTTTTGTTGACTTGTTTTATTTTTGAACTTTATGTTTAAATATGAGTTCGGTTTTGCTTTTCAATGGGATATTTATATTTATATTTATTTATATATATATATATATATATATATATATATATATATATATATATATTAATTTCCGGTGTAAAACAATAAAATTTTATCTAATTTTTGTGAGATCTTAATTTTATTTTTCTAGATTTACAGATAAACCCCTAACACATTTTTGGTTATAGCTCTATGAATACTAAAGTAAAGTATACAAAGTATATACTTTTCTGTAGTGCTAGACTCTCAGAAATTCGATTATGAAGCCAAAATTGGGTATTGCTATTGAAATAATCAAAGTTGGCGCTCATTTCAATATATAGATGACCCATAATTAAAAATTTGACATAGTTTTCAAAAAGTGCATTTAATTTCCTGTTGAATGATGTCGATTAGATTTTTCTGCGTCAATTAATAACAAAATTACAGTGACTGTTGAGTCTTTCTTTTTTCCCGACTGTACATATCTAATAACTAAAACGATTTGCTTGTTTACTATATGAATTTAAGTAACACGGAGTTCAAAACGGACACCTTTTTTTTCTTTTAAGGACTCTTCTACCACTATTCTCTAACCATAAAATTTATTTCACTTGTATAGACCTATTTTATGACAAAAATCGTTATTAAAGTCAGTGACACACAATTTTAAGGACCGTACGAACAATGATAAAAGATGAATAATTTGACTTATATTACAGAATTGTTATTATGAAACTTCCACTATAAACAACATACGATAGTTAAAACCTGAGAGTGGTTTGCCTCCAAATTTCGTATGTGAACGATTCATAACTTGAGCTTAAGGTATGAAAAATTTTGTAGTTTAAAAAATGTCTACCAGATGGCACTGTATATGTAAAATAGCAAATTTAAGAAATGAAAAAACTCAGGCGGGATCAAAAAATCTTATCATTAACTGTTGATATTCGTTATAAGTAATATTTTACGTTTTTCCATCCAAAGCGCCATGTACACACTAAATTTGGTGGCAATCTGCTTGCTTGTTTTTGCTACAGGTCGCTGTTTATTGCGGAATTCTAATTATAACCACCCTGCCTTACGAATAATTGCATAACAAAGTTTTAATTTTTTGTTTCTAATTTGTGTTAATAGTGTAAATCAAAATACAAATTGTTCATGCAGCCATAATAAGAGAAATTATCTACCAGGTTGTATATTGTTATCCTTCCTTAACCCTTTATTTGGCGTGGATGCTCAGAAGCAACATGTGCTTCTATTTCCTCTTATGGAATATCTACAACTCCAAACAGCATTTTTTTTTTTTTTTTTTTTTTTTTTTTATGCCATTTTTGCTGATGTTTAACATCAAGTTATGAAGTAATCAACAGACTTTATTTTATTGTGAACGGTTGTCACTAGATGGCAATATATGTGCAGTCCTTCGAGACATCTTTTCACCATTTGCCTGTTAAAGGGTTAAACAGCATGTCACAATTGTGTTTGTGCGTGATTTTAATATATATATATATATATATATATATATTTTTCTTTATTGTTGTTGTTGTTGTAAAATTTCTTAAAGTATTCAAAACTTTCCCTAAATTGTACGACAGAATTGAATATATACATGAATATTTCATTTTACGGGAAAAACGAATACAAAATACAGTTTTTTTTTTTTTTTTTTTAAATGTTTCTGTAGTTTAGGTTTAGTTCTATTCTAACGACAATTACCAGAGGGGCCAACATTTTAATTTATTCCGGAGCATTTTTAGTCCCGCCTTTATTTCATACCACTTTTTCCTTAAGAGTATTTTTTTCTTATTTTATTGCAGTTATATATTGGAGAAAAATATTCTATAAATAAAGTGGTGCGGATTAAAGGCGGGGCTAAAATTGCTCCGGAATAAATTACAGTAATTTCCGGCTTATAATCCGCAGGAAAGATATGTCATTTCTCCCCCAGAAATTTTGTTTAACAAACAAAATCAATATTTTTTTCGAAGGAACAACTCTTACAATTATAACTTTATTTGTCAATGGAAATTTCTGGAGCAAAACTGGCTTGTATAATCTGTGGATTACAGGCCGGAAATTGCTGTAAAATATTGGCAGCTATGCAATTACCTGCGAGAATATTTAAAATACTTTAAAGGGGATTAAAATTACTTCTTAAATATTGCGTTTAATATGGTTACTTCGACATTAAAATTGTAACAGAAAAACTTACTTTTATATAAAATGATTAAATAAATGAAAACAGATGGCAGTTTAATAATTAACAATTAATAACTTCAAAAATTTGTAAAAATATAATCTTTTACTTCATATTAAAAATTTATGAGGTTTCTTTAAAATATTTAGCTTTATTTAGCATTCATTTGAATTTTCACTTACTCTTATCCAGAGCCTGATTAAGGGGGAAGCACACATTATCTCCGCTCTCACCGGAATATTTTTACAATTATTTTTTACTTCATGTCATAGAAATTCCACGCTTTGACGAGGAAATTTTTTTTATAAAAAATGAACGGTATAAAACAATCCAATTTACTCACCGTTATTAGACACCAGTATTCTTTTAAAATAATTTTTATGAGAATTTTCTATTTATTATAGGAGGAAGGTATTTGTTAAAAAATAACGGTGTAAGTATAAATAATGTGTGCTTCCCCCTTAATCAGGCTCTGCTCTTATCGCAGCTGTTCAATTTAAGGTTTAATCAGAACATTCAAAAATTCACATAATGTTAAAATAAACTAATAGCTGACAAACAATTCATACAATAGTTTTAATCATAGATGCTATTTTAAGTTTTAAATAGTACGTTCATGTCAAAATAAAGAAATAGTAATTATACATTATGTTTTAATTACATTTATTTCAAAAAACATCTTGGCACCAAAACTATCGTTTACAAACCAGTTGAAGTTTAACAAGAACAATAAAGTAAAACACACTATTACTGTATATTTAGTGCGAGTATTGCTTGAATATGTTATACAAATCTAATACTTAATTACTACATATCTCCACATAATACACACAAAAAGAAAAAACAAAATTCAAACTTCAAGTAAAATATTTGCTATAAAACTCTATGATGAGAGTGCAAATGAATACAAAACAAATTTCGTTATTTTACACTATTCATTTCTAATTAACAGTATATACATTATGTGCATGAAAAGTATATTCACCTGAATTGTGATCCGTTATATGTAACTTCAAAATTCGAACATCTGTGTTAAATAAAATAAATGCACTTTTAAAAGATTTTAAGGTCATTTCGACTTTTTTTTTTTTCTTTTAAGATTATTAAATTACTTACTGTTAGCGTATTAATTTAAAGTACAGAAATAAAATGTGTCATTAACATGCTCACATAAAACTATTTTTAATATTCAATTTAAGAAATCTGTTTAATGCGCAACTGTGGATGCGGTTTTTTTTTTTTTTTAAGGTTAAAATTGAAGATTAAGGAAATCTGTCATCTTGAAAAATGGAAAACATACATTTATAGTCAGTAGCGGAAAAAAACTGACCTTTCCATAGTTCTCATAATTTATCTTAAGATGTTTTCAATTATTCATGAAGGAAGAATGAAAAGTAATGCTTCTTTTCTAAATAACCTGATTTTTTATAGATGTTTCGCTTTACTCCTTACTGATGTTTTTCACCTTCTTTGATTTAGAAATCTTCTTTTTCTTAAAAATGGGTTTCTTACTAGATGCTGGTTGATTTGGTTTTTCAAACTGGTAGTACAAGCGAGCATTTTCACAGTTAAATTCACCCTTTCCTCTGCAAGAACCAGTTTCTTGGTCAAAAGCAGTGCCGTTAGCACAGAAAACTTTGTAATCTAGCATCTTGTATTTTCCTAGTGGAACACAGATGTGGAACATTTCGCAGTTACTCTCTATATCTGCATATACTCCCCCGGCAACTTTATCCTGGCAATTGAAACCAGATTTTTCAAAATTTTCTTCGAAGCTGTCAAGGTCATAATCATCAGATGTTGCGGCTTCACGTTTGCTTCTTGTATTGGGTTGATCTGCAGCGGGTGTTTCATCTTCATAATCATATTCGTATTCGTATTCATAATTATAACTCGATGTACTGGTTGAAACTACTGCTCGAGGAGTTGGTCTGGGTGGCACAGCATTGGACAATCCAATTCCTGCAGCAGGTCGAATAGGAAGTGCCGGAGGTCTAAATGCTGGTGGTGCAGGTCTTGCTGGCGCAACTCTGGCTGGTACAGATGGAGGAGAAGCACGAGCAGGAGCTGGAGCTACAGTTGTAGGTGGAGTGCCTTGTTGGCCTCTAAATTGGCTAGAACCGGATCTGAAACGAGTATTTCTTGGTGGCTGAGCTGGTACTTCCCTTGGGGGAACGGTAGGAGCTGGAGTAGTCCGTCCTCTGGTGGATGCAGGTCGGGGTGGGGGAGGTGGTTGTTCTCTTGGAGGAGATTGGGGTACATAGTTGTCAAAAACATTGTCGTAATTAGTAGGTCGGCTATTAGCTCCACCGTGCACGTTTTCATTGAATGTATCTGTTAGACTACAATCAACTCTTTCATAAGGAGTACATACACGCGTTGCTTGGCTAAATATTGTGCCATTTGGACAAACAAAACTTATTAAGGACATTTTGTTATGCATTCCTGGAATACAAACGTGGTAGACTTGGCAATTCGCTTCTGGGTCAGCATAGTACTCTCCCATTTTCCTGTCAACACAAGAAAAACTTGTTTTTGGTATTTGATGAACATTGATGTTTGGAGCTTGCCTTTTCGTTCTCTGGAAGAGAAAAATTCAATATTATTTTATCTCTAATAAAAGAATTATGTGTGTACTTTTTATAAAATAGTAAAAATATATGGTCATTTAACTCAAATATGAATAATTGAAGGATATTGTATTTTTATAACGTAGTAAAAATAATTGAGCTATAGGAAAAATTAAAATAGATTTTATAATCTTAATAGAGTTGAATTTTTGTATTTCAATACAAACTAAATTAATATTAAATTAAGTTTTTTAATTGAAAGCAAATATAAAAAAC
This sequence comes from Salticus scenicus, assembly GCA_963930645.1. NCBI lineage: Eukaryota > Metazoa > Arthropoda > Arachnida > Araneae > Salticidae > Salticus > Salticus scenicus. The sequence goes on along the minus strand of OZ005651.1, from coordinate 120,652,827 downwards.
TATATTTTAGAGATTATCGGCATAGTTAAATTTTAAAATGAAATATTAAACGGACTTCCATTTTTTTGTATAAAGCTACTAAATGCATTTTAAAACTTCTAAATAAATTTAGATTTATCATAATTCTAGAAAATACTTAAATCATATAAGTTTTAAAAAATAAAACACGAAATTTTAATTAACTTACAGTTAGATTGTCATCTCCCAGAACTGCGCCAGCCAGTACTATTGCACCTAAATTAGAAAAAGGTATTTTTTAGTGGTATGAAATGTATGAATATAATATATAAATGTATCTGAAAACGTGCACAAGATAAAATACAATAAAAATTAAGCAGTGCAATCTATGTCCAACATATAGTGAAAAATAATTCATCATAATATATAAATACATAGTTGCGAACTTGACAGTTTTTTGCTACAAATAATTTTTAATAGAATTTTTAATTTTATAAATTTTATAGCAGTTTTTCGTGATTGAATAAGGTGAAATTTTTATCTTAGAAAAAGTATGTAAAAAAAAGTATACAAGTTGCCAGCTACATAACTATAATTGCAAGCATTCACACACAGGTGAAAGATAAACAAATCAGTGGAATCTATGTGTAATATCTAAGAGAAAATAAATTTGCATAATATATATATATATACAGAGCCTGATTAAGGGGGAAGCACACATTATCTCCGCTCTCACCGGAATATTTTTACAATTATTTTTTACTTCATGTCATAGAAATTCCACGCTTTGACGAGGAAATATTTTTTATAAAAAATGAACGGTGTAAAACAATCCAATTTACTCACCGTTATTAGACACCAGAATTCTTTTAAAATAATTTTTAATGAGAATTTTCTGTTTATTATAGGAGGAAAGTATTTGTTAAAAAATAACGGTGTAAGTATAAATAATGTGTGCTTCCCCCTTAATCAGGCTCTGTATATACAGGGTTCCCACGGCTCGATTTTTTTCAAGGACTCTTACACCAATATTATCTATAAATAAATTTCTTCTTAAGTGTACACTGTATTTTTAAGAATAAATTTATCTTAAACTTATTCTGGTGCAAGAGTCCTTGAAAAAAGGCGTGGCCGTGGGAACCCTGATATATATATATATATATAGAGAGAGAGAGAGAGAGAGAGAAAGAGAGCTTCCAACATCCTAATTAACCACTTAACTGCCCCAGGCATGTATATTCGTCTTTCCAAAGTACGGTTCTTTGTATTGTACTACTACCCGTGAAACTACTGACACGATTTGACAATGCAATAAAATAACCTTGGAAGTGATCTTTGCAGTGTATTCGAAACATTTACTCATTTTAGAGTTGAGAGAGAGAGGTGGCATTGGTAAGCGAATTTCTCAAATTTTCGTCGGCAGGTAAGGGATTAATAATCCGGAGGATTGTTAGTACCCGCCTTCTTCAGAGATGCCAAGTTATTACTAAAGAAAAATCAATTTCATATCACAATAAAGAAAAAAGTAAAACTTGTCCTACTAAATTGCAGATAATTATTGCAAAAGAATACATTAAAAAATTTCCGGTATTAAGATTACGGACAATCCGTAATAACTTGGCACCTCTTCTTCTTTTACACATTAGTCTTTTTTTAGAGTACTGTAGTTTCTGGTAGATACCCCGCAGGTTATATAATCCAGTTTTGGGCCAGAAATTTCAATTGATAAATAAATTTATATTTGTACGAGCTCTTCCTTCGAAAAAGTATAGATTTCTCCATTAAATAAAATTTCTGGTGGAAAAATGACACATCTTACCTGCGGGTTATCTACCAGAAATTACGGTACTTTTCTTCTTATTTCATCGTAAATCCATTTAAAGAGAATTACTATAAAAATTAAGTGGTGTTGAAAAAGGGGCGGGTACTAACAATACCACGGATTAATTTGGCAACTATCTTACTTATGCCAACCATCTCATTAATAAACGGAAGAGTTTTAGTACCTGACTTTTTTTTTCATACCAGTCACTTTTTAGAATAATTTTATACTTATTTAATCGGAACTACATTTGAAGATAATTACATTAAAAAATAAAGTGGTGTGGAAAAAGGGGCGGGTACTAAAAATCTTCCGTTTTATAATTAGGATATTGGCAGTTATGCAACTATGTGTATATATATAATTTTAAGCATACACACACAAATGAATGATAAATAAATCTGTGCAATAATATGTGCAATATTATAGTGGGAAATAAAGCAATGTAATAATCATTTAGGCACAAAACGGAAACATAATAATAATAATAATTCAATTTAAACAGTGGCACACAGGAATTGTTTTTCATTTTTCTTTTTTCCTTTTAGAATTTTCTTCATAGAAACTTACTGCGTGTTGTGTTTATATATTTCGTTCTTCTTTCATTTAAAAACAAGTGAAAAAATAAAAAATCTATATTTCTTTTAATTATCGATTTTAGATTAATAGTTTCAATTTTTGGGGTAAATGGAATGTAAAACAGCAGGAGTTTCGTCGCAAAAGTACACACAAAAAAATAAATAAATAAATAAATAAATAAAAATTTACTTTTCATTTTATTTATTATAACTAAAAATACTTAAAAAGCTGTATAATACAAAATGAAAAAAAGTGTAAGTGCTATTCTAGTTATTTAAAAATAATATTTGCATTAAAAAAAAAAAAAAAAAAAAAAACTAGCTAAGACTATTCATTGGAAAATACATTCCAGAAGAACAACTGTAAAACTACTTAATAATCAATTTAAACTTTCCTTCAAACACATAATGAATGTGTTATAAAGGCTTATGAATTCACTAGATACTGCAAGATGTTATAAGATGTTACAATTGATGAATAATGCAAAATACATCGTTCAGTCGTTACGTTTGTACATTTGAATACTAATTTGAAAGGTTTTGAAAGATACTTTTCATAGAATATTTGTAAGATAGTTTTAAAATCCTTTACTCATTTGAAAAAAAAAAATTTGAATGCAACAAAAAACTTTTGAACGACAGGGAATAATAAAAAAAAACTATTGTTTCGTCAGTATATGATGTTATTAAGTCATTTAGAGATAAAATAACTGATCTCTTACAAAAAAAGAAAAAAAAAAAAACTTCTCTGTAGAAAACTCAAACAAATACGATAAAAAAAGAAAGAAAAGTCTTGTTGGAATGAAGCTTCAAGGACAAAAGCAGAATAAACTAAAACGTTTCTGCTTTGAATGCTAATTTCAAATTAAGGTTATTTTTATGCATAAAATGTAATTCCAAGCAATCTACATATGCTAGAATAATATATAAAAGGTTTGTTTCTTTTTTTCTTTTTTTTTAATTATATCTAAGATGTTTTTGTTCGTATAATTTACTTATGTGCATTGCTTTATTATTCCGCTATTTCTGTACAGAAATCCTTATGTTGTTTTTAGATTATTTATTTTGGATAAAAGGGATACTGAAAACTAATTAATATAAATACTGAAAAAATTAAATAAATGTATTTTTGTTTAAAAATAGTGGTCGAAAAAGTGCTGAAATTTTTCATTCCTGCTTTACAAGAAAAAATATTTCCTTTTATGCGTTTTTTCAGAATTTATTCTTTTTAGTCTTCCAGTTCAGTCATACAAATAAGAAACATATTTGAAAATTTTAACACAGCTTTTTGAAATATATATACTAACTTACTGACGCATAAAAATGTGTGTAAAATCTTGAAAGTTGTCCCCCCTCCCCTTTTCCAAAAGCTCAGCGGAGCTGATCTTGAAGACTTGGCGATCGAAAGTAGGTTTGGACGAAACGGTGAAAGATAGATTTACCTGCACTCCGCATATACGCCTAGTAATAGGATGCATAAAAAGAGTGGAGGGATTATATAAAAAAAAATGGAGGGCCGCGGTAGCCCAGTCGGTAGAGAGCCGGCCTCGTAATTGGAAGATTGCGGGTTCGGTACTCGAGCCGACCAAAGACCGTCGTGTATACTAATAGTGGCTGGTGCATGTAAAATCTGTCGTGGCCGCAATGTCCTCCATGCTCCCATCAAAAATTATAGCTCTGGGGGGTCCGAAGCGGGAGAGCCATCCCTTCCGTGGAGGATCAAAATTGCGATAGCATATCTCCGGACCACCTCTAGGGGTGTATCCCAGACCGTCGCCAGTTGCCCATCTGCGCAGCACTAGTGCTACATAAAACCCAACCATCCATCCATTCAAGAAAATGGAATAATTTCACTTTCGCCAAGAAAGGGGAGGGGAGGTTTACATTCAAGGGAGGGGTTACTTACGGGATTTTACGGTAGTTCTGCAGTAAAATTACACGTAATTCCATTTACGAGTAATAGTAATGGAGATATGCATATATATATGCACTCATGTTTGTAAAATTTGCAACACCAAAAAAGAATGGGAATGTCAGAATGATATTTATTGGGCACATACATTATAGTAAGAAAAACAATCGATTAAAATTTCAGGAAATTTGGAGTAATATGTAATGAGAAAACAGTACATAAAGCAGCGACCTTTGTGAGCAATGACAGCACTTATCTGCCTAGGCATTGAATCAAACAGCAATTGGATGACATGGACGGGTAAAGCACTTCATGAAGCTAGCTAACACGATGCCACAATTCATCGATGGTAGTCACTGGTGAGTAGTGGGGGGGGGGCATTCGCTTTTCAACGATTAAACAGTCATTTTCATTGGTGCGAGATCAGGAGAACGCGCTGGACTGAGCAGCAGTCGAACACATTCTGCATCAAGGAAGATCCGAACAATATGGACAACTTGCGGTAGTGCATTGTCCTGCTTAAGTATTGCGTTTCAGAGGTCTTGAATAAAGGGAAGAGCGACGGGTCATAACTCGTCAGAAATGTAATGGCTGGTATTCAGAGAGCCGGGAATGAAAACAAGAGGTGATCGAGACATATATCCAATGGTATCGCATACCATGACTCCAGGTGGTGACCCAGTATGCGGCTACCAAAATTTTAATTACCCTCAAAACTGCATCACTGATATAGGCGCCTTTAATGTGTGATCAACGACAAACCTGGGCGCAGGAATGGCGTAAAGTTGTCTTTCAGACAAATTACAATCCTGTTCACAGCATCAGGATTACCTTGTCATTATTTAACGGCATTGTGAATAATGTACATTGTCAGCTGAGATTCGACATCGTCACGCTGTCCATCACCTGCAGTGATGGTATAGGGTGCCATTGGATAAACGTCTAGATTACTTCTTGTTTGCATTCCCGGACTCTGAACAGCGGCCATTAAATTTCTGGTGAGTTAAGGCCCGCTAATCTGCTCTACATTCAAGTCCTCCGTAGCGCTATATTTAAGCAGGATAATGCACGACCGCAAGTTGTCTGTATTGTCTGGACCTTCCTTGATACAGAATGTGTTCAACTGTTGCTCCGGCCAGCGTGTTCTCCTGATCTCGCCCCAATGAAAATGACTGTTTAATTGTTAAAAAGCGGGTGGTCCACCATCACTCACCAGCAACTACGATCGATGAAATATGGCATCGTGTTGAAGCTTCATGAAGTGCTGTACCCGAATATGTCATCCAATTGCTGTTCGATTCAATGCCTAGGCAGATAAATGTAGTTATTCCACCTAGAGGTTGCTGCCTTATGTACTGTTTTCTCAGGATATATTACTCAAAACTTCCTTAAAAATTAACCAATTGTTCTTCCTACTATAATGTATGTGCCCAATAAATATCATTCTTATATTCGCATTCCTTCTTGGTGTTGCAGATTTCACAAACATGACCATATATATATATGTACATTAATTAGAATTACTATAGTTATTTTGAATTCTTTAATTATTATTATAAAATTGCAATAGTACCGAAAAAATTATAATTACATTAATGACTAATACAATGCTTATTTTTCATTTAATTAGGATGAAAAATGTAATTAAAATTCTTACAATTATCACTACATTATTGTTATGGTAAATGTGAAACTACAATCACAGTTAAGAAAAGTAATAATGGATATTTTCTATGTCTTACAATCGTAATTATACAGTGTACAAAATAAACCTTGACCTCGAATACAATTCCGTGAATTATGGATCTTTGACATATATTGTAAACTTTAAAGTTGAATAAAAAAAGGGTGCAGAATTTTATACAATTAATTAAAAACTTCGAAGGATTCAGTTTCAGGAATTAAAAAAATAAACTTTTGTGCATGCCCTATACAAAAAGTTCTCAGTTAGTAAAAGTACCTCAAACCCCTATTATATGATGATCAGTTTCAGCATAACATTATTAAAAATCTCACAGCTTAAACCACTTTCCAGCGTTCATAAGTTTTCAGATGCCAGAAACCATATACACATTTTAGGAATCATACACAAATTACGAGTAAAAATAGGGATAATTTAAGTAAATAAAAAAATTTAAATTTTAACCTGCGGCAAATCCGTCAACAACTTTGTTTAAACATGTCTAAGTCTTTTTTATGATTCACTGATGGAAATTTTTACATCGTTTAATTAGAAAAAGGCACATTTTACACATGATCATTATTATTATTATTATTTATTACTTATTATTTATTTAATTTAATTTAATTTATTTATTGATTTATTGTACGTGGGAGACATTTAAAAATTTAAATTGCATATTTCTTTTCTAAAAAATAAACATCTCCCCCCCCCCCATCCAAAAAAAAAAAAAAAAAAAGTGTTACCTAGTTTGAAAAAATTCTGTGACTATTTTTTTTAAGCCTGATTTTGCGATTTATACTATATTTTTAAGATCATTATTTAAAGCCAATGTCAAGGACGTTGGAACATCTTGTATATACCATTATATTATTGTATGTAATAGAATTTGAAATTCTGTAGTTATAATTACATGTAACCTAAATAGCAAAATTTTAAGTTTTTATAAAATACACCTTAAAAATAATATGTAATTGTCTTTCCAGGTCAGCCTTTCATGGTCGATGGAATATGCTTTATACAATCTAATTTTAATTCCTAACTGCAAGAATTCATCCCGAAAATTTTAATACAACTGAAAAAAAAAAAAAAAAAAAAAAAAAAAAAAAAAAAAAAAACATTAATTAATTATTTCTAATCTTGTTCTCAATTTCTGGTGGCTATTGATTTTAAATAAATTTAATTACATTGCCACTGAAAAGGTTAACTGAGTTACAATTTAAACAATTTAATTGCAAAACTTAAGATAATGAAATATACCTTAATAAGAATGTGTTAAAGTGAGAAGGTCCCGATTAATAAAAAAAGACTTAGCGATAGATAACTAAACACAGGAAAAACCTTTAACGTTTTGAACGCCATAAAGAAAAATTGAATAGCAGACCGTTGCTTCGGTAGCATTTATCGTACCGTCTTCAGTACATAAAAAAGTGAGAGAAAAGTGCTCCTATATATATGAAAGGAATAGGATTCTGGTCAACCAATAGAATTACGTGGAATGTGTGGGAATTGGCCAATAGGTAATTGAGAAACAGTAGTTGTGAAAAACATAGTAGAAATTAAGAAATTGTAGACTGAATATAAAATTTCTAACACACAGACAAATGGGGTAAAGTGAAATCATAATTAACAATATTTTTAAGATTCTTATAGATGTAAAATCTTTCAGAGAAATCGAGTTCGTGAGCAGATTTGGCCCAAATCTACTCACGAACTCGATTCCTTTGAAGCTTTTTACAACGATAATAATCTTTAAAATATTATTGATTGTGATTTCACTGTATCCCATTTGTCTGATTGTTAGAAATTTTATATTGAGTCCACATTTTCTTAATTTCTTCTACGTTTTCCCCAACTACTCTTAATTCTTGATGCTAACACTAAAGTCTAGAAATCATCATTTTTGTTTCATTTCTTTGCATTTGACGTTGTTGTTACATAATTTGACCCGTAAATAAAAATAAAAATATTTTGTTTAATTTTCTCTCGCTCTCTCACTTTTTTTTTTTTTTTTTTTTTTTTTTGACTTGCTTTGTTAAATTATGCAAAACTTTATAAGTTATGACCACCTAAGCCTCTCCAAAAGAAAGATTTATTTATATCTCGAAAACTAATAATTGGAATCAGCTGCAAATTTGCACACCCATATTTTTCAGCATTAAGATTCATTTTATGTAAAAATTAATATACGTAATGATTCATAATTTTTATGAACATGAATTTATTAATATTTTTCACAATTAAAAATATTTTTCAGAATCAAAAGTGATGAAGATTGTGTTTGGGTTTCTTCACTATATCCCGTAAAAAAAAAAAAAAAAAAAAAAAAAAAAAAAAAAATCGGTCAAGTTATTCTTTGTGAAGATATTAATAAAATCTGGAAATATGAATTTAACATTAGCATCTTCAAACTTTGAACGCTTATAACTTTATGAAAAAATAAGTAAAATATACAACCAATATACTTTTTCGCGTTGTCGCGATCCCAGGAATTCAAATATAATATTAAAATAAGGCATTACCATTGAAAAAAAAAAAAAAAGTTGGTGCGCGTTTTAGTATGTAGGCGACCCCCAATTCAAACTTTCACTTCATTTTCTGAAAGTACTCACAATTCCCCGTCGAATGATACCTATTACATTTTTGTGCATCGATTAGCCACAAAGTTACGTTGAGTTGCGTTTTTTTTTTTTTTTTTCCCGGACTGTACATAAATTTCATAATCGCAGTATTTTACTATGGTTTGATTTAAAGCACTAAAACTATCATCCATTAAATATAATTATATTTGATAATATCTGTACTGCGCTCATTATAAAATAAAAATTTCTGGTTGCTAGCTTTGTATTCATCTCAAAATTTTAAATACCAAGTCCAGGTTTCGTAAAACTTTCGATTCACAACACATTCCAGGAATCGTAGTCTCTGCCTTTTTTTCAAGACTCTTTCAATGATGAGAAATTTTCGCCTGTTTTGATCCCATATTATTCTTAGAGACATCTTTATTATATTTTTAAAGTAAAATGTCTGGATTAAACAATATAGTAATAATTATATAAAAATGGTGTAGCAATAAAGGTCTTAATTTCTCATTTCTCAAAGTGTCCTGAAAAAAGGCGGAGACTGCGACCCCTGCTTTAACCCTTTAAGGTTCACTACTTAATTTATTTTAAAAATTACTAAACTAATTTTAAAAATGGCTTTTAGCCACATAGCTGATCATAAATATTTAAAAAATAAAAAATTAGCATTGTTCCTTTTCGAGAAATTTTCGGTTTGAAACATCTGTAAGTAAACCTTATTAAATTCAAATAATATTTAATTTAATAAATAAATCACTTTATAAGTAAACATTATCGACAACAACAACTCGTAAAAGTTGCATAGATCCCAACCATAGCCTCCTAAACTAGATGCCTGTTGCGTGGTTTGGAAACATGGCAACAGTTGAAGCGGTATACAGCGCCACCTGGTACAGATTGCGCGACTTTTTTATTCAACAGCCACCAAAAAATTTTTAAAGTGGGATATCATATACATAAAAGGCGATTAGAATCGGAGAAAAGTCGATTATATATATCATATATCAATTCTAAAAATTATTGGTGACAGTTGAATAAAAATGTCGTGCAGTCTGTACCAGGTGGCGCTGTTTACCGCTTCAACTGTTGCCAAGTTTCCGAGCAACGCGACAGGCATCTAGTTTAGGAGGCTATATCCCAACATTTCAATCTATTCCGGAGTATTTTAACCCTTTGCGGGGCAAGGTAATTGTTGGCAAGGCAGTTGAAGCGGTATACAGCGCCACCTGGTACAGATTGCGCGACTTTTTTATTCAACAGCCACCAAAAAATTTTTAAAGTGGGATATCATATACATAAAAGGCGATTAGAATCGGAGAAAAGTCGATTATATATATCATATATCAATTCTAAAAATTATTGGTGACAGTTGAATAAAAATGTCGTGCAGTCTGTACCAGGTGGCGCTGTTTACCGCTTCAACTGTTGCCAAGTTTCCGAGCAACGCGACAGGCATCTAGTTTAGGAGGCTATGTCCCAACATTTCAATCTATTCCGGAGTATTTTAACCCTTTGCGGGGCAAGGTAATTCTGATCATTTAAATTACACTGCCACCGGAATTTACGAACATAATTATAATACAAGAAATTTTAAATTTTCATGTTGAAAAAAGGGCATTTTCTGCTTTGTTATAAATGTAAATTTTTGCTAAAAAATTTCCGGGATGAATTTTTGCACTTGAGAATTAAAATTAGGTGTTCCATCAGCGGGAACATTGCGACTCAAAGGGTTAAAAGACATATCAGGGGTCGCAGTCTCCGCCTTTTTTCAGGACACTTTGAGAAATGAGAAATTAATGTCTTTATTGCTACACCATTTTTATATAATTATTACTATATTGTTTAATCACGACATTTTACTTTAAAAATACAATAAAGATGTCTCTAAGAATAATATGGGAACAAAACAGATTTCCTCCTAAACTTTACATTGTTTAACAATATATTCAATAGATGTCAATATTTTACTTTATTCCGGAGTATTTTCAGCCCCGCCTTTATTTCATACCACTTATTTTTTAAAGTTTTTTTCTTATTTTACAGACATTATAGAGAAAATTTTTCTATAAACAAAGTGGTGCGAAATAAAGACGGGGCTAAAAATATTAAGGAGTAAATTAAAATATTGGCAGCTATGATATTCTATATATATGTTTGTATTGCTTTGTTGCTTGATTGATAAGTTAATTAAAAAAAAAAAAAAATTTAATGTTAAAATTTTGCATGAAATTTCAGCATTCAAATATAAGAACTTTTTTTTAAATTAATTACTAATGAATCCATAAAATAATACACATACATGTGTAGAATATATTGATAAACTATAAAAATGTAACATAAAAAAAAATTTAAATAATTAGTTAGCGAAGAATATTTTTTAAAAATTTAAAATTTAAAATTTTGAATTGTATTTTTTAAAATAGTTTTAGGGGAATTTTAATGCACATACATGCATTAAAATCCAAAGCATGTACTATATACAAACTTTCATAATACTAAGTCAGTAATCAAATGTATATATACCGGGTGATCCAAAAGTCAGGACAAACTTTAAAAATGAATAATTCGAAAACGAATCAAGATACAAAGATACGGTTTTCACCAAACGGATGAAAAAGAAACCGGGTTTTGTGTGGCAACGAAAAAAAAATTAGTTCTGTTGGCGACCAACAGTTGGCGCTATAGTGTTTTATTTCACCAAAAGATGATTTACAAATGAAAAAAGTGTTGATAACTTACAAGTCAGCTTAATTACAGTTAATTAGTACTACTACAATAACTGCTCAATGTGATGTCCATCATTCAGAAGTACAGCTGTGAGACGATTCACCACACCGTTCACAGAATTTAGTAGCATTAGTTGCGTTATGGCAGACACATTTTGGCGGATGTCATCTTTCAGTGCTGCTAGTGATTCCAGTTGGTCGCGGTACACTTTTGACTTCAAGAATCCCCACAGCCAAAAGTCACAGGGTGTCAGATCGGGAGATCTTGGAGGCCATACGTGATTAAAGTAGCGACTGAGAATGCGATGTTTCGATGTATGTAATCTTCGACAACCATTACCTGCCGCAGTTGCTCCTTTTTATGTCGTTTGTTGCTTTGCATAGTCCTACATCAGAAATCCGACAGCGCCATCTGTTGGTCGCCAATAGAACTATTTTTTTTCATTGCCACACAAAAACCCGGCTTCTTTTTCTTCCGTTTGGTGCAAACCGTATCTTTTTATCTTGATTCGTTTTCAAATTATTCATTTTTAAAGTTTGTCCTGACTTTTGGATCACCCGGTACATAGGCATGTGTGTGTGGTTTATAATATGCAACATCCCCTTAAGGCTCTATTTACATATTTGAAGACCTTGGCCAAAGCTTTTTTTTTTTTTTTTTGGAGGGGGGGGGGGTTAAAAATTAACTTGCTTATTTATTACTTCACGCTTAGTTATTATTATTACTATTATTCGAAAAGTATTCAACATGGTATTTAAAATTTTAGTGCCCTGCACTTTTATGCAGAAGCTGTGACATGTCATCTTTTCATATTTTCATTACTGCTATTTCTAAAAGGTAATCTTTTTGAATAATTATTTACGCTTAAATAAAGCAAAGATTTTCGGAGTAATATACTCGTAAATGGTGATAATGGAACAAAGAGACCACAGGAACCCTACTAATGCAAGCTCAAACGCGAGTTACTCACGACTGCATAACAACATCTAAGTGTGCCAATAGAGTTTATACGTGACTGTTCTATAAAGTATTGCCTATCTTGTAAATCTATTAAGATTCGTAATTTATTCTTATAGACATAAAAAAAAAAAAAAAAAAAAAAAAAAAATCACTGAATGTGTACATTTTGTTCAATATACAATTACAAAATGCAAAATGTAACGTATAATTCCGAAAGTAATTCTTTGTGGACTGCTGGTTAAAATAATAATAACCGCTATAACTGCAATGTCTATCAATATTAGTCATATGAATAACTGAAGCTATTAATATTTTTTAATTTAAATTAAAAACACATGTCTGGCCATTTTCGGCTAATCTCGGACCTTTGACAGAGTCGCAGGTCTGAGTTCTGGACCCCGCTGTCTGATCGATAAAAATGCTATTATTGATATGTAACCAAAATCAACAAGATAATTATTTCGTTTCGTAAAAATATTATTTAATGCGTATTAATACCTATATTATTTGATTATAAATGTTTTTTTTTTTTAACTATATTTTAAATGATTGATTTAATTCCTTGGAGATATATATATACATGTATTTCCTTGGATCAAAAGGGAAGATTTTCTGCGTTTACTCCTACCCCCTATTTTTAATTAATAATATGTTCCTATTTGTTCACAAAAATAACTAGGAAAATTCCATGACTATTTCTGTATAGAAATAATGGTTTAAAAAAAAAGAAAAAAAAAAAAAAAAAAAAAACTTCGGAAATTTATCACAGGTGTTGTATACAAATGTTACATAATTCTTTTAAGCGAGGTTTATTTCATTCAGTGATACAATATTTGTTTTCATAATTTGCGTAGTGTTAAACGTATCAAGAAATATAACAGGGAGAATATTTTGTATATTCATAAATTATAAAATAACCACAATACTAATAACAACAACAATAATAATAATAATAATAATAATAATAATAACAATAATAAACATCTTAAAAGCATTTTCTCTTCCTTAATTTGTTCCTAATACATAAAATGTGATACATAATTTGATTTTTTTTTTTTCATTTCCTCAAAACTCCATATTTAAGCCTTTAAAGATTCATAAAAAGTAAACTATTAAGTAGTGAAACGTCTTACAAAAGAAGACATACATACAAAACTTAATTTACATAATTGATCTTGTGTTGAAAGTAAAATGAAGATTTCAAGGATCTTCGCTTATTAATATTTTCAATGACAGGTAAAAAAGTCATGGCTATTGTAATAGATGGCATGATTGAAATGGTTTAAAGAAACTGACTTACTAATTAGAAACCGAAGTGTCCTACTTCTCAACAGAATCATTGCGGATAGGTCAAATTGTCACTAAAAACAATGAATCAAAATGGCTTTAACCTGAAAGGGAAGAATATAAAAATCAATTATCAGAATGATAAATGCTGAAAAAATAAATAAATAAATAAACTAAGAAAGAAAGAAATGTCAAAAGGTGTACTTTCATTTATTTTATCAATAAATGAGATTTCATGTTTTTTTTTTTTTTTTTTTTTTTTTTTTCTCTACAATTTTCTAACAGTAATCTTTATCCTATTTAATCACAAAAATCATTGTAAAAATTTAATAAAAATTTCTATAAGGAAATAATGGTAGAAAAATAATTTAAAAAAAAAAAAAAAATGTAGAAATCTCATCCCTGTTTTATAAAATGTTAGTTTTACAGAAGGTGTTCACACATTTTTGTAAAGATTTTCACTTTCTCCTTGGATTTAAATCTAAGTTTTAAAATAAAAACGGGACTGAGGTATCAAATTGTAATAAGATTTAACTATCTTCTGCTGCATTAAAAATATTTTTTGCTTTAAAATGTCGCTGAAAAATAAACAATTTATCGAAAGCTATACTTTTTAGCTTTCCGAAGAGAAATACACTTATTCGGTTATAAAAGAAGGATGTGAAAATTATGGTTGTAATATTTCTACTCGTAAAATAAAGGACATAATTGAGAAAAAAGTGAATAAACGTCAAAGTTTGCATCTGACTAAAAAAGCGAAAATATCATACCCAACAAAGATACACTGTTAAAAAAATGCAACTTTGCTGCCAGAAATTATCTGTAAATACAGAAAAATACGTTTTGTCAACGTAATTTTTCCGTAATTTACGACTTTTTTCTCAAATTACAGAGAATTTCTTGCAGCAAAGTTGCATTTTTTTAACAGTGATACATGCACATACTTGCCAACCATCTCATTATGAACCGTACAATTTTTAGTATCCGCCTTTTTTTTTTTTTTTTTTTTTTTTTTCACACCAGTCATTTTTTAGAGTAATTTTATTCTTATTTAATCGTAACAACATTTGGAGAGAACTACTCTAAAAATAGAGTGGTGTGAAAAAAAGGGGCGTTAACAATTGTATGGTTATTAATGAGATGGTTGGCAAGTATGCATACACCTCCTATTAAATCTGAAATCGCATATCATGCTTTAAGAGAAAATCGAACACTCCAAAGAGCTGTCGTAAAATCTTTATATGTCTCATCTGTAGGAACTGTGAACAATATTATAAAATTTCATTTAAAGCTTATCATCACAAAAAAATATTATGTTCATCGCCTAATCCGGGACCATGTTTCTCGGTGTAAGACTATCTGCAAATTGTTGTATGAAAATTATTTGAAAGGTGTAAAATGGAAATATATAGTTAATATTGATGAGAATTCGGTATTATTATCTGTTTTGAATAGAAAAAGATCGATTTACTAGCGGAAAAGAAAAGACTGGTTCAGAGAAAACAAGAAAAGTTTTGCTCTCGGTTTTATGATTCACTTATAACGAAAAATTAGAATAAGGAAACTAGAAAAAATGTCATAATTAATTCGGATTACTCTCAGAATTGTGTTTTAACACCTATTTTCAAAGAAGAAATTCAATCCTCTAACCACACAATCTTCAATGTGTTGAGTTCCATCAGGATAAAGTTACAAGTCAGACCTCTTAAATTTATTGCTCTTTTTTTTTTTTTTTTTTTTTTTTTTTTTTTGAAAAATGAAAAATAAACCGGAATTGAAGCTATTCCCTTTATATGCATCGCACCAAAGTCCCCTGATGTGTCACTTACGTATTAATGAATGTACATTTGGACTTTTAAAGCGCTCTTTAAAAATGGCATCCCAAAACATTGGATGGACTATGGAAAGTTTTGGATGAAGAGTGGAATGAAATCAACCTTGATGTTTTAATAAGTGCTCTGTTATCTATGAAATCAAGATTTAATATGATAGTTTAACATAAGAGCTATCAGTATAAACATATTAGAAAATAAAATTATTATATTTAGTTACATATATATATATCTTTGCAAAATCGTTACAAAGATGTGTAAGCTCTCTGTACAAATAAGATGTCATTAGAAATCTGTATCACTAATTACAATATTTTACTTTTCAAATAATTTTAAGTTTGATCAGCTGTATTTTCTAATTCATCACTATTTGGCATTCTCAGACGATTTCAAGTTAGATAAATAGATTTAAATCTTGACTTTTTCTTCTTCTTCTTCTTCACGTATTGATTGCAATATCATTGAAATAGCAATAATGCAAGACGACTTTTCTCTGATCGAAGAAATTACAGGATTTTTAATAAATAAAGAATTCGGTCAACTTCCAATTAGTCAATTTCCAGTTCGGTAAGGAAAATTCTTGTTCGGCATTTGAATATCCTGACCTTGTTTCACACTTTCTGTGGAATATATTTTGCAAAGAGGAAAATTTGCGCAATTCGAATTATGCAAAATAATGCATTTTTTTTTTTTTTTTTTTTTTTAATTTAAAAATTAAAATTTGATTATTTTTTGTTATTACATTTATTTTTATGTGGGAGTAATGTTACTCGCGTCGTAGCATACTTTGAGCTAGACGTGCCCCCTGGTTAGTGCCAAATGAGTAACGAGTTTTGCCAAATTAAAGCTATGTGTTCGGCTATTGTGCGTTTTGCATAAACATCGTTGAATGAAGAAAACCTATATAGTCGATATTGGCAGGATAGAGAGTTGTTGCAATTGACACCCAGCACTTAAATTTTCTTTTATGTTAAATGCAGTCATGTGATATTTCCTTTTCTAGTTTTGATTTAATGTAATTGTTGTTTTGTCCTATAATAATTTTATTTTTGTTCTTATGATATAAGTTTAATCTCATGCATTCTTGATATATTGGGTTAGTTGATTAATAATAAAATTCTTTTAGAATAAAAATCAAATTAAATTAAATTAATTAATCAATAAAAACATTTATTTTCATTTATTATTATTTATTTCTAATTTCTTTTTTCTTCTGTAACCATTTTCAGCCATTAATAATTATTTTATTATTCATTTATTTTACTGCTATATTTTTAAAAACTCAAATGTGAAATACGTTTAGAAAAAGGAATGGTATTACGTCCTTTTTTATTTTAACAAGATAGCTGATATTATTATAATAAGAAATTCAGCAGCAATTGGAACATCGCTTTAAAAAAAGAAAACGTTAATAAAGAAGTATAATCCTTTTATAACGAAATAAAATTGAATCGACGTTTAACTATTCAAATCTTACGAAAACAAATTATCTCTAGTCTCAGTACCAACATATTTAAAAATTCGTGCAAATAATTTTTTTTTTTTTTTTTTGTTAATGCTGCTATAATGATTACACAAATAATCGACTTTATCTGGATGAAAAATATAAAAAAATTTCTATTCTGGTTTTAAAAATTGATACACTATTCTTCATATTTCAAACTTTCACTTTTAAAACAAATCACAACTTTTCAAAAAGTCTTAAATATAATTTTCTTTAAGTATTGTTTAACTTACCCAGTATTTGAAACATCATGGCCTCTTCAAAATTTAGCTTCCTAAAATATCTATCCACGTGTAGCGTTGTCGTTGCCTAGAACTTATTATAAAAAATTGCTATTTATGAATAGTGGCGTAGAACGTTATGAACAACGGCAATTCTGCATGTGTAATAGATATATATAGCAAAAAGGGAGATACTCATTGTGTATCGCAATACTTATTATGATATTAATTACACTGGCCTGCGAAATAGTACTTTTAACTTTTTTTTCTGAAGCGCTTTGGGTGTTTCTTATGTTTTCGGACACGCTGAATTCAGAAATGCTTGTCTTTTTACCCTATCACCTAAGAAATTTTCACAATGTAAGGATGAAATCTAAAGAATTCACACAGAGGCTATGAAAGAATCGAAACTCTTTATGTATGAAATATATTAAAATATACAATTATTTACACTTTTCTTTTAAATGTTTTTATTTTTTATTTATTTTATTTATTTATTTTTTTTTTTTTTTGCACTGAAGCTCCGTTTAGTGATTTTTCTCTTGTGCACGGCTTGAGGGCACTCTCTAAGCAGCATCCAACAATAGTCTGCTAACATGAGGCTATTACATCTGCCCTGTTACCTCCTTCCTATTTCTTTAATATCTTGGTAAATCTTTATCCTTGGTAAATCTTCACTCACATCGACTAGATTTTCAGGGAAATAATTGAGATGTGAATTAAGAAAGTGGAGCTTTAAGCTCATTGAGAAGCCCATGTCTTTGAAGTTCTTTACCATAATTCCTACGATGGTCTCGAAATCAGGCTCTTTGTGGTTGCCAAGAAACTTCTTTACAGCGTCCTTAAAGGATGCCCAAGTCCACTTTGTTTTCGAATATGTCATTTGTCATGAGTTTCCGAATGTTAGGACCGACAAAAACGCCTCCTTTCAACTTTGCTACTAACAGCCGGGAAAATTTACTAGCCAGATACTTGAAAGTATCACCATGCTTTGGCAAAGCTTTCACAAATTGTTTCAGGATATCTAGTTTGATGTGAAGAACATTTTTTGCATCTACCAAAGACTCGAACAGCACGTTTTTTCTTTTATTTTAAGCATTCTGCTTGGGCATATCTTCTGAGTCCAGTGCTTGTCACTTGCTCGACTACCCATTCGCAAAGGAAACAAGGGCATTTTGTGTAGCCCCTTGTTGACCAAGAATTATAGAAAGAAATTTCAGATTACCACAGATAGTCCATTCGTAGTCCCTGTACTTAATCTTCGTAAGAATCAAGGCTAAATTCCCATACCTGTCTTTTAAATGTACTGAATGTGCAACTGGGATAGAGACGTATTTATTGCCATTGTGAAGAAGAGCAGCTTTTAGGTTTTCTTTAGAAGAATCAATGAAAAGTCACCAATCTTTTAGAGTGGCCGAATTTTGAACTTTTTCATCAAGCAGGGAATATCGGAACAGTACACAAATTCATAGTCTTGCAAAAAAGCAAGACACATTATCCTTTTCTGGATTTCGGAATCAATAAGAAGTTCCGGAGGGCAACAAGTTCTTTTCTTGAAGTCTATATACTAACAGCTGCGCAGCATCTTTTGTGAGGGCGAGATTTCTTATCAAATCTTTTAATTCTGATTGTGAAAATTGTTGGGGCTCATTGCAGTTTACCACTTGAAACTCGTTCTCAGAATCGTCTTCTGATTCGTCCCCTGAAAGGAAAGACATGTCATAAAGACGTTCTGGAGGCACAGGATATGGAGTGTTGGGACAGTGAAAAACAGGACGTACCGCAGAATCCACGTTCAGATAAAATATTTCTTTTCTGTTTTTAAAATTATATCTATTTATGTTGCACGAACAAAAGTAACAATTATCACTGTGATTTCCAGGTTCTCTCCATATCATAGGCAAATCAAAACGAAAATATTTAAACTTAAGTTTTGACCACATGCGTAGCCTGTGGCGTAGCCTTGTACGCAGCTTGAACATAATCGATTTGGTGCCCATGACTCGTCTTGGTGTTCAGTTTTTACACCAAAATAAGTAAAATATACTTTTCGAACAAAGTCCGTGAGCATTCGCTGTTGCTTTTTTATCACAATTTCACAACATATATAGCAAAAGCTATCGGGAGATTTAACACAGATTTTGAAGCCATAAAAGTTGTTAAACCAGTCACAGATGTATATTTCAAACGATTCAGTAAAAACTTTACAAGAAAAAAAATATTCACTCTAAAAAAATTACTTACATAAACCGGTGGCTATATAGCAAGTTCAACTTTACCACATAGATATTAGATATATTCAAAACGTTTCTATAAATATTCTGGTGTCGTTATAATTAAATGTATCAAATTTGCCAATTTTTCAAAAAATCACATTTTTTGTAAAAACATTGCGTGATGGAGATTTTTGATTTTTTTTTTTCCCTTAATCAGCACCAAAAAATACATCAGAAAAACTCTTCACCTCCCGGAAAAAAATTTCATCGCAGACCTGTTATTAAAATAATTTTGAATCTTCAAGATCTTAAAAAATTCAGATTACACCGAAACTTAAGTTAAATCAATTTTATTTCATTTAAATTATCTATAGCACAGGGATGGAACACGGGCGCAGAATTCATACCACAATCAATGTAACAAATTTTTCTACTACTTAAATCGACGATATTATAGATTGAGAAATTTCTTAAACAAATACCGGTATGAATTCTGCGCCCGTGTTCCATCCCTGATAGCATGTAAAAAAATTTATCACAAAAATGCTATAATTCACTTAGAAAATATTTTGTTATCTGGAAATTAATTTCAGCTCTTTTCACATTCAGCAGGGGTCATCGCGGTCACTTATTAGAATAGAACTGTTTTTATAAAATGATCTTCGTATTATTCAATGGAAGGTAAATACTGCAAACGATTACTACATTTTTATATTAATAAAAAGTGGTAGTAAAAAAAAAAAAAAAAAAAAGTGACCGCGTCGACCAATGCTTACAGGGTTGAGGAATTTCCGAGTTTTTTGCTACCACTATTTTTAAGCAATAATATTTATCCTATTTAATCAGAAAGAAATACTATAAAAATACAATAAAGGTTTCTGTATAGAAATAGTGGTAGTAAAGACGGAGAAATTTTTCATCTTTACCCCCGATATTCTTGTAAAGCTTCCATTTACTTTATTCTTATAAATGAATGTTATATTCTACAGTTTGTTGCAAGTTTAACTATGATTAAAACATAATTCATAAAAAAAGTAATAAACATCTAATGAAACTTGCAGAATTTTTATGCAGATATTATTGTGAAATGAATACATAAACCGCACATAGTTGCCAACTTAGCACCTTTTGGCTACCGGAAAAATTTAATAGAAATATTTATTTTATTTAATTAGTGAACTGTAACGGTTTCCACTGGTAAAGAAAAATAAAAAAAATTATTAAATTTTTTTGGTAGCCAAAAGGTGCTAAGTTGG
The DNA here is from genome assembly GCA_963930645.1 of Salticus scenicus. Taxonomy (NCBI): domain Eukaryota; kingdom Metazoa; phylum Arthropoda; class Arachnida; order Araneae; family Salticidae; genus Salticus; species Salticus scenicus. The sequence goes on along the minus strand of OZ005651.1, from coordinate 120,632,291 downwards.
CAACTATAAAACCGCATAAGCAAAATGTAATCTAGGGAGAAAAGATTTTTAAAGATACGTTTCCAGAATATTTTACTTTTGTTAGATAACAAAAATTCGTTTGTGATAAAACTATTTCCGAGCATTTTTTTAAAAACATTCACAGTAATTAGGTGCATCTCCTTGGAATGGGAAATGCATCTTGCTTCATTGAGAGCAAGGACATGGTACAATGTAATCCTTCACACATCCTTGAATTTCTGGTAATATCAAGGTAATCTGTCGGTATTCCTTTGACATATTTTGCACTTTATTCTGCTCCCTAAATGCAGATTAATTTTAGATCAGAATCCTTATTTAGTCCAATGTAATAATATTCAAGTTTGTTTGTTTGTTTTCTTTTTTCAAATATGTTCTCCAACTATGGAATCCCATAATTAATATTCCCTCAAATTTATCTACACCAGTTTTTTTTTTTTTTTTTTTTTTTTTTTTTTTTTTTTAAAGAAAATATTGGTGCGTAAGAGAAACTTGAACTCAGCGTTACCAACCATACGACAATACTTGCCAATATTTCTAATTTTTAAATAAAGTTTCCCACCAGAATTTTTTGGTAGAAAATATTTCATATTTATTTTCCACGATTAAATAAAGTAAAATTTATTCTAGAAAATTTCTAATACAAAGTCTCCCGCCTAAATCGGAGACTTGGAAACTATGTGTACGATAATTATAGGACGCTTGGGAATTCTGCTTGAAATGTTAATTAAAAATAAAATCACGATATATATATATATATAATTTGATGCTTTGTAATATAAATTAATATTTTTTGAAACCCAACCATTGTGAGATACACGCAATTCAAATAGCTTTTCAATGATGAAATTAAAAGTACATATAAAAAGCGTTTGAAAGTGAGCCTACACACTGCCACACACATCCATGCAAATGAAACAATTATTATCGACAAAATAAGCGCATTAAAATTACATGAAAGGGAAATGAAATTTATGAGAGGAAAATGATTGATATTATTTAAATACTCAATTAAATTTAACACATTTATTTCCTAAATAATTCAAAATTTTAATTTAGATAGTGTAATAATTTTGTATTTTCTTATTACCAGTAAAAATAAAAGTGATAAACTTCTATATTATTTTAACGATTTAATTCAAAACATATCTAAAATATAAATGGTATAGCGTATAATTTTGCTGAATAATTTAAAATGTATCATTCTTCCAAAATTTTTATTTAACACTAAACTATTGTTTAGGTTTATTGTCTCTTAAACCAGTAAATTCTAACTTTTAAATTAACAATTTTTTATCACATTTTTTTTTTTTTTTTTTTTTTTTTAGAAATTTATTTCAATTCTTCTTGAATTATTCTAAAAATAATCGAACAACATATACTTTAAGATACTGAAAATCGTACTTTAGGTCTTTATTTATTTATTTATTATTTATTTACTTATTTATTTATTTTATTTTATTTTATTTATTTTATTTTTTATTTTTTATTTTTATTTATTTTATTTATTTATTATTATTATTATTATTATTATTTTTTTTTTTTTTTTTTTTTTGCAACTTCATCGAACATTTATTCTATGTAAAACTGAATGCAATAAAATAAGTACAAACAAGCTTTTGATTCATTTTCATGAAATGTTTTATTAAAAAAAAATAAATAAATAAATAAATAAATAAAAAAGAGTTAAAACCTTACTTTAGACTTCATCCTAAGTCCTTTCGCCGGAAGCTCCGCATCCTCAGAGGCGACTTCTGCGGTGGCGTTGCTTTGGCAGGCTCATCCTCGATTAGGTGGCGCCACATTCCGACTATGTTAGCTTTGGACTCATTGCCATTACATGCTTCAGAATTACTAATTATTTCAACTGTTTCGCGAAAAAATGCATAGGTCGGGTTTTCATATTCGGCAAGTTTGGTTGTTTCGCTGAATTTGATATTAATATTTTCGTATTGCGCTATTTTTCCTAAAGTTGTTGTATTTTTATTAAATTTAACGTCGAAGATGTACTCTTTGATTCTATTTTTAATTTTCCTTTTCGTTATTCCTATATAACAACCGTTGTTAGAATAGTGTTTAAGGAGATCGTATATATACTAGCAGTTTCAAGGGGGTCCGTTAAATCTTTCTTATTGCGGATAAGTTGATAAATATTTCTATTGGGTTTGATGGGTAATTTCATAATTATACTTAGCAGCTTCGTTTTTAATTTTTAAGGAAATACCGCGTTCAAAAGGCATAGTATAAGCAAATTTAGTGGGATTTTGTTTATGGTTAGGAAGGTAATTAAGTTTTTTAATACGTTTTGATACAGTTTACGAACGATATTTTTTGGATACCTCGCTTTCTCAATAATTTGTTGGATAAATTTTAATTTATCTTGTAAAATTTGGGGGTCAGATCAAACTAAAATGGCGCAGTTAATATAAACCTGAATAACCAAATTAATTATTTGTATTTTAACCTCAAACGCATGAAAAATAATCAAATCTAAACTCTGTCAACAGAAAGCCCAGCAGCAGTAACAAAATTATCAGCAACCATAGCAAAAACCCCTATCATTATAAAGTTAACGCTATTCAAGCTTATACTAACCGCGCCATTTTAGTTTGCTAAATAATATAAGATCCCTTTCCTAAACAGAATTCTAACAACAGTTATTATATAGGAATAACGGAAAGGGAAATAAAAATTTGAATCAAAGAGCACATCTCAGACGTTAAATTTAATAAAAATATCGCAGCTTTAGTCAAAACCAAGGAAAACGAAAATATTAATTTCAAATTCAGCTAAACAACGAAAACCCGACCTATGCATTTTTTCGCGAAACGGTTGAAATAATTAGTAATTCTGAAGCATGTAATGGCAATGAGCCCAAAGCTAATGTAGTCCGAATGTGGCGCCACTTATTTGCGGATGAGCCTGCGAAAGCAAAAACGTAAGAACGCCACCGCTGAAGTTGCCTTTGAGAATGCCGGGGACCCCTGTAAGGACTTAGGATGAAGTCTAAAGTAAGGTTTTAACAATTTTTTAATTAAGTTAGTAGGCTTCATAAAGAAAGCTATTTTTGTGTTTTATTTTTAGCGAGTTATAGAATTAATTATTAACTTTATATGATTCTGTAGGAGCATTTCATATATTAAAATATTTTTTTCTGTTACCTGAGATTATCCCACTAGTGACCGAGAGGTTCTGCTCTCAAAGTTGGTAGACGGGGGTTACCAGGTTCAAATCCAGTTCATGTCCATCGGCCAAATAGTTTCAACTTATCCATGATTGTCTCTGAAAAAAGTATGAATATAGACTAGGAACCTTAGAAATAACCCCACGGAAATCATACTACCCAGAACTGGGACATTGTCCTTAACCCCAACACCACCTGAGAATTTAAATAATTTATTTAGAAATAGAAACGAAATATTTTTTTAATTTTTCACACGTTTTATTTCTCGTAACAGATTCTCACTTTTTTATTCAAAAGATTATAATATAACGTAAGCCGTGAAAATGCTTGTAATTAGTACTAACTATCCTATTCAAATTTACCAATGAAATACTCATGTATGACTTTAAGACAGAGTTGCCAACTTTTATAATTTATTTCGAAGCATTGTTAGCCCCGCCTTTTTTTTCTTAAAGTAATTTTGAAGAATGATTTTCTTCTTATTTAATCGTTGTCACATATTGGAGAGAATGATTAGAAAAAAATTCTGATGCGGAAAAGAAGGCGGGGCTAAAATGCTCCGGAATAAATTATAAAACTTGGAAACTCTTCTATAGGATGACAAATTGAAAAAAAAAATTAGAGTTATATTAAAAGTAAAGTTTTATTAGTCAGTAAAAATACGTAAAGCATGCATATTTTAAATTATTAGTTACTGATTCATATGATTCCATTTAAAGTTTTCGGAGTATAATTTGAAAGCATTACATTAGTCTTTTTAAAAATTCCTTTAGCTTATAGAATGATTGGCTCCATTTATATAGTGCAATAATTTCTATAACATAATTTTTATACGACTTTACTTTCATGAATCTAATCCTTATTGCATAAACATATCTGCCAAAGTTTCTAATTTATTCCGTAACATTGTTAGTACCCGCCTGTTTTACACATCAGTTTTTTTTTTTTTTTTTTTTTTTTTTTTTTTTAAGAGTAATTTTCTTCTTATTTAATCGTAGTTATATAATGAAAAAAATTACCCTCTGCTAAAAAAAAAAAAAAAAAAAAAATACCGGATACTTACAATGCTACGGAATATTTTAGGAATGTTGGCAAGTATGTATAAGCCTTATAATGCAAGTTTTATGTTTCAGTATTGAAATATACATTTTGTTTAATGATTCTGCATATTCATTTTTCGTGCTGAATAGTTTTTAAGCCGATGAATGGCTAGAGAATAAAAAACAAATTATTTCAATTGACTTCTATTTTCATTATAACTGTAAAAATCATGATTTATATATATATATTTTTTTCTTTTTCAAAGATTAATACTACTACTAATAATATATAATTTTTATTTTTATAACAAAAAATTAACATAAATATTTCGTCAGTGGTTGAAGAGATAATAAGGGAACTATGTACCACATCAGAGAAACCATAAAATGAAAAAAAGAAAAAAAAAAGTAATAATAATAAATAAATAAAATAAATAAATAAATTATTTTACTATACCCCCACAGTTGATGTTGCCAAAAACGTTTCCTAGAACTATTTTTTTTATAATTATCTTTAATTTATCCAATAGTTTAAGCAGATTACAAAATATTGCTATTTATAAAAAAATAGTGAAAAATGCTACGAGACCGGCAACTCTGTACACCAATATAAGGCAGCGAATGACCCTCCAACATCCTAATTAACATTCCGTAGTATTGTTAATCCCGCCCTTTTTCTCCCACCAATAAATTTTTAGAGTAATATTCTCCAAATGCAATTGGTATTAAATAAGAAAAATATATATATATACTCTAAAAATATACTGGTGTGAAAAAGAAGGCGGGGCTAACAATACTACGGAATATTAATTAGTATGTTGGAGGGTATGCATATATGTACTGTTAACAAAAGTTATGAATTTTCATTAAAAACTTTTCACTTATCATTAAATTTCCTATAAGTATCTTATACTTCAGAAAAGATAATTAAAGAAGATAATAATAATATCTTTAACCCTTTCATAGACAATTTAATTATGCTCATTTAATATCGAAAGATACCAGAATTTACCAGAAAATTTGTAAGAAAAGTTATATATATATATATATATATATATATATATATATATATATAACTTTTCTAACTTTATATATGCCCACCAGCGGCCGAGCGGTTCTGCGCTCAAAGCTGGTAGATGGGAGGTCGCGCTCATCGACCTAGCCGTTCGGAGTTTTCCGTGGTTTCCTCCGAAACTTGCGTAAATACGGGCTAGGACCCCCTAGAAAGACCCCCACGGAGGGCATTCCCCCTCTAGGCCTAGGACACATCAAGAGTCAATCGGCCTTAAATCCTACAACCAACCAACTAACTTTATATATATATTCTTTTCCCAATAAGTTATAAAAATAAAATTCTGTTGAAAAATTCTTTCGTGAATTCTTGCAGTTGGGAATTCAAAATAAATGGTAATAATTTATCCCATCGCTCTTAAGAGTGTTAAGCCATTTACTTTAGAATTATTTTACTAATCTTATTTATTGCCTCAAAAAGGAAAGTGTGAGTCAACCCAACATATAAGTTGATAGTTTATTTTACCATCTGTCTTTTCTAATCAAGAAAAACATTTTGATAACCTAAAACAAATATTATAAAAAAAAAATCAATTTTTTTTTCATAAAAGCAAGTTTTTTCAATAGTTTGTAGAATGTGACATTCCTTATCACTTGCTACCGAGGTTCTTTTTTTTTTTTTCCCTTTTTCATTTCAATAATCTGTAAATGTGTCAAATACACCTATTCGAACAATGCCGCTTCTTCGGACTTTTGCTGAGTAAAACTATGTAGGTTATGGAAGAAAATAACGAGCCGGTTAAAAAGAAATTGAATAATTCAAAGAGGTATTTTCAAACCTTTATCAGAATTCAGATCCGATCTACTTATTTCTGAACCTACTTTTTTTGCCCTAAAGCTTCTTGGTGTTAACAGTTAGCAAACAAAACAGACTGGACATAGGCATGCTACACATAATGTTTTACCTACCCTTGCAAAAGTAAAAAAGATTGCCTGAATGTAAAGATAAACTCTTAGATAAATCTAATTTTTCAAACCATAACGCAAAAAAAAAGTACTAATTAGTATTTATATTGAAGATGTTGTTTGGTTCCGCAATGAAAAATTGTGCTTTACAGAAATGCTTGGGTTGAGTTAACGTCGCAGTAAGCTGCATAAGGGTTACTGGCGACAGTTCAGGATCCGCCCCTAAGGTTGGCCCAGTGACATACCTTCACGATTTTGATACTCCGCAGAGGGGAGAAAAATGGTTAAAATTAATCACAACAAACTAAATAATTTCAATCCGAATTTTAAAAATTAAATTTAGAGTAAATAAAATTTAATTTAATAATTAACTATTTATGGATTGCAATTAGCATAAAGACAACCATGATAAAAAGTATCTTAAGTAAGGGAAAAAAAAAAAAAAAAGATACTTTATATTTGAAATTATGCAAAGCAATAAATTTACTCATGTATTAGTCTTGTGTGTATCTGTTCTACTTTTTAGGTGTAAGATACTATTAATGGTTAAATTTCATCTTATGCCACCTAATATAACTAATATTCTAAAAGCCAAAACTGCTATAATTTTTTTTAATATATCACAAAAATAATAAAAAATAATGCAAAATATTTTTTTTCTCCACGTTTTTAGATGTTCATAATTATAGGGACAATCAATATTTTTTCGTTTTATTTAACGTACTAGCGTATAAATTACAGTTGAGATGCGAATTTGTTAACTACTGGACTAGATTAATTTATATATAAGCCTTCAATTTGTCTTGGACGGACATTACTGAAAATTCCTCGAAAAAAATAGCGTTCATGTAGTGAAGTATGATAAATGTCTTTTTTAAGTGGAAAGATAATTTCAGTCCGCCGAATTTCTAATGAAATTCGAAGATCTAAAATTGCTGAAGGAAATGTGATCAAACGTTGAACTGCTGGTTCGATAGGAGAGAGATCTGATGCAAAATCAGAGTTGTTTTACAGAGATCGAAGACTCATAATTCCTCTTACTGCTCTACTCATAATGCCTGCTGCTGAATTTACTCGTAATTTTTAACGAAAGGTTGGCGTCCACATTTATGTATGTTTAAAATAATTAATAATATGTTAAAATGAATAAAAAACCTGTAATAATCAATATAGCATTTAATGGGGGAAAGAATATCTGTGTTAAAGTTGAATAAAGACAATATTAAATGGTAAAATGTTGCATTTTCGGATGAAAAACATTTTATTCTTGATTAACCAAATGCTTTTAACAGTTACTGGCACGATCTGAAGATAACGAAAGACAGAGCAAATTTTTTAAAGGCAGATATGAATCGGGCATTTTAAAGGTGGATCTGTGGTGCTCTGGGGAGCTGTGCCTACTGAAGGCAGAATGAATTTAGTAATTTTTTCTATTATTATGAACATCAAGAGAATATCCGCAAATTTTAAACGTGGAACTCTTAGATTTTTGTTAGATTTTGAGAGGTAATAATATTTTTTTCAACAAGACTTACATTTTTGCTCTACTTCTAGAGGAATAGGAAATAGTTTGAAGAAAGTAACTTCTGTATTATTGCCTTTCGCGAGGCCTAAAAGTTGAAAAAAAACCTTAACTTATCATATTAGGAAAGTGCATGCAAGTGGAAAGCAGTTTTAAATAGTTTAAATGTATTCAGAATATCATCTATGCTGTATGAAATGGTATTGAAACTGAATATTTAAAAAAAAAAAAACAAAAAAAAAACGTGTATATATATACCAGAGAGAATGTCTGACTGTTTCACCCTAAAAAGAGACCCCATAAAATATTAATTTAAAGAATAACTGAAAAAAAATATATATACTGAGATTCGAGCTGTCCTTATAATTGTGAACACCTGAAAAATCATCTTTTTGACTGTATTAAATGTTTTTTAAGATAGAAAAACGATAAAACTTTTTAAATATAGTCTATTAATGAAATTCAAATTAATAAAAAATATATTTGTTTAGTGTTCAGTGTTTAGTTAATATAGAAAACGGGTGTCTTTATAATTATGAGAACCAGTGTACATTTGAAAACTTTTGAAAGGAATTCTTGTTTAATAATAAAACGTTGGTAAGGAAAGTAATTTGAATATCACATTAGTTTGAAAATTATTTCTATATTCATTTATAGAGACTCATGAGTGGTACTAATTGTAGATGTTTAGGTTATATTTTGAAACTATTAAAATAATAATAATAAATAATAATAATTTCGGATATAGGGTACCTTAAGGGGTTCCGGGACACCAAATTTTTGTTTTTATTATTTATTGATGAATTGCTGTAATTATTTTTTCTGAAATTGGAGCTTTTTTTACAATGAAGTTGGGCAAGAAAGAATTATAAAAAAAAAAAAAATTAAGTAAAATTTTAGAAATTTTAAATTTTTGATAAATTTAAAATTTGTTATATCTCATGAACTAATGGTTCAATTTATAAACTTTTTTCACTCTTATATACAGAAAAGATTTATCTTCAATTTGTCTTCGGGATTTTTAATTAGGAGCAAAACTTTTTTGGTAATCCAAAAGTTATGCATGAAATAAGTACTTTTTCAAATAAAAATTAATATTTAAAAAATTATTATTATAATCAGAAATACTGAAGATAAATTGAAGATAAATCCTTTCTGTATATAAAGGGGAAAATTGTTTGTAAATTGAACCATTAGTTCATGAGATATAACAAATTTTAAATTTATCAAAAATTTTAATTTTTTTAAATTTTATTTAAATTTTTAAAACGTTATTTAAATTTTTTTAAAGATTCTTTCTTGCTCAACTTCATCGTCAAAAATCTTCAATTTCAGAAAAATAATTACAGCAATTCATCAATAAATAATAAAAACAAAAATTTAGTGTCCCAGACCCCCCTTATTTACAACAGATACACACTTTCGAAAAATTGACAAAAAATAAATAAATAAAAATATAAATAAATAAATAAATAAAATAAAAATATAAAATAAAATAAGGTAAAGTAAATAAATAAACAAACAAATAAATAAAATAAAATAAAAAATAAATAAACTTTTCTACCATAAACGGGTAAGAAAAAGTAACAACAGCAAATATATATATATTATGAGGGAACAAAAACAGTTAAAATTTCTGGCCTATTCTAAATTTGACTTTTATTTATGCTTTTTTATTCACGAGATAATTACATTTAGTTGACTACAGATAGTCGTTGAAAGAAGCCTTGTAAGGAATAATACCAAAATTTTCACACGTTTTGAATATCTTGGATATATTACGTTAATTATATCTTCAAGATTTATCAAATTAATTTTTTAGATCTATAGAAATAATTTTTTTCTAGAATTACTATGAGATTTCTGTCACAAAAAGACTGAATTAATAATTTTTTAACATAGAAACACATTTTTATTTTAACCGTAATTTTTGAATTGCTTTTTTTAAAAAAGAAAATTTACAAGTGAGAAAAATGTCCATATTTTATTTAAAGTAAGTCTATATAATAATAATAATAATTTATAATTAATATTGTCAATATTCATCACAAGGCTTCTCTTCACGACAATCTGTAGTCAACTGAATGCCATTCTTTCAAGAATAAAAATGCAAAAATAAAAAAACAAACTTAGAATAAGTCAGTACTTTTAAAAGTTTTTATTCCCTCATAGTGTAGATCGATTTGCTCTCGTTACTTTTTTTTACCCATCTATGGTAAAAAAAAGCATTGTTTAAGGGTCAAATTTTCGAAATTTAGTTCTTGCTATAATTACACGTTTTGGGGTTTTCTCAATCCGAAAATCGGATTTCTAGTGTTTTATCTATGTGTCTGTTATATTAGAACAGCTCAAAAACAAATATTAGCAGAAAATCCAAACTTGATATTCAAAAGCTTCGTCTTGGAAACAAACTAAAACATTTTAATTGAAAACGGACAAATTGTTTCTGTTCACGGATATTCAAAAGAATTTAAATACATGCATCTATGGGCAAAATTTCTTATTAATATATTTTAAGGTCTTTAGACTTCACTGAACGAAATAAAATAAAAATGTATAATTTTTATAAGCACGAAAGCATTTTTCGTATACAGTATGACATGAAAAGAATTCACCATTTGTTTACAGGGCCTCGTGAAAGAATTTGGATTTATTAGGAGTTATGTATGAAAATTTCTAGAAATGTTATACGAATAAAAAAAATTCACCATCTTCAATATTAATCATGAGTTCATTAAAAATTACTTAAATTTGTGTTATCTTTAATAAAATGCTTAATATAATTCTCAAATGCCATATTAAAGCTTATTTAAATCATTAAAGAACAGTGAAACATTAAATGAATCATTAAAGAACAACGTATTACGGTGTAATCCAACTATAAAATCCCGAAAGCTCAAAAGTTTAGCAAGATTTGCAAACAACCAATTTTTCTCAATTTAAAAACTTATCTCTCGAAGAAATGTTTTCAAACATTAAGTATTTAAAGAACTGGGTCTTCCTCATGCTTTTCAGTGAAGATTAGTTTAATACAGCATTTAGGGAGCCGGTAACAAATTGAGCAATATCAATAATGTTTGTGATCACCCTGTATCGTTAAGTAAACGAAATGATCTGTAACTTCAGGATATATTAATATAGACCGAGTACAATTTGTGGATGAATTTGTGTGACAATAGCATGTTAAATAACTGCGATATAAGCATTTATTTTAAAACTCAAAAAGAAAAAATATCAGCATGTTTTTTATTTATAATATAGAGTTTTAAAAGAAAATTATTCCCACTTTCAGATAAATTGAAAAAATACTTTTGAAACAATATACTGCAATCGAAATACAAATATTTTAAATATCTCATGAAATATGAGCATTTTTATGAAAAACGTTTTCGCAACGCATGCGCCGAAAGATAAAAAATAATTTATTACAAAGGTTGGAAGCTAGATAAATTGGGCAACTTTTGTGAAAAGTTCATTTAAGTCTTATACTATTAAGTGAGCAATATTTGTATATATATATATATATATATATATGTATATTTCACTGTTCTCGAAAACGGTAGCTCGAACAGTCACGTGATTTAACACAAAGGTGCCATCCGAAGGGTCATTGTGCACATCGAAGTCACATTTTCGAATTTTTTATTAGTTTTCTTTTAATTAATAAAAATATGAAAATAAAACTTCCCATTTCTATGATGACGCAGATGGAGAATCTTAGGAGAGATTTGATTGGTTTATTTGATTTTCATTGATTTAAGTGCATTTTGAATTGAACTACAGCTACGTTAGGAGGAATTACGAGAGATTTGATTGGTTTATTTGATTTTCATTGATTTGAGTGTATTTTACGTTGAACTAGAGATACGTTATGAGGAATTACGAGAGATTTGATTGGTTTATTTGATTTTCATTGATTTGAGGTAGGGGTGTCTAGTGATGATTGTTTGGTTTTAACATGCTTGACAGTGATTGCTGCGAAAAGGAGTTTCGTGCATTTTCAGATTCATACACAGCGAGGTAGGGTGTCCAGTGATTTTTTTTTTTTTTTTTTTTTTTTTTTTTGGTTTTAACACGTGTGATAGTGATTGCCACGGAACCGAGCTACGTGCGTTTTCAAATTCATGCACCAGCGAGGTAGGGGTGTCCAGTGATGTTTTTTGGTTTTAACATGCGTGATAGTGATTGCCGCGGTACCGAGTTTCGTGCATTTTCAGATTCATGCACAGCGAGGTAGGGGTGTCCAATGATGTTTTTTGGTTTTAACATGCGTGATAGAGATTGCCGCGGAACCGAGTTTCGTGTGTTCTGAGATTCATGCACAGCAGTGTAGGGCTGATCAGTGATTTTTTTTTTCTGGTTTTCCTGTGTGTGAAACGTACATACGTGCGTTATAGTAATTGCTGCGAAAACGACTTACGTGCGTTCTCTGATTCTACCATTCATCTAATAGTGACTTTTACTGCACGATTAACAGCTTCAACTGTTTAAAAAATATTCGAAGAATTAACATTTCTATTTGACTGTTTTCGAAAATATGCGGTTTAATAATAGTTTTGTTGCACAGATTCGAGAAGTTCAAAAATGTTTGCTATTGTCAAGGAGATCCCATACTAAAACTGTGAAGAAAATAGAACGAAAGAAAATTTATTTAAATGTTTCAATTATTCAATTAAATGAAATCCTTTAAATATAGTGCCCAGCGAAGCGGGCGAAGCCTGCTAGTAGAGTAAAAGTTAAGCAAATTGCTGGCAAAAGAACGAGCTAGATTTTAGGTATTTTCCAAGAGTTCAAATTTCATAAGGGGTTTTTCACATGTTGCGTAAATAATTTGAAAATCCAATTATTTCAACCACTCTCTAAAAGTACTTTTTTCTGAAAAACCCCTTATAAGCTTGTAACTCTAACATATTTTTGTTTATTTACTGAGATTTGTGAGATCGTAAGGGTTTTTCACGAAAAATAACTTTTGCAAAGTGGTTGAAATAACTGGATCTTCAAATTAATTACGTGACATGTAAAAAATCCCTTATGAAATTTCAACTCTTGGAAAATACCTAAAATCTAGCTCGTTCTTTTGCCGACAATTTGCCTAATTTTTACTCTATTCAAATGAATTTTTGATGAAAGTTGCTCAATATAGCTTCCTGAATGTAAAACTATCTGCATCTTACACCAAAAAATTTTCGTAATCATCCCCCAAAACTTTGAATAAGATGTAAATTTAATTATTAATTAACAAAATGGCTCCCTTTATAGATTTGACGGGAAGGCCTGACACTGTACTTAAAAAAATACCCGACTCATTCTTTTCCTGTTTAATCTACGATTTACATAACTAATTAAACAAAGGACTTTTTTTTTTTTAACTTACCAGATGAAGAGAGAGAGATTATCGATCCAAGCTAATCTAAGAATTTCCTAAAAATTCGCAAAAATGTGTCTTACGTCTCGTTGCTGATGCACATATTCTATGAGTGGCCGACGTCGCCCTACGGCGTCTGTGTATAGAGAAACACGTGACACGCCATCTTGTCCAACGCGGCATCTTACCCCCAACTTACCCTATAAGCTGAAAATAAAACCTTTATTCAAGACATCAAGATTTTTATTAAATTTTTGTTCGATAATGTCTAAAATATTACAGATTTTATTATTTATTTATTTATTTATTATTATTATTATTATTCATTTATTTATTTATTTGTATATATTATGTTTTGCACCATTTCTTATGACTTTTCTTTTTTTTTTTTTTTTTTTTTTAGCTTTTCATGGATAGCAGTTAATAAAATCATATTCTATTAGGTACGAATGTGTCGTCAAGCTGAACAAATCTTAAGTCATTGTTCCAAAACCATTAAGTTGAAAGAGTTAAGTATTAATTTTCCGCAATCACGAATGATATGATAATTATTAAAGTCACTAATTAAGATACGCTTATGAATCTAGTAATCAAAGCTTTGAAATCTGATGACACTCTCTTTATTTTTTACTTTTTTATTACTTTCTCTTACCCATAAGGTAGAGAAAGTATTGTTTTTGGGTCAAATTTTCGGACGCGAGATTTTGTTATATTTACACGTTTTGAGGTACCCTGAATACAAAAATCATGTTTTTAGCAAATGGTCTGTGTGTCTGTGTGTCTGTCTGTTATCAGCATATCTCAAAAACAAATTATGGCAGAAAGTTCAAACTTGGTATTCTAAATGTGTATCATATAGGGATGCTACAGTAAGATTTTCGTTAAGATCAAGCAAATGGTTCGTGTACAGGGACAATCAAGAGAATTCTAATACATTACGTCTATGGGGGAAATTGCAGGAAAATAGAGTTTAACGTCTATAGACTGCACTAAACCAAATGAAACAAATATATATTTTTTTTGTAATAGAGACAGTTAAGTGGGAAAAAAATTTTGTGTATGTAGGAGCCTCGCCTCTCCCCCTGGGGGGGGAGAGTCCTCCCTCGAGGGGAGTAAATTTTCATGATGGGTATCTTTCAAAAGAGCTCGCCAATACCTTTAAAACGAATGGGTGAACCATCGTTCTGCGATAATTTAAAACAAAGTTATCGATTTTTTTTACTTTTAGCGAAAAAAAATGAAAAAAAATCATACTTTTTTTTTTTTTTAATATTGAGAATAAAGTGGACTTTTTTTGGATATTTGGTGTTATACTACTTCTCTAATATGGAAATCGTCTGCCTTATCATAAAAGATAATTATTTTAAATAATAATTTTAATAAATTATTTTTTAAAAAGAGAAATATTTTTTAATAACCGAATTAAATTCTATATAAATGTGGGTGCATTAATGAAACGGGGGTTGAGGGGGCGGTAGCCCCCCTCACACAGAACTAATTATCATATAAAACTCTTCAGAAGCCTAATATGAATTGTTTAACATAGGTTTACATAACAGTACTCGTTATCTTACCTATTAATCTGCAACCTGTATTTATAGTATTAAATTTCAGGGTAAGAGAAAGTCGTGTGAGTGACACACCAGATTATTTACAAATTCAGACTTTAAACATGCGTGTTTAGTCGGTGCGAATAGATCCTCATCGTTACGAATTCCATTTTTTAGGGGCTGAATTTTCAAACTTATATAAGGTTCAGAAAGTTAAAGAGACCTGATAATCTTTGTTAGCATAAGAAATTTAACATTTTTTCCTTGAAATTTAAATATTCCAAGAGAAAAGAGTTTTGTAGATTTTTTGTGAAATATAGATCCATATGCATTTGTATTTAATTATAAACAGGGATCGCAGCGGTCCTAGGCTTTTGCGTGCGTTTTATGATTTTATCGCCATTATTTTGAAATAAAAATACTATTTGAAAAAATATTATTTGAAAATGGTGATAACGAAATAATAAAACACATATAAAAAATACGACCACTGTGACCCCTGTATAAAGCAAATAGATTTTTTGTGTGCGTTACACTAAAGCAAATATTGGATCATTAAAAATCCGGAGTATTGTTAGAACCCACCTTCTTTCCTACCATTCTTTTGAAGAAAAATTTTCTTCACATTTAATCGTAACTCAGGGGTCGTAGTCTCCGCCCTTTTTTCAGGACACTTTCAGAGATAGGACATTTCTGCTTTTTTTGCCCCCACTAATTTCATGCAGAAATACTTCAAGTATATCTATAGTAATGTGCCATGAATATGCAGGGTAGAGATTATTTTATAAAATTAGTGGTAGCAATAAATTTGAAAATTTTTCATTGATGAGATTGTCCTGAATAAAGGGTGGAGAGTACGACCCCTGGTAACTGTATATTGCAGAAAATTGCTCTACAAAAAAGTGGTGTAAAAAAAGACAAGTTCTAACAATGTTGGCGTATCTGCTAAAGTAGTAACAGTTGGCTCTAATTTATATTTTCTCCGTTATAAATTTTAATATCAAATTTCATAATTAAATATCGCTATAATCCTTATTTCTATGTACATATAAGGCAGTATATTCGAAAAACTTTGATTCCTTAAATCCTTAAATATGGATTTTAAAACCTTAACTTTTATTTATTTTTATTTAATTTTAATTAATTGAAACTTAGAGATTTTAGGTATACATATTAAATTTCAAAATTGCATAAAAACTATACATATTTCTATAAAATCAATTCAAAAATTCAGGGGATTCATATTCAAGAACTGAAAACTTTAATTTTTTTATACAGCAGCCATACAAAATATATAGTGAGTTAAAGTGCTTCATGCACTAACAAAATTTATACAAAATTTCAGCAATCTATCATATAACTCACTGAAATATAACAAGACAAAGAAAAAAAAAACTGACTTGAACCGATTTTCGTATCTTCGACATAAGTTCTCCGACGGGTAAAAACATACAGTTTCATTGGTCACATATAAATTACGAGTGAATACAATAATAACATAAATACATAAACGCATTTACAATTTAATTTGCGACTTATTCATCAACAACTTAATTTAAACATATCTCTACGACTTCGTATGATACAATTTCCAAATCTTGTACAAGAACTTATTAATTGGTGTAATACAATTTTTTAACCCCTTAACGCGCGGCGTCCTCGCTGCGAGGACGCAAAATTTAAGATCCAGCTGCAAAAATTCACCCCGGAAATTTTTTACAAAAATTTACGTTTATAACATATCAGAAAAGGCCAGTTTTTTTCAACCTTAAAATTTAAAATTTCTTTTAGTTTAATTTAGTTCATGAATTCCGGTGGCAGTATAATTTAAATGATCCAAATTGTCTTGCGCCGCAAAGGGTTAATGGAACATATTTTTGTACTGCTTCCGTATAAAAATTTTAGTTTTGTGATTTTTGAATTCTGTATCAAGTCTAAGACCAATATTTAAGGAATTAAAATCTAGGTTAAATTTTTTTGAAAACCCAGTATATATATAATTATAATATCTCAATAATTCTAAAGATCATTTTTAAACAAGATAGTTTAATTTAGTTAGGTTATACTTAGCACTATAATAGACAATGAACATAGATGGTTAACGCCCACATTTAATCCTTTCAATGTTTGTAATTACAAGGTCTTTAAAGACATACAGATTATGTAAAATAGCAGATTTGATTGCAAATTTGTAGATAGAGCTCTGAGAGACAGCCTATCAAGGACGTAATCTGTTACAATTGCATATTTGTTTCGAAGATATTTTCAATGTCCCATTTTTTTTCATGGCTCCTTAACAGTGTTAATGAGTTTGAAAGCAAAATAAAAACAATGACCCTGATACAGAGGAACAGAGGTTATAAACACTTAGACACATTCATATCATGTGAATACTTTGTGATTCACCTTAAACAAACATTTAATTTTTTTTTTTTTTTTTTTTTTTTTTTTTTTGGGGGGGGGGGGGGGGGGATAATAAAATTTTCTCGTGAAACAAGCAGATGATTCATAGTAAAATGAATAAATAAAAATAAATACACTAAAAGAGGAAACAAATTTAATGAGCTAATTTAATTTAGCTTTTCCGAGTTCTGATATTTTTGGAAACACCCTTGTTACTTGATTAAAAGGCTTTAACAAAATGATTTTTAAACCATTGTTTCAAAAATAAAGGTCACGCATTGTAATTATACAATAAATGAAAAATGTTAAAGGATATGCTTGTATAAATTGAGGTTATTATTGCTATATGCATTATATTAATATTCACTTTTGCATGAAAAAAAGAGATTCAAAAATAGATATATATAGCTTAAAGGTATAGAATACCGGGTTATATATATTTTTTTTTCTCCTGTGAAGAAAACTGTTTTTAAACAAAGCGCATTATTGCATAGCTGCCAAAATTTACGCTTTTTTGCTACCAAAAATTTTAATAGAAATCTATAAATTTCGATAACAGTTTCACTGGTTTAATAAAATAAACATTTCTTTAAAACAAAAGTAATATTTAAAAATCGTAAAAGTTGTCACGTGACGATGTAAAATCATATACTCTAATCTTATGTTAACAAAAGTAGTTTTTGAATAACAATTTATTATTTATTTTTTACACGTTTATATTTAAGATACAATAACATTTGAATTAAGATCCGGTCCTTTAAATTCCATAGAAGTAGCTTTCTTACGACTTATTCTTTTTTACCCTTTTGAAGGTTGTTCTCAATAACACTGGGAGACACGCTTATCTTTGTTTTTGAATATTGAATAGTACTTTTCTTCTTCTCGATAACCTTTCTCAAAACTTTATAGCTCTTCTACTATTGTATATATAATATAAATGCCAAAGCTATTCTGCATATAAACGCCAAAGCTTGGCAGTTCTCTTTTTTAAATAAATTATATTCTTATTCTATTGGCAAAATTTTCAATAAACATATCACAAAACCTTTTTTTCTACTATTTAAAATGTTTTAAAATGTTTAGTAATGTTTTTTTTTGTTAGATTATTGATTTTAAGTTTCTCAGTCGTCTTAGTCACTTCTTATTGAAATTAGCGAAGTTTAATAAAGGATTAATAGTAATTTAATTTTCATTTAGCTCCTCTCTATCAAACCTTTAGCATTAAACTCTCTTGATATCTTTTTTGACTTTCAGTTTTCAATGTTTAATAATTGTTTAGAACATTAAATTATATAACATATGCATTGTATTATTATTATAAAATAAAAAATAGAATATAATTCTGAATTTCTTTTACTTATTAATGTTTTTTCGTCATTGCTGTTTCAGAACACAATTTATTTAGTAGAGTTTATATTATTTAATTTTTTATTGTTATTATTCAAGGTTTTGGTAAAATAAGAAATAATTCTTTAAAGAAAGGAACTAGTTTTTACCTAAATCATCTTAATTTTGTTTCTACGCATGTTTAAAATTCCTCTTTCTATTAATTTTCATTATTTTTTAAACTTTTAGTTAAAAAAAAAAAAAAAAAAAAAGAAAGAAAAGAAAATGTTAGCTATTTCAAAAAGATTGAAAATAAGTCAATGCATTGACATATTTCTATTTATTTAGTAACCACTCTGTTACAAATATTTTAAAAGCATATAAATATTTTTATAATTTTTAAGTGAAAATTTTTCTTATAATACTTTATATTTCTGCCTAGAACTTTGTCACTTAATAAAGTACATAAATACACATTTTAGAAAAAGAAAAAAAAAATGTTAAATGCGCTGAACGAAGACAAGTTTTTTAAGAAAGGTACACAAAAACAGAAATTTAAAGTAAACAAAATATCTCATACCCTAAGATCTAACATTACAGGAAGACACGGTGCTGACAGATTAGGTCTTTTAAAATGGATTCTGAACCGGGAGTTGCCAACTTTTATAATTTATTCAGGAGCATTTTTAGCCTCGCCCCCTCTTTTCACACCAAAATTTTTGTAGAATATGTTTCTCCAGTAAGCATACCCGCCAACATTCTCATTAATATTCCGTAGTGTCGTTAGTCACGCCCTTTTTTTCACACGAATAAATTTTTAGAGTAATATTCTCCAAATGCAATTATGATTAAATAAGAAAGAAAATACTGGCGTGAAAAAGAAGGCGGGACTAGCAATACTACGGAATATTAATTAGGATGTTGGCAGGTATACCAGTAAGGTACAACGATTAAATAAAAAGAAAATCAGTCTATAAAATTACAGGTATGAAAAAAGGCGGGGCTAACAATGCTCCGGAATAAATTATAAATGTTGGCAACTCTGTGAATCACAATGAACAACCAGAGCGCTAATCATTCAAATGCCAGACAGGCACGTATTTCGTGGCAGAGTAGATGGCAGTTGGAGTTGCTTTTGGAAAAAATGGGACTAACCCTTCGGTTTTTCCTTAGTTTTCTCCAAACCTATATAAATTAGGAAACCTCTGAAAAACTTTTTTGCAGGGCACTTCATCTTGGCTTAGGACCCTAGCGTAGTCAATTTGCCTTAATCGCAGCACCACATCATCACCTGTCGCCTTTTTTTCCCGTTAATATTCATGCAATGCCTTGATATTGATATGCTAATCAAGATCACTATGGAATATTTTCTGTTAAAAATCCTTCATATTTGCCCACATTTTGAAATTTTTAATTAAATTTGCCACAGCTTTTTTTTTTTTTTTTTTTGATAGAAATGTGTGCTGTTATTTTTCTGCGATTAAATAAAATGAAAGATGATGTAGAAAATTTCTGGTATGAAAAGGAATTTCTTTTGAGCATGTTTTAATGTATTTATATTGCGCTAAACATAACAAAAATAATATTCATTCACAAAAGGAAGTTTTTGCTATAGACATGTTTAGCTGGCATTAATGATAAGTTTACTATTCGTTCAAAAATTTTGTAATCATTACAAGAAATAGGTTTAAACTATCAGAGATCAATTTGTTGCTGTATTATGTACCTCTCACACTTATTAATGAAGTTAAAAAGTATTTTTAACTTGCATTTATGAAGTAAAGAAGTAGAAATTTAGAAATTTAGAAAATGTATGCAAATCATGCGAACAGCATGGTTTTTCTTTCTTATTTAACCCGTAGTCGCTAGTTGGTCGATTTGCCGCCCATTCTTCAGTGTTGCCTGATTTTTTTATTCAATAGCCACCAAAAATTTTTAGAAGTGGCATTTGATATACATAAAACGCGAATAAATTCGAAGAAACGTCGATCACACCACTTCTTAAAATTATTGGTGACAGTTAAATAAAAACTGCGCAATCTGTAACAGGTGGCGCTGTCTATAGCGACTACTAACGGGTTAAATCATAGATTTTGGGTCAATATTCGAGCAATTCACTATTTGACCGATTTATACTTCACGAAATCAAAATATGTCAAAATGGTTTTTAAAAAAAACTGAATTTAGGACATCAAAAGTCTGTCTTCGTTTTATCATATGATTCCCCTCTTTCCCTCGTGATATATTTTAAATTAACTTGAAATGCCATTTCAATTATATTAATTTTCAGAACAAGTTTGAGCTTTTCTCAAAATGTTAAACAATTTAAGAAGAAATATCTATAACAGTGCATAACCTATATTCCGTTTCGTTTTGGAAATTAGAATACTCACATCCACCAGGATTTCATAAAATTATTAAAATTCCCTATTATTAAGTAATATTCTTGTGATATTTACAACTAGATTTAATCATTAAACAAAATAATTAGAAGTAGTAATTCAAATTCCAGAAATTCTTTAGAAGGCATTTCAGCAAAGTTAATTGAAAATTTAATAGGTCACATAATAAAAGAGGTACATGTTTCACGAGTTTCGTTTTCATAACTATTATTTTTATTTTAAACAAATTAAGGAAAAGATATTTTACAGAAAATGGAGAATGAAGCTAATGAGGAATGTATTTCTAGTTTTTCTGTGAATTCTGTGTTTTTCTAGTTTTTCTGTCCTTATTTGTTTTTATTTAGAAGTAATTTCAGAAATTAAAAAAAAAAAAAAAAAAAAGGTTCATTAGAAGGGGCAGACTTAGGGATTTGAAAATTTTGTTTTACTGACTTGGTTTGATTGCATAACCCTCACAACTGAATTCGTTTTTAACAAGGAAGAAGTGGTCAACACAATTTTCTTGTTAAATCCAAGTACTCATAAAAACCGTATATATCAAAGATATAAAAAATTAAAATTTAATTATAATAGAGAAATTGAAACAGTTTTAAAAAAGTTTACTTTTTATTTAACTTCGTTCAATCCCCTATCTCTCAAAATAAATAAATAAATAAATAAATAAATAAAAGAAAAGAAAAAGAAAAAAGAAGAAAAAGAAATTGCGGGAGTTTTGGTTCGTTTTTAAAGCTTACCATTATCTACGAAAATAAATTAAAAATAGATTTAAAAATATTTACTTTTTTATTTAGACAGGCTAACATTTCAATTTATTTCGGAGCACTGTTAACACTTTCGCGACCGAATGCTTTTGTCTATTTGATAGTAAGGTCCGCCTGTGGGCATTATTCTCCCAAGTTGCAATATTTCAGAACAAAATTTTTTGTATTCACATTTATAATACAAACAGTTATACATTATAATTACACTCCTTCTAATCAAAGTACAGTAGAACCTCGATTATCCGAAGTAATTGGGAGCGAACTCACTTCGGATAATCGAGAATTCATCAATAATCATCTAAAATATTTATCAGCACTCGTAGTTTGGAAAGGATGGCTTGCATACAAAGGAATGTGGAAAAAAAAAAAAATAAAAAAAATAAAAAAAACTTTAAAAATACATGTTTGTTAAGAGAAAATTTTGGATGATAGTAGAAAGTGAAAAAAAAAAGTGAAGAAGAAACCGACTTCGGTTAACGGAGAGTTTCGGTTAATCGAGGTGAGTTTCGGTTAATCGAGGTTCGGATAATCGAGGTTCTACTGTATTTATATCCATAGTATATTGGTTGTACAAATATGAATATTGGGTATATTTTAAAGAAATAAATGACATACAAATTGCAAAAGTAACACCCACTGGCGGAGTTACAGATTTTCAAATGACGTGAATCTACGTCAGCGGTTGCAAAAGTATTAATGCCCGCCATTTTTTCCCACCACCTTATTTTAATAAAAGTTTCTCCAATATATAATTACTACTAAATAAGAAGAAAAATCCCTTTCAGAAAAAGTAGTGAGAATAAAAGGCAGATATTAGCTATGCTCCGGAATAATTTAAAATGTTGGCATGTCGGTTTATTTTCTTCTATTCAAACTCCCACACACACGCACATACCCTTAAAAAAAAAAAAAAAAAAAAAAAGAACCTGATTTTTATTTTATTTTATTTATTTTTTTAGATGCAGTTAGACAATAGAAGAACTTTATCAGTTTGTCGAGGTAGATTTGCAACATTTTTTGTGAGCCAGTTAGAGAGAAAGCTGAGTGTTGGGAGAGGGGTGTGTAACAATGTTTTAACTGATCTTTTCGTAGTGCAAAGTTTTTGGAAAAATTGAATAAATGTACATTTTGACTTACATCGGTCATTAGATTTTTCTGCACGGAATAGTATATTGACAGTTTTTCCGTAAACGTCAGTCGATTCACTTTGGCTTCTTGCACCTCTTATGTAACCTTTGCCGCTTACTATTAATATTAACATACCAAGTCTGCCAAAGAAGAGTAGAATTTGCATTTCATCTGGCCTAATATTTTAAAACATTATTTCCAAATAATGATGTTTTGTGTTAGACTTTTGCGATATTATAAGGCAAAGAATAGTGTTTCTAAAAAATATGGGCTTTTGCCATTCTGAGATATTAAATATCAAACAAAACCGGTAAAACGTAGTATCTTTACACTACTGTTACTGTATATATCTTCATAATTTTATAAAAATCACGTCACTTGTACCCGATTTTGAAATAATTATTAAAATACGAAAGAAATATGTATTTTATGGATATATCCAGTAATTAAAAAAAATTATTTTTTTTCTATCATACTTGATAATATTGTTGACCATAGGGATTGCTTTATCATTTTGTTACATACAAAGACTTTGGTAAATAAAGTTAAATATTTTCAAAAAAAAAAAAAAAAAAAAAAAAAAAAATTCATATGCCTTTAAAATAACATTTAAATAATAACATTTGTACGTAACAACATATGCATGCGTTTCTAATGGATATGGACAAATATGCAATGAAAGTACGCAGGAAGGAATAATTAAACATTTTAAATTTAAATCACTCACATTTATTAAAAAAGCCTTCAAAAAGTTTAAAGGAAATTATGATATATTAAAATAATTTTACACACACACATATATATATATATCTGTAATAATTTTGACTGATTCAATAAAATAAAAATTTCTATAAAAAAATTTTCCGGTAGCCAAAAATGAACTATGAAATTAAATAATTAACTTCTAATATTGATAAAACTGCTGTTCACGCCAGCAATAAAAAGCGTGCCTGGTAACATTTATAGTTTAGTCCGGAGTACTGTTAGTACCTACCTTTTTTCCATACCACTTTGATTGTAGAGATATTTTTTCCAATGTGTAATTACAATAAAATAAGAAGAAAAATGCTCTTAAAAAACAGTGGTGGGAAAAAAGTGCGGGTACTAACGATACTCCGGAATAAATCATAAATGTTACCAGGTATGCAAAAAGTTAGCGGTCAAAAAGACAACCTAGGTTATTATGTCAAAGTTCAAAAATATAATGTGGTAGACAAAAATATACAAATGCGCACATTTTTATGCATATTTTTGCTGTATATGCCAATGCTTTTATGCGAAAACAGCGCAAAATTAACATTGCGTAACTTAATTTTAAGCTATTATAAATACAAACTCTCTATGTGCTTTTGTTATGTTAATACTAATTCCTACAAAGGTAGAAAAAATTATTGTCAGTAATTAATTTAAAACATGTAAATTATGCGAGACAGATTCTTTAACAACTTGCTATAAAATGTACCGGTAAACTGGTATTGAAATATTAAGACAGAAAGCAAACACTATATATTACAAAAATATCTCATTTTGAACTAATTAAGTATGACATCTTCATCAAGACAAAAGGAGTCCTGAGTGCAGTTTGAAAGCAACAATGCATTATAGCAAAGTAAAATTATAAGGATGGAAATTTTTTTGCTACAACTATTTTTAAACAATAATTTCTATCCTATTTATCTACAAAAAATTACTATAAAAATACAATAACGATTTTTGTATAGAAATAGTGCTTGTAAAAATCACGGAAATTTTCCATCTCTTAACATAACCTTGAAGATTTAACCCCCCCCCCTCCCCCCCCCCAAAAAAAAAAAAAAAAAAAAAAAAAAATCTTTAAATCGACTGCTTAGCGAAGTTCAATCAATTCATGCTTAAGAAACAAGCATTGAATATTGAAGTTATAAGCTTGTTTTGAAAACGAGGATTTCAATTTCTAAAAAGAATTTTGCAGATATTTTATAAGAATAAAAATACATTTATTTCAATTTTGTAAAATATGAATTGAAAATTTACAAAAAAGTTTGTGTGGAGTGGGGGTATAAAAACTATTTTAAGCGACATATTTTTCGTCCATGTTAATTATTTTGGCGACATTTGTTAATGTATCGACGTCAATTGTGGTTACGTCCATACATGTTACAGTTAACCCCTTTTATTTTCCTAACGCTTTCACCACTACAATTATACAACTATTTTCCTCTTAATTGATCGAGGGAACGTACTATAGAAGATTACAATATAAATATAGTGGCAGAAAAGTCATGGGAAATAGCAGAACTGTAGCATGCATGTCACCATGCGGGCGTAGTACAACATCGACATAACATATAGCCAAATCTTACGAATTTTTAGCACTTCTATTATATAATATAGCTATTATATATCCTAGTGATCATCTGATTTCATATAATTTAATTTTAAAATTTTAATTTTTAAATAAATATATATATATATATATATATTTATTAAATGAATTTATGAAAATTAAAAAAGCCGAAAGACCTAGTAGCTATTATATAATACATATTTGCTAACCATCTCATTATGAATCGTAACACTTTTAGTATCCGCTTTTTTATCACACCAGTCTTTTTTTTTTTTTTTTTTTTTTGAGTAATTTTATTCTTATTTAATCGTAACTACTTTTGGAGAAATTTACTCTAAAATTAAAGTGGTGTGTAAAAAAGAGTGTGTTTTAAAGGGGCGTAACAATGTTACGATTATTAAAACGTTGAGCGCCACGCAAATTCTTAAAATCCATTAAAATTCCATAATGATTCCTCCTGTAATAAATAAAAATTAAGCAAATTTTTAATAAATTTTCAATCATTAAATGTAATATTTTTAGTTTTATATCCTATTTTATATCCGTCACCGATGGTTGACGCGGCTTTATATCATATTTGACACTGTCAGCCACAGATGGCTGACAGGGCGCACAACGTTTTAATTTTTTATTGGTACTGCTTTTACTTTCGGGGTAAAACTTTCACTGAAATGTTTGAAGTATAACATGTTCTGCGCACTCCTAAAGTTTCAAGATGATTCCTTCAGTACTTAGAGATATATGACAAAATGTCTAGAATCTAGAATGGCTGACATGACGCTCAACGTGTTAATGAGATGGTTGGCAAGTATGTATAATACTACTTTAATAACCATGAAAAGCATTCAGAGCTTTAAAAAAGGCATTTTAAAAATTATATCATAAAATATAATGATAATTCAGCTAATCATACTAAAAAAGTCATTTGTCTTTCAAGGAAATCATTTGTGGTTCAATACTTCAAAATGAATTTTATTATTATTATTATTTATTTAAAAGTAAAAGATAGAAAAAATTAATCACCAAAATCAGTAGTTTGCCTATTCATAAAACCATCATATGAATCAATACTAACCATTATTTTTCATGTAACTGCCCCTAAATTCTACAGTAAATATATATTTTAATTTCATTCAGCGTCTGATTCTTTTAAAATAGCTAAAAGAAAGGTTGACGCTTGTTTTAACAATGGGTCCTTGAACAGCAAATAACAAATTTATCCACACCCACTATTATATTAATGGATTCCGGAAGGTGTTTCTAGAAGTGAAATCATAAGCATATTTGAAAATCGTGAGTAATAAAAGTACTTTTGATTTAAGGTGTTGGCCAATTATTTAAAGTTTGGTAAAATACAAAGCAATTTTCTTCTTTAAAAAAAAAAAATCAATCGTAAAACAATTGTTTAAAGGTTATTTGCAAAGCTATGATAAACATTTTGAAACGAAGTAAGAAAACAAGAAAATATGCAATCGAAAATGTAAATTCATTTCTATTACCAAAAAGCATTTAAACTTATAAAGTGGAAACACGTGTAATTAGCTTCAATACATTTTTTGTTGTTTTACCGTCAACAAATCAGTGTCATACTTCTTAAATTCAGCGTTCTTCAATGCAAAAGAACTAGTCAAGCTGGTAGTGAGTTAACAGTTTTCTGATTCAACAAATAGTGTTTTAATGGATTGGAACAAAGTATTTTCCGATTCAACCAAGCTGTTTCCATTTGACAAAATTTTGTTCGAGTTTGGTAGCAGCATGATGCGTTTCTGTGGCGAAGCAAATTGTAAATGTCTTGTTGAATAAACATTTGCAAGCAGTATATAAAATCATTTGTAAAACATTTCTAAACAGTGTAAGGAAAAAGGAATTTTGAGTCACTTTTGACGTTTCAAATGATTTTTGCAACAAAAAATCGATATCTGTATCCTTTTTTTTTTTTTTTTTTTTTTTTTTTACTTGTTCTTGAAATTTTTGTCGCAGCCTTAAACTATTTGGAAATATTCATGTGCACAGATGTCAATATTTTAATTTATTAGTACCCCCCTTTTTCCCCACTATTTTTCTCCGATGTGTAATTATGGTTAAATAAGAAGACAATTACTCTTCTAAACAAGTAGTTTAAAAAAAGAGAGAGAAATAACAATATTCAAAACAAACTAAAAAATTAGATTGAGTACAGTTAAGTGGGTTTTCACGTCGCACTAGTGCTGTACTATGGACAGCTGACGATAGTCCGTAGACATGCCATCGTAATTTTGATCACACACAGAAGAAATGGATCGCCCGCTTCAGCGACTAAACACACAACAGGAAAAAAAATTTAATCACACAACTGTATTCTTTTCACACGGTATGAACGACTCTTTTATCAAATATTTAATTTATAAGTTTTATTTCAAAAGAACACGAAAGTACTGTAACATATTGTTTTACAAGATAAGCTTATCTTTATAGAAAAGTGTGTCATCAACTAATGATAATTTGATAAATAAAAACGCAATAGTTTTCTTTGGTAGGAACCACCAGTAGCCGAGAGATACTGCTCTTAAAGCTGGAAGACAAGAGGTGCCGGGTTTGATCCCAGATCGTGTTTGTCGACGTAGCTGTTCGGAATTTTTTGTGATTTTCTCCGAAACTCCTTTAAATACGGGTTGAGGGTCCTTAGAAAGACCCCCTACGGAGGGCAATCCACACAAGCCTAGGTACTCTAGCATAGTAAATCAGCCTTATCCCACATACACAACAACCTATCTTTGCTCGGAAGATATCGTTTATCGATCAGTAAATATTCATTAAATTCTGATACTCCTTAAAGAAAATATGTATCTACATATACTTCCTAAAATATATGCTCATATTTGTGTATTTGCTACATAATAATAAGAACACTTGAAACGTGAGCTTTCTTTACAAAATGACTTTACTTTGTAGAAAACAATAAAGAAATCAAATCTCAAATCTACTACCAACTAAAAAACAAAATAAAATGAAACAGCTTTTGTATCGTTATCGAAGACAAGTGAGACAGCTTTTCCGGAATAATACTTTTGTTAATATGTAATGATTTAATCTAGATAAAAGTTTTATAAAAACATATCAAAATAACAAAACATTCGTATTCTTTTTAAACTCTCCAAAGCTCTTACAAAAGAGATATAGATAAGGATTATAAATTTACACGCTTCATAAATTTTTTAGTTAAGTATGATTAGAAAGTTCGAAATAACACAATTACTTGGAAGGATCATTGTATCGTTCTTAAAATAAAAGTTGAATATGGGTTTTAGAATCTTAAAATAATACTTGTGTTTGTATTTAGTATTCGTTGTTGTTATTAGGTGGGTCACGGTAGTCAGGTGCTTCCAGCCGATCATAATAGCAGTAAAGTGAAAGTTCGACCGAAAATTGGAACAGGTTACCGAGGGACAGGTTTCAGCCTAAAAGTGGTGAAAGTCACCATTTTCTATTGACCTGTTAAATAACTTCCCTCTTCCGGAGACAGATATCCACGGGTTTCAGGGTTGAAAAAGACTGGTTTGAAAAAACAGTTAAATCTGGTGCATAGAAAATTAAACAGACGGAAAAAACAGTAGTAAGAAATATACTCTGACTTTTACTTCTTCTGGTAAAACAATGAGAACCCCGTAGTTTTTACCTGTATTATGTCATTATACATCTATCTTGTGAATGAAGCAATCCCCCACGGATTTTTAAGTAAGTGTTTGAAACATTTTAGGTGTGACGCAAAAAAACTATCTCTGATTTAAGAAAAACAAATTTTAGTAGGAAACGCCTAAATATTTCGTCATTCCAGAAGCATGTTTGGCATTTACTTTTTGTTCTGTACATTTACGTCTCACCTGACTGATAATCTTACGTGATTTATGAACTACAAATTTCTGCTTAGGATTATTTTGATACATACCATATACTTTAAATATATTCTTATATATTTAAAAAATGATAGATATAGACAGGGCTTGCAGCGTTTCCAAAATTTTACTTTCACTTTATTATATTGTCACCACTATTTTAGAACAATTATTTTTTTAAATAACGTTATGGCTTTAAAATCTTTAAGAAAAATTTATTTTTGAAAATAGGGGTGAGAATATAATAAAACGAACATAATATTTTAGAAACACTGAGAGTCCTGTATATACTCTCTATTTTTTCCCCAACTTATTAATCACCTTATAGAATTCTTTTAAAACTAAGGAATGTTTATGACCACAGTTAAAATTTTGATTTAAAATTAACTATTCTCAGTTTCTAATAACTGCGTGGGTATTTTACTATATGCAGCTGAAACATTAAAAATTTCTCGAATTAAATGTACACAGAGGGTGTTCGCACATTTTTTACACGATTTTAATGGAGTGTACTGAAACAATTTCACTCATATTTCGTGTTTTATTTGTTCAGTTTGATAGCCCTTGTTCTTAACTATCATTCTACATCGTAATTTCTATGATAATAATGCTTTTTATAATATCGGAAGAGGTATATTTTTCTACTCCTCTTGAACGGCTTTCCGAAGTCCACAAAGACATTTTGATTGTAGGTTGATGTTTGGATAATGCTGATTTTAAGAGTCGAAAAACACAAAAATCCAACGGTGATACATCAGGAGATTTAGCAGGAATGCCAGTGAAGGGTATGGTTTTAATTCCCGTTTTTAGTTCCATTTTTTTTCTAGAAAAGCAATTGTGATGTGTGGCTGCTTGTTTTGTCTTGATACAGTTCAACGGATTGATAGCATTGTGGATAAAGATCTGGATTTTCATTTTTTAAAATTGGAATTAAAATATGTTCTTGATAGTATTTAGAGTTGATTTTGACATTTTCGTCACCTTTTTTTTTTTTTTTTTTCTTTGCTTTTATCTTGCGCTTGTATGGAAAACCAGTGACAATCATAAATCCTTTAGAAAAACTTTCTTTTGATTCTTTGAACCGTGTAGCAAAATGTTTTTCTCCTCTTTTGTGATAATAAATTGATCTTTTTTTATTGCAATCACTTAAATAGACCCAAGATTCATCTATTGTTGCGACATTTTTCCATTTTTCTCCTGATAAATGCTTTTCATAAAGATTTCACTAAAAGCTCTCTTCGGAAAGAGTGGAAACGTATCCTTCCATCCACTGCCTTTTTAAAAGCGCATTTTTGCATGTAAACAAAAATTCTAAATATCAGACGATAAATAAAACTTCCAAAAATATAACTGTTGTGAAAATAAAATTCTCTATGCAAACGATTTTTTCTTACTGCGAAATAAAATCGTCTAAAAAATGTGCAAACAGCCTCTGTAGAAAAATAGTTTTTAGTGTATTGTCAAAATTATTTAAATATACTTTTTACGCTTGCTAAGCAAAATTAAAGACTTGGAAATTGAATTTTTTCTTAACAGAGTTATAATATTTATGTTATTAAACTGTCTATTTTTTAAATTTTAAAAACCAGTTTAAGAGTCATACTTTACATGATTATTAAAGTAAAAATGTACCTACTTTGTGCTCATGGTAAATGGTACACTATTAATATTTACCTTTTTAATTACAGAAATTTTGAATGGAAAATAAATAAAGTTTACATTGAGCGAAAAATGTTCCAGTCATGTATGTTATGAATAAAATAAATAAATTCTTTCAGAATTTTAAAAAATAGTTTATTTAATCATTGAATAAAATGTTTTATTTATTTGACAGTTTCAAAATACTAGGATTTATAAAACACGTACTGTGCAATTTTCTGGAGATGGATTTCCTATGACCTTGTATTTTCGCCTCTGAATCGTTCAACGTTTTGAAGTTTTTATATCGATAAAAAATATTATGTATTGAATTTTAAAAATAGTGGAAATCATGAACCACTTTTAATTTAAATCAAAAATTGATCGTTCTACTAAAATTCTAGATTTTAGGACTTTTAACAGTGATTATACTTGCATAGTTATCAACCGTTCCACTTTTTTTTTTTTTTTTTTTTTTTTTTTTTATACCGATATCTTCCCAGACAGCACATCGCCTCCCTAGGATATCTTCAAGATGTCTTCTGGATAAAAAGACATCCCAGAAACGTCCTTAAGATGTACTGTGGATAAGTTAAGCCTAACTGTGCTGTTTGGGTTTGTATAGAAATTTTCACTTAATCATATAAAACTACCGCCAGGGACTGATTTAGACCGGGGCACACACTATTTACACTTACACCATTATTTTTTAGGCAATACTTTCCTCTTATAATAAACAAAAAATTCTCATTAAAAACTATTTTAAAAGAATTCTGGTGTCTAATAACCATGAGTAAATTCGATTGTTTTACACCGTTCATTTTTTATAAAAATAATTTCCTAGTCCAAACGTGGAATTTCTATGATATGCAGTAAAAAATAATTGTAAAAATATTCCGGTGAGAGAGTGCCCCGGCCTAAATCAGGCTGTGACTACCGCAGAAGCTTATAAAATTTTTCTACAAAAAATACTAGTATCCAAAAATCGGAACTATTGGCAGTTACGTAATTGTTATTTGTATTCCAAAGAAGCTTTAGAAAATATGAATTCTTCTCAATAAAACCTTAAAACAGAATATAAAATTTAAAGGTTTTGCAATGTTCACTAATTCTGCTTAATAACAAATAATTGTTATTGAACAGAATTATAATATTCAAAATAAAGTTACTCAAAACTACACATCGATTCTAAAGTAAAGGAAATTTAAAAAAAAAAAAAAAAAAAAAAATCTAACTCTAATTACATGACAGTCTAAAATAATCAGGACCATAAAACAAAGTGTAAAATTTTTAATCTGTTTTAACATGAACTTTTTTAATATAATAACTGATCAGTAATAATAGTAATAATAATTGAATAAAATAATTAAGAAAACAACATTTGGAGCTTTTAAACAGGGTGAAATTTTCTTAAAATAAAACATGAGTATTAAAAATCCAGGTAATGGACAATGTAAAATAATTGAGAATTGGCAAAGTTCAAATGTCACAATAAGCACTTGTTTCTTTTAAAAAGTCGGTCAAAACAGTATGAGGTTTTTCACCCAAACAGCTTTTCAGATATGTTTCATTATTATTTTAAATTTTTCAATTGTTATTTTATATCTGCTGTGTCTGGTATTCCCAGTAGGTTATTACATTGCCATTTGTTTATTATTTATCTTTTTATTTCGGGGATCGTATTTGCTAAAAAGCACGTGCTCTTTATTTCTTTGACATTAATTTTTTTTTTATAAAGTAAAGAGTAAAAATCAGGCTTGTTGTGTAGTGGAACATTCCTTTTCAACATCAATTTTTAACATTTTAAAAATTAATTTTTCGTAGTATGTACAGTATGTGACCAAATTATTATTATATTTTGATATTTTTTCTAACTTGATATTTTTTTTTAATTTGGTTTTTTCTAAAAACATACTGAATGAAATAGCTTTTAATTTTAGACATGCAAAGAAAATTTGTAATATCACACTTTTCAGTATCGATTTAATCAAAGTGCATTTAGGAGACCAAACAAAAATTGAAGAAAGGAACAAATACTTTGGATTACCCTGTATCAAAAGAAGCTACAAATGACTTGTAACTTACTGCTTGGTAAAGTATTTGAGTGCTTTTTGGGGGGAATCGCACAATTATTTAGGCTGATGTATTTTTTTTTCTACAATAATTAATTATTTGTCAAGCTTTTGCTTATAGCCAGTGTTGCCAAATTTAGGGACTTTCTTATTCAATAATCACCAGTGATTTTGAGAAGTGATATTTGATATACATAATAGTTGATTAATCCTCGAAGTGATTAGGCAACTGTTACAGTTAAAATTTAGTGGTTAATATTGAATAAAATAGCCCCTATGTTTGGTAATACTGCTTATAGCAAAAATGTATTTCAATAAAAATTTAAAAAAAAAACTTTCAGAAAAATTGGAAAAACATTAGTGAAACATTATTCTGAAACATAAATTTACACGTTTAATTTTCGATTAGATATGAGTTTTGTAGTAAATAATTTTTTACTGCGCATACGCAAAAGATAACTTTTTTTTTTTTTTTTTTTTTTACTATTACACAGTTTGAAAGCAAGATACCTTGGAAAATTTATATCTAAATTTCATTTGAATACAGTAAAAATTAAGCAAATTATCGGCAAAAGAATGAGCTAGAATTTAGATATTTTCCCAGCGTTGAAATTTCGTAAGGGGTTTTCCAAATGCCCTGTCTGTAATTTGGGGATCCAATTATTTCAGTATTGCAAAAATTCTTTTTTGTAAAAAACCTTTTATGAGCTTGAAACTCTAATATAATTTTATTTACTTGCTAAGTTTTGCGAGTTCAAGAGAGTCTACCATAAAAAAGGTTTTTCACAATGTGGCTGAAATAACTGAATGCTCAATTTAAATACGTGACATGTGAAAAATCTCTTACGAAAAGTTAATTCTGGACAATATCTAAAATCTAGCTCATTTTTTCCGGTAACTTTCTAAATTTTCAGTGTAATCAAATGAACTTTTGACATAAGTTTCCCAATATATCTAGATTTCAACCTACATAATAAAAAAGGGCCATGCGCAGTAAAGCATTATTTATTGCATATACTCATATTTTAGCGAAAATTAAACGTGTGCAATTTGTGTTTCAGAATAATATTTCTCTAATGTTTTACCAATTTCCGTGAAAGTTTTGTAAAGTGTAGTTGAAATCTATTCTTGTTATAAGCAAAAGACTTGGCAAAAAAAAAAGTAATTAATATATATATGTGTCTAAATAACCATGGGATTCCCAGAAAAGAGTATACAAATATTGTAAATTGTAAGTGAATTCCTGTGTTAAAGTTACAAGTCATTTGTAGTTTTCTATGATACAGGTAATCCAAAGTATTTATGCTTTTCTTCAATTTGTGGTTTCTCTCCTAATTGAACTCGTGACTAAATCGGTACTGGAAAGTGTGCGTTTATAAATGTTCTTTGCGTGTATGAAGTTCAAGACAATATCATCCAGTATTTAAAAAAAAAAAAAAAAGTCTAATATTTTGATCACCCACCGTATGTTTATATGCATACCTTCCAACTTTTACGCATTCTTAATATTAATATTTTAAAAATGTTTCTTCGTCCTGTTTAATTAACGAATTTTGATCTTTAAATAAAAAATATTTTTTATACTAAAATAATAATATTCGAAACGCGCAAAAGTGGCCAATTGTGCATATGTATAACAGAAAGAGAGAGGGGGGGATGACATAAAACATACGAAAAAATGTTTACATGCCGTTTCATTTATTAAACATTTTACAATGTAACGTAATTTGGCAACTCATCTACTTAATAAAAATTAAACATTGTATTGTCCGGAAATTTTTGTAAATATCATTTTAAACTCATACAAAATATCACGGCTGCTAAAATGCACAAAATATATAGATGAATACTAATTAAGACATATAACCTCCGTTTAAACTTATCAGGAAGAATAAAGTGTCCCTTTTCCACTAGTGAAATCTAGTTAGACATTTGGAATATTTTAAAAATTAGAAATATGGTGTCAGTGGGATACATGACAGGTGGAATAATTAAAGAAAACTAGTATAGAGCTTAGGGTGAAGTCGTGTATTTCTTTGACCTTTCAAATCTTTGAAAAATGGTAAGCAAATAAATTAGATAGACCTAAATATGCTGATATGTATTTCAAAATATGGATGTTTCTAAAATAATTGATTAAAAATCTAAATTTATATGTTTGACTTCGAAAATTTTTCTAGCATTTTTTTAGCAATTTTTCTAGTCATAGTTGCCAACTTCCTAATTAATACTCTGTAGTATTGTTAGTTCCCGCCGTTTTTTCCACGCCATTTTTTTAGAGTATTTTCTTCTTATTTAATCGCAATTACATTTGGAAAGAATTACTAAAAAATTTAAATGATGATGAAAAAAAAAAAAAAAAAAAAAAAAAAAAAGACGAGTACTAACAATACTATGGAATATTACTTAGGATGTTGGCAGCTGTGTAAAGTTCAACAGGGTGGTCACAGATCACATTTTTTCCCCTGATTCTTCCACCAATATTTTTCATTCGGAATTTTTAATAGTGTATTTGCACCAATAATTAAGTAAAAATTATCATATAAATATTCTGGTGGAAGAATCTGTGGAAAAAGGAAGGTCTGTAGCCATCCTGTTCAAGATACAATCTCCCCCACTCCTTAAGATTGCGCTTGAAATTAGAGACTTTTATACGACATATATAAATATATAATTGTTTCTTGCTATACCATTTTAACTTAAACAAATAAACTAAAAGCATAAATTTATTATTATGTATTTACCTACTTATTTACTTTGCTTGAAAAAGTTGTGTAAAAAGATATATTTTGTACAACGTCTACTTTTGTCTTCTTCTTCTTCCTATTATTATTATTTATTAATTAATATTATTTATTATGCTTTATGTATAATGTGGTTTTTTTTTCTTAAACATACTTAAGAATAACTATCGTTGTACCAGATTTTTAATGGCATTTAATAACACTATTTATTTATTTATGTTCTGTTTAATACGATTATTGTCTTCTAATTGTATATATTACACATGGATGGAACACGGGCGCAGAATTCATACCGGAATCTGTTTAAGAAATTTTACTACCTATAATATCGTTGATTTAAGAAGTAGAAAATTTTCTTACATTGATAGTGGTATGAATACTGCGCCCGTGTTCCATCCCTGATTACATCATTATCTTTTTTTTTTTTTTTTTAAATAAAATCTTTTTGTAAAAAAATAGAACCGACTCCAAAAAGCAATTACTAATCAAACAACTGAAAACAAAAGAAAATTGACATAAAATGAAACCGTAAATTGCGCCTAAAAGTATAAAATAATTTCCTTCGCCAACCAACCTAAACACTACAATTAATCATAACCTTTGAAGTCGGCGCAAATTTAAGTAAAATTTAATTCGTTTTTAAAGATTTGTTTTTACACCAATAGCTGCAAATGCTGTTGTCTCGAATGATCCATTTTCCTGTTTCCTTTATTATTTTATCACTGTATACAATTAGTCCATTATAGTAACATCTACATAGAACAGTGAATATCCTTCGCAATTCGGTTTTTATGTTTCTACGAAGTTGATAGAGTTTCCTGTGCAAACTTGGTATAACTTTGGTATAACAAACTTGGTATAACTATCACCTTTCGCGGCTTTTAGATTTGGCGATCGAAACGTAATGCAAAAATATACACGCAAGATGTATATTTTCATAATGTATGTTGTACGAAGTATTGTCTAATATTCTTAATTGCCCTCTTAATATACCTTATTAAAAAACCAATGATTTCTCAAAGGAATTAAACATGTTTGCCAGATAATTTAGCGATTTTTTTTTCCCACCAAGTATACCAGACACCAGCACTTCCGCCAACTTTTGCAATTTATGAAAACTTATTTGTTTATTTAAATCAAAGTAATTTTCGACTGTCTTTTGCAGATGTCAAAGTGAGATGTATATTTTGAATAGAATTTGATTTTTGTATTGAATAGGTATCAACTTTTATTTAATTTTGCGCCGACTTCCAAAAGTATGATTAATTGTAGTGTTTAGGTTGATTAGCGAAGGAAATTATTTTATACTTTTAGGCGCAATTTACAATTTCATTTTATGTCAATTTCGTTTTTATTTTCAGTTGTTTGAATAGTAATTGCTTTTTGGAGTCGGTTCTATTTTTTTACAAAAAGGTTTTATTTTTTTTCTTTTGAGATAAAACTTATTCATATAGCAGAACATCAGAAGACGTTCGACGGCGGTTTCACAAATGACAACCCACAAGAAGAGTGACACAACTCAAAAAATGGTATTTTTGACTTTATATCACTGAAAAATGTATGAAATGCCCCCAATGTGAACAAAAAACGTTACATCTCCATCTAGAAAATTTTCAACACGAGAGGCAGTTGTGTTAGTTTTATTCTAGTCAATGCCTTATCTTTAAATTGATTTTTCTTAAATACTGCATTTTTAATTTGTGTCACTTTTCTTGCCTTTATCGGATATGAGGAAAAAACTATCTATTGAATGAACATACATTAAATTAAGAAAGCTTTAGAAATGTAAAGAACGGATACGCTGTATTCGTAACTAAAAATTCTGTTAGGCATGTATTGAACTTTACAGTGAATAGTGAATACGTGTCACACGTTACGCTGGAATGTGCGCAGCGTAAAGATCAAACAAAGATCAAAATCTGCATTGCAGCTGACGGACAGAAGTTTCAACATCGAAATAAAGGTTTTTTGACTCGTTTACATTGTAAAAAACTGCGAACAAACAGATGCACATTTAAACATCCCGTTTTTAACATTTATATCTACATGGTGTCTTTCCGTACTAAATCAATGATGCTATACAGCTTTGTAATTTATTTTTTCTCTCGTACCTTATACTGTTTTCGAGAGAAAAATGCTAACTCCGCTATATTCCCATCAGTTGGCGGTATAAGCGGTCGCATCTCGTAGCGCATGGCCACTTTAAGATACTTACATACTACTTTTACGAGTGTAGCTGCAGCCGTTCAGCAATTAGAGTGAGAATGGACTTTTGTGAGTACCCTGTAATTCGTTTAGGTCTTAATGAAATCATAAAGAGATCTAATTCAGGCCAAGACCTTTATGAATACAAAAAAAAGTATACAAATTAAATCATCTCTTACAAAATTATAAGCTAAAAAACCTCAAAAACAACAACAACAAAAAATATGGTTTGAATTGAGAATCTCCTCCTTTATAAAATCGGTTTAAAACGTCTATGCATTAATCGATGAGACCGCTTCAATAATCATACTTTGAATTTTACATAGCACAAATGCTACAAGCAATGTCATTCAAGTGTACCCAAAGTAGTTGCTGACAAACAAATGCACGTTTTACGCGTTCTATTTTTAGCATTAATGTGTACAAACTGTTTTTCGTTTTAAATCGATCATGCTCTGCAACTTTGTAATTCATTTTTTCATTTGTCTTGAACCGTTTTCGAGATAGGAGCGCTGACTCTGTTGTTTTCCACCAGTTTCATTTATCTTGAACCGTTTTCGAGATAGGAGCGCTGACTCTGTTGTTTTCCACCAGGTGGCGCTATAGGCGGTTGAATCGCGTAGCGCATGGCCACTTTACTATACCTACATACCACTTTTATGACTATAGCTGCAACCGTTCAGCAGTTAAAAGAGTCGGGACTGACATTTTTGGACACCCTGTATTTTTTTTTAGATCGCAAAGAAATTACAATGGGACCTATTTCAGACCAAAAGCTTTACAACAAAACACAATGTACCAAAATCGGAGCATCCGTTCAGAAGTTATGAGCTAATAACCAAAAAAAAAAAAAAAAAAAAAAAACCATAAGGTTTGAATTGAGAACCTCCTCCTTTTTTGAAGTCGGTTAAAAAGTCTCAGCCTTTTTTTCAGCAACGTCTTTCAAGTTTCAAGTAGAGAAAGTTTATAGATATTTGTACTATAATAGCATTAAATAAATAAAAGAATATTTGAAACAAAGAAAAAATAGTGTAATAATTATTTCAAATTTTATAATTTAGAGCAGAACATTGGTTTAAAAAGAATGTTTATCTGTAAATATCGTGAAGTCTATAAATTTACAGATATTCTTTATAATTGATTTATAGAATTAACCGTTTGTGGTGCACTGTCCTCGCTGCGAGGACGCAATTATTAAGCTCCAGCTGCAAAACCTCATCCCGGAAATTTTTTAGCAAAAATTTCCGTTTATAACGTAGCAGAACAGGCCGTTTTTTTTTTTTTTTTTTTTTTTTTTTTTTTTGAACTTAAAGTTTAAAATTTCTTTTATTTTAATTTTGTTCATGAATTTCAGTGACAGTGTAATTTAAACATCCGAATTACCTTGCGCCGCAAAGGGTTTTAAAGCACTTATTTAGTGTTGCCGGACTTCGTGACTTTTTTTATTCAATAGTCACCAATAATTTTGAGAAGTGATATTTGATATACAAAACAGACGCTTGATCGTCTATTATGTATATCACATATCACTTCTCAAAATTACTGGTGGCTATTTAATAAAAAAAAAAAAAAAAATCGCAGAGTCTGGCAACATTACACTTATTAAGAGTGTTGTGGTATTTAATTTTGAACGTGACTATGAATTTATCAACATTTAATGGTTATTCCGGACTTCTGTAAAGACTTCTACAATACCGGGAACGGAGAAATAAACATAGAAAAAGTTTAGATCAAAGTTTAGAAAAAGTTTTTATATCGAGAACAAAACAACACAAATGAAAATGATGCATATGAATGCCAGAAGAATAAAATTTAAAAAAAAATAAAATAAAATAAATCTGTCTGAAATTTCAGTAGTGAGTAAAATCCAGTTAAAATTACTATTCATAATAATAATAGTTAAATAAGAGTTAAATAGTTAATATTATTAACTATTTAACCCATCTCAAAGAATATCATAAAATAAATTATAAAATTGTTTCATAAATTAACAAAAATTTCAAAAAAAAAAAAAAAAAAAAAAGCTTGCTTCAGTTTAAACTGCAACTGAAAACGTTTGATTACTTTTGCGTTTAAAATCGATATAAATTATTTGCTCCTGTGGTCATTTACACAATTTTTCTGAGATAATTTACCCCCAACATTTTACTCTTTGGCAAAATTTTCAGTTACATTTCAGTAAATATAGTTCAATGAATTCGTAATGAACGGGAAAAAATGCAGAAAAAGTTCCATCATTTCATAAAAAATTATTTGTATATCACCTACTTTTATTCCATTTCTATATTAAAAAAAATCTCGTCGTAATGTAATCCAGATAAAGAGCCGCTTTAGTGACCTTAACATATGACGGTCAACAGGAACGTTCCAGTCCGATACACCTGATACGCTTTGATTCACAACACGTGGTTTTCTATTAGAACATTTATGAAAACTAAAAAAAGAAGTTGAAAAATGCATTCTGTAGGATTATATAATTCTATTTTACGCTATAGTAGCTAAGAAGATTTCTGGTTATAATTTTCACAACCTTCTTGTTAATCTCTCCTTTTTCTTTTACCCGCTCTTGAATAATCCTTAAGAAATGAGGTTCGTGAAAAAACGTAATACAACACGCGTTTAAATAAATACGGATCACTGAATAAAATATCTTAGCCATGGATAAATATTTTTATAAAACAATAATGGTATTTTAACGTACATCGAAATAATTTTATATCAGTCTTTTTTTTTTTTTTTTTTAATAAATAAGATTTAAAAAAACTATTTACGTTACTGACGACAACGGCAACAAATATAATTATCAAAAATTAAACAATTCGTAGGATACATACTTGCCAACCATCTCATTATGAACTGTACAATTTTTAGCACTCGCCTTTTTATTCATACCAGTCATATTTTAGAGTAATTTTATTCTTATTTAATCTTAACAACATTTGGAGAGTTAAACTCTAAAAATAAAGTGGTGTGAAAAAGGGCGTTTTTTCAAGGGGTGTTAACAATTGTACGGTTATTAGTGAGATGGTTGGCAAGTATGAGAATAATATAACACTAATATGCTAATTCGTTATATATATATATATATATATAAAGCCTTATGTAATTAAAATAATTTTACAAAGAATATGCTACGGATCATTAGCAAATAAATGGTATTATAACAAATTAATAGCAGTAATGGAATTAATTGTAATAATGATAAATTAAGACATAATAGTATTAAGATGTAATAGTAATGATATTATTGGTTTAACATAAACTTTCATTGTTTATCGTATTTCTACAGAATATTGAAAAATTGTTCAATATCCTCTACAATGTAAAACTTAACCATAAATGAAATAATATAGACAAGGATGTCTAAAATAAACTGGTGATTCAGGGTTATTCTGGTGATTCAGTGAGTTTGTCCGTATAAACTTGAGAAAATTTATTTCTTTTTCCTGCTGAATCATAGCAGATATTGTGTTATAAAAAAAAAAAAAATCTAGACCTGATTTTTTTTTTTTTTTTTTTTTTTTTTAAGCCTATGGCATAAGAAAAAAATTATGCATGGTAAATTTTGAGATTTTTCCTGGTTGTCTTTTAACGGATATATGTATATATATATATATATATATATATATATATATATATATATTAATTTTATAGAATATTTAGAACTTAAAAATCGTTTATACAGAGAATTAAGAGTTAAAATTAATGCTTCTTTATATTTGTTTAGCTGAAGATTTTCATTCAGAAAACTTTTGCTGTTAAATAATCTCTTGCAACTAAAGATAATTATTTTTAAATAAACAATGAGGTTTGTTAAATAAGTAATAGGTTTAACAAAAGGCATGTGCCGCTAAGTTTTCCCTATTGTTTTTAACTATGTATATTCCATTCTAATTATATCAGCTTTATTATAAATCTATTCTCTTTCTAACGGCGGACGTTAAAGTTATGTTGAAATAAATAAACCGAATTTGCCAAGCGTTTGAATTTCATTTACGCACAGAAATGAAAGGAAATATGAATGTGTCTAGATAATTGTATAGAGAACAGACACACAATTCAACACAGGTAAAGATAACATGACATAATTTTGATATTTCGAAACACTTTATTAATATTCTTTTCAAATTGTTTTGTTAGTTAAGTTTCATTTTAAATTAGTATATAAATGGATAATTTAGTAAACTTACGAATAAAACCCATCACAAATGATAAATATTAATTACTTTTTAAATTTTTAGATGTATATCAATGGTTTCTGTTCGAAAAATATTTTTAATTAATATAACTATATATTTTGAAAAATTATATATAAATATATATACATATACATATATATATATATATATATATATAAATAATAGATAACGTAATAAAATTTAATCTTAAAATTTAGCAATTAATAGAACCAAAACAATAACAGCACACTAAAATATAGAACTGAATTTAACATAGAGGAAAGAATGACACAAAAAGTTGCGATATAGATAAGGAACAAATGAGTTACCATATTAACTTAAAATACTTACGCCGACCTGAAGGATAATAAATAAGGACCATTAAACTTGTGAAAGAGAAAAAAAAGATAATAAACCACATAATCAATTGGATATAAATGCTTAAACTTAGAAATATACTTTTCAAGGGGCGCATACTTCATAAAGCAGAGAAAGCTGCAATGATTTCGTAAAACGATATTGCTAATCATAGCAATTTATATCATCTCACGCCCCGATCAATGCAGCAAAAAAACCATAAAGAATGATAAAAAAGTGAAAAATTAAATTAAAACAAAGAATAAATAAATATTAATTAAAATCTTAAAGGAAACCATAGTAATAACATGAAATAAACTGAGTTAACCACATGGAAAACAGTTAACACAAACTGGAAAAATGGTTGATGCCAAAACCTAAATTGAAGTTAAAATAATAGCTCGACAGATATCGATTAATCGAAAATATTTCAGAACAATTACATTAAAGATAAAATACACAGAGTAAATATTAAATGATAATGTTAAAATTAATACTAGTAGAGTTAAATTAAATCGTACCAAAAATATTCATAATTAAATCGTTTAAGATAAGGACTGAAGAAAGAATGTACAAGACTACTGAGTACAAGCGCCATCTTTCGGTTAGCTATAAAAACATTAAGTCAGTTAAATAAGATGTATTGACTGAAAGATTAAGATAATTTAGAAGTATTAACAGCAAGATTAAGATAATTTTTAAGATTTTTATTTTGAAGTCAAATTATTAAGTGTAAAGTTTAAGATAATATAGAAGTATTAACAGCAAGATTAAGATAATTTTTAATAATTTTATTTTGAAGTCAAATTATTAAGTGTGTAGTTTCAAGAAGACATAATTACAAGCAATAATGCCAAAGAGCACACATATAAGGATAAGCATTATAATGCGGTCATCAATAATAATTAAAATTAAAATAAAATTTTTTTATTTTTTTATGAAGTCAAAGTATAAAATGTTAAGTTTTAAGAAGAGTCAATTACAAGCAAATAATGCCAAAGAGCACAATTATAAGGATAAGCATTATAATGCAGTCATCATAAATTAAAATTAAAAATTTAAATTTAAAAGATTTTTTTTTTTTTTTTTTTTTTTTTTATTATTATTAATATTTATAAGATTTTATTTTTGTTATGCAAATAGATGGATTGTTCAGACTTAACAAGGGAAGCCTCAAGTAGCCAGAAGCACATAGTAAAATTTAATGATAAAAGAGTTCAAAATTCATAGTATCAACCAGAAAAAATAAGAATGTAACTTACAGCAATCCCCCCACTTTTTTTTTTTTTTTTTTTTTTTTTTTTTTTTTTTATAAATTTTATTCAGCATCAAACCCTCCCAGCCAACCAGCCAAACAACACCACCCTTCCTCCTTAATCAAACATCTGCCCACCCATCCACCTGATTTTTTTTTTTTATTAATTAAACCTTAGGTTTTTTTTTTTTTTTTTTTTGTGTGTTAGACAGAGACCCTTTTTGATAAACAAGTGAATAAATAAATTTTTTAGGATAACCCATTTTTGTAGCAACATTAATTATGTGAGAGATATTTTTGTTTTTAAACCTATCTGAACAAAGATTATGTATACGAAAGAGGTGATTGAGAATAATATTTCTGTAGACAGAGATATGAAGACAAGAGGTAAATTGTGTAAATAAATTTACTTTGAAACTAAAATCTCGTCTTTTGTCATACAGATCGGTATAAATTTTACTACCATCAAGTTTAAGTTTTAAATCTAAGAAACTAATACAGTTATTGTTGAGATGATTATAAGTTAAGGTAAGGTGAGAAGGATATTCAAATTTAAATAAATTAGGCGAAAAATTATTGACATAAA
Source organism: Salticus scenicus (assembly GCA_963930645.1). Taxonomy (NCBI): domain Eukaryota; kingdom Metazoa; phylum Arthropoda; class Arachnida; order Araneae; family Salticidae; genus Salticus; species Salticus scenicus. The sequence continues at coordinate 120,588,382 of OZ005651.1, read as the reverse complement.
AAATTACAATGTCATCAATGTATCGGTAAAAATAGACATTTTCAATACATATTCCCTGTTCATAATGGTAAAGGTATAAGTCTGCTAACATACTTGAGCTACATCCTCCTTGTGGAATACCGACCTTTTGAATATAGATCTTATTACAGTGTAGAATGTAATTGTTATGAATAATAAAATTTAAAAGTGTCTTAAATGAAGTTGCCGAAAAGCATTTTGGTAAAGAGATTTGACTTTTAAATTTTTCAAAAAGGTTAAAGATGATACGATGAAGATCTGTTAAATTAATATTATTAAATAGGTCAGCAAAATCATAAGTCATGATATCAGTCACATTATTCATAGATAAGATATTGGCTTTTAGTTGATAACTATTTTTAAGGCAAAAGAAATTTTTTGATTTACTAATTAAGTCATAGATTTGTTTGAGAATATCAAGGAGAATTTTGTTAGCATTGTTGTTGTAAGTATTACACCCTACAGTGACAGTTCTAAATTTAATAGGATTTTTGTGAAATTTAGGGATAAGTACAATATAAGGATATTTAAAATTATTAAATGGAAGCTTTAGCAGTTTATAAAAGCAGTGAATTTTGCGGTTATTGATTTTAAGATCATTATTGGTAGTATGAAAGTTAGTACTATTAGATATAGATGAACTGAGTAAAGAAAGATAATAATGTTTACAGATTATTGCATAATTATTAGGAGATTTATCGACATAAGTAATAACAAAGTTTTGTTGCAATTCTTTGATAGATTTAAAGAGATTTGATTTATTGTAATGTGTGAGATTTGATCTATGTTGAATTAATTCAGCTTTAAGTTTTGAAATTACTAAAAATTTCCATTGATTGAAATATTCAATAGGTTTATTATAAGAGATGGAGAGTTTATAAATAAACAAATCAATATCATAAGAAAACTGTTGTATAATCTTTGAAATATTAGTTTTTGAAGGGAGTCGATATTTAGTACCATATTCCATAAATTTCTTTAAATTAGAGTCATTAATAATATTAAGATCACCAGTGATAATATGTGCATGATCTCTGTCAACATATTTTACATTTGAGGGATGAGCACAACTACAAGTCACATGAGAAGATAAATTAGACTTAGAGACTGAATTATAGTTAAAAAGCAGGCGACCAAGTGTAATAGGATATTTAAAGGTACGAGAAATATGAATGTCTTTAATAGGAAACATGCATGATTTATCATTAAGAATAGATGAAATATTAATGCTATTAAATATTTGATTAGAATAATTTAGAATAAGCTGTGAATTTGATTGGATTTTGTGAGGTTTTTTAGAGATATTTAAATTGAAGAGTTTTAGTCTGTATATTATTAAATCATAGAAAATATCAGAAAAATGTTGATTATAGGATTGGTTTTTAAATACACTTAAGTAAGTGAACAAATACTTTTTTTTGATAGCAAATATAAACTTTCTAATGTAAATCCAATCATAATGGTTAAGATAATTTGACTGTAAGGCAAGAATATTCTTGATAATGAGATTTTTTGATATTAAACCATTAGTAGATTTATTAGATTTGTTACCTCTTATATATATATATATATATATATATATATGTGTGTGTGTGTGTGTATATGTATATATTAAAGACTGTACAGATTTATAAATGGTAGAAAAAAGTGTTGCTGAAGTTTTAGTATCAGTGAAGAAAAAACAACGCTTTTTTTTTAAATGAAGTAAATTACCAATACCTTCTTTAATATAATAAACTTAAATATACAGAAAAGTTCGCCATTAGTTTTGTTAAATTCATATACGATACATATAAAGGCATATATTAGTAAATGCAGTGCAAGCGAGAACACAACAAAATAAGAGGGGGGGGGGGAGATTTGGCGCAGAAGTCATACCGATATTTGTTTAAAATTTTTCTCTACTTATAAAATCGCTGGTTTATAAAGAAGAATTTTTTTTTTTCATAAATACCGATATGAGAAAGGCTGTAAAGCTGCTGAATTCTATTTGATGGAGTAAGGAAATTTTAGGAAGAAGAAGAATAATATATATAATTATATTGTTAAGAGCATATTACTATACGAAGCAGAGGGATGGAGAATTACGGAGACAGAGAAAAAGAAATTAGCGCCATTGGAAATGGATGCCCTAAGAAGGTCATGCAGGATATCAAGGACAGAAATAATACGAAATGAAAGAATTAAAGAAATTGTAGAAATATATGAAACCGTTTCAGAGGATCTTCAAAGCAACTATTCTGGTATGGTCATATTAAAAGAATGAGCGATGAAAGGTTACGTAAAATCGCTTTTAACTATAAAACAAATTGAAAGACCAAGCAAAAGCTGGATGGAGGATATCAAAAAAGCGATGACAGATAGGGAGTCTGGAGGAGGAATGGACCCTGGACCGAAAGTTCTGGAGCTGATTTCTTGTGGATTCTGTCGAAAGGCTATACTTGACGCCATGAACTGAGCTTATATATACGTACTTGCCAACCATCTCATTATAAACCGTACAATTTTTAGAACCCGCCTTTTTTTTCACACCAATACTTTTTTAGAGTAATTTTAGTCTTATTTAACCGTAACAAAATTTGGAGAGAATTACTCTAAAAATATAGTGGTGTCAGAAAAGGGGCGTTTTTTCAGGGGGCGTTAACAATTGTACGGTTATTAATGAGATGGTTGGCAAGTATGTAGATATATATATATATATATATATATATATATAATACCGGTATGAGTTCTGCGCCAAATTTCTACCCCTGCAATACGTAAAAGTTAGCATCTACGCTTCTGTAAATTTTAGCGCGATATTTCATGCATATTTAGACAGAGTTGAACTTATATAATTTATTATATAATATATTCCGGAATAAATATACAATTTATTTCGCAATAAATATACAATTTATTTCGGAATAAATATTATATAATTTATTCCGGAGCATTTTCCGCTCTGCCCTCTTTCCGCACCAGAATTTTTGTAGAATATTTATCTTCAATATGTGACAGCGATTAAATAATAAGAAAACCATTCTTAAAAATTACTGGTATGAAAAAAAGGCGGGGCCAACAATGCTTCAGAATAAATTATAAAAGTTGACAACTCTGATTCAGGTCTTAAAAACTAAATTTCTACATACTTTATAACAGAATGTATCTCAAAAAATAAACTCATTTTTTACTTAAACCAAAATTTAGGCGAAGGGGGCGGGGAGAGGGGAGGTTTAAAATTATCGGAAGATAACTGTTTTGTTTTTATTACTAATGTTTCATATTAACACTTTCGCGACCGTATGGTTTTGTCTTTTTGATAAAAAGGTCCGCCTGTGGGCGTTAATCTCTGAAGTTACAATAATTCAGAACAAATTTTTCTGTATTCACATTTATATTAAAAATGGATATACATTATAATTATGTTCTTTCTAATCAAAGTATTTGTATCCATAGTATATTTCATTGTAAAAATACGAATATTGGTTATATACTTAAGAAATAAATGCATACAAATTGCGAAAGAAACGCCTTTAAAATATAGACATGTATTTCAATGCGGGAATAAGTGTATTAGAATGAATTTCATTTCTTTTGAAATGAGTACTTGCTTTTCATTATTGGAAATCTAATGTATTTACAGTGAAATAAATCCCTCTTTTTTTTAGTTATGAAATTTTAATTATAATTTTTTTCATTACTATAATATTTTAAACAAACATATCATTTTGAATTAACAAATTTGCTTAAGACAGCTTAAGCATTATGAAATAAAACTATCTAATGAAAATCTTAAAGGAAAAGAGGCTGATGCAAAAAACTTTGCAACGAAGCATCAAGTATTTGGAAACCGTTACGACTTCCTTTCTCATAATATCGAAGCGTGAAGATAAATGTCACATAATGTAGATGGCTATTAAAGTAAGCATTTAATTAATTGCGCGAAACAAAAAATTAACAGAACAAACATTGTTAAGTAAGTCAAAAAGAAAAAATAAATTCCTCCAGTTCTTGAAACTGTTGAAGCATTACAGTTTGTATTCTGATACAATCACAACCCATGTCATATGCATTTTAGTACTTAGATCAAAGATAGTCTAATTTGAAACTATCTGAAATATAAACTTATGTAGTTTTTCAATAAATGATGAATTTTACTGGGTTAAACTTATGCACGTATGTCACCATTTGGGTTTTACTATGACGCCATGACTTAATATACCTTATACAGAAGCAAATTTGAGAAATTTAGAGAAATATATTTTTTTCTTTTTATAACACAGTAATTAGAAAATAAAATAAGTGTTTATTGAATTCTTATTTCAGTAACAATGAAATATCACAAAGTGAATTAATTAAATCAATGTACTTTTTGAGAAATAAGGCAAACATAAGATTTTAAATTAATATGTATATACATATATTTTCTTACATGAAAAAAATAATAATAATTATCCATATTTTAAGCAGAGCCTGATTAAGGGGGAAGCACACATTATCTCCGCTCTCACCGGAATATTTTTACAATTATTTTTTACTTCATGTCATAGAAATTCCACGCTTTGACGAGGAAATATTTTTTATAAAAAATGAACGGTGTAAAACAATCCAATTTACTCACTGTTATTAGACACCAGAATTCTTTTAAAATAATTTTTAATGAGAATTTTCTGTTTATTATAGGAGGAAAGTATTTGTTAAAAAATAACGGTGTAAGTATAAATAATGTGTGCTTCCCCCTTAATCAGGCTCTGATTTTAAGATATAATTGGTTAGTGATTTAAAAAAGAAAAGCTAATTAAAAATGTCAACGATTAGCGGATTGAATTAAATGTATTTTAACATTTAATAAATATATATTAGAAAATTTTTATTGAAATTGGATTTTGTCATCGTGTCAAGCTGAAAAACAAGGCGCTTCACTTTGTAAATGCAAGCAAATCTTTACGTCGTATGTCGGTTCAGTTGCTTAGAGCGTAAATTGAAAATACGTTGGTCGTCGATTCTATCGTTGAAAGCCGATGTGTTACTTTTTTGCAGATAATTAATAGAAAAGATGTCAATTGTTAAAAAAAACATTTCATTGTCTATACAGTATCCTAAGAAATTTTGATTAGTTTTTTTATGAAGCTTTTTTTAGTCACCAAAACGCACAAAATAAATATGTAAGTTAAAAAAAAAAAAAAAAAAAAAAGCTTTTTATTGTGGAATCCTAAAAAGCATAAAACATAATTTTATTCTTGCAGAGCCATGTTATAAGAAAAATAAAAGTTTCAACAATAAGAATATTTTAAAGATAAATATAGATATTCCGCTTTTGCAAGATGTGAAAATTTTTAAACATTCAAAATATTTTAAAAAGCATTCAAGAACAATATTCTTTTTATATGTGTTAGATTTTTCTAGAATGTTCTATGCGCCTTTTCTTGACTGTTCTTTGACTTTGGTTAGAGAGTCATTCTGACAACGCGATGATCGTGGATTCGATCCTCGAAGGCCGATGTGCTACTTTTTTGCAGATAATTAAAAGAAAAGATGCCAATTGAAAAAAGAAAATCTTTCGTTACCTACGCAGTATCCAAAGAAATTTTGATTAGCTTTTTTTTTTTTAACTAAAAAGCTGAAAATAAAAAATTTAAGCAAAAAAACTTTTTTTAACATTAGAAGCTTTTTATTGTGGAGCCCTAAAAAGCATTAAAAAAATTATTCTGGCAAAGGCATGCTATAAAGAAATTAAAGTTTCAACACTAAGAAAATTTTAGAAAAGTATAGATATTTCCCTTTTGGTAAAGATGAAAAGTTTTAAATATTCAAAATATTTTAAAATACTTTCGAGACCTTTGAAATTTATGGCTTAACGAATAATTATATAAAAACTAATAACTCAGAATATAGCATGTTTTCTTTATAGCAGAATAAATTTTTATTTTATCCTTTTTAGGGCTCCACAATAAAAAGCTTCTAATTTTAAAATATGTTTTTTTACTTAAATTTTTTACAATTGTCTATTTTTGCGGATTATAATACAGCTATTTTAGTATAAAAATTTGTGCTTTATTTAAAAACAAAAATTCAACTACAAAATACTGATAGTCAAATTGAATAAAACTTGGTAACTATGTAAGCAAAGATTTTGCTTACAAAATTTTATTCATCATTACTATCATTCATCAGTTGTTAGGTATATTTTATCACAATATATTAAAGCTTCCTCTAAGAACTACAAATTTTGCTAGAATTTTCTAAACATTCTAATTTACCGTATTTATTATTACATAGCCAGCAGGCGAGAAAAGTCAGTTTTACACCAGTATTTCTATTTCATAAAACATAATATTTTAATTACACCAACATTGGAATAAATAAAATATTACATTTTATTAAATCCAATTCCGGTGTAAAACCGATTTAAATGACCTCCATGCTTTATGCAGATTTGCCAACATTTTAAGTTATTTCCGAAGCATTTTTAACCTCGCCTTTATTCCACACCACTTTTTTTTTTTTTTTTTTTTTTTGAGTAAATTTTTCTTATTTTTCCTCAGGTATATATTGGAGAAAAAAATTCTAAAAATAAAGTGGTGCGGAATAAAGGCGAGGCTAAAAATGCTTCGGAATAAATTAAAATGGTCAACTATGAACTATGTATACATAATAATTACGGAAAATTAAAAAATAAAAATAAAACTCTCATTGATTATCGGGTTAAAATAGATATTTTACTATTTCAAAAAATCCTGACACATATTTTTATTATTCGAATTTAAATTATACTTCCATTTGTACATATTTATTCTACATCAGTTTTTTAAAATTCAAGTTATTATTTTATGCTTTAAATACACCTACACAATCCTATTATCAATTCTGTGTGTTTTCTATAAAATTAATAACATTATATGCTTTCTAACGTATATATTTTAAATCCTGTAGTTTAAAATAAAACATTTCAAGTACAGGAATATTCAGGGAGGGGAGATGCATTTTAAAGGCAAAAATTGTGATAAAATGTTTTTCTTTCGCAATTTATAATAAAATTAAATATTCTGGAACAACTTTAATTAAATTTTATAAAATGCATGAGTATATCAGATTTTAGGTACATGAATAGTCTCTCTATGAAACGTAGACTGTACTTTTAAAGTACTAAAACATGAAACCAGAATGATGGCAAGTACCATCCAATAAAAAATATCTCTAATACAGTCTGACTCACGAATAAAAGAAATTTCAAGAAAAGTTTTGAAATTTAAAACCATCGTCTGGATTGCCAGCAAACAGATCAAAGTATAATCTTTCCCTTTGACTTTTACTATTCGTTCGCCATTCCCTTTCGATAACCTATCTGTCTCAGACATTTTAACAGTTATTTGAAACTGACATTTTATCCATAAAAAAAATCAAACAAATCAAAAAATCATCATTTTTCAGGAAGTGCAAAATAAGTTTGTTGGATTACAATTTAACTGTTTTCATTTAAATGGTAAATGCTAGAAATTTAAAGCTCGATATTAAATGAAACAATGACACTTTTCTTTTTTTCAAATGAGCGCATTTAAAGAAATTTTAACGATATAACCTAAAAACAAAAATAATAGAAACATTTCATTCTTGTTATTTTGCCACTTATCAGTAACAGGCACAAGATTTAGTAAGTAAAATGAATATTAAAATACAGAGCATTAACTATCAATGAAATATTTTAAAATTTAATTATATTCTAGCTTTCAGGTTGATGGTTACACAAAACTGCCCAGTTATAACAAATTGAAAATAATTTCCCTACCACTATTTAAGAATAGTAATCTTCTTCTTACTTGATAGCAGATAATTATTATTAAAGAATACTATAAAAAAAATATCATATAATGGATTACGTAAATACATAATATCTTGGAGTCTCTGGCTGTATTGTTGCCAAGTGCTCTGGAATTCTGTCACTAGAAGTTTTTAATAGAGGCCTTTTATAATTTTTATAACATTTTTTCCAGATTAAATATGGGAAAGATTTTTACTTAAAAAAAGTAGTATTTAATAACTGAAGAAGTTGGCAAGTATGTGGTTATTAAGAAGAAAAAAAATTAAAAATAGTATTATTAGACTTGTTAAAATCCAATTATTACGTAAAAATGCGCATTGAATATTTTTTAAGGAAAATGTATTGAATATACAAATGAATAAATATATTTTGGTTTTTACATAAGGTTTTCATAAAAAAAAAAAAAAACTTAATTCTTTTGTGTTCTTTCTATAAAACTGACATTCCAAATAATCCAAATCAAAGACTTATTTTATGAAGAGAATATCCTTCGTAATATACTTCAGACTTTTATGTTCTGAGAATTCGCCTCAGTTGATGTGTATATAAAAAGATGCCGTTGTATAACATGTCTTCATAAACCAAATACATAGCTGCCAACATTACCAATTTTTAAAAGAGATTTATCACCAGTACTTTTAAAAAGGAATATATCAAATATATTTTCGACAAATAAATAAAATTAAATAAACTGAAAACATTTATAAAAACTTTCCGGTATGAAGTCTCCTTTGAAAATAACGGCAACTCCCATGCAAATATTATAAAAGATGCATAGCAATTTCACATTCTTTCTATTGGCATTTTCACTTATTTATATATTTTATTGCATACTAAAAAGTAATATTCTAAGATTGGAGTCGTAAATTATTGAGTTCATTCCAAAGTTTGTGGTGCCTACTTTTTGCTTTAACGAAGTGGGGGATAAGTGAAGTTGTGCATCTTGCCTAGAATACTAACGTTCGTATAATTGCTTCACTGATCTACAAATTTTACGTCAATTAATTCTTTGGATGACACACTGGATCATCACAGATTGCGAAATTGTATCCTGTGTCAAATCCGATAGTATTAACGAGAAAAGTTAACACGAAAGTGACAGTCTTTAAATTAATAAAACACTCAGGGTTGCTACGGACTCGCCTTTTTTTCCAGACTCTTCCATCATAATATATCATACATGCCAACATTTTAATTAATATACTGCATAGATGCCAACATCTTAATTTATTCCGGAGTATTTTTAGCCCCACTTTTATTTCGTACCATTTTGTTTATAGAAATTTTTTCTCCATTATATAACTTCGATAAAATAAATTACTCTTAAAAAATAAGTTGTATGAAATAAAGGCGGACTAAAAATACTCCAGAATTAATAAAAATGTCTGTTTCAGAGTTCCCAACTTTTATAATTTATTCACGAGCATTTTTAGCCCCGCCTCTTTTTCATACCGGAAATTTTTAAAAATGATTTTCTTCTTATTTAATAGTTGTCACATATTAAAGAGAAATAATCCACAAAATCTCTGGTGCGAAAAGAAGGCGGGGCTAAAAATGCTCGTGAATAAATTATAAAAGTTGGGAACCCTGTACTGTAGTATTGTAGATACCCGCCCTTTTTTCCCCACCACTTAATTTTTAAAACAACTTTCTCTAAACGTAATTACAATTAAATAAGAAGAAAAATACTCTAAAAAAGACTGGTTTTGGAAAACAAAAAGAAGATGCTAAGAATACAGCACTACAGAATATCAATAAGAATGTTGGCAGGTATGAAATATAAATGCTGTTATTGTTATCTTGTTTGTGGAAATCTATTACTGGGGCTCATTATATAAAAAAAAAATCTGCTAGAAGAGTCACAGAAAAAATACAGAGCGTACCTACCTTGACTTACATGCCATGATGTCTTTTAATAGCTGGTATAAATGTTTCAAGCCACATGATATATTCACATTGATGCCCGCAAAGTTTTCTATTTTTAACAGTAAACTCCAACTCTTGGCGCTCATTTGAACGTTTCATTATTTAACAGATGGATTTTTCATATTAATGTTTAAATCACCTAAATTTTCTTTTCAGCAATAGGTGCGGGTAATTGCCACTGACGTATATAGACACTGGGGACACTTGACAGGGCAGCCTGACGTATATATACACTTAAAGAGTTAAGCATGATTACGCAAAATTTATTTTTAAAAAAAATTCTTGTTTTAAAGGAGCGCTTACAGTCGGGGCTCTACTTTTTAATTAAACGAGTTTACTGGTGACCGGTCGAAAATGTGTTAAACCAAAAATTTGAATTCGTTAGAAAATTTTATTCTATAGCTCTTTAGCTAAAAAACGACTTTTTTATAATTTAAAATGCATTTATCAACACAATGCATTAAAATGCATTTATCAATACCATTTTCTAAATAACAAATGGTAGAGTGACAAATGATAGATATATTTATATCACTGAATTACACCCACACAAAACCTCAAGGTTGATATGGTCCGTATTATTTCGCCGACTCTTCCACTACTATATTCATTTAGTAATCGCTTATAATACGTTACCACTATCAATTAAGAAAAAAATTGCTATTTAAATATATTGGTGGAAGTCAGGCAAAAAAGGTGGGACCGTAGCAAACCAGAATCTTCGTGAGCAGCACGTGCGCATATTAGGAGCATATACATCAATCATCATTAAATTAAGGTAACAGATCCCCAATCTATAGTTTAGAACTACTAAGCAACTATTTAAATAAATTTACTCGAAAAATGCATTAACGTAATTGCTCAATTTTAATTTTATATTTTCGCGATAATAAAATTATAATCTTTTTCTTTCAGTTATAATGACCACGATACGTAATGGTTGCAGAATGCTATTAATAAAAAAAAAAAAAAAAAAAAAAAAAAAAATGGATAACTATGGATTAGATTCATGCATTTATATTCTTATTGTTATTTTTTTTTTTTTTTTAGTAGAAATGAATAATATTTCCATTGAGTAAAACACTTTATCAAGATCACTGAGAACTTAATAAACTTGACTTAATATACTTCTTAATTTTTATCGAAAGTACTGATAAATTTCATGATAGTTCCATAAAAAATTTAATTTTAAGTATCATCAAAATGATGCATGACTTTATCTGCGCCTCCAGATTTAGAGAATAAATTGTATATAGAATCAAAATCTACTAATTTACAATTATTTTTGTTTCAATACCCTTTCAGCATGAGGAGTATTTCTCTAAGCCCTTTCTGTACCTTGAATTTAAAAACAAATAAATAAATAAAGAGCTGATGATTAAAACTTCTATTTTTTTTTCGGCTTATTCTTACCAGTCCTTTAGCATAAGTCATGTGACCAATAATTTAAAAAAGGTCAATGACCTCTCATTAATATATCTCAAGCGAACATATTCTCTTTCTAACGTTTTTAATATATGTATCAGACCTCGCAGCATTCCTAAAATTTTACACTCATTTTATTATATTATCACCACAATTTTAAAACAGTACTCTGAAGCATAATATTTTAGTATTAAAACAGCGAAAAATATTTAATATGTATTTATATATATTAATTAACGGTACTGGTGGCAAATAATAAAACAAAGATAACATTTTAGGAACACTGTGAGCAGTGGTGCCAGATTGGGGACTATTTTTATTCAATAGTCAGCAATAAATTTGAGAAATGATATTTGATATACGAAAGAGATGATTAATCGTCGAAGTGATTAGGCAACCGTCACAATAAATATTTAGTGGTGGATATTGAATAAAAAAGTCCCCGATCTGTAAACACTGGCTGTGAGGCCTGTATATACATATATATATATATATATATATATATATATATATATATACATACCTGCCAACCATCTCATTTATAAACGGAATATTTTAATTACCCACGTTTCCCCCCCCCACACACACACACACACTAGTCTTTTCTCAGAGTGATTTCATACTTTTTTTAGTCTTAACTACATTTGGAGATAATTGACTAAAAATAAAGTGGTGTGGATAAAGGGGCGGGTACTAAAAATCTTCCGGTTCATAATTAGGATGTTGGCAAGTATGATATATATTAAATCAGCATTTTCTCTCTGCTATTAGTTTCTCTATCCTAAGTACTAATAAAATACTAAATTTCCGTCTTAAAATTAAGAAAACTTTGTCTTCGCCAGCTAGAAAAGTGAAACTGAAAAGAATGAAAACAAAAAAGTAAAATATAGGTTAAAACTTAAGTAATAAATGGAGTTGCTTTCACCTCCGTGAATAGCACTCTTATCTTTCCTAAACAAAAAAGAATTGAACTCGGAAATTATAAAGAAAGCATTTTTATATATTATATACGTGTAAATTATCCAAGCTTTTAGAAATTTCTTTGAATGAGTGACTGGCATATGATAGTAATGAACAGATATTAGAAAAAAAAAAGATCGTTTTTCTTAAGAAAACGTACTTTACGTCATCCGTAAGCAATGTGTTAATTTATTTATGCCAGTATTTATGCCAGTATTTATTCACGTATTTATTATTAACCCCAGTTTTACTTATTTAATCTCATCACTGGGTTTTGTACGTTTCCACTTTGATGCTGCACTAGTGCTTAATTTTATCGTCTGATGAAGGGTTGTGGTATTATTTCAACCGAAACAATTGTTGCAAATTTTCTGAAATTTTCAGTATTTTCCTACAAAGTTTTTTATTTATTACTTTTTAATTCCACTTCTTTGATGTATTTTTAAATTCTTCACCTTGCGCAATGTTCAGTACGCGTTGTGCATCCAAATTAGAATCTTTCTTGCCACCAATAGCCGTACTGAGCATCTTTAGTGCGACGTTAACCCACGAAAGTAAGACTATTTCTTAGATGAAAAATGATCTCAAAAATGTTCTGAAAAGTATTTCTTTTGCCAAATTTTATCAAAAATGTATTGAATCCTAAATTTTCCCTGTAAAATTTTCTGCATTTCTCTTTATCATTGTATGTACTGATAATTTCGAATTATTGCATAAATTTCGTTGTTTTTTAGCGATATGAAAATAATAATAAAGTATCACATTTCTAAATTATCAAATTATATGTCCTAAATCAAACACTGAAGTCTGCAAAATGTTCAATTTATATCACGCTGCAAACTGATTAATTTAGGATTGAAAAATCACAGCAAATGGCTGATAAATTTTAATTTCGGTATTATAGTTGCAACTTTTACGCCTTTTTGCTACCAGTTTTTTTAATGAAAATTTTTATGCATTTCTGTAATGGTTTTATTTGATTAACCCTTTGCCGACCCTAACGCTCTAAAGCACTCTAAAAAGTGTTGCAAAAGTTAGCTCCTATTCAACTATCATCAAAAATTTTGTGGAGAGTTATTTGATATACATAATGGACGCAGGGTTCCCAACTTTTATAATTTATTCATGAGCATTTTTGGCCCCGCCTATTTTTCGCACCAGAAATTTTGTAGATTATTTCTCTGTAATATGTGACAACGATTAAATAAGAAGAAAATCATTTTTCAAAATTTCCGGTATGAAAAAGAGGCGGAGCTGAAAATGCTCGTGAATAAATTATAAAAGTTGGGAACTCTGAATGGAAGAATAACCTTCTAAGTGATTAGGCAACCGTTACAATGAAAATTTAGTGAAGCTATTGAATAAAAAATGTCCCTAAAATTGGCAACACTGACCACAGGAGAGATATTAAATAGGACCGGTAAAGTGTTAAATAAAATAAATATTTCTAATCAATAAAAGAGTTATTTAAAAAGCGAAAAAGTTAACAGCTATGCTGTTTAAAAAAACTAATTCGCTCTCATAAATTTCTTCCTCGTTCTTATAATTTGTCAGTCATCGTTCTCATTCACTCTCATATCTCTTTCAAATTATGACAAATTGAAATTATTGCAATTAAAAAAAATAAAAATAAATTTAATCAATAAAATGATGTAAGTGGCCAAAGCGTTTAAAACTTTGCGAAAGAAGTTCTTTAATATTTCACTTATTTGATTTTGCAACAGCCGCATGTTACATTTTTTTCATTTTTTTACATAGTAAAATTTTGTTTAGATATTATGGTTTTTAACTCTTTTCTAATCAAATCAAATTTAATGACTAATTACAAACATTCTATCCATCATAATTAAAAACCGTAACTTTTGAAAAAAATATATATATATGTATATATATATATATATTAAGTGAATGATCAATATATATGTATATATATATATATATATATATATATATATTTTTTTTTTTTTTTTTTTTTTTTTTTTTCACAAAATATTTTTAATTAGAAAAGAATAAGAAAATTTTATAAGATTTTTAGAAGATGAGTAATTGTAAAAAGAAAATTTCTGAAAAACGTGTTAAAGAAATAGATGTACACGTGGAACAATAGCGCTTTACGTGTATACTCATCTTTTAATTTCTAGCGTTACATAATTTCTTTTCACATAAAACATTTGGACGAGTTTCAAAGAACTTCTTTTAATATGCATATATTAATTATAATAAGAAAGAACATAAGTGAACAATTTTTTTATTTTTATTTTAGATTATTTTAATATAATAACTTTTAAGTAAATTGCAAATTAACTGCATATGCGGTAGGGGGAAAAAAATCTATATATATATGCCAAAACTTATAGCATATTATCATTGTAGAAATAGATGGAAAAGTATCAAAAATTTTCATAAATAACAGGAATGAACGTAAAATTATAATTTCAAACCTATGTCTGGGGTTTAATTTGAAATATGCAAGCGAAATTTGTGGTTTTCTGTATAGCTGTGGGCATAATACTAAGAAGATCATATCTATTTATATTTGAACCACAAATTAAAAAGATATATATATATATATATATATATAGTGTATTTTAAGTGAGTTAAAAAACAGTAATGTTTTAATGGTGTAAAATTTCAATAACGTTACATTTATTAATCTTACTTACGAATACCTAATATAAACCCGTATATACAGTCAGTGCTGCCAGATTGAGGGAAATTTTTATTTAACACTCACCATTAAATTTTAATAGAATCTGTCTGCTAATTGTTTCGAAACATCTTTTACCAAAATCGTCTATGTAATTAGCTAACCGATACAAATAAAATTTAACGGTGGATGTTGAATAAAAATTTCCCTCAAATCTGGCAGCACTGTATACAGTAGGCCTCGCAGCCTTCCCGAAATTTTACGCTCATTTTATTATATTTTTACCACAATTTTAAAACAGTACCAAGGGTGAAAGTGATTATCGTCATCGGCACCACTATTTTTATTTAGAAAAACTGAGTGTATTTTTAAACCAATATACTCCGATTAAATAGGATTGTAATTTTTGCTAAAAAAATACCGGTGGAAGAGTTCCGTCAAAAGACGGAAAACTTTCACCCCTGAACAGTACTTTTAAATATTGTATTTTAACATTAAAACAATGGAAAATATTCAAGAAAAATTTCTTATTGACGGTACTGGTGACGATATAATAAAATAAAGGTAAAATTTCAGGAACGCTGCGAGGCCTGATATATATATAGAGAGAGGATGAAGACTTCTATCAAGAAAACTCAAATAATGCACTTAAAATTCATGATTGTTAAAATTTTTGAAACCTTTTCTCCTACTTAATTTAAATATTTTCTTAAGTTGAAGAAAGTAATAAAATGATATTAAAATAAATTCCCGATTCTATAAATGATATTGTAATCAGTATTTAACATAAATTTAATATTTTCTAATACGTGTATTTATATACATATTTACATATGTATGCGTATATTAATACGGGTATGTAATAAAATATTTATGTCAAAAATGCAAAGATAATACAATACAACAAAAGATACTGATCTACGTTTTCTCTACTTACTTTCTGCCACCCGGCGAGAAAAAAGCAAATAATAAATCCCACCACTCAATCTTATGCCTTGCAGCAAATTTCACCTTGATGAATGAATCTCACTGGGCAGTTCGTTTAAGACTGCAATTTAGATCACACATAGTCTTATAAAGACGTTTGAAGTAGGTCAGTCCCTCCTTCTTTTGAACCAGAGTTCCTAAGTACGTACAATGCTTCCGAGACTTGCCGAACCTTACTGAGCTGTTAAACTATTCGAAAAAGTGAAATGCCTTTCAAGTAGCTGGTATAAAGAAAGGTTTTATCATTGCATTATTTTAGTAAACGGCAGTAGGAACCTCCCGTGTCCTTTCACATAAATAACCTTCGAAAATTCCGTTCAGTGCCAAAGTAAATTGATTGGACTATTGCAAAATAATTTGTGACCAATTAAAAGAAATTCTTTGCGAAATATTCCTTATCAAAGGCGAAATATGAAAAAGAATCAGAGGAATTATACTTAAGAGAATTACAAATCCAAGATTTTTTAAAAATATTTTAAGTTTTGTTACAATTAATCTAAACGTTAGAGTCAATAAAATTTTGTGAGATATGGAAGATTAAAAAATTATCATAAAATTATTTAAAAATTCAAAAACTTCCACTTAAACAGTAACAAAAAAAAAAAAAAAAAAAAAAAAAAGAAGAAGAAGAAGAAGAAGAAACTACTTACTATGTACCTTCAATTCCTTTGTCAGTGCAATTTAATTTCAGTACTGTGGTCAGTGTTGCCAAATTTAGGAACTATTTCATTCAGTATCCACTACTAAATTTTAATTGTAACGATTGCCGAATCACTTCGAAGGTTATTCGTTCATTATGTATTTCAAATATAATAGAGTTCGGAACGTAACGTTATAATAATAATGTTTGAAACATGATAACAGTTATTCGTCCATTACGTATATCAAATATCACTCAAAATTATTGGTGAGAGTTGAACAAAAGAGTCCCTAAATTTGGCAACACTGTTTAGAGCGGTTTAGAGCGTTAGCACTGCAAACAAAAGGGTCTTAAAGTAAGACATAAAAACAACTGAAACGGCATTTAAGACACGTAAATGTCTTAAAATGTACCTTAGACGTTATAGATATTTTAATTTAAGACAGAAATATGTCTGAAATATCAATTCAGACACAAAAATGTCTGAAACACGTAAATACGCGAATTTTCAGACAGCAAAACGCGTTTGAATTTTCAGACACTTTAGAAATTGAGACACTTGCATTACTTAGAAATTTTTCATATGGAATCTACTCTAAGACAATATGCTTATCCTACTTCTTTCCACATTCAGTAAATATATTATTATTTTATATAATAAGCAGTTAAACTACTTAAATTATGATAGCTTTATGAAATTATGTTTTTATGGAATAATACTCTAGGGATGTGAATGATATTTGTATGCTGTTATCTTTAACACAATTCACAAACAACATATTTACACACAAAGCTTATTTTGTTCCAAAAAAAAAAAAAATCTTTGTCTTTAAAGCTTTCTTATATTAAAAGAAAAAGTGTGAAGACGGATGTAGCAAGTAATTTGTAGAGGAGAAAGCGAATTTATAAGTGAACAATCATGAATAATTTTGCATATTTTTCTCTTTCTTTCTTCTTATTATTATTCATTTAAAAACTTTTTTCTTTCACAAATTCACCGACATCTAAATTAAAAACTACAAATTTTCCTGTATTCATGATTATTGTTCGTTTTTATTTAAATATCACTTTAAGGAAAGAAATCGTTATCATCGAGGGATGAAACCTTCACATACTTGTAACGCATTATTAAAAAATTCTGGTCCTCTAAATATGAAGTTTAAGATAATAATATTTATTAAGTTTAAGATACCATACTATCAATAGTTTTATGGCAAAAGATTAAAAATAAAACATAACACTGCGATTAATTTCACGAATACTGCAGAATATAATATCATAAAAACACGTATTGCAGTATTCGACGGTAGCGTGATTGGTATAAGCTTCACTCCGACGATACTTGGCTTCAGGTTTCGTTTTCCTTAGACAGTGTGAGTTCGAAACCCAACGCCGGAAAATGGGGCATATATATATATATATATATATATTTAAAATATTTCATTAATGCTCTACACAATTCTAAAATATATTTTTAACAGAAAAACATAATCGCACGCCATATTTATTTATTTATATATTTATTAAGAAGCCTTACAAACGGTAGTATTTTTAAGCCTAAAACATGGCGGTGTTTTAAGACACTTGCAATATCTTAATTTCTACTGCAAAAAGGTGTCTTAAAAAGTAGGACATTTTTTCCGCTTAAAAAATGACCATCCATTTAAGACACTTTTTAAACTGAATTTAAGACATTTACGTTTACAGTGAGGGGCTGGCAAAGGGTTAATGTCGAATTTTTAAGTTTTTTTTTTTTTTTTTTTTAAGTTTATTTTATTTTTAAGAACCGAAGTTTATCGTTTCCAATGTGGTTGTTTGGTTGGGTTTTAACTTCGCACAAGTACTGCGCAATGGGTAATTGGCGATGGTTTGGGTTGCACCCATAAGGATGGTCCGGAGACATGTCATCACAATTTTTATCCTTCACAGAGGGAATGGTTTCTCCGCTTTGGTGACCCCCAGACATTTCCAATATGAAACAAAGGACTTTGTTCTTCCATAGCTACCAACATAGTTGCTAACATTAGCACATTTTGGATGCCGGGAAATTTTAATAAAAATTTTAACTTTATTTGATCAGTGAAAACTGTTACACAAATATATAAAATATTTCTATTAAAATTTTCCAGTAGGGGAAGCCGGGGTAATAAGAGACAGGGGTTATAAGAGACGCAGTCAAAAATCCCACCAAAAAATATACTTAGACAACTTCAAAAATATGTAATACTAAGTATCATGTGTATTTCTTCTCTTATACACTTATTGAGAAGTTTATAACACATTTTGAATTCTTTTTATACGACGAAAAAGAACCTTCACTTTGAACTTACCCTGAAAGTTCGTGACTTTTTCTAAATTTTTCTTTATTTTGTTTTGTAGGTAAGATGTTTGGGATTTATTAATGTGTAACCTTTTGACCAAGACTATGACTTTGATGTACAATTTTTTACAACCTAGAAAGCATTCTTTATTTACATGTTCTAGGCATGTTTCTTATTACCCCATTTTTATTTTTTGTGGGGGTAATAAGAGACATGAGTCTCTTATTACCCCCACTGTTAATTACTGTGCCCCCCACCCCCCATTGTAGTTTCTGTTAATTGTGCCTGACTAGTTTACGAAGAGTTTACCAAGTGTTAGGCCCAGTCTAAGTTTACCAAGAGAACTTTTTTTTTTTTCACTTTAAATCAAAAAGCAGTTTTACTGATTTGGCTGGACCATATTTAGTTGTTATGATTATGTAAATTTATGTTTAGAATGTGTATAAGTTAGTATTTAGTCATTAATACTTCATTACATAATAAATAAGTTCATTTATAATTACTAGAAAAATCTTTATAACATTTTGTTTGCTTGTATACACATCAAAGATACGTCTTTTTTGCCGACACTTTAGAAAACGGGTAAAATATTTTCTGCCCATTTTAAAAAGTATATTGATGTTTTTGGTTAATCCCTAGGTTATGTTGATTATGTAGTACTATCATTAAGTACAATATTATATTATTTAGGACCTAATATTAAAATAAATGAATTTCACAAACGCATTTATGACAGTTAATTTTCGAGAAAACATATTTTTTGGATGGATGTAAATAATAAAAATTAAAAACTATTGGCTGATTCAGAATTGTTTCCAGATGTCTTTTATCATCCCACATGATTTTACATTGTTATATATGGACAGTTACAAGCCTGGTCTCTTATTACCCCACGTGGGGTTATTAGAGACAAGGATTTAATGAAAATTTAAAAAAGAAAATTAACAAAAAATTTAAGTTCAAAAATCACCTAAAAAATCACGAGGAGTCTATTTAATGAAATTAATACGAGATATTTATTTCAAGTTATTTAGATTAATAGTATAGATTTTATTAATATTTTTTGTCTCTTATTACCCCGGCTTCCCCTACCTAAAAGATATTTTATTTCGAAAATATGGCAATCAACTCTCCTGTTTTTCTGGGGAGACTTCACACCAGAAATTTTCTTTAATCGTAGGAAATAAGTACGATAAATTTTTATTTCAAATTCGTGGAGATAAATTTAAACATTCAAAATTTTGGCCACTGTATATTTGAATATCAAACCGTTTGTTAATTTTAAAGAAAGACGCTTATTGTAATGTGTGTTTTAAAAATTCATTTTTGTAGGGGATTTCTTTTTCGTAATTGCAAATATTTTTCTTAAATATTTATACATGTATTTTTTTAATTTCGTAGATACATCAATTAATACGCATTAGATAAATTTATGCATAGAATTAATTAAGAAAATTATCGTCTATTTAATTTTCTGAAAAAGAGCCCAAATTTAAGCTTTGTTCTTTTTGAACTGTGAAATACATTTCAAAACTTACTCTGTTTTTAATGCATCATATGTACAAAAATCTTGGAACAGTTGTTTGTAACTTAGTATGTTGGTGAATGCAAATTTAGAAGAAAAATATAAATTCCTAAACATTAGCATGCAATATCAAAAATTGTATTAATCATGCAAATATTTATTTTTATGAAATATAATAAAGATTAAAACATACTTCTATATGCATTTAAATACATTAAAATCTCAGCTCTGTGACAGCATCGCATCTAAAGGAAGCTAATGTAACTCTCTTTCAACCCACAATGTTATATCACACATTTTTTTAACTGTTCTTTTTTATAGAAAATATCCCTTTTCACTTTTTTAATTCTTTTAATCTACGAAAATTATTTTTAAAAAGTAAAGATATAGAGATCATAAATATTTTTTTTAATTTCTTTAAATGTATTCTCATTGTAACGTATCCGTGAGATGAGGTAGCGTCAAATGGAGAATATCACAGCCTTAAAATACAATTCTTTATTTTTAAATACAATTAATCGTAATCTAGAATAAATGTAATGTAGGTTCAAACAGTGAAAGTCGGTGATAAGCTTTACATGAACTAGTTAGATACCAAGTAAAAATATAGTCTTTGAGAGTCTGCCTTCACAAGGCTAAGTATCTGCTATTAAGTAAAATATAAATGTTATCTGCCGTTACCAGGCAAAGTTCTGACTTCAAAAAGGAGAACAAACTCGAGCCTCGGCTCGTACACCAAAACTTAATTCCTTCTCTGTCTTCTTTCCCTTCACAAGAAGACTTGGTTTTTGGAGGGGGGTGAAATTGTCCTTTAAATCTCCAATAGTCTTTTAGAAGGAGGTGATCCGTTGATCTCTCATTTGCTAAGTTGTGGGGCCAAGTTGGTAAGTCTGCCCATGGAGTCCCTCTTTTCAACATTTCTCCGGGAAATGCAACACATGTCGAGGCGTTTACAGGGCGGCTATCCTTTTGTTAAATAATGTAAAAATCGTAGACTTTCAGTCTACTCTGTTTGTTCGAAACATCACAGCTTGAAACATTACATCATGTTTACATAGGTATGTAGGGATTAAAACTAATTGTCTACTCTAGAGACGTAGACTTGGATAAAGTGTCATACGTGGGGATCTTTCTAAGGAATTTCAGCCCATATTCACGCACGTTTTGGAGAAGACACCGAAAAACTGCGAATGGCTCGACTACCTGAAAACTCATGCTTAGAAAGGCTTAGAAAAGCTTTAAAAATCATTATTTACCTTTTATAAATAAGCCATCAAATATTTTATTTTATTTTTTCTGTTTTTAACTTTTCTGATTGTTAGAGAAACTTGATTTACTCGTTTAACTCTTCTGTCGGATATTTTTTGCTTTTTAAAATATTCTTAAACTGTTATATAATTTCCGAGTTTATTTTTTAATTTAGCTTGATAATTTCTTTCAAAAATGCGAAGTTCCTTTTAGCTTCGTCTTGGCAAACGTTTTGGTGGAATTTGATGTCAAGCATTTTATTCAAAATTTATGTACGTTATAGCTTATCATATAACCCTATACTCGATCTGTAGACACTATGTACACTAATTTGCGATAAATGAACAGACACTTTCGATTTTAGAAATTTTGTCAAATATCTAGAAAAATACCAGATGAAATATCCTGAAATTTTGGGTGTATAAAGAACAAGTTATGTATCATATGCTTCAGCGCAAGTTTTATCCCGAAGATAAAAAGTGGATCAGTAACATTTTTTAAGTAAAAACAGAATGTTTGGAATCAATCTGTAAAATGTAATGCTTGAAATGCATTTTGTAGCTATAACATGTAATTATAAGGCTTCTTTTAATTACCTGTATTCATTTGTATCAATACGTTCATGGAGACAGAAAGATTTCTTTTTTATTTTATTTCCTTTCTTTCTTTTTTTTTTATTATTATTTTTTTTTAATGTCCTCTTTTTTTAACATAACATGCATGATATTTAACCCGTAATGTCATTTTGAAAAACTCGATATGCTATATTACACACAAAATACCTACTGCACTCATAATATAAAAACATTAAATACCTCATGAAATATGAGAATTTTTACAATATAATTTTTAACTGCACATGCGCAAGCGTAAACAAATTTGTTTTGCATATTTTATCAACCTAAAGTACTGAATTAGTTTTATAAAACCTCAAGCATATATCGTCGATAAAAATAACTGAATTTCAGTTTCTCTCAATAAAAAGGGAAATATAAGAGGCCGTTATCCATAATTATGTACAATCAACATTCACTATGTTAAAATTTATTGAAATAAAATTAAAATTTTGGTAAAATCTCTTAAAGGTTTTTTAAAGGGATGAAATTCAGCTCATTCTGTCAATTTGAAGTCTCATAATCGCATGATACAGCCAGTGTTGCCAGATTTTGTGACTTTTTTATTCAATATCCACCACTAAATTTTAAATGTAACGGTTGCCTAACAACTTCGAAGATTAATCGTATATTATGTATATGAAATACCACTTCTCAAAGTTATTGGTGACTATTGAATAAAAATGTAGCAAAATCTGCCAACACAACATACAGCTACAACGCTTTATTACATTTTACAGAGTAATTCCAAATATTCTGTAGTTTTTTTTTTTTTTTTTTTTTCTGTGTATTCCTGGTTTCTTTCTTTCTTTCTTTTTTTTTTTTTCTTTGTATTTGATACAAAATTTTCGCAAAAATATATGAGGCATAACATGTTGTCAGGACACCGCGCGTTTAAGGATAATTTGTCAAGTATTTTTCTACATATTTAACAAAACGTCTAAAATACAAATTATCGAGTCATTAATGGCAAGGTAGTTTGTATGCGTTTAAATGGATGTCAACTAGGAAAATTATATTTAAGCTTTTAAGAGCCATTTTTTTTAAAGCTGGACAAAGTCTATGGAGGTGTGATAG
Organism: Salticus scenicus; assembly: GCA_963930645.1. NCBI lineage: Eukaryota > Metazoa > Arthropoda > Arachnida > Araneae > Salticidae > Salticus > Salticus scenicus. The sequence goes on along the minus strand of OZ005651.1, from coordinate 120,565,193 downwards.
TTGACATCTTCAATTTTTCCGAAACTTTCAGGCTGTGTTAGTAGTACTGTGATAAGAAAAAGTGAAATTTAATTTTTTCTGAATTTGATTTGTTCGACCTACAGAGGGGGTCAAAGTCTGAGGCCGTAAATAAAGGGTGCCATTTTAATATCATTTTACTCCTAAAGCCATGCGTGACCCCTGTCAATTTTTTTAAATACGGATACTACTTGATACTAAGTACATTTTAGCATAAACAATTTGGTGGGTCATTCATGGCTTTAAAGGCCAGGGTAATTCAAAACTGCAGTTTTCGTTGATTTTTTCCATGTTTTCAGTCTGAATATCTGCTAAAGTCATGAGTGCCCCATAAAAATAATTATGGGGTTAATTACACACCTTAGTACAGAACTTAAAAATATTTAAAATTGCATGGGTCACTCTTGGCTTTAGTAGATAAACGGTCTCAAAGTTGCAAATTTTCAAAAAAAGGTCAAATTTGATGGTAAATTACTCTATAAGCCATGAGTCAATAACTATGAGAGAGAGTTTTAATTATACCTTTGATGGTCTAGTTTTAGACCCAGGTTACAAACCTATGGGGCTTGTAAGATTTATTTAGATATAGTCTATTTTATATCGCCAATGTGTACCTGTTCTATGTAGTACAAAACGCTTGAGACCCAATTGTGTAATACATTAATGCTTGTTTAAAACTTCCCATTTTACATTAGAGACGTCAGCATCAAAATAAATATAAAATAAATATAAAATTAAAAAATCTAGAGTGACTCCACTCGACTTTCCGAACATTGAGTAATTAACAGTTTTGTAGATAAAGCCAATAAATGCTAGATTCGCCAAAATGCTTATAGTTAGTGCAACAGTGATTTATAATATTCATATAAATTTTCAGCTCAATTGAATCAGACGTTTAGATGCTATCGCACTTTAAAAAATTTGGTCTCATAGGCCCTAAAGTTAAATAATTTTTCTTTGTGTCCCTGTAAAAACACTATAACTGCTAGATTCTCCAAATTCTATACTGACTGAGTATCTGTGACCTATAATATGTGTATAAATGTTTTGTTCAATTGAATAAAGCGTTTAGATGCTATCGCACTTTTAAGATTTTGGTCCCATAGGCCATAATGATAAACAAGTTTTCTTTGTGTCCCTGTAAAAAAACTATAAGTGCTAGATTCATCAAAATCGATAGGGATCTTGCTACGGTGACTACCAACTTACAGCTCATTCGAGCAAAGCGTTTAGACGCTAGCGTGTTCACTCACACACATACACACACACATACACACATACATACATCATTGTAAAAAGAGTGAAGACGGACTCAGGGAACCTCGAAACGTATAGAAACATCAAAATCTCAAATTCGGATTTTTGACATGATTACAATACTTTCCTCACTATAGTGTTCGGAAAGTAATAACCTAAGATACATCTGAAATGTGCATATTGTTATATTATGTAAAACATATATAGGGTGATGAAAACAAGACTGTATACAAAATAATAATAATAATAATAATAATAATAATAGTAATAATAATTGCGCATGAGACTAATTGAAACAGGTGTTTCAAGTAGCTTCCCCTATATTTGTTTCAGTTGGCCCCTGCCCACAATTTTCACTTCACGAGATGTTAAGCTACCAGTACTTATGCTCGTGGGTGTTTCAAATCATATGATTAGCAAGCTGCACCTATACACTATAAACGCTGAATCAATCAGAAACATTCACCAATTTTTGTTACATAAAATGCAACATCACTTAAAAATTTGAATTTTTACTCACAGTAAAAAACAGTACTCAAAAACAGTTTTATCCTCATAAAATCGACAGATGTTTACATACACATCTTTTTTTACATTTTAAAGTAGGTTTTCTGTGTCTGTACTTCCCTTTATTGGCAATGAATAAGAACTTAAAAATTGTATTTTTTGTTTTCATGTTTCAACTTACTCCGTACTTCAACTTGCCCCTGTCTCCCTTATGTAATTTTTACTTTCCGAACACTATAGTCAGGAAAGTATTGCAGTCATGTCAAAAATACGAATTTGAGATTTTGATATTTCTATACGTTTCGAGGTCCCCTGAGTCCGTTTTCACTATTTTTGCGATGATGTATGTATGTATGTGTGTATGTGTGTGAGTGAACACGCTATCGTCTAAACGCTTTGCTCGAATGAGCTGCAAGTTGGTATGCATGCTGGAAGTCACCGTAGCACGAACTCTATTAATTTTCATGAATCTAGCCCTTATAGTTTTTTTACAGGGACGCACAGAAAAATTCTTTATCATTATGGCATATGGGACCAAAATTTTAAAAGTGCGCCTCATTCAATTGAGTAAAAAAATCATACACATATTATAGGTCACAGATACTCAATCTGTATAGATTTTGGAGAATCTAGAAGTTATGGTTTTTTTTACAGGGATACAAAGAAAAATTATTTATCATTATGGCCTATGAGGCCAAATTTTTAAAAGTGTGACAGTGTCTAAACGCCTTATTAGTCTGAGCAAAAAATTTGTACACATGTTATAGGTCACAGTTGCACCAACTGTACAGATTTTGGTGAATTTAACACTTACAGTTTTCTTACAGGGACACAAAGAAAAATTCTTTATCATTAGGGCCTATTATGGGACCAAATTTTTAAAAGTGCGATAGCATCTAAACGCCTTAATCAATTGAGCTGAAAATTTATATGAATATTATAAATCACTGTTGCACTAACTATAAGCATTTTGGCGAATCTAGCATTTATAGGCTTTATCTACAAAACTGTTAATTACTCAATGTTCGGAAAGTCGAGTGGAGTCACTCCAGATTTTTTAATTTTATATTTATTTTGATGCTGACCTCTGTAATGTAAAATGGGAAGTTTTAAACAAGCATTAATGTATTACAAAATTGGGTCTCAAGCGTTTTGTACTACATAGAACAGGTACACATTGGTGATATAAAATAGACTATATCTAAATAAATCTTACAAGCCCCATAGGTTTGTAACCTGGGTCTAAAACTAGACCATCTAGGGTATAATTAAAACTCTCTCTCATAGTTATTGACTCATGGCTTATAGAGTAATTTACCATCAAATTTGACCTTTTTTTGAAAATTTTCAACTTTGAGACCGTTTATCTACTAAAGCCAAGAGTGACCCATGCAATTTTAAATATTTTTAAGTTCTGTACTAAGGTGTGTAATTAACCCCATAATTATTTTTATGGGGCACTCATGGCTTTAGCAGATATTCAGACTGAAAACATGGAAAAAATCAACGAAAACTGCACTTTTGAATGACCCTGGCCTTTAAAGCCATGAATGACCCACCAAACTGTTTATGCTAAAATGTACTTAGTATCAAGTAGTATCCGTATTTAAAAAAATTTACATGGGTCACGCATGGCTTTAGGAGTAAAATGATATTAAAATGGCACCCTTTATTTACGGCCTCAGACTTTGACCCCCTCTGTAGGTCGAACAAATCAAATTCAGAAAAAATTAAGTTTCACTTTTTCTTATCACAGTACTACTAACACATCCTGAAAGTTTCGGGAAAATTGAAGATGTCAACTATCAAAAGTGTCCAACTTTAAAAAAAATGACTCTTAATCATTAATTATATAACTGTTTACGATCAAAATTTAAAGGTAATTATGAAACATGCAATCTTGCTCAAAAGTTTAGCAAGATTTACAAACGATCAGTCTTTTTTATTTTAAAAACTGATCTCTCGATGAAATGTTTGAAAACATTCGGTGTTTAAAGAAATGGATCTTTCTAGTGTTTTTCAGTGAAGCCTTGTTTAAAACACCATTTAGGGGGCCGGTAACAAATTCAGCAAAGTCAATAATGTTTGTGATCCCCCTGTATCATTAAATGAATGAAGTGATATGTAACTTTAATATATGTTAATATAGACCTAGTACAATTTATGAATGAATTTGTGTGACGATAGAGTGTTAAATAACGGAGATATAAGCATTTATTTTAAAACTCTAAAAATCAGCATGTTTTTTATTTATAATATGCAGAGTTTTAAATGAAAATTATTCCCACTTTCAGATAAATTAAAAAAGCACATTTGAAACAATATATGTCAACCAGACTACAAATATCTTAAATGTCTCATGATATCTGAGCATTTAGCTAGTACATAAAGAAGCTCTGATCTGAACCCAACAGAAAATTACTGGGGCATTCTAGTGCATGACGTTTATGGAAATGGTAAAATTTATAACGTCAAAGACAAGCTTAAAATTGCCATTGAAAACAGCTGGAAAAATATCTCAAAAAAAAAAAAAAAAAAAAAGTTTGTAAAAGATTTCAAATTCCACATCTTCAAGAATTATTGAATTAATTCAAAAGAAGAGTAAATTTTTGGAAAATTAGCAATCTGTTACATAATGTCTTACGTGTCCTTAATATTTTTCCTATCTTTCTACGTGCATAAAAGAAATAAATAAAGTTTTAAATACAAAATAGTTTAAATTTTTGTAATATTTTTATAGATAGAAATTGAAATTGCCATTTGTTGCATTGTGTATAAATTTGCGTAAATCTTAAGTGTGCATTTATAAGAATAATTCTGTTTTCCAGCACTGTATTTACTTTTGTATAATACACAGTGCATTAAAAAAAAAAAAAATCTTGATTTTTGTGAGATCGCTAAATATTGATCTCACAAATTATATAAATAGCATAGTTGCTTTTAAAAAAGTACAGAATTTCAATGAAAAAATTAAGAAATTCAGGCGATTCAATTTGAAGACTTACGAAATTAGAATTTTTATAGGGCCCGCATGCAGACGCATTTACAGTAAATATAATTTACTTCATGCTGTAAATAGATTATGCATAAAATTCCAACACTGTATGATAAAATGTCTCAAAAAAAAAAAGACTTAAATCCCTTTTCAGTGTTTCGACATAATTTCGTTTTTGAAAAACATGATGCTAAGACTTTTGGAGTTCTTAGAAAAAAATATATACCCCTCATATAGAACGAATAAGTAGTCATTTTCTAAATCCATAAACTAGAAATATAGATTTCCGAGCTATGCGTATAAGACACGTCAATAAGCTAAATAGACGAAAATGAAATGATCGAGAATATCTAGTCTATACATTTCTAGATGGTGAAACAATATTCTGAATACTCTGAATCCTTTGTATTGGGAGAAATTCTTGCTTGATTTTCTAGAAGTGTATCATACACCAAAATTATAGTTGCTAAAACTCGCCTCTTGTACTCGCATTTATTTGCAGAGATTTTTAAATAAGTTTGACCTCGATAATACAGACAAATGCTCTAGAATTCTGATAGGGGTTTCTAGAACTCGCTTTCAAAGGGGCCTAGAATTTATAAGGATGACATGGAACTATTTCTTCTAAAGCCACAATTCAGATTCTAGATGTCAGTTACAGAATTTTTTCTCAGTGTTCCGTTTTAGGGGTAGGCACAAATTGCGAGTGAAAAAAAAAAATAACAATAATTTAAATAAGCACATTTATGCTTTAATTTGCGACCAATCTATGAACAACTTTGCTTCAAGATATCTCTAACATTTTATGATGCAATGTCGAAATTATATACATGACATTATGAAACACATTGTATAAATACAATGCGTTTCATAATGTCATGTACAAAATTTTCATGGGAATGATTTTTTCATGGGGACCGTATAAAAAATTAAATTTAGTAAATTTTGAAATTGAATACCTTCAATTTGTGATTGATTTTATAAAATTCTGTATCTTTATTACAAAATTTATGCTTTTTTTAACGAGTGTCTAATATCAATATTCAAGGAATTAAAACCAAAGTCTTTTTTTTTTTTTTTTTTTTAAACAAAAAAAAAAAAAACGCTGTATGTTCTAAATATTACATGAATGGAAAATGAATTTCTATTAATTTATTTTTTTTTAAATTATTATATTTAAATACAGTTGATAGATAGTGTTTGACGATTTGAAGTTTGTCTCTCATATATTGGACGAACTAATTGCACTCTTAAACAAAGAATTGCTTAATGTACTCGAAATTTGAATAAAGACATTGCTTTTTAGTTGATTGACTTACGAATTATAATAATCCATTTATTTATAATAACCTTGGAGCTATTCCGTTTGGTTTGACGCCCGTGTTATAGCTGCACCTTCTAACATCATTGAATTATCATTTACAGAAGCAGTTCATGTCTTAAAATGTAAGACAGCTATCAATTGTAAAGACGCTGCAAGTCAACGATGTTACGGTATTTTTTGTTATCTCATAAATATTAACATTCAGTTTTCTAAGTTCAGTTTTGCAAGGTTATAAACTTTGTGTTCGCACACAATGATGGTTTTCCTTTCCTAGATTTCAGTTCTTTTCCCATAGCTGAAAAGTGTTTTGGTACAGGTATTTTTTCTAGTAATATTTATGAGTTTTTGTAGCAGTTGTTGTTTTTCTATGACCAAAAAGGTGAAAATTTCGGTTAAAAATTACCGATATCCAAAAATTGTAACTCTTGCAGCTATGTTTTTAACCGACTTCAAAAAAAAAGGAGGTTCTCAATTCAAAGCGTTATGTTTTATTTATTTATTTATTTATTTATTTATTTATTTATTTTTTTGTTAGCTCATAATTTCTGAACGGAGATCCGATTTTGATACTTTTTGTTTTGTTGTAAAGGTCTTGGTCTGAAATAGGTCCCTTTATATTATCTTTACTATCAAAAGAAAATACAGGGTGCCCAAAAACGTCAGTCCCGACTCTTTGAACTGCTGAACGAATGCATCTATAGTCATAAAAGTGGTACGTAGGTATAGTAAAGGGGCTATGCGCTACACGATTAAATCGCCTACAGCGCCACCTGGCGGAAAACAGCGGAGTTAGCGTTGCTATCTCGGAAACGATTCAAGATAGGGGGCAAAAAAGTGAATTATAAAAATGCAGAGCATCGTAGATTCAGTGCGAAAAGACAGTTTATAGATATTAATGCTAAAAGTAGAACGCTTAAAACTTGCATTTGTTTGTTTACAATTTCATATTTTGTGCTCTCTTGGACGATATTGCGTACGTTGTAGCGTAGCAAAGTGACATTTATGCTATGTAAAATTCAAAGTATGATTATTGTATGCGGTCACATCGATTAACGTATAGACGTTTTAAACTAACTTCATAAAGGAATAGGTTCTCAATACAAAACATGTTTCTTGTTGTTGTTGTGGTGGAAATTTGTCAGCTTATTATAACTTCGTAAGAGATGCTTTAATTTTAATACTTTTTTTTTTTTTTTCTGTCGTAAAGATCTTGTCCTGAAATAATTTTCATTGTGATTTCATTAAGATATAAACAAATTACAGGATAATCACAAAAAAACCGTTTTCCCTCTAACTGTTGAATGCATGCAGCTACACTGGTAAAAGTAATATATAAATATTGTAAAGTGGCCATGCGCTACGACATGCGACCGCTTACAGTGCCACCTAGTGGAAACAGAGCGAAGTTATCGTTTCTATCTCGAAAACAGTACAAGGTACGAGAGAAAAAGTAAATTACAAAGTTGTGCAGCTTCAATGATTTAGTACGGAAATACACCTTGTAGACATAAACAAGATGTTTAAATGTGCATATGTTTATTTACAGTTTTCTACAAAGTAAACAAATCAAAAAACCTTTATTTCGATGTTGAAACTTCTGTCCGCCAGCTGCAATGTATATTTTGCTCTTTGTTTGAACTTTACCCTGCGCACTTTCTAGCATAGTGGGTGACACGTATTCACTGTAAAGTTCAATACATGCTTTACAGAATTTTTGGTTATGAATACAGCGTATCCGTTCTTTACATTTCTAAAGCTTTCTTAATTTAACGTATGTTCATTCAATAGATAGTTTTTTCTCGTATCTGATAAAGGCAAGAACAGTGACACAACTTAAAAAGGCAGCATTTAAGAAAAATCAACTTAAAGATAACTTGATTAGAACAAAACTGATACAGCTGTCTCTCGAGTGGATAATTTTCTAGAAGAAGATGTAACTTTTATGTTCACATTGGGTGCATTTCATATATTTTTCAGATACATAAACCATTTTCTTTTTAGTTATGTCACTTTTCTTGGGGGTCGTGATTTGTGAAACTGCCGTCGAACTTCTTCGGATGTTCTTCTATATGAATAAATTTTCACTGAAAGGAAAAAAATAAAATCTTTTTGTAAAAAAATAGAACCGACTCCAAAAGGCAACTACTATTCATACAACTAAAAACACAGGTATAAAATGAAACTATACATTGCGCCTAAAAGTATAAAATAATTTCCTTCGCCAAATAACTTATAACACTACAATTAATCATCACTTTTGAAGTCGGCGCAAAATTAAATAAAAATTGATACCTCTATTCAATGCAAAAATCAAATTCTATTCAAAATACACATCTCACATTATCACCTGCAAAACGCAGCCTAAAACTACTTTGATTCAAGAAAACAAATAAGATTTCGTAAACTGCAAAAGTTGGCGGAGCTGCTGGTATTTGGCATTCTTGGTGAAAGAAAAATCGCCAAATTATCTGGCAAACAAATATAATTTCTTTGAGAAATCATGGCTATTTTTATGAGGTATATTAAAAGAGCAATCAAGAATATGAAACCATACTTCATATAATATATATTATGAAAATACACATTTTGCATATATATATTTGCTTTACCTTTTGATCGAAAATCCAAAAGCCACCAAGGATGATTGTTATCAAAGTTACACCAAGTTTGCAAAGGAAACTCTAACTTCATAGAAACATAAATAGCGAATTGCGAAGAATGTTCACTGTTCTATGTAGATGTTACAAATGAACCAATTGTATACAGTGATAAAATAAAAAAGGAAACATGAAAATGGATCATTCAAGACAAAGCATTTGTAGCTACCGATCTAAAAACAAATCTTTAAAAACGAATTAAATTTTATTTAAATTTGCGCCGACTTCAAAAGATATGATTAAGTGTAGTGTTATAGGTTGTTTGGCGAAGGAAATTATTTTATGCTTTTAGGCGCAATGTATAGTTTCATTTTATACCTTTTTTTAGTTGTATGAATAGTAGTTGCCTTTTGGACTCGGTTCTATTTTTTAACAAAAAGATTTTATCCATAGATGCAGAATTCTTACCATTTGATGGTGTCCAGTACCTGAAGTGGCAACATTTTTCCATTGCCTTCCTAAGTTGGGAAATACAGTACGAAGCAAAAGTTTAGACAATGAAGAAATTCATGCAGATTTCGAAAAATATTTAATCAATTTTCCTAACATAGCTTGAATGTAATGTGCTGTGCATATAAACAATATTTATAACAATGAAAAGTAGTACTGTACATAATGCAAGTAATTAAATGGTAACAAAAATATAATACTGTCTCAAAAGTTTAGACAAAAATTAAATAAAATATAAATAAACAATTTTTAAAACCTAATTGTGCATCCGTGCTTCTGTATTACTTCATAAATACGAGATTCCATCGACGAAACTAAATTTTGCATAGTTTGGGGACCGATGTCGTACTATGCATCCTCAATAGATGTCTTGAGTTCCTGTACAGAAAAGTATTGTCTACCATTGCTATAAACTTTGTGAGACATGATGCCCCAACGATTCTCTGTAGGGTTAAGATCTGTGTTACATGCTGGACAGTTGAGAACTCTTATATTATGAGAATTAAACCAAGATTTTGTATTGTTTGCAGTGTGAATCGAAACATTGTCGTTAAAATTGCCACTGAGGGCCACCTAGAAGCTCAAAAAATGGCATTAAGTTCTTTTCTAATGTCTTTGTATAATGCTGTGATATTTGACGACCACTGGTAAAGGTCAGAGATACTTGTCCATTATAGCAAATGGCTGCCCAAATCATCACCGAGCCCCCTCCTTATCTGCGATTGAAAAAACCTAGAGGTTCCTTCCGCAATCATGCCAATACGATGACCAGATATCTGAACCATCTAGATTCTACTTTTTTTCATCGCTAAATATGACTGATTGCCATTTCTGTCCATATGACATATGCTTTCGAGCCCACAACATTCTTTGTAACTTATGATGTGGCTTCAGAGCTGCTTTCTTTTACGTTTTGCTATAAACTGTTGTTCCTTTTTTCACAATTCGTCTACGAATCGTATCTTTTGATACAGAGAGTCCCGATGACTTTTGAACTCCAAGTACATTCATTTGTTGGGTACTCGCTAGTCTTTGTATCAGGCGATCCTCTTGTATATTTCTTACATGCGGCCTCCCAGATCTACATTTTGCTTTACATTCACAACTACGTGATAAAACTCGATGAACAGATTTCTTAGATCTATTAATAATAGCCAAAATTTCTGAAATGCGCTTCCCTTCAGCTTTCAACTGCCAAATCATTGAAACTTCATTCCCTTGAATTTTTTTAGCTCGCGGCATGTCCACTACGAAGCGTTATCGTTTGTTGCAGAACTTATGTACTCAAAATCTGTGACATCATCGATTTTAAATTTGTATATGCCAGCAAATATTCACAGAAACTCATAATCGTGTCTAAATTTTTGCGACAACCAAATTTTTATTTTTATCAAAAAAATTAAAATTATAGCAAATCAAACGACTGTTTTTTGATTATAGCATTTTAAAATATATTTTAAATATATATATATACAGGTTTTTTGTAATTCTGACGTCATAATTCTAAATTTTAAAGATGAATAACAAACACCATTGTCTAAGCCTTTGCGTCGTACTGTATTTATTTTCTCCTGTATAATTTCCAAGCTCGTGCAAGTTGCACAAATTGTGAATTCTAAAATTTACGATTTAATGCTATTTTTTAATATCTATTTTTAAGAAAAAGTTTTAGTTTTTACTTTGATTAAAGTGTAGTCTCGGTATTCTCACTAAGGGAAATTTGGATATACAATTTTTAACAATAATTTGTTAAATAGATATGAACGGATATCATGGATTAATCAAGTTTAAAATTACTATCTAAAAAGAGTGGTACGCAAATTTCCTTCTGTGAGAACCCTGGGTAGAATATATATATTTGGCGATTGTAAAAACTTTTGTGACATCAGACCTAATAATACCAATAGGTGGCAGCAAAAGAATTTGCATTTTAATGCATTTTTAAACTTTTCAATATACATAAAGATAATTTTAACTCAAAATATCTAAAAATGTTTTCATCTCAATTCATGTCTAACTGCACATGATTTTATTTATTTATTTAGAAATATTTTTACTTTTAACTGAGCTAGATATATATATATATATATATATATATATATTAATGTTCACTATCTGGCAGCCGCTGATGAATTTATCGGGTCACTCAGCTGTTCTTTTTCCACAATACACTTTTGGTTCAAAATTATATATATAATCACGAATTTTTAGCTTGTTCTTCAAGTCTGATGGTCTTAAATAATAGTCATGAGAATTATAATCATGTGAACATTTTTAATCTCAAGTTGAAATAAGTATAATTTTTGTAAATTAAAAAAAAAAAAAAAAAAAAAAAAAAAAAGTGCAGTGAAAACAACAATAAAATTTTGCCGTTTTCAAAGACGGTCAGAGGATTTTGAGCTTTTCGAAACACCCACAACTTTTCTTATTAAATATTTTTTGGATTTCATGACTTTACAAAAAATTCTGAATAAGGATTCATTAAACATTTTTAATATTTTATGCTAAGAATCGTCTTATATTTAAAATGTATTTTAGAACAGTTATAAAATCCTCATATTAAAAATGATTAAATATATTTTTTAAATTTACAGCTTTTAAACACCGTGTTCTTCGCTTTTTTTTTTTTTTTTAATTATTTTCTGATTTGTCTTTTCTTAAATAAAATTTATTTATTAAATTACCTTATTGTGATACAAGAAAAAAGAAAAAAAGTGGCAAAAACAAACTTTTTTTGTCTTTGATATTTTGCAAAAAATTGGACGTAAGATGTGTTTCATCCAAATTGTTCCGAAACATGGTTTCCTTTCATAACAGCTCTAAGAAAAGAAACAAAGGGGAACACCAGTGTACCGTTTGGCATTTTAATTAAAGTTTAAAAATAAATCATGCTTATCTATTTCTTTAAATTTCCATAAAAAATTAATAATTTGTGTAATGCAGATAAACTTCATTCGAATTTGGGATTTTTGATACATGAAAAGGTAAGTTTTAAATTCTGCAATATTTAAAATGAAAACGATAAAACAAATTGATTACATACAATCAACGCTAAATCCATAAAATAAAGGCATTTTTAAAATATCGTAATTTAATTTTGAAATAATCTCATTGAGGTGTTCTTACACCCTTTTTCCTTTTCAAGTATAGGGGAAGCCGGGGTAATAAGAGACAGGGGTTATAAGAGACGCAGTCAAAAAACCCACCAAAATATACACTTAGACAGCATTAAAAATATGTAATATTAAGTATCATGTATATTCTTTACTACAATACACTTATTGAAAAGTTTATAACATATTTTGAATTATTGTTATGCGACGAAAAAAACCTTCACTTTGAACTTACCCTGAAAGTTCGTGACTTTTTCTAAATTTTTCTTTCTTTATTTTATTTTATTTTATTTTATTTTATTTTATTTTTTTGTAAGTAAGATGTTTGGGATTTATTAATGTGTAACCTTTTGACCAAGACTATGACTTTTGATGTACAATTTTTTAAAACCTTGAAAGCATTCTTTATTTACATGTTCTAGGCATGTTTCTTATTACCCCATTTTTATTTTTTGTGGGTGTAATAAAAGACATGAGTCTCTTATTACCCCCATTGTTAATTCCTGCCCCCCCCCCCCCCCCAATTGTAGTTCCTGTTAATTCTTCCTGACTAGTTTACGAAGAGTTTACCTAGTGTCAGGCCCAGTCTAAGTTTACCAAGAGAACTTTTTTTTTTTTCACTTTAAATCAAAAAGCAGTTTCACTCATTAGGCTAGACCATATTTAGTTGATATGATTATGTAAATTTATGTTTAGAATGTGTATAAGTTAGTATTTAGTCATTAATACTTCATTACATAATAAATAAATTCATTTATAATTACTAGAAAAATATTTTATAACATTTTGGTGGCTTGTATACACTTCAAACATACGTCTTTTTTGCCTATTTTCGACTACACTTTAGAAAGTGGGTAAAATTTTTTCTGCCTATTTTAGAAATTATATTGGTGTTTTTGGTTAATCCCTAGGTTATGTTGATTATGTAGAACTGTCATTAAGTACAATATTATATTATTTAGGACCTAATATTAAAAGAAATGAATTTCACAAACACATTTATGACAATTAATTTTCGAGCAAACATATTTTTTGAATGGGTGTAAATAATAAAAATTTAAAACTATTGGCTGATTCAGAATTGTTTCAAGATATCTTTAATTATCTCACATGATTTTACATTGCTATATATGGACAGTTACAAGCCTGGTCTCTTATTACCCCGCGTGGGGTTATTAGAGATAAGGATTTAATGAAAATTTTAAAAAAGAATTTAACAAAAAATTTAAGTTCAAAAATCACCTAAAAAATCAAGAGGAGTCCATTTAATGAAATTAATACGAGACATTTATTTCAAGTTATTTAGATTAATAGTATAGATTTTATTAATATTTTTTGTCTCTTATTACCCCTTTTGTCTCTTATTACCCCGGCTTCCCCTAGTCATGTAAAATTTTGGTAGCGGTGGATTTTCCCGTTATAGTGTTAGAATATATAACAGACTAAAGAAACTAACACACTTTTTCATATCAAACTATTTTATTACTGATAATAATAATGTTATTACTAATATTACTGTTGTTAATCGTCTTATGAACCCTATAATTTCTCATATTGGAAAATGTATTTAAAAAGCAAAATACAATCAAGAAGTAATTAAAAAGAAATTGAAACAAAGAAAGAAAGAAAGTCAATTGAGCAGCCTGAATGTATCATAAAGGAAAATATCCTGGTGTGTTACTCACACGACTTTCTTCTACCCTGCATTTCAATACAATAAAGACATTTCGGAGATTAAGAGATAAGATAAAAAATACTGTATATGATCCTAATTTAAAAACAATTTAAAATAAGTTTATAACAGTTTTATTTGGCATATAATTCTGTGTAAGGATAGCTACCATCCCGTCAACCTCGTTTAAATATGGTACCTATATTTATAAAGAGTTCAAGGATGTTATTTATTTTTTAATTCTATTCCAAATTATTTAGATAATTTTCACCCGTAACACTCCTTGATACTTACCAATCTTGATTAAAATGTTAAGAGGCAACCTTATATGAATTTCAAAATACAAATTTGAATTTTCTGCAATTATTTGTTTTTAAGTTATGCTGATAACACACATACATAGAGACCGAGCACTAAAAACTACATAAAGAACCGTGAATTAGAAAGTCATCTAATTCACGGGATCTCAAACCGCGGCATTATACAAGTTATAGCTGAAAATTGAGCTTCAATTTTACCGAACGGATATGAGAAATTAAATTTCGTTCCTCAGCGGTTTTCGTCGACATAGTAAACAGTAGAAAAGCACATCCATTAATTACATTCAATAGAAAAAAATGCTTTCGCTTAATTTGAATATACCTCTGTATATTATCTATAATTTTTATGCACACCACAGTGTGTACTTAAATTTAGTCTCATATGAAAACACCTAAAACAACTTAAAATGCATTTCCATCAATTTCCAAGTATATCCTCAATATAACCAAATTCTTTTGGGTAGCCCTATAATGAATGATCGATGATTTCTATACCATATACGGCACAAAACATGCTTTCATGGAATTAAAGAATATATACTATTTTCATTTTGTTTAGTGCAGCCTATGGATATTAAAATCTGTCTACCAGAAATTTTGCCTACAGACGTAATGTATATGAATTCTCTTAGATGCCACTGTGCACGAACCATTTGCTGGATCTCAATGAACATTTAGTGTAGCATCCCTATTTGATACAGGTTTATAATATCGAGTTTGTGTATTTGCTTTTGAGACACACAGATCAAACGCAAAAAAACATTTTTTGTGTTCAGGAGACCTCAAAACGTGTAAATATAACAAGAACTCAATTTCAAAAACAACACTTTCTCTACCATATATGGGTAAGAGAAAGTAAAAGGAGGCGGTAAGAAGATACCGTTTTATTTCCCCTGAAATTCTTTATATACATAGTTTAAGTTTTGAAAAACTGGCATTTTAAATTTGAAAGAGGCTATAAAAAAATCCATTGTGTAGTCTACATCGCAGTAAATTTGATATTACACTAAGGAACAAAAGAAAAAAAAAATCTGCACTTCAGAAAAAATTGACTTATACCTTTTTATTAGTAATAACTTCAAAACTAATGGTTGAAACAAATAAAAACTGTCATGTTTGCATAATACCAAAGAGATGAAATGATACCTATGTACATTTTCGATTTAGTAATTCGCTCTGTTACACTGTACAAAGTACTTTATAAAAATCTACATAAAACTTTCTTTTTAAACATAATGCAATAACCAGCATAGACTTTGTATTCTATTATGATTTATTATATGAAATAAACAAGTTATATTTTAATATATGAAATAAAACTATTTATTTGTTAGATCTAAACAATTTTTTAATAAAAATATGTGTTCTACATACAGTTAATTTCACCTTTATATGGAATTACTGCTTTAATGCGCAGTGGCATAGTATATTACACCTTTTTAGATATAAATCTCAGAAATTTCACTGTGCTAAATATCGTAAATAATTTTTCTAGTTCTTGCAAAGTTGTAGGCTGCAAATTTCGAATTCTCCTTCCTCTCTCCATACCTTTTCATTACTAAAAATTTTCGAACGAATTTAGATTAGGACTATTTCCAGGTCTAATAAAGAAGAAATTCTACGATATTATTTGTGGGATTTAACTTAGAGCGAAAAAAGATATTATTATTTATAGAATTACAGGTGCTCATGGGAATGGATAGGTAATTTTAACAATTTGAATCAAATTAAGTACCACAGACACCGTATAGCAACGTGCATTATCATCTTGAAATGCTGTTTGAAGAAAAGTCTGAAATACCTCCAAAATAGTCGGTCAGGCAGTTTTATAATCACCGTGTTTTATTTTGAGTTAGCTGATCCTTTGAGCATGAAAATTTGCCTCTCTCCTTGAAAAATTATGCACTTCCGTACCATAATGTACGGAGAATGTGTCACTGTTTTAAGAGAGCAATTTTCATTAAGTCAGTCCCATTTTTACCATCCTAGTATCTTTTTTCGTCAGCTGGAAAAAAAAATTAAACTTGACTCATCAGAGAAACTCAGTACAGACCAATCATTAACTGTTTTTTTTTTATTATTATTATTATTTATTTAATTTTTGTCCTTAATAATGGCATTTTTGCAAATCTTTTGGTTTTTAACCTACTTTGTTTAATTGTTTTCACACTATTTTTGAAGAAATTATTTTGCTATACACTTTTTTTTAATCTTTTCTAAGTTCTGAACATGATACAAATCGATTTTTTAAACATTTGCTTTTTAACTTGCAGTCATCTCTCTTGGATGAGCAACATGACTGCCTAAAGCCAAATTTCCAGTTTAAAAGGCCAAAAAATTTTATATCTTGCTAAAAACCATCTCACCAATATTTCGTTGACATTTAATTATTTTACCATCTCACGTATTAATTTTTTTTTTTTTTCCATTCTAAAATTAATACTTTTTGTGCCTTATTCTTATCATTTTTTAAATAATTTCTAAAATTACAGTTTTTCTGACAACTGTATTTTGTTTTTAACACTGGACTCAATGCTAAAGTGTATGTGGAGGATGACATAATAAGACCTGCTCGAAAATTGCCTTTTAAGTGATAAAATTGGCTGTTGTAGAAGGTAAAAATAAAAATATCCAAGTGCGTCTTTTTTTTTTCTTCTTCTTTTTTTGTCCCTTAGTGTGTATAATATTTGTTTTCTTATTGGAGTCTAATGCGTGGGAGCAATGCGCATGAGTGAAGTCTGCTGCAATTTTTATTAAAATATAAGTAAGAGAAAAGAATAGAAATTTACTTTTTATGAGTTTCATTCTTTCAGTGCTAACGTAGTAAGTAGCCTTAAAAGTCCCGTCACCCCATTTCCGAGAAAAACGTACCAGCTTGTTTATGATTTACATCCCTGAACGAACACTATAAACTACCATTTACATACACAGACACATGACAATTTTATTTTACTTTCATTTTTAGGATTTTAATAAACAATATTTTAAAGGCTATAATTGAACTTTTTAGAATGAAAATTGTGGTTATTTGTCAAAGAAAACGAAAGTTAAAGTTATCGACATATAGGAAAAATACTAATATTAATCTAAAAAGAAAAAAGAAAAAAATTGAATAAGTGGAAAAATTTTAGCGAATAAGTATATTTCAAGACAAAAATGAGCTTTACAAATTCTTGCGGTAAGACCTTTAATTGATCAAAACAGTATGTGATAACTAGACTTCTCAAAATTAATTAAAATGTTCTTAATAAAATAAAATCCTTGAAAGCTGTTTAAGCTTTTGAACATTAAAATTGTACAGATTTTAGACCATCTTTACGAAATATAATATATCGAAATGATTTTAGAAATGTCGTGGTGAAATAATCATAACCCAGATAACAAGCACATTTGCAGCAAGTTTGATTTTTCTTGATATTATCTTGCCGTGACAAATTTGATGCAATAAATTTGCCGTGAAATTGCCGCAAAGTAGATACAATAAAAATATATCTTTCGTTTTAATTTTTTTTTTCCTTTCACACCATTTCTGTTGCAAACTAAAATTGCTATGTAAGTATTTGAAACTCGACCAAAGACTGATATTGAAGCAGTTTCGCAACGCTTTCTTGCTCGTGTTGTTTACTGGTGGAGGAAGCGTGACGTTATCCGTGGGGCCCGAAGTCTCGTGTCGACAAGTCTTATGTAAAATATAAGCTATATTTTCATGTTACTATGTGTATTTGCAGATAATGTGACGTGATAAGAATCTGAGTTTGCAATGCATTAACAATTGGTGTGACATGACAAGCTTGCCTATTGCAATGAATCTGCAGTACTGTTAATACGAGAAACCTAACTTTTCTACTAGTTTGCAACGAATTTGCAGCAAATTTGATACAATAATAGTGCAACTTGCACGACAAGTTTGCTGCAAATTTGGCGTATGGTGACTTCGGAGATTGCGTTAACTTGCTACAATCTTGTTATGAACTTGCAGCTTGTCACACTGAACTTGCTGCAAGTTTGTTGGCTTACAAAGCAAGATTGCTGCAATTTCGCTGCAAATTAAAATTGCTATGTGGGAAAAAGTGACGTTACGAAAAAATCATAAAACACTACGTTACAAAATACACTATCTACCAATAAGTATTTGGACACTTTCAAATTTAGACGTTTTGTCAAATATCTGAAAGAATTCTCTTGAAACTTTGGTAGCGTAAAGAACGTGTTTTACTGCATATATTTCAGTAAAAGCATATGTTTCAGTAAAACATTTTGATTTTTGTTCAATTTTTTACAGGTCCCCTTTTTCTCTTCAGGACAACACTTTTGCTGAAATATATGAGGCATAACATGTTCTTTATACTCCCCAAGTTTCAAGGTATTTCTTAAAGAATTTTTCTATATATTTAACAAAACGTCTAAATTCGAAAGTTTCCAAATATTTATTGGTAGGTAGTGTAATTGCCAGAAATATTTTTGCAAAACATTAGCTTTTTTCCCGAATAAAATGTAGCAGAATCATCAAGTTTCAATTATCATTTTTAAAATAATCGAATTGGTAAATTGATCTTTTTTTTTTTTTTTTTTTTTTTTTTAACTTTTCGATATAATCACTCTCCACAGTTATACATAATCTACCAGCATTTCGAAGGACGTCACTGATGAGCTCCCTGAGACAATAAAGTTCGCCTTCGATCAACGATTCATAGAGCCAAACAAATCCTCATTTACAGCTGTAATTTATAAAGCATTACGTAAATAAAGACAAATTAATATTTAGAATAAATTTTATCTAGATATCGCTGTTATTTCATGACACTAATTTTGATTTTAAGATAGGTATCCTCTCTTATAAAAGAGTTAAAAAACTTTTCTGGGTTACTTTGATCTACGGCTTCCTGAAAAACAAATATATCTATATTATTAGCTACAACTTACAACATTATGTATCCCAACAGTAGCTGAGAGATTTTGGTCTAAACGTTGGGAGATGGGAGGGGCCGTGTTCGAACTCAGTTAATGTTCGTTGGCCTAACCGTTTTCCGTAGTTTCATCAGAAATTCGTAGGAATACAGATTAGGATCTCTTAGAAAGATCCTCCACAGAAGACATATTACCCAGGCCTGGTTTCCATGAGTAGACCTTAATTTTGATATTTTCGGTAAACCTCGCTTTTTACGAATATTCGGATTAAACGAGTACATAGTACGAGCAGTTTCTTTCTTTTTATAAATGAGTTCAATTCTATAAGCATTGTGCTAACAAATCAAGTCAATAATTTATTTATTTTTTCAAATCTATAAATCTTCATCTAAGGCATTTTTTCTTCTTTTAAAATGACTTTTAGATTAAAATAAATAAATAAATAAAATAAAATGAACTTCGAATCTTTGTAGAAAAATTCGAAATGCGTTATTCAATTAATACATTTACAAGCCAACTAACTATCCGATCTTTTCCTTTTCGTAAAACCTCTTTTTCATTAATTTGTTTACAATAAAAATAGTTGTAATGAATCATGCACATCTTTCTCTATGTGACCTATTAAATTTTCAAATGATTTTGCTAGAAATTCTAAAGAATTTTGTAAACGTTCGTTAATTCTGTAATTTCATTATTGCATTTCCAATTATTTTGGGTAATGGTTAGGATTCATTATAAATCTCATAAGATTTTACCTAATAATGGGGAAATTTAATAATTTTGTGAAATTCTGATGGGTCTGGATGTTCTAATTTTCAAAACGAAAATCGCTCATGCTATATCGTGAGGCATTTGTACTCGAATTGTTTAATATTTTGAAAACTCTGCTCAAGCATGTTCTGAAAATTCCATTATGATTGCAGTGATATTTCAAATTAAAGAATATGATTAAAGAAATCATGCAATGAATCGAAAACATACTTTTGATGCTCCAAATTTCTTGTTTTTATTATTATTGTTGTTATTATTGTTTGTCATGCTTTCTCTGTAAAGTATAAATAGGTCAAATAAGCGAATTCCTTGAATATTGACACAAAATCTATAATTAAAATTTGGAAGAAAAATAGTGCGGTTCGCATGGATTACAAAACACGTTCCCATCGTATTTTCTATTATGCATCACAAATACTCAGTCATAAATACTTTTCAACTTCAATAAAAAGTTTAAAAAACGTATAATTAAAAATTTATCTACAGCAGTTTCCACCTGTTTTCCGTAATAAACAAGAATAATTTTTTGTATGGCCTTGTAAAGGAATCTTTATGCTAATTATATTATTTTCTATGGAAAATGTTACTCAAAAATGTTCAGATACATTTTAGTACATAAGAGGGAATTACTCGAAGTGCATTTTTAGTTATTAATCTTTTTTAATACTTCAAACAAAATTAAAGATTAAACGATGCATTACGGTGTAAAACGGGAAAGTACAGTTGATAGTGTTTTATAATCTATGCAAACAGATATAATTTTCTTTCTTAATAATGCATCATAAAATATTGGTTTAGTCAGCACAATCAAACTTCTTGTTTCAAACTACCGCATGAGATTCTACATTGACATTAAGAAGTCTAAAAGACATTAAATTAACATTTTTAGTAAGTCTTAGAAATCATACATATATATTAGGTCGTTGCAAAAGTTCGTGCGGACGCGGATCATTTTATTGCCTCCAAAGACGAGAGCTTCTATCGCCGTGGTATACATTTGTTACACGAAAAATGGGCAAAGGTTGTAGAAAGTAATGGAGAGCATTTTGATTAAAAATTATCATTTGATTTAATGTATTTTTATGAAATGAAGCAATAAAAAACCGCACGAATTTATGCAAAGACCTAATATTATATACAAGGGGATTGGGAAGTCACAGTCAAAAATTAAGAAAGGACAGAGCACATGGAAACATGCAATATACAGCACGAAATGTATGGTTTAATGCAAATGAGGAACGACTGGGTGATGCAAGAGAAAGGGTAATACAAAAATACCAGAAGCGGTAAAAAGAAAAAAAAAAAAAAAGTTTTATTAACAGTGTGTGCAAAATGTGAGGACGTAATTAAAGAATCTGATCAAATTGTCGATTGCTAGCAGTAATACAACCCTTACACACGCGCTGTAACAAGCAGCTCACTTTGGCGAATACAAAAAGCATCTCCCGCACTTTTTCAGCAGTAACGGTTATCCTCGCAACAAGGTCACTGTACGAGTCAATGGGGTTCTCGTAGATCAAACTTTTGAAATAGCCTCATTAGAAGAAATCTTGGCAGGAAATATAAAGCATTTGTGGCAACAATGTATGGATACCCTACCCCCAGCCCAATCGTCGACCTTAGTATTAGTAAAGCGTTCCGCGCAGCCAAGGTGAAATAGAGTGCTTACTTCAGCGTGTTAGAGACATATTACAGACTTTAATGTTGGATGGCATATGTTCCAATAATTTTGACAAGACCTCTTCTAAAAACAGCAGGTATTTCCTGAAGTCTAGTTTACTTGGCAGAGGGTATAGGTTAATCAAATGATCCTGAACAATTCCAGCCATTTTACTTTGAAATGCTGTTAAAATGAAAGAAGACGTGGGACGTGTGGATTTCTGGATTGTCTACACATGATTATTATGTAAGTTAAACATAGCTTCGTGAATAAAAGTGTATTCGTCGGGAATAACACATGTGCACTGAAATTAAGCTGAGCGTTTATCTGCTGCAGTAACCAGCGTGCAAATGGCATACCTGAGTGATCATCCCCACTGTCAAGACCTGCACATACAGTCGGAAGCAAAATTATTGAAGCACACATCCGCACATTTCATATATTTTTTAAGTTTGATCGCTAATTTTTATCATCAGCTTACTTTTTTATAAACAGTATAGGACTAAGATCATGACTAGACAAATATTTACTTAACAAAACAGTATTAGGTGCGCATTTTTTAAGTAGGAATTATTGCTAGTGCTTCAATAATTTTTCTGCCGATTGTATTGTGCAAGGTACGTGTGTAATTTATCCCGTAGTACTCACTACCTGTAGAAGAGGGAAATCGCTCGCATCTTGCTTCTCGTACAATTCGAAACCCTTTGCAACTTGTGGCGTCCTCACGCACCTTGAACACCACGTTTTTTGCGTGCGGTCGATGAAGGAATTCGTTTTACACACACCGATGCAATCGTTTAAGAATATTTTCGCCTGGCATGGTTCTTGTCGGAAAATGCGTAGTTTGTAGCCGTAAGGTCTTCAAAGCATTCCCGTCCACTGCATCATACATGAAATGCATGTCCACTTTTGATTCGTGTAACTACCATTTCTGCTGCAAATCGCCTTTGTAAATATGACTCTGTGTACGTTTATCGGACGTTTTATGTGCCTAAGGGGACCACCACAACTAGCAATTTAACGCTTGTCAGAGCATTATCGGGTGAATGTTGCATGTTTGGATGTGTTATAAAATCCCATTGAATTTTGACCTTGAGCTCAGAATCACCCTGTATCTTAATTTTTCTATATCATGTTTAAATCGCACTTATCGCAGTTTTTAAATGATTTATCTTGTGCCTCTTTTTCATACAAACATTTATTTTATCTTATCCATATAAGGTACACAGATTATTCTTTTTGGGTCAAACGTTCTAAATTGAGATTTTGATATATTTATATGTTTTGAATTCCCTGAAACCAAAAATCGGGGTTTTAACGTTTGGTCTGCTTGTCTGCATGTGGATAGGTCAGCCTGTGTGTATGCTATCAGCATAACTCAAAAACTCTGTATTTTTAAACTGTATCATTATGTTGATGCTACTTAAAACTTTTTGTTAAAATCAAACAAATAGTTCGTGTACAGGGAGTTACAAAAATATGGGTAAAATTTCTGGTAGGCACAATTAAGCATCTTTAGATTGCATTAAAAAAATGAAATGGAGATATATTTTTTATATTCTTTTACGGAGACACTATACTTTGAAAGAGCTACAGTGGTGGACATAATTATACGACACCTATCTAATTTGACAAATAGTGAAAGAAAAGATTCAGAGCTTAAAAATGCTTTATCAAATACGTCAAAAACATAAATTTATTCTGTTACCAAGTATAATTATTTTATACTAATGATATTTTCATACAATTTAATGAAAAAACTTTAAAACATAATGGACAAAATTATAAGACACCAACCGTTTTTTTTTTTTTCAAATACAGTGGTCAACATAATTAGCAGACACTAATGGTGTAAAAGGAAATCCTTTAACATGGTTATTCAATATTTGGTGGAGCCGCCATTGTTTTTTATAACATGAAAGATGCGATTCGGCATTGAATCTCAGAATTCTAACAAAATATCGCAACAGAGTTCTTTCCAAGCACATTTTATAGCATTCTTTAGGTCTTCGACACATATAAACTGCCTCCCATTTCGGTAAACCGCACGAGCTAAGATCCCTTACAAGTTTTCGATGGGATTTAAGTCTGGGGAGCGAGAAGGTCACGGGAAAACATTCATACTTTGCTCTGACAGCCACTTTTTTGTTTCGTGTGATGCATGAATCGGCTCGTTATCGTGCTGGAAAGTGTAGTTTCCGCCACAAAGAAGCTCACCGTATATGGCTAGTTGATCTTTAAGAAGATTCTTATACTTTTCGGAATTCATTCTTTAATGCACAAAAACAATATCCGTTTTCCCTTGAGTCGAAAAACCAGCCCAAACCATTACTGAGCCTCCACCCATTTGGCGGCTCATTAGTACATGAGGAAACTTCCGTAAATCATGCCAATAATATTGAAAGCCGTCAGTACCATCCAGGTTAAACTTTTTTTCATCAGAAAATAACACAGAGTACCATTTGGAGGTCCAGGCCATAGTTTGTTTAGCGAAGTTTAGACGCTCCATTTTGTGCCGGCTTAGAAGCGGTGACTTTTTCTTCAGTATTTTATATTTCACATAGGAAGCATTATGCAATACCCTGCGAATGGTTCTCCTTGAACAATTCGGTTTCAAAGCATTTTTAATGCCTGTAGTGGTCATCTTATTCTGTGTAGCGAGCGAAAGCACATGGCGTCTGTCTCTCGAGGACAAGCAAGGGGTACGTCCAGATCTTTTAATCACCGATCCATTAATTCCTCTTTTCAAAACATTTCTAATTGCACATCTAGAGCGTTTAATAACTTTTGAAATATTATTAATTGAAGCACCAGTTCCATTTAATCTCCAAATTTCGCGAATTTCACTTTCTTTTAATTCTGTACCTCGTGGCATGTTTGTAAATGCGTGGTAGTCGGTTATCGTCTGCTTTAGTTAACTGCTGACGTCATAACAGCGTGCAGAAAATTTGCATATTGCACATTATTATCGAAAAAAAAGCAGGTGTTTTAATTAAAATGTTAGGGTGTCTTATAATTTTGTCCATGGTATTTTTAATTTTTTTTTTATTAAACTCTATAAAAATATCATTTCTGTAGAACAATTACGTGTTATAACAGAATAAATTTATGTTTTTGACGTATTTGATAAAACATTTTTAAGTTCTGAATCTTTTCTTTCACTATTTGTCAATTTAGATAGGTTTCTTATAATTATGTCCACCACTGTAGAAGTATATTTCAAGTACATTTTGTGTTTTTTATGGTAGAATAAATTTAAGTACACTATGTAGTGTGTATATAACTTGTAGACAATATACAAGTCTTCCTAAAATTAAGCAAAAAAATTCTTTTCCATTGAATGTAATTAATGAAAGTGCTTTACGAAATGTTACCAAATCCAGGAAATCTTCTTAGGAATGATAATAACTGTCTCTTACCCATATGGAAAAAAAAGTATTGTTTAAAGACCAATTTCCAGTGTTAATATTTTTTTATAATTGGGCGTTTTGAGGTTCTCTGAATACAAAATTCATGTTTTAGCAGCTGATTTGCTCTATATCAGCATAACTAAAAAACAAATATTTGCAGGAAATTCAAATTTTGTATTTTGAAGATCAAATGAAAGTGCTTTTAGAAAATTTGACAAGGCCGGTAAGTTTCAAGGAGTGTCGTATGTAAAAGTTGTCTGATTAATTTGGAGTAAACATTTAAATTTAATAACAGTTCATATATATATATACATATATATGAATAATATACACTAAGGGAAAAAAAAAAAAAAAAAAAAAAAGCCGCACTTGGATATTTTCCGTTTCTCTTTCTGCAATCGCCAATTTTATTGTTTTAAAAGTAAATTTTCGACAGATTTTATTACGTTGTGTTCCCCGTACAATTTAGAATTGTACCAAACATTAAAATCAAGATGCAATTGTTCCAAAAATTATAATTTTAGAAAGTATTTTAAAAATAGCAAGAATAAAGCAATTAACGATACCACAAAAAGTATTAATTTTAGAACGAAAATCAAAAAAATATTTTAATACGTGGAATGTCAAAATGATTAAATGTTAACGAAATATTGGTGAGCTGGTTTTTAGCAACATATAAAATTTTTTGGCTGTTTAAACTGGAAATTTGTCTCTAGGCAGAATACATATTTTTATTAAGTAATTGTTTAGATCTAACAAATAAATAGATTCATTTCACACATTAAAATGTAACGTGTTTATTTCACATAATTAATCATAATAGAATACAAAGTATATGTTTAATATACTACGTTTAAAAATAAAATTTTATGTAGATTTTTATTAAATACATCGTAGAGTGTAATAAAGCGAATTATTAAATCAAAAATGTACATAAGTATCATGTTATGACTTCCGTATTATACAAACATAACAGTTTTATTTGTTTCAATCATTAGTTTTAGTTTTTAAGTTATTACAAACACAAAAAGTATAAGTAAATTTTTCTGCAGTGCGGCATTTCTTTTTTTTTTTTTTTTTTTTTTTTTTTTTTGTACCTTAATATATATCTATATACATATATATATATATATCTATATATTAATTTGAAACGTGTTTTGTCTGTCTCCACTAAATTGAGAGAACGGCTAAGTGTAAAAATTTGGTTGAGGTGTCTAATAAATGGTCTTGGTCTGTAGATGTGTCATCAAATGAAAAAAATAAAAATAGCCGAACGATTCTCTCCCTGGGGGGGGGGGAAGTAGATTTGGAGGGGAGAAAGGGGGGGAAATTAGTTTGAGAGGGAAATCCGTTCTAGACCCACACATGTAGCCCTTCATTTTAAAGGTCTTGAAATTTCATGTTGATTGGGGATGTCTGTATACAATATAGGGCGCCCCTAGTGGTTAAAAATGGAACTAGATGATTTTGGAGTAGACCCTATCATGTTACACCTTATTTTAAAGGTCTTGGTATTTCCTGACCGTTGGTGTTGTTCGTATAGAACACGCTGTGCTCCCTTGCGGTGGAAAGTGTAACTAAAGAATTTTGCAGTTGACACCACCATGTGACACCTTATTTGAAAGGTCTTGGAAATTCAAGGCGATTGGTGATGTTCGTAAACAACATACTGCGTCCCCTGATGGAGGAAAGTGGATTTTGCAGCGCGTGCGTAGCATGCCTGCTATACGGTGAAGCAGCCATAGGTAGAGGTAACACGAATCAGAGGTTCGTTCGGTTCAAAGTTAATTTTTGAGAATTTTTTCATGTTATTAGCGGCCTGCATATACGCTGCTGCAGACACCGGGTCACGAGCCCGAGTTCCGTTCTGTTTGAGGTAATTCTATTTGTTACAGATGATTATTATTATTATTATTTTATTTATTTATTTGTTTATTTATTTATTTATTTATTTATTTATTTATTTTTTTTTTTTTTTTGCTGCTTTCATTTACAAATAGAAATTCAAACAAAATCGAGTTAAAAGTATAAAACTATACAAATTTAAGGTTCAGTTAAGGTTATTATCATGGGCCCGGGCATTGCCGGGCGGGTTCGTTCGGTTCCAGATTAATTTTTGGGAATTTTTTTTATGTTATTAGCGACCCGTTTATACGCTGCCGCAGGCAGCGGGGTCACAAGGCAGAGTTTCGTTCGGTTCGAGGTAATTGTTTCGTTACAGCTGATTATTTTGTTCGTGATGCTTTCATTTAAAAACAGAAATTCAAACAAAATCGAGTTAAAGGTATAAAATCATACAAATGTAAGGTTGATTTTAGGTATCATGGGCCCAGGCAACACCGGGCGGGTTCGTTTTTTTCCAAGTTAATTTTGGGGAACATTTTTATGTTATTAGCGGCCGGCATATGCGCTGCCGATTTCACCGGGGTCACAAGGCAGAGTTTCGTTCGGTTCGAGGTAATTTTTTTGTTACAGCTGATTACTTTTTCGCGATGCTTTTATTTAATAACAGAAATTCAAACAAAATCGAGTTAAAGATGTAAAACCCTACAAATTTAAGGTTCATTTAAGGTTATTACCATGGGACCGGGCAACGCCGGACTTGTCAGCTAACATGTAGTCTTACAAGGAGAGGTCACGACATGGAAAATTCAAATCGGGACGAAATTGCGCAGAATTGTAGTATACTATGAGGGTAACAACATATTAAAGCAGTGGGACCCACTATCCACAAAACTTCGAGAAAAAAGCGTTTAAAGTTTCAGTAATCTTTAAATACAAGTTATTTCGCAAGCGAACAAGCATCTCAGTGGTGTGATCCTAAAGCCCGAGTCTTCCGACCGCGCTTGGGTTCGAGGCTACCTACGAGACTACTTTTTTTTTTTCCTTCTTTAACTTTTTATGTAATCTTAACTTTTTATTTATTTTACTTTATTTTACAATTCAATTCAAAATTTGAAAATTTTAATAAAAAATTATTTAATTTTCTTGAGTATAAAATAACTTTTTCTATTTTGAATGTTTATAACTTAAAAATACAATAAATTTCTATAACTTAAAAAATAAAGTTTAGTTTTACAAAACCCTAAATAAGAAACATAAAGAAAAACAGGCAAATATTTAAATAATTAAAAAATAAGCAAGCTGTAAACAAAGTGTAAAATAGTTAGCAGATGTACTTAAATCTTGGTGTGAGCTTCCTGATTTGGTTTGAATGTGTATAAATTACGTAAACGCGTCTAGCTTGTTAATAATAAACAGCAGGTGGAATTTTATTTTGTGCACAGAAGGATAAAAAAAAGGAAGTCGTTATCGAAAAAGAAACGATGTTCATTAACATTTAAAGACAACATTTCTTTACCTGTAATAATTTAATAGCATCGTAATCCTATACTATAATTTTTCAAGAATCTGTATTGATTGGAGAAGTAATTATTTAATTTGGATAGTATTTATATATCCAATTAAAATCATCATTTCTCTGTAATTTTTTTTTTTTTAAATAAAATTAAATATACCTAAAATAAAATAAAATATTTAGATAAATAATTAAAAACAGTTTATTTAGTTTTATCTTATTTTACAGTTAAAATAAAACTAAAATTTATTTTTTAAGTTATATAAATTTATTGTATTTTTAAGTTATAAATATTAAAAATAGAAACATTTTTTTTATTTTACATTCAAAAAAATTAAATAATATTTTATTAAAATTTTAAAATTTTGAATTGAATTATAAAATAAAATAAAAAATAAATAAAAAGTTTAGATTATATAAAAAATTAAAGAAGAAAAAAAACGGTAGTTCCGTAGGTAGCTTCGAACCGAGATCGTCTGAACGGAAGACTTGTGCTTTACCATTACCCCACTCGGCGCTGACTGGCTTACGAAACAACTTGTACTTAAAGATTACTGAAACTTTGAACACTTTTTTCTCCAAATTTTGTGAATAGTGTGTAAGCTTTAATATATTGTTACCTTCATAGTATACTACAATCCTGCGCAATTTCTTCCCGATCTGAATTTTCTATGCCGTGACCTCTCCTTGTTAGTATTAAACGAAATAGAAAATAAAAGATAGCCACTGTTTATTTGGAGTTAGTTTGACGTCACATTGACAGTACTTTGTAGAAAGTGATGTCATATATAGTATTTCTATTTATAAGCATTTTTCCGACTTCTTTTTTTTTTTAAGTGAAATGTCGTAAATTATATTAGATGTTTTAACTTGAAATACATTTAAATAATGATGCGACGATTTTTGAAACATTACGGTCAATAAAGTGATCGTCGAATTCGACGGGCTCCAGCTAGTAGATGCTAAATTCAACAGGTTGAGGGTGGCGGTAACCTCCCTTCACAAAATATGTGTGAAAGAAAACTTTTTTTAAAACTATTTTGAACTGTTTTTAAAGTATATTTATATAAAGTACTTTTTATCTTATATCTCTAATCTGTCTTTATTATTCAAATGCAGGATAAGAGAAACTTATGTGAGTGCTATACCAGATTATTTTTTATAGGATGAAAGTGACGAAAAAGTAATTTCTGCAAAAATTAAATTACAAAAGATTATTTCACCTATAAATAAGTATATTGATACATTGTAATTAAATGTAGTTCCAGGTATAAGTTCTTTATTACTGATTATAGCATTATCACGAATTTCCATGCTGTAAAATTCACCAAAGAAATAGATGTTTGACATTTGAAAATGCAAAACTGAAGCATAAGGTTTGCAACTAGTAGTTTTTATTAGTATGAATGCTCTATGATAAAGCTAACCATTTTGAATTTTATATATAATTTCAAGAGTTAAGAATAATTTGTTTATTATTTTATGGACTCGAAAAGGAAAAAAAAAATCTGGAGTGACTCCACTCGACTTTCCGAACATTGAGTAACTAACAGTTTTGTAGATAAAATAAAGAAAGAGGTGTTGCTAAACAAACAAAAAAGAGAAAACCATAACAGAGTGTTTGAATATTTTTCTCCATATATCACACGAGGTTTTATTTAACGCTACTGAACTTTGAGCCCTTAGATCTTAAGGATAAAGAATTTTTCGTTGTGTCCCTGTAAAAATCTATAAATGCTAGATTCACCAAAATGCTTATAGTTAGTGCAACAGTGATTTATAATATTCATACAAATTTTCAGCTCAATTGAATAAGGCGTTTAGATGCTATCGCTGGTCTCATAGGCCATAAAGATAAAGAATTTTTCTTTGTGTCCCTGTAAAAAAACTGTAAATGCTAGATTCACCAAAATCTATACAGTTGGTTCAAATGTGACCTATAAGATGTGTACAAATTCTTTGCTGAGATTAATAAGGCGTTTAGACGCTATCACACTTTTAAAAATTTGGCAAAGAATTTTTCTTTGTGTCCCTGTAAAAAAACTATAAGTGCTAGATTCTCCAAAATCTATACAGATTGAGTATCTGTGACCTATAATATGTGTATAAAGTTTTTGCTCAATTGAATAAGGCGTTTAGATGCTATCGCACTTTTAAGATTTTGGTCCCTTGGCCATAATGATAAAGAATTTTTCTTTGTGTCCCTGTAAAAAAACTATAAGTGCTACATTCACCAAAATCTATAGGGTTCGTACTATGGTGACTTACAATATACGTACCAACTTTCAGCTTATTCGAACAAAGCGTTTAGACGCTAGCGTGTTCACTCACAGACATACACACATACATACACACATACATACACACATACATACACACACACATACATACATCATCGTAAAAATAGTGAAAACGGACTCGTTGGACCTCGAAACGTATAGAAACATCGAAATCTCGAATTCGAATTTTTGACATGATTACAATACTTTCCTCACTATAGTGTTCGGAAAGTAAAAATATTACTTGCGAGAGACAAATTTAATAAACACTCTATTCCAATCCTAACAACAATTCCGAAATTCCCTTGAGAAATATACTTCTGATTCTTCCAAGCTCGACATATTTTATGCAGTCTCAAAATTTTATATTTTTTCTTCTCTAAAATATAAAATTAAAGGTGGAACATTACAAATGGCGACAAAGCAAAATCGCAGATTGAAAGAAATAGTCCTTTCGTACAAAAAAAAAAAAAAAAAAAAAAAAGTAATATATATATATATATATGAAAGGGATAAAAATAAATGGGTTTTTTAATAAGTTAAAACCAATTTAAAAGTGTGAAAATCGCTAATCGAAATTATAATCGTGAATAATTTGTAATTGCCCCTTTAAAGTTTGTTTTCTAGCAGAAGACTTTATAACTCAGAAATCAGAAAAGGAACGAAATTATAAGTCGAAATTCGCTGACACTAGTGCAACTTGCAAGTCTTGCTGCATTGAGCTGCATATTAATTAATCCCAGAAATTCCTTTTAAGAGCCCAGACGATCTAATGAACCAATCACCAGCTCCGAAAATTAGGTATAAAAGCCCAAACATTAAACAAACGGAGCGATTTGCCACGATTTTGACTTGTTAAATATTTCCACGCTGCCCTTCCTCTGAAATTACGTAAATCTTACAAGCGTTCCCCAACAGATTCGGCGGTGCGCGGCCCAGGGCGCGGATGGAGCCGCCCGCAGATCGGCAGAGCGTCGAAAATTTAGACTCCATTCGTCTTGCCCCGTCCCGACTCTGAAATGATGAAGGAATAAAGATGTTTTCCTGAAAGAAAGCCTAGTCGTCATTGTGTGCTGCGCCTGTCATCTCTCTTTCATTAAGTAATTAAATACGTCACATATATATTTATTTAACTAATTTATAATACAATTACAAAGTGATTTTTATCGTTGTTAAAAAAGCTCAGTTGTTAATTCTTTACCAATTAATCGATATTTGATTGGCGACGGTCTGGGACACACCCCTAGAGGTGGTCCGGAGACATGCCATCACAATTTTGATCCTCCACAGAAGGGATGGCTCTCCAGCTTCGGTGACCCCCAGAGGTATAATTTTGACGGGAACATGGAGGACATTGCGGCCACGACAGATTTTACGGGCACCAGCCACCATTAGTGTACACGACGGTCTTTGGCCGACTCGAGTACCGAACCCGCAATCTTCCAATTACGAGGCCGGCACTCTACCGACTGGGCTACCGCTGCCCCGATATTTGCAAGGAAATAATTTATTTTTAATTTCTTTGTTTTGATGGCAACAGTTTATTCTCCGCGTTGTGTAATAGCTTTACATGTGGTTACTCTGATTTTTTTTCCATTTTTCTCTCTGGTTTCTTCGATTGTTTGATTTAATATTTTATTTCATTTTTCATTCAAAGTGGTTTTGCTACTCGATTGGAGCATGAACAATATATTTTTGCCATTGTTAGCTATATTGTTTTACGAAATCTTGCAGCTCTCTCTGCTTTAAAGAAGTACATGCTCCTTGATGAGATAATACTTCTATTTTTAAGCACTTTTTATTCCAATTATTATTCCTGTGGTCCTTTATTTTTTTATTCTTACTTTTTAACTGAATTCTTAATTCCTGAATCACTTTCAATACATTTAATGAGTTCCTTCATCAATTTTCTCCGTCAATATGTTTAATGGTCCTTTTTACTCATGTGGGCGTAAGTAATTTAAATTGGTTTTGTCTCTTATTGGATCTAAATATGAATCGCAACATTTCTGTGCTAGTTTTAGTACTGTGTTACAATCGGTTTTAATTTTTTTTGTCTTGGTATTAGGATGTATCTAATAAATGCTATAATTTTAATGTTACAATTTATCATATATATATATATATATTATAATTAATGGGAATTATACTTATGCCTAGATTATTGTATTAAATGGGGGGGGGGGGATGGAGCTGAAATACAAGTTTTGCTTGCTTTATCTTTTAATTTAAAGAAGAACAAAAAGAAAAGAAAAAAAGAAAAAAAAAAAAACCTTCCAAACAAATATTCGCCAATAACGCGATAATTGCCAAAACATTTTCCCTGCAATTATCTGACTCATCTTTGACACTCTTCTTTATATTCCCCTAATAAAGCAATGTTTCATCCAATGTAATAATAGATATATGTATAAAGGTGTTAATACGTTATTATACATTAGTTTCCACATTCCAAAAGAAAAAAAAGTGTACTTTTGCTAATTTTAAAGTAATTTGTAAGTAAAGTAATATTAATTTATTAGAAAGAAACGTGTTCTTTAAACGAATTAGGCTTAGTACAGTACCCTCTTGCTTTAGAACAGTAACTTTAGACCAGTACCCTTTAGCTGACACTTAAATTTTTGCTCCATCTTGGCGATGAATTAAAATGGCTGTCGCCGTTACTCTAGAAAAAACCTTGGCGAGAAACGACCGAGCTACTTTGGTGCCAAATTTCAAAATTCGCCAAGTTGGGCTACTAAAAGTATTCTAAAATATAATTATTTTCTCTATTTCATAACGCTTATATATTAAGCGATCCTCTGTTATCAATATCGGATTCCAATATCGCCATTTGACGAAAATTCAATGCAGAAAACACTAATATATTTGCGATGCAGTTGAATATTGAAGAAAAAGTACAGCTTTAATCTAGAACCCTCTTCGCGACTTTTCTTTTACTAGCTATTGTACCCGTTTCTCGGGACGTAAATGACAATAGAAATTATGGTTTTTGAGCATTGAGAAATTTTATGTTCAAATCAGTGCACAAACAGATATACAGATTAATATATATATGAGAGAAAATTGACAAATTGTACTTATTAACAATAATAACCTATTCTCTATCTTTATCAGCTTATTATTGTAAGCTTCAACTAAGATAAATATTTTTTTATAATATACTGTGAATAATAATTACATTCCCATGCGAAGAACGGGCACAACAGCTAGTAGATATATAAAAATATTAGCTCATAACTAATCTGAAACCAATAATGTTTACTTTATCTACCTAAATCTGTGTACTTACGACATTTCTATCCAAATCTGAGATAATTTCATAAATTTAATTTATGAATGCCTGATTACGAAAACAATGAGAGTAGATGTGCTGTATTTGAAAAGGTAATTAATAACTAAAGTTATGAAATTCGAGATACTTTGTGTTAATCATCTGATACTTTTCGTTACATGGATTCATCAATTTATTTGTTAGAATCATTGGCTTGCAACACCATACTTATTGGTAAATTAAACTTGCACTGCTAATTCATACGGAATATCAGTCATGTATAAAATTTAATATTTAGGAGATATTGTAAATAGTTATGTAACTGTTTAAATATTATTCTATTCTTATCTAAAACGAAGCATGAAATACGAAATCTGAAGAGTGTGTGAGGGTTTAAAAAAAAAAAAAAAAAAAACTTTTTTTTTTTTTTTTTTTTTTTTTTTTGTTAAACGAATAGTTTAGTGTTTTTTGTAAGAAAACATTGATTAAAAGAACAGCACAATTTCAATCTTTGTATTAAAAAAATGTCCTTATTTTTGCAATACACCATGTTTCGACATTGTTAAAAAAAAAAAAAAAAAATTCCAAACTCTTTTCCGTGAAAAAGTAGAGAGAATTTTTATAACTGAAATGATCTACCACATCAAATTATTCTTCTCATTCAGGATTTGAATATGAATCATTAAAGGAGTAAAACCTAAAAACAAAATAAAAATTAAATTACTTTTTACAATTTTTCTAAAAATCATCTTTACTGACGTACTTGTTTCTTTCATACTTTCAATGAGAGAATTAATGTTTTTATGAATGATGTGTGATATTTGAAAGATCAGGATGCGAAATAAGACATAAGAAAAAAGTCATATGGTTCGTATAAAATATTAAATACCTTCCAACTGTAACTGCTAGTTGTTTAACATTCAGTGTGTTTTCTCTGTAATAACACCATAAAATCGAGTTTGTTTTTAATTATGGAAGAAAAAGTATCCTTTAAAAAAATGTTTACGTTTTGTGTTTAAAGAGAAAGTTCCTCGCTACTTATCTATAATATTTTCCTGAATGTGTTTTGAAATTTGCATATAAATGAAAAATTTACATAATAATACAGGATGGCGAGTGAAAAAGATCACAACGTATTCCTTTTCAACCTTTTCTCTTCTTTGTAGCTTCTTTACAGATTAAAACAACTTCTCATGATGTCCAGAAACTCTTTGATTTTTACTATTTTAGTGCAGCGGCAGCGGACAGACAAACAAACTGAAGCCATAATAACTTTTTAGCTTTGTTAGGGGGTGTTAAAAACGCATAACACAATTGAAAATGCACTTCTAGTAATTCCCACTTCTATCCCATAATATATCTAAATATTTTTGTGTGGGCTTATGAATAACGAATGAAGGAATCTATGAAAAATGCATTTTTACATCCGTATTTCTCTACACAAACTGACAGTGTTATTTGTAACGTTTTCAATATGAAACATACTACAGTAAACCTGAATAACATATGTTGTACGTTTTATTTTTGTTTGGTTTTGTCGCTCAACCTTTTTATTTCTCTCTCTACATTAGTAATAATCAGACCAGGACCTACAACTCAAAGTGGATTCCGAACCACTGCGAATTTTCATGCTCTATCCGGCATCTGCTAATTAAAACTCATAATCTGCTAACGGAAGACAAGTATCCTACCCATTCAGCCAACCAGATTGGTTTCAAATATCATAACACTGAATTCATAAACCAATTCATCTTTATTGGAAAGTGGGGGAAATATGAAATAAGCGTTTCAAAATTTCCATAATTTCTTAAAATCTTATTATGTTCAAACAGAAATTAGCGTAATTTCGCATTTGATTTTAACTTAATCAGACAATTAAAAACAAAGTTAATTATGCTTAAGGAAAAGCCTATTTCATTTTGTGATTTCAATTTACAATACAAAAACTGTTTCCGTTACAACGATTGAAATACTATAATGTTGCGTTTGTGCGAATCGCAAAAAGCTTTT
This sequence comes from Salticus scenicus, assembly GCA_963930645.1. Taxonomy (NCBI): domain Eukaryota; kingdom Metazoa; phylum Arthropoda; class Arachnida; order Araneae; family Salticidae; genus Salticus; species Salticus scenicus. The sequence goes on along the minus strand of OZ005651.1, from coordinate 120,529,210 downwards.
TATAATTTAATAATATATGGGTGAAGTAAGAAGATTCCTGTTAGAGTGATCGCTATATCAACGATTTATGGGAGCGAACTGACCATTATACCAGATTACCTTATCAAATATTTATGTTCTCTAAATACATAAGCTCGGCTACACTTATCGCAATATATTTTAGGCTATTCAGTTCCTTTTTATTTTACCTTGAAGACCAAAAAAGTATCACGTTAGAATAATGCTTATGAATGATCGTGATGAAATTCGCGCGAAAGTGTAAGTAAATCCTTTTTTTATTATTATTATTATAAAGGTATTTCTCGTATTTTCGAGCTTCAGTTCAAATTTAATGATGTTATTTTGTGTTACTTTCTCAACATATATGAGATAGTATTACATATCTCCAAACAACAAATAACGTTTTTTAAATGTTTTAAATACATTACGAACTTAACGCAGATTTACAAATTTGTTTTGCAGTTATGTATAAAAAATTATATGCTGCCTTAGAGAAGGTTGAAGATCATTAGTTAATGTGAATGTAATCTTAAATGAGATGAAAAGAAAAAGTGACAGTGAGAGACCTTCGACCAAACATTTAAATGCTAGTGACGACTGTACTATACGTGACTCAGTCTTTTAATATGAAGTCTGCGAAAACATTGTAGTGTTTGTATCACTACAGACAATAAATCACAACCAAAATAAAAATCTGGGTGTCGTGATGATTCTTGAAGAAGCATCTTAACATGAACTTAAGAACTTGCTCATCTTGTTCTTTCTTTCCGCTTTCTAAATCATAAACAGAGGTGTGCCTTCGTGACATGATTATAGATGAGATATGGGAAGATTCATTAATAGCAGAAGGTGACTGAAAGTAAAATAGGATGGCAAAAATAAAAAAAATAAAATAAAACCTTAACATGTTTTTCTTCATTATTATTGACATATCCATCGATAAATAACTTCATAATTTCCTTCTTAATTAAATTCACTTAAATAGCACAATCGAGTGCAAAGAGAAAACCTGATTGCCTGCTTTAGTATTTCACAAACAAAATTCTTTGAATTTTCCTCACTCATTAAGTTAAAAAAAAAAAATTATAGAGTGCATATTTTCAAAAATAACGTATTTAATAGAAAAAAATAATAATAACTACTTTTCCGAAGAAAATCGTTTTGCAATTTTATAACAGCTTTAGAACGCTGTTCTTAATTTCTTAAACGAAGATTATAAGGAAACCTTTTCAGAGGTGCTTGGGAATTCACAAAAAAAAAAAAAAAAAAAAAAAAAATTACCTGAAATGTTAGTGAGAAAAAGTTTTTATACGGAAAGAGATCATATAATTTATTACAGGCAAGTCTAATCCTCTCATTATGAAAGATATTCATTTTAATTAGGTTTAACTGTCACGTGAAATTTATATTTTAGTCTCATTTCATGAATTTAACTATTTAATGCTATCTTTTATTTTCTATTTCGTTTAATACTAAGACTATATGTTAGCTGACCCGTCCGGCGTTGCCCGGGCCCATGATACCTTAAATGAACCTTAAATTTGTATTATTTTATACCTTTAACTCGATTTTGTTTGAATTTCTGTTTTTAAATGAAAGCATCACGAAAAAAATAATCATTTGTAACAAAACAATTACCTCGATCCGAACGAAACTCTGCCTTGTGACCTCGGTGCTTGTAGCAGCACATACACGGCTCTAACAATATAAAAAAATTCCCAAAAATTAACCTGGAACCGAACGAACCAGCCCGGCAATGCCTGGGCCCGTGATAATAACCTTAAATGAACCTTAAATTTGCTAGATTTTATATCTTTAACCCGAATTTGTTTGAAATTCTATTTTTAAATAAAAGCATTGCGAAAAAAAAAAAAATAATCAGCTGTAACAAAAAATAATTACCTCGAACCGAACGAAACTCTGCCTTGTGACCCCGGTGCCTGCGGCAGTGCATACGCGGGCCGCTAGCAACATAAAAAAAATTCCCAAAAATTAACCTGCAACCGAACGTACACGCCCGGCAATGCCCGGGCCCTTGATAATAATCTTAAATGAACCTTAAATTTGTATGGTTTTATATCTTTAACTCGATTTTCTTTGAATTTCTATTTTTAAATGAAAACATCACAAAATAAATAATCTTCTGTAACAAAAAGAAATACCTCAAACAGAACGGAACTCGGATTCGTGACCCAGTGCCTGCGGCACGTATATGCAGGCCGCTAATAACATGGAAAAATTCTCAAAAATTAACCTTGAACCGAACAAACCTCTGACTCGTTTTACCGCTGCCTGTGGCAGCGGCACTGTATTGCAGGCATGCTACGCACGCGCTGCAAAATCCACTTCCCTCCACCAGGGAGCGCAGTATGTTGTACACGAACATCACCAATCGCCTTGAATTTCCAAGACCTTTCAAATAAGGTGTCACATGGTGGTGTCAACTGCAAAATCCTTTAGTTACACTTTCTACCGCCAGGGGGCGCAGCGTATTCTATATATAAACACCAACGGTCAGGAAATATCAAGACCTTTAAAATAAGTTGTAACATGATAGGGTCTACTGCAAAATCACCTAATTCCATTTTTAACCACCAGGGGCCACACTATATTGTATACAAACATCCCCAATCAACATGAAATTTCAAGACCTCTATCAACAATCGCCATGAATTTCCAAGACCTTTCAAATAAGGTGTCACATGGTGGTGTCAACTGCAAAATCCTTTAGTTGCACTTTCCACCACCAGGGGGCACAGTGTATTCTGTACGAAGATCACCAACCGTCAGGAAATACCAAGACCTTTAAAATAAGGTGCAACATGATATGGTCTACAGCAAAATCACTTAGTTCCATTTTTCACCACCAGGGGTCGCACTATGCTGTATACAAGCATCCCCAATCGACATGAAATTTCAAGACCTTTAAAATGAGGTGCTACATGTGTGGGTCTAGAACAGATTTCCCTCTCAATCTAATTTCCCCCCCTTTCCCCTCCCCTCCAAATCTACTTTCCCCCTTTTTCCCCCCTTTAAAATCGAAAATTCCAAATTCGCAGATATTGATTTTTTAGTATTCGACTCTAGTCCCCATATGTACAATTTCTTCACCGTGAAGTAATATGAAGCTTAGTTAAGCTCGTAAACGTGTTTTTAACCCCGGGGGAGAAACGGTTTCCCCCCCGTGGGGGAAACCGTTCGACTTTTTTTATTTTTTTCTTCTCATAGCACATCTACAGACCAAGACCTTTTTTTAGACACCTCAACCAAATTTTTACACCAAGTAGTTCTCTCAATATAGTGGAGACAGACAAAAACATGTTTCAAATTAATATATAGATTTTTTAAAGTATTTTTCCCGTGATTCATTTAAGAGAGGAAAGAAGCAAAATATTTTTAAATTGATTTAAAAATAATCAAGCATTTAAGGTTAAGTATTCACTACTAACGCATTTTAAGCCTTCTGGAAAAAGGATTTTTCGAGTACAACAAAGCTTTAATTAGTATTTTTCACAGTACAGTTACGTACTGTAAGAATTAATTGAGATATCGAAGACTGGTTATAATTACATCTTTAAAATTAAGAATAGTACACATACAATAACAGGTAATTTTAAAATATGAAAACTACTTATATCCATTTAAGAATACATAAAAATCCTAGATACAGTATTATAATGAAGTCTCGCATTATATTTTAGGTAAGAACTCATATCAGTGCCACTACATTATCAATATACACTATCGTCTGCCACAAATGACAGGACATTTTCGATTTCAGACGTTTTGACAAGTATCCAGAAAAATATATTACCCAGATTTTTAATTTGGTAAATTACCCAGATATATTTTTTAATATATTACCCATTTTTGCTTAATAATTTTCAGCTGCTCATGCGCAAGTGTTAACAAGATTTCTTTTGCATTATTTATTAATCGTATGTATTGAGGTACTTATGTCAAAACCCAAGCAAATATAATTCTAAGACAAACAAAAAAAAAAAAAAAAGAAAGAAAGAAAGAAAGAAAGAAAAATGACGTACCAAGGAGTTATCCGAATAGGACGAAAATTGGTAGATGTGATGTATATGTATAGAAAAAAAACTGATTATAGTTTTAGAAAATTCGTATGATTTAATCAAGAGAAAGGGCCTCACAAAGTAAACAAGTCAATAACGCGTTGGTTCACTTCTGGACCTTATGTAAACAGTAATTTGGCTTGGTATTAATTGACAGAGTTGGCGATGTACTCCTGTGAGATATCGTACCAAACTCTGTCCACTTGGTGCGTTAGATTGGCAAAATCCCGAGCTGGTTATAGGACCCTTTTCATGATGCTCCAAACGTCCTTAAGTGGGAGAGAGCAACGGGAAGTGGGATCTGGCGACTTTGCTGGGCAAAATAATGTTGGACAAGCAAGAAAACAAGCAGTAGAAACTACCTCTGCGAGCGGAGGGCATTATCATGCTGAAATATGCGATCAGGATTGTGTGATATGAAGGGAAACACAACAGGACGTAGAATGTCGTCGACATACCGCTGTGCTGTAGAGATGTCACGGATGACAACCAAAGGGGTCTTGCTATGAAATGAAACGATACCCCCAGACCATCATTCCCATAGACCTTATATACTAGACCACGCATTCCCCCTCGTTATTTGACTGCATCATGAACGAGCTTCCCCAGCAAAATTGTCACGTGATGTTGGCCTAGAGGAAGAGTGAAGAATGATCACTATGTTATTTTTCTGTAGGAACGAATTTTGTGTTTTTTAATATTTTTATTGTGCACGCACTTTTTATTTTAGCATTTAGATTTACACATGGATGGAAAGCTAAACTTTCATAGATTAATTACATCGAAAAAAAAATTATGATAAATCATTTTGCAAGCGAAAAAATTGCGTTTGAATTCTTACTTCAGTCAGAGAAGTATGAGATTATGCTTGCATACGGGAAAAAGAGAGAGAGAGAGAGAGGAATCACCCCTAGGTCAAGTTCACGTGACTTCCGAGACTCAGAGCAAAGGATGGAGGTATCAGATTACACCCTCATGTTGAAGACATTCGCTATAATGGTCAGTCCTATTGATGGCGTGGTCTAGTATATAAGGTCTATGATCATTCCTGGTTGTCGGGCCGTATGGCTTGCGACAGTCATGTTGGAATCCCTCTTTTTTTCGGGGTGTCTCCAGGGGATTCTAGAACGAACCCATCGGAATGCTGACCTTGGCGGAAACTTTTCGATATGATGTCACTTTTCCGATAAACCTCGAAAACCACAAGAACAAACATATCGTAATCCTTTTGGAATCGGAAAAGGGTCGTGGAATCGGATTCAAAAATTTCGACAAGGGGATAAGTCGCGGAAATACAAATCCGATAGTGGATTTTAAGATGCTAGCTTCGATTCTAGCCCTATTAAAACTATTCCTTAAATTAGTGTAAGTGCTTAATTTTTTATATATTAAAAAAAGTCATGTATAGTCTTAATATAGTACATTTATGAAGAATAACAAGTTTTAAATATATTTAAATACTGAAAATTAATTAAGTTTAATAAAAATTTAATAAATACACTTTTTTTTTTTTTTTTGTAACTAAAATTCTTTTTTAAAAGTATAACATATCTTAATATTTAACGTTATTAAATATTAATTTAATTTAATAAAAATTACAATAAATACCTATATATTTTCTCTGTAATTACAATTCTTATAATGTTATCATGTATGCATGTTCTTATCATCTATAATATTAATAGCACAACTATTAAGAATAACAAGCCTTAATATTTAAAGTTATTAAAAGCTTAATGAAAACTGAAATTATATATTTTCTTTGTAACTAAAAGTCTTATTTTTAAAATATGTCTATGAATGAAGTCCAAATATATAAAACATTAATAAATCTGAAAGAAAATTGTGATAACTATTTATTTTTGCTGGAACTACAATTTTCCTTTTTAAATTTTATTATAATTGAATTAAGTAAGTTTGAGATAGAACACGTCAATACTACATTCATTTGCAAAATTTCATTTGTATCTATATAATACAATCTAATAAGAATCTCTCATTTCTTATTTAGAGAAAAAATAGTGAATATTAAAAAATAAAATAAATAACTGATTTTTACAATCTAAATTACACATACTTAGTAAGCTCACTTACAAAATGAAGACAAATTTTAAGACGGTTTCACTTTTTCTTACTTTGACGGGAAATAATTTTTTACTTTGCTTACAGATTTAAAATTACACAGTATATTTTATTGTATTGTAAAAATACTGTAAATTATAGTACAAATTCTGAAAGAAATTCTAAAAGCAATACACACAAACATGGGGAAAAAAAAAAAAAAAAGATAAGCATTTAATTTTGTAATTGATTTCAAAAATATCTCTTAAATAAACAATATTTTAATATCAATTGTTCTTATACTTTTTAAAATATGCAATGTATTTATAGTTATTTAAAGCTTTAGAACAAATTAATATAAATCGAAATCAAATTTGCATACAAATAAGTGAATGATACATTATACTTTAATATGAAATTGCATCGCAAAATTATGAAATGAAAAGTAAGTGTGCGCAACATGTACAAAAGTTTTTATATAAAATAATGAACACAATATTTTGTAATGTTTTTAGAAGCCAATATATCGATTGAAATAAGTTATTTCACTACTTTCGAGAAACACAGATGTAAACGCATCATTTTGTAATCATAAAAGTTTTAAACTCGAAACAACTTACACAACATTAATTTTTCATAGCTGCGAACTATTTCATTTTCATCTTAGATTAAGAAATAACATTATCATCAAATTGCAATTTTGTATCTGCTTTCTACAGTTAAATAATCCAAAAATTATTATTCGAAAAACTCTGATATTAAATCTTTTAGAAAATGTAGAAAAATTAAAACCCATGTTTTTTTTTTGTTTTTTTTTCGGGGGGGGGGGGGGGGGATTTGCAGATTTTTGTTTTACTATGGAATGACAGTATGATAAATTCTTTGAAAAGTAAAATGAAAATAAAATAAAATAAAATAGTGTTTGGTTTGCTTTAAGACATGTACATACAATAAATCAGTTATAATAATGTATGTACAAAAAGAAATTATTTAAGGAAATTTAAACAAAAATGTTAATATTTGTATGGGCAAATTAAAATTATATTACTTGTATTACATCCAACGCTCCTTTATCCATAGTAAATAATTCTTCCCTCACAGTTGTATAAATAATAAATGCTAGCAGCTAACGCTTCAAGGCAGAAAATCCTTTACATTTACTGCCTTAAAATGCTAGTAACTGGCAAAAAGCGAATTTCAATAATAACACGGGTTTAATAAGCGGTGGGCAAAAAGTCCGTAAATACTTTAAAAATTCATAAAACCCAAAAAAAATAATCGAAATAAAAAACGGTTTGCAGGTTTAGCATTGATAGGTCACGGGATTTTTTTTTTAAGATAAGAAAAAAATAATAATTCAAAAAACAGTCGACAGATGACACTGATATGAACGACTTAGTTAGAAATATGCAAATGAGACAGGCGATTATGAATACTTTTGGATACTGGGATATTTTAAATCTCGGGTGTATCAATCCCATCCATCCAACCAGTCGGAAATGAAAAATGCAATCCGCCGAGAGCTGTCATATATACTGCCGGACATGCTGCACTCTGCCGTTGCTGGATTTGTGACACGCCTGCAATGTGTTGTGGTGGACATGTGGAACACATATTGCTATAATAAATGATTTGGTAACATTAGTTTTTGTTATTTACATGTCTTTTCTTTCACTTATGTACGAAACGCCCCCTATCAGCTGTTTTTTGAACTATTTTTTTTTTCTTATCTTAAAAAAAAATCCCGTGACTTATCGATGCTAAACCTGCAAACCGTTTTTTATTTTGGTTATTTTTTCGGGTTTTATGAATTTTTAAAGTATCTACAGACTTTTTGCCCACCCTGTATATAGAAAATACAAACGGTTTTTACAAAAAAAAAAAAAAATGAAAATAAACACTCTTCTCTTACTAAATAAAATAAAAACACACGTTCACACACTCGCTGGGAGAGACAGCCATATTTGTTTATCTAAAAAATCCAAATGGAATCTCGCGGCGAGAATGAAATAATCCTTGTCTGTGATTGGTCAACTTAATCCGATTTCGACAGCAGTTCGGCCGCCTCTGGAAGAAATTTCGACTCACCTTTCCAAGAAGGTGGTGCTAGGGCATAAAATGCATATCGGGATTTTGGTTGGAAACCGATAATTCCGATAGCCGAAAGTTTCCGCGTCGAATTCTTTCCGATGAGTTCGTTCTAGACCCCCAGAGGCATCTTCGCTGGTTATCGGGGCTCAGATCGGAGTGGGACTCATCACTGAAGACAATTTTACTCCATTCAGTGACTTTCAAGTTCAAAGGATCCCGATATCACCGCAAACGTGCTTGTCGGTATAAAAAATTTAATAGTAGTCTGCACAAGGGACTCCGTGAGCTCAGCCCTATTTTTTTGAGCCGCCTATTAATGGTCTTCGAAGTCACTGAAGTACCAGTTGTACGTCGGATTGATGATAATGACGAATCGGAGCTTTAAGTACTGCTCTGAAGATTGATTGATTCTCATGTTCTGCCCTTTCTCTAGGCCGACCGCTTCCTCCCTGACGCTGTGTTCGACCATAGTTCACTCATTCCTGTCAATATCATCTAATAGTGGCATCGCTCCTATCCAATTGTCAAACAATTAGACCAACCGGCTTCTTTGAGCCCAACTACACACCTCTCTTATATGCTGATATATGCGCATACTGTTTGCGCACCTGTATGTGAGGCATAGTTACTGTCTTTCTGAGTAGATGGAATAAAATTCTCAAAGAATTTATGACCTGGAATAAAAATTTCTCATTTTTAATATTCTGTCAATTGCACCGTTAAGATGCGTTGCAGCGTCGCATGCTCATTCGACAGCAACCAAACTTTAAAATTTTGCATTTTCCATCGAAACCAGCATGCTTGTCAATTTGTGTCCAGTTTGATAATAAAGGTATAAGGCATTTACCCAAATTTCAATTTTCAGTCAATGATAATATAGCTTTCATGCTTTATAAATAAATATAAACTCTTCTACCGTTTTTTCTTCTCTTTTGAGAGTTAAAAAACAGTTGGAAACTAATTTTAAAAAAAAATGTTTATTTTCGGACCACGCTAATACAGTGGCGGCGCGTGAACCGAAAATAGGTGAAGAACTCAAAAATAATATTTAAGTATTTTTAATCATAATTTTTATTAAGCATGGTCTTAACTAAAATTAACTAAAAATACTTATTTAAATGTAAATTTTTATTCTATAAATGAATACAGCGTAAAATACAGTGTGCCTCTTCACCAGTTTTCGGTGCACGAGCCGCCACTGCGGCTAATATCAAACAAATTGCAGTAAATAGCGCCGAAAACCAGATTTTTGAGTGGTGTGTGTGTTGCCCCTTTCACGCTGCACTCGTGTTTTCCGAAGAACGGACCTGCTTAATTACTTCGACCCGAAATAACAGTTGCGCATTTTATGGTGGTTGTTTACATAATTATTATTTTTCATCAAAGTATGACATACCACCTGCAAAAGACATTTGTCAAAAGTGTGATATACTAGAAAACCAAATAAAATTTGCAGAGTCTGATGAAGTAAGATAAAACTCTATTAGTGAAATCGAGGTTCATTTGCGCAAAGTAGAGATAGCTCGAAAGTGTATGCAAAAAGATGAAAATCAAGCTGATGAGAAAGCGTATGTTTTAACTAAGGTGACCATATCTCCAAACACTGATTTGAAGAAAAATAATGTATTGTCCCCGAATCGTATGAAATTCTGGGGACATTGAAAACTTGAGGATTTTTTCGAGGACATAACAGACCAACATCTGTAAGTATTATTTAAAAAAAAAAAAAAAAATCTGATTCATACATTACAAACTAATTACTGAAACACTCTTTTATATCAAAAATTGCTGACCCGAAGGATTTTTTTTAAGCAAATTAAACCATTCCAGCATTAAATTTCTAAATTAAAATAGTTAAATCTAATTTATAAAACTCATTTACACTAAATTTATTTTTATGATGAGAGACAACTCATAATAAGAGCATTTTAATTCAATCCTCAAATTCCCCATTCCCAGAAATGCATGATTATTATGAATATAGTATATCTTTTTCCTCTTCTTCATTTTCTACCAATGCAAAGTGTGATAAACGGTGGAGATGGTCATATATTGCAAGGTTTTCAGCAGTCACTAGTTTGACTACCTCTTTTTATATACACTAATCTTTGCATTATTCCTTCGAAGATATGTATACTACAAACGATTAATGAAGTCAACTATAAAAAACAAAAAGGGTATTGAAAAAAGTGACTGCTAAGAACTCTGTAACTGCTATTTCTGACGACATTTCATGAAAGAAGTTTTTCTTCATTTCAGACAAATCCAGCAAGATAAAAATCCATAACACGATGGTGTTTATTTGTTGATTCCCAAACTTGTGCAATAATTTGTGTGTTTGACTACGATTTTTAGAAAAATAAGTACAAATATTTAAATTCGGGGACATTTAGTGTCCTAAGGTAATCAAAGCTTTTTGGGGGGACAAAAAATAAAAAAGTTTGTAATTCGGGGATTCTCCTTGAATTTCGAGGTCAGCTTAGTTTCAACTACTGATTTACAAATGGCTTTACCCTTTACTAAACTGAGCTGTTCTGTTGCATACTGCAAGCGCAGGCGCAGCATGTATATTTATAATTTTAGATGTCATAATTTTAGTACCAATACCGCTATTATGTACATGTGGAATGAAACAAAGGGATCACAAGAGTTAAGTTCCTGAGCTACAGACCATTTGAGGATAAATGCACAGAATAATAATTTTATAGTATTGTATTCTGATACACTGTAAATAGAAGCGTCTTAAATTCAGGCAGAAGTGTGTCTGAAATGCCAATTCAGACGCATAAATGCCTGAAACACTTACGCACGCAAAATTTCAGACGCATATGCTGTCTTAAATTAAAACACGTAAGTGCCTTTTTTATAAATGAGCTGAGATACGTGTCTGAATAAGATTGATATGTCTGAAATTAAGACACATTACAGTTTAGACACATAAAATTTCAGACATTTTACAATTTGGGCACTTAAAAATTCAGACATTACAAATTTCAGACACTTAGAAATTCAGACATTTGTATTACTTAACAAATTTTCCATATGGAATCGACTTTAAGCAGCATGCATATCCTGTTTTAACATTTTTTTTTAACAAATAAATTTGATATTATTTTATATCGTATAAGTAGTTAACTTATTTAAAATACTTAGACGCGGAACTTATTCTGTTAAAAATTAAAAAAACAAAGTTAATTTTTATTTAAAGTTCTCACGTGTAATAAGACAAAAAATATTAAGATAAACGAAGCATGTAACTTGTAGCTAAGAAAGCGAATTCGTAACTAAACAATCTTAAACAATTTGTGCATAATTGATTTTTTTTTCCGCGTTTTAAAAATTATTTTATGTTTCCATACACTTCAAAATGTAAAAGAGCAATTTTTTTGGTTTCGTGTACATAGTTTCTTTTCTTGCAAATACCAGTTAAAAAAAAAAAAAATCGTTTAAAATCCATAATCTACCATTTTTTTCATATTTATTACGCATTTTACAAAAAAAAAACTCCAAACCTCTACACATGAAATTTAAGATAATATGTATTAAGCTTTACTTCATGAAGACCGTAACCATATTAAGCTTTACTTCTTATGAACAATTTTATTGCAAAGACATAAAACTTCGATTTGTTTTACGGATACTAGAATATATTTCATTATACAAGCAACGTACAAGTGAGTACCGATGGCTTGATTGGGAAGACGCTCGACTTTAGAATCCGTCGATTGTCAGTTCGATTCCCGGCGCGGACAACGGGAATATTTTCGTAAAAATTATTAATGCTTTTTTTTTTAATGCTCTAGGAGATTCTAAAATCTATTTTTCACAGGTAAACAATGTAAAACGTATCTTTTTATATATTTATTTATGAAAATTATTCACAGTAGACAGGATCAAAGATGGCGGAATTTCAGACATTTCGAGTGTGAAACGATGTGCCTTTTAAGATTCTTCAAGCGTCTGGAATAAATAAGACACTTTTTAGCATCTTAAACTTGAACACCCATTTTAGACACAATTGTGTCTGAATTTCAGACACTTGTATTTACAGTATAGATGCACTGACTAAATCAGAAATATTAAAATGAGTATCTTGCTCCTGAAATTGGTGAATGAAAGTATAATGTCTGTAGAAACCCTAGCTCCTAAATTTCGTGACTCGGGCCACAATCATGACAGTCATTTTGTCATACTAAAATAAAAATCTAAGAAATTAGAGTACATTTTTAGACCAGAAAATTGTATAAAATTGTGAGAACGATGAAGAACAAGTCATTTGAACTGATTCAATTCATGATGATTTCGTATTAACTAAATAATCTTCAAATTGCCATTACTAATAGGAAGACTGATAAATTTGGAGCATTTGTGAACTGCTTGCATATTCAATGTCTGCGTTTTTACAAAGGAGATCCCTATAAAATACACTTTATATGAAGGCCAGCTGCTTTCTTTTATTGACATCAAGAAGTCTCGTCAAGTTGGTAGTCCGTACCGAAAACTGCCAAATACTCACACGCAAACAAACTAAAGCAGTGTATGATGTTGTTGTTTTTGATGATGGTAGTGATCATGATGATGAATATATTGACTATTATTTTGGTGATAAATACAACTATTCATTACGGTACATACTTTCTATTTTATATTATTTACTGTCTTAAAGTACAGCACGATGTACAATTTAAAAAATTTGAGCTGTTAAAACAAGTCAGTCATAATTTTTGAGTTTATGGTTAACATTTGGAAAATATTCTGCTTTTCTGTGTTTAATAACACAAAAGATATTCCACAACCCTTTAGCTTTATACTGAGGCAATTTTGTTTCATTTATTTCCTCCCTGAATTTTGTAATTCTAAAATAACTTTCATTTTCACAGTTTCAACTTCTTTCATTTACACCAGTTGGCTTCTGAATCATCCATATCATGCTCATTAAAAGACGCCTAAAGCCGATTAAAGATAATTAGTGTGCTTAATAAATTGATTAAGCTTGATGAACTAAACATATCTTAGAATATTCACAAGAATAAAAAGCTGATGCATTAATATTAACGGCACTAAAGATCTCAAATATGATTCAATGAAATAGTAATGCGAAAAATTAAAGTATTAGCTATTTAAAAATTTGATTTATCTTTTGATTACCCTTGTTTCCAAAATATTTTCGAAGCAATGTGAAAATAATGGTCATTTCTTCTTAATTTCGTAATGTATTTCTTTAGTATAAAATTAAGAAAAAAAAAAGAAGAAGCTGTATAAAATGTTACTGGTATTATAAAAGCTAACAAAACAAACATATATATATATACAGGGCGAGTTTGACATAATCTGCCAAACGAAAGGAGGTAATAGAACAGCCCATGAGGAGCATAAAACACTATAGAAACCCTTTCCTATCTCTAACCGTTTCCGAGTTATGGTAGATAGAAAAAAAATCTGTTTTTTTCCATCCCGTCTGAAAAAACCCAAATTTGTGAGCTTTCTGAAAAACTTACACGCAAAATAAGCACATATTTGGAAAGAGCAGAAAAAATCCTATCGGGTGATACCATTTACATCAGGATACATTAATTTGACGGCGAGCTACAAGCGCTAATACATTGGCGAAGTTTCAAATCGAGTTGTCGCCAAATTCTTTAACCGGCAATTCTGCAAACACTGTTCAAGCTACAATCGGTCAAATTTATCAAAAACTTCTCCATTCCACAAGCTTTAGAATGAGCCCACAATAAACCATATCGGTGTTCTAGTTCAGGAGAAATTTAGTCTTTTGTTTGAAACACATCACTGAAAACGGCGTTCGTCAAAATTCGGCAAACGAAAAGATGGTGAGTAAATGGAACGTATGCAAATTCGTGACTATCTGCATATGGACTCTTAGTGATATGCAGATGTATTCGAACCTTCCTGTGGGCGCATCCCACTCGCGGGTACAAAAGACGAGTCAATCTGTAACAGCTCATTAGCTCGTCAGCTTCTTTTACGTTTTATGCTGCCTATATTGCTTTAGCATTTTCTGGACTTTGCCTGAGCTCGGCCGATTCTTTTCACGCTTCTCTCACGTCTACTTGCTCTATCTTAGTTCGTACTTAGTATGTTTTCCTACATTAGTACGAATAAACCAAGCTGGTTCTTATTCCGTAGCACTATTTTTCTTCTACTTTTGTAAATTAATATTGAAATTTTATCCCCTTTTGTTTACCCTTCTGAATTTTATTTTCAATTGAAGTCATCACAGGGATCAAATTGTCATACTTTTCAACCTTTAAACAGATATGCCTATTTTTACAAATGCAAAGTACGCGGATATGCATTTTGTGTATGGATTTTGCGATGGTAACTCTCGGAGAGCCGAAGAAGAATACAGTCTACGCAGAGCCCGATTAAGGCCTGCTGAGGCCCAAGGCCTAGGACGATTTTGGTGCCCCCCCCCCTCCGAAAAAAAGATAAATAAAATAATAAATAATAAATTAAAGCATTTTTTAAAATCAAAATGTTAAGATTGGTTTTTTGTTGGTTGGATTTAACGTTGCACTAGTACTTCGCAATGGGTGACGGTCTGGGATGTACCCGTAACGAGATCCGGAACATGCCATCATAATGTTGATCCTCTACGGGGAGGATGGCTCCTTCACTTCGGTGATCCCCAAAAGTATAATTTGGATTCAAAAAGTTAAAAAAAAAAAAAAAAAAATGTAAAAAAAAAAATATTGAGAAAATTTCGCAAAGTTAAAAAAATGTAACTGGATACCAACTTGAAGTTTAGTTCAGTGGGTTCAGCGTTGCATTAGAGCTACGCAGTAGGAAAGTGGCGACGATCTGGGATCTACCCTTACGTGTGATTCGTAGACGTAGACATGCCATACAATTTTGATCATCCACAAAGGGAACTGGATTTCAACTAAAGATTATTATCATTAGTTAACTTTCAGTTAATTTTTTCAAGGAAATCTTTGCCAAAAATAGCATTTTAAATTTTTAAAATTATTATGGTGCCCCTAGATAGAGGTGCCCTAGGCCGAGGCCTAGTCGGCCTGTGCGATAATCAGGCCCTGCGTCTACGTTATCCACATCGTCGTGCGTCCAGCCGTGCTGTATTTGCCAAAATTCATCGAAGGCTTAGGGAGAGTGGGTCGTTCAGTGTGGTGTACGAAAGGGGCCATGGTCGCCGCTCCGCCACCGCTGAGGAGTCCGTACTCGACCGAGTGGAGGAAAATCCAAATATGAGTTCACGCATACTTGCGAGAGAAGGGGGAATCTCCCAAAGTAAAGTGATGAATGTTTTGCGCAAAAACCAGTATCATCCATACCATTTGACACCGGTACAAGAATTACGCCGCTCAGATTTCCAAAAGCGGGTAACATTCTCATTCTGCCGCTGGCTTTTAGAGCGCGATATTGAGGAACACCATTTCCTTAGAACGATACTGTGGACAGATGAGTCACTTTTCACTCGGGATGGCATGCTAAATTTACATAACTGGCATCATTACGCTCAACAAAATCCATTTGTAACACGAAACTCATCGTTCCAGACGCGATTCCTGTACCCCAATGAGTGTAAATCATTTTCCAACACGATGGGGCCCCTGCACATTCTTCCAATGCCGTTCGGGTCTTCTTGACTCAGCAGTATCCACGATGAATTGGTCATAATGGACCAATTTCTTGGCCACCTAGATCGCGAGATCCCACTCCATTGGACTTCTATGTTTGGGCTTTCCTGAAGCAAGAAGTTTACCGCACAGAAGTTGCCAGTTTGCAAGATTTAAGAAGCCGGCTCGATGATGCAATAATAAAATGAGGGATGAGTTTTTGCTAAGAGCTACTGTGGTTTCCGTTCGTAAGCGGGCAAAGGCATGTATCAGGTGTGGGGGTGACCAATTTCAGCAGCGGCACTAAATTTCACACATGCTTTCACACATGCATATCTGCTTTAATCATAAACGTGAGATACGTCATTTTTTTTGCATGTTCCTTTGTGAAAGACGTGAGAAACGTCATACTTCATTTGTTTCCATTCCATTGTGTTTGTAAACTTAATACAACTGTTACTTTTCTTGTTTGTCTTTAAAACTTTCTTTTTTGCATCTGACAAAACAGCGGGCTGAACGCGGACATGAAAAACGACCATGGCACCCGTGAGCAGTGCTGCCAGATTTGAGGGAAATTTTTATTCAACATCCACCGTTAAATTTTACTTGTTACAGTTAGCTAATTACATAGGCGATTTCCGTGAAAGATGTTTCGAAACAATTAGTAAACCGTTTCAATTAAAATTTAGTGGTGGGGGTTAAATAAAAATTTCCCTCAATCTGGCAGCACTGCCCGTGAGTCTCCTTCTCGACGAACGTCGAATTCAGTGATGAATGTATTTCAAACAAAAGGCTAAATTTCTCCTGAACTAGAACACCGATATGGTTTATTGTGGGCTCATTCGAAAGCTTGTGGAATGGAGAACTTTTTGATAAATTTGACCGATTGTAGCTTGAATGGTGTTTGCAGAATTGCCGGTTAAAGAATTTGGCGACAACTCGATTTGAAACTTCGCCAATGTTTTATCGCTTGTAGCTCGCCGTCAAATTAAGGTATCCTGATGTAAATGGTGTCACTCAATAGGAATTTTTCTGCTCTTTCCAAATATGTGCTTATTTTGCATGTAAGTCTTTCAGAAAGCTCACAAATTTGGGGGTTTTCAGACGGGATGGAAAAAAACAGATTTTTCTTCTATCTACTATAACTCGGAAACGGTTAGAGATAGGACAGGGTTTCTATAGTGTTTTATGCTCCCCATGGGCTGTTCTATCACCTACTTTTGTTTGGCAGATTATGTCAAACACACCCTGTATATTTCTGACTACAATCTCTGAAAAAAAGTGTATGAAAATTAGTAATGAGAATTACGTGCATGTTAGACACCAGATTTTTTAATGTTTTTTTGTCAAAAGCAAAAAGGGACCAGTAATAAAATAAAGAAAAAATATTTAGGATTATACTATAAAAGAAAAATGCTTGAAATGTGTTGTAGCTATAGTATATGATGACACAATGCTTATTTTAATTACGTCTATATCCATTTGCATGAGAATATAAGGCATGTCATTTTTTAAAAACTTAACACGCAATATTAGACACAACATAGTGCAATCAGAATATAAAAGTATTTAATATGTAATGAAATATGAAATGTTTTACTAAATAATTTTTTATGCATATGTGCAAGCATATTTACATAATTTATTAGCCAAATGTATAAAGTTACTCTGAAAAAAATCTCAAACCAAATACTCTTAAAATTCAGAAAGATATATCGCACCCCGGCTAGAAAAGTGACACAACTTAAAAATGCAGTATTTGAGAAGTATTAGCTTAAAGAAAACGATAAAGCATTGGCTAGCCTACAATAAGTCTGACACAACTGCCTCCCAGGTGCATAAATTTCAAGATAGAGATGTGACGTTTTCTAAGTACTTTGGACTTTCTCATACACATTTTTGAATGACAGACTCAAAATTTCTATTTTTTTACTTGTGTCACATTTCTCACCATGCTGTGATACGCAATAGAATGTGTTGAAATTCAGTTGTGCTTCGAAAGAATTAAATCCACATGGTGTTTTATCCAAATCTGTATTTTGAATCAATGTAAATTATATTACCATTAACGAATTCAGAATAAACATTTGGATAAAACTCCTATTTGCTAATCTTTTAAAGCAACTGAAATTCAACTCATTCTATTGCATGTGTCTTAATTTTTATGATATTCGACTAGATTTTTTTACAAGATTAACTCAGTATGTTTGGCTAATAGTTGGTGTCATGACTATAGCTAGTTTATATAGGACCATGGGCAGTCCACACAGCTTTGGCTGTCTGGAGGCAGATATCTGTATAAATGTCTTTATAGAGACAGTTGCTAATCTTTGCCAGGACCAGAGAAAATATGTCTAGGGTTCAGTTCTGCATTGAGAAGTTTCTACCGTTGGAGTAAATCCTGGTTCCATCCCTCTGGATTTTCAACCTCCTAAAGTATCGAGTTCTCAGTCTTGTTAAGGTATTTGCAAGAGTTTTGCTTGTGTTTAGTTCACAGATATGACGTTTCAACTTTGTTGTCTTATTGACAGAAATTGAAAGCCACTCTCCTTAAGGCTTGGAAAACTTTCAGCACAGAACTCATCCAGATCTTCATAAAAAGCATAGGAAATAACTGTAATATGCATAACAACATGAGTATACCACATATCAAATAAGTGCAGCATAAGATTAAATCGCACTGCTTTATTAAGGTTGAAAATCATATTACAATCCCTTCCTTCCCCCCCCCCTCCCTTTTTGTTTCTGGTAAATCCTTCCCTTTAGATAATAAAACTCATCATGATCCTTGTTTTGCAATGCATTCTTCTTTGATTATTTAATTACACATATCTTAAATGTTCCTATTTATTGTGATGCAGATTGCCTAAACTTTTTGTAACCATGCTTAAATTTTGGGTTTCAAGGAGTATCAATTATAAAAGTAACTCATAAAAATTAATGTAAGACATTTTTAATAAAATAGAAATTTCTAAATAATTTAAAACAGGAAATAAGAAATGAGTTTTTAAAGAAAGCAAGCTGTAACTACTGCTAATTCTGTTCTTTTCCAAAACATCAGATTTCAGTTTGAAGAAGAGATAATTATCACTTGAAGGCTAGAAGGATTATGTTATGAAAACGTCCCCATTTATTTACTGTTTTTTTTAGCAACAATATCTATCTGCTCAGAATTATAATCTCTTTATAGTTTATTTTCATGGAAAACAGTATGATTCATCATTCTACATCTTTTCTTTTAGAAGTATATTCTTCTTTAAGTGCACTACATACATTTCTTCCTACAGAGAGAGTAAATTTATTTGATCCTTTGCTAATATAATTTTAAGTTTAGTGTCATTTACTTATACAACATAAAGCATGGACTTAT
This sequence comes from Salticus scenicus, assembly GCA_963930645.1. Lineage (NCBI taxonomy): Eukaryota > Metazoa > Arthropoda > Arachnida > Araneae > Salticidae > Salticus > Salticus scenicus. The sequence continues at coordinate 120,510,011 of OZ005651.1, read as the reverse complement.
TTTCTTTTTCTTTTCCAATAAAAAATTAAACTTGCATATGCAAAAAACTGCTGGTAAAACAGATGTTATGTCTTTATATGGTTAATAGATTAATATTTTACAATACAATCAGAGAATATATATATAGGGTGCATAGGAAAGTCCCTTTAACCTGAAAATACTTGTGAACGGAGAGTGCTACAGCCACGCAAGTGAGATAACGGTATAGTAAAGCGACTATGCCCGACCTAATGCAAACGACAGCAGCGCCCCTAATGGCGAAATTTGGAAGTTAGCCATTGCAAATCGAAAACGAAAAGAGATAGAGCAAAATTTCCATTTAGAAAGTTTTAGAGCATCAATTAATTAGTACGAAACGATATTTGGTTTACACGGATAAGATAAATTGGCGCCTGTATACCGAAAAATATCCAAAATCGATGCACTCCATTTTGTGTAAATATTTGAAAGGAATAGCCAGAGGAAAGAAGAAATATGCACAATTTAATGAATAAATACTATGTACTTACATCAATACATTTTGATAACATCACACACAAAAACAAAATAGATAAACTAAACTCTAAGTCTCATAGTGATAAAAAGTTAATGTTGAGAATGTTCGAAAAGTTCGCCATTGCTCACAATACACGTTTGTATTCGTGTGAGTAATTCTGCATGCACATTTCTCAGCATGGAAGGTGTTACACTGTTGAAAGCATCTGTAATACGATGACGTAGATCCAGCAGACTTGTATGTGGAGTTGCATAAACCTGATCTTTTATGTAACCCCACAGGAAGAAATCCATCGGAGTCAGGTCCGGCGATCGTGGAGGCCATTCAATACTACTACCATACCCAATAATTTGTTGTCCAAAGCAATCTTTTAGAAAGCTTCGCACTCCAGCTGGCTGGTGTGCAGGAGCACCGTCATGTTGGAACCAGATGTCCCGTAATGAGGACAGGGGAATATCATCCAAAAAGTCGGGTATGATATCCTGTAATAGTTGGAGGTACCGTCCGTTTAATGTGCCTTCGCAGAACACAGGTCCCAGTAAGCGATCCTTCCAGATACCGCCCCACACATTAATGGGCCAGCGCACTTGGTGTTTTGTGGATAGTCCCCACGAGGGATTTTTCAGCGCCCAGTAGTGGGCATTATGTCGGTTTAGTACTCCGGTACGCTGAAACAGTGCCTCGTCCGACCAAACAATGTTGGACAAAAAATCTGATTTATCTTCAACATTATTTAATGCCCAGTTGCACCAATCAAATCGACGCTCATTATCTCGTGGCAACAGTTCTTGCTGCAGAGTGACATGATAGGGATGTGCATGTTGACTATGCAGTATTTGCCATAGTCGGACCCGTGCTAAGCCACAAGCCATGCTGATTTCTCTTGTACTGCTGTGTGGATGGGCTAGTGCATATGCCAAAATACTGTCTGGCAGTATACGCATACCTGCACTCACTGGTCTGCCAGAACGCGGACGACTTTTAGTGCTTCCTGTCTCCATGAGCCATCGTACTACATTTGCGATGGTAACTGCACTTGGATGTGGCCCACCTGGAAAACGAACGGCATACTCCGGTGTAGCATGCGTTGCGTTGACATTCGCCATAAATAAGCACCATCTCGCAATATTGAAAGTTAGTGAAGCTTGACATTCTCACACAGCTCCAAAATTCTAAATCCAAACGTTTATTTTTAAGAAATGTATCTTTTGTAGGATCTCATTCATTTAGGATCATTCAAAATTCCATTTGCTTTCTCACTTTCAAAAAAGAACACATATTTTCTACCCGTCGCTAGGCAACGATTGAAATTGCCACAATACAGAAAATAAAATTTTTAAAATGAAAGCGCTCGCACATTAGGAATAAAATTATAGTCTGCCATCAATAATTTTATGCTATGAGATTATGTTGTTTGTATCAAGCGAGCGCCAACACCTTTTAAACTAAAATTTTAAATGCATTGGAAATTAAAGTTTTCAGACATTACAGTACAGTACAAAGTCACAAACTGCATTTTCACACTGCTACATTTCCGAAATGTAAATATGTAAAGTAGAACAGTCGCGCATAGATTACGGACATTTTTGGGTATACAGGCGCCAATTTATCTTATCCGTGTGAACCAAATATCGTTTCGTACTAATTAATTGATGCTCTAAAACTTTCTAATTGGAAATTTTGCTCTATCTCTTTTCGTTTTCGATTTGCAATGGCTAACTTCCAAATTTTGCCACTAGGGGCGCTGCTGTCGTTTGCATTAGGCCGGGCAGCGAAATTCTAAATAGAAGGCACAAATCTGCAGTCATATCAAATACATCCATCTCATTGGTCGATTCAGTCACGTGGTTTTTGGCGATCGATCTCTTGGCGAAAACCATAGAATGCCAGATATTTTAGTTTGTTTACAAACATGTTTTTACTAGATACGCAACGAGGCTTGTGTTTGCTTTCGTATCTCTTGAAAAATAACATTTATGTTATAAATGTAATAAGAAATGACTAAATGAATCTATATTAAAAGCAGTAAAATATATTGAAGAGATGACTAAATGATTGTGTATTAAAAACAGTAAAAATATATTTTGTCTGAAGAACGTATATTAAATATTAAATTTATGGCATATTAAAATATGTGTATCTCTCTATATAAAAGTAATTATGTATCCATAAATATGTAAACTAATTAATAATGAACACTGGATTTATTTAATTATTTATCATTCCAGCATTATTTTAACGTTTATTTAAAAATAATATATTGCAGAATATATATTAAAGTAAATTAAATATAAACTTTGCCCAGTTTCTGAAATTATTCAGATTCCCTTTTTTGTATTTATTAATTTTATAATTGAGGCGTTGAAAATGAAAATGAGGTAAGTGCCAAAATTTGCGAAACTGCGTTTTTTCACTGAAAATAATCTATGTTCCAACGCCAATAGCATCGAAAAAGAGGCAAGTGCCTAATGAGCTTCATTTAGTTTCAGTCGTTGCCGGAATTTTTCTAATAATTAAAATAATTTTTTTTTTCTTTTCACACTTACCTGTTATGTCTTTTGCTTCAATAAACCATTTGTAGTCAAGAGCGTGATTATTCATTTTGATATTGGACCATCAAAACTTCTGTTGCTTCTCCTGTAAAATTTAATTTTTGGCACTTTCCTTATTTTCATTGTCAATGCCTCAATTGTCTTATTAAACTTATCCATGGTTAAATTTAAAAATGTAAAATGATTTTCATTTATTTTTTTATCGTATTTGGGGGGGGAGGAAAGAAAACTGCAATCCGATGTGATAGTGTTAGTTTTCAGTATTTCCACAAAGTAAACAAAATCTGTTGCACCGTAATGTAAATTTTTTCAGGAAAAAAAAAAAAAAAAGTGAAGTAATAAATATTTTTAGCTAATTTATATCTTTCTTATATGAATTGTGTAAAATATTGATTTAGTTTTGTAATTATACATCTCCTGTAGTTTTTTACAAATAGTCCTTGGTATAAATTCCTATTTACGTAAACTTTCTGTATTCCTCTCTCTCTCTTTTTTTAAACATACTGAGAGGGAGGGTATAAACCAATCCAGGTAGTTGTTTAAATTTGAAAGAAGTACAACTTTTGAAATCTGTAATTTATTTGTAAGCATTTTTTTTTTTTAACTACTTCTCGCACAGATTTTAAATATCTAAAGAAAGGTAAATTATTTAATTCCACTAATTTTAAAATGCCCAGTTCCTGTTATGAGTGTGATTACTGTAACCTCATGAATAATTACTATTGTAATATTTTATACATCTATATATTACAGGGGTTAATACAGGTCGAGTTTACTACCTTTTATGGGTACCTTCACAAAAATCAACCTGGCAAAAAAGGTACCTTCACAAAAATCATTCAGCTAAAATCGGTACCTTCACAAAAATCTTAGTCATCCCAGCAAAATCTGGCATCTTAAATGAGCACATTTTCAAAGAAGAGTAACTTATTTGTGCATTTCTGTTGATGCGATTCACAAAGCAAGAATCATACACAATGTTTGTTTTAATCTACACACAAGTGTTTTATACAGGCGAGAAATGGTGTAGCATATGTAAACAAAACGATCCTTGCATGTATCTGTACAGATACGCTTTGGAGTTGTGGCCATAGTGTACTGTTTGCTGATTCATCAGGTGGCTTGACGCTTTGATGACTGTATGGTGATGTGTCTATCCTCCCTTGTAGAATTCATGTGTAGTGCAGTGATAATAGCACAAATAAAAACAAATCCTACTTAAATTCTCTCTACTGAACTGTTTCTACTGAGTTTTGATTTCTGTTCTGCTATAAGCCTCACACCAACTGTTAAGCATTATTTTTATTATTTTACTTAGTTTGAACCCCCCCCCCCCCCCACACACACACACAGAAAAAGAGTGTGCTGCAATTTTTCACAAAAATAAAATATAGTTAAGATTTTTCACAAAAATAGGTATTAATTTTGAAATCCTGGATTGGTCCCTGATATATAACAATGGAAAACTGGTTAGTCTACTTTATTGGTTCTAACTTTATTTTTAAAAATGGTGTTGATCTTGCTCAATTTGCATAAAATTTAGATATATTCATTTTGACCATTATGCAGTGGTTCCCATTATATTACATGTAGTACGATTGCATAGACATATGAATAAGTTGAACTTGCTAGATTTAAATGTTATCTACATTTTAATAATTCAAATAAGATAAGTTAGTGAAACTGATTGTTCTTTTTGTTTTCTCTTCTAATATTAATACAAATTAATGAAGATCCTACTGTAGTTGTTATATCTGAAATAAAGTGGGATGGCAATGCCACCTGCTGGATGATTTTCACCAAAAGTTGATAGGCACTAATTTATGCCAAGGTGCAACTACATATAAAATTTTATGAAATTCTGAGCAATAGTTCCTGAGATACATTTGCCATAATATTTTGCCACGCACATTTTCTAAAAATGATCAAATTGTGTTCTAGTCCATTGAAAACTTGACGTTAAAATTTTTTTACAAATACAATACTTTCCTCAATTGAACATAGAAGAAAGTAATTAATTATATGAACAGTCATGAACTGGAAAATGTCTCTTTGTTTACCAAATAGTTCAACACCTGCAAATAGCTATCACCTATCTTTAAATTCGTTCATATTCATAAAAAATTATATATACAGTCCTGAACTGGAACCTGTTTCTTTGTTTACCAAATAGTTTGACATACACAAATATCTGTTTTCGATCAAATTCACTTTATTCATTTAAAAATAAATAAAATAATTTTATATGAGCTGTCATGGACTGGAACCTGCCTCTTTGTTTACAAAGTAATTCAGCACATACAAATATCCATCATCTGCCTTCGAATTCACTTGTATTTATTAATATATACAATATATATAGTTTACATATTATGGTGTCCCTTAAATGAGGGGGAATTATATTTAATCGGATACACATCAGCGGCAGCTCGTGGATCGAAAATAGGTGAAGAAGCACTTCATCTAATATTTTACACTGTACTCATTTATAAAGTATGAATTTACATTTAAATAAAATGGGTACTTTTCGTTAAAGTTATGCATAACTACTTTAATGTTATTCTTCAGCACTTATCTATGTTCAATTCACGAGCCGCCACTGATATGCATATCCTCCAATTCTTTTCTGTTTGACCCTAAACAGTTTTTAGCAAAATTCTAATATTAGGATTTTCCTGTCAATTTGGCACATGTTAACATTATCCCAAAGAAAATTTATTACTACATACTACACGAGTCATATTAAATCCTCGACAAAAGGTTTAATGCCTTAACCCAAATCCCTTTCTGTTCTTGAATGACTTTTTCTACTTAATTTTTTCCTTTTATTCCTTCTGGTGTTAACCTTTTTTTTTTTTTTTTTTTCCCGGCCTTAACGTAGTGTATTTTTATTTTCATCCCATGCTTTTTGTATGGAATTTTAGGTTTTTTCCTCAATTTTTATATTCAAAAATGCAGTGGAAATGTGCTTGAAAAGTCTTTCGCCTTTTTACATGAGACTTCTTGCCACCACACTTTAGAATACAATATATCATTGCATGGATTTTACATCACGCTCGTGCTACACTATGGGTAATTGCCGATGGTCTGAGACACACCCCCTAAGGTGGTCAGGAGACAAGCTATCAGTGGGTGAGTCCCAAATAAAAATGGAATTTCTAGGTGTAAGTACAATGCAGTGCCTACCAAAAATAACAAATATTTTTCAATGATTTTGGTTAATAACTGAATTTCTGAAAATCTCAACAGTTACTGATTCTCTTATACATGCTAAGATACAATTCTACCATAATGATCGATGGGTTGAGCTTTTGGCAAGGTCTAAGCCAAGGAGAGTGGGAAGGGTTGAATTGATTTAATTGCCATCCTCCTCCTTCCAAAAAAAAAAAAAAAAAGTAGATTTGTTGAAAATTTTCAAGCTACACTTCATTTTTAACATACATCTCTTATATTATTAAAATCTGTACGTGTGTGTGTCTGTCTGTGAGAAACGGCTTGAAACAGCTAAGGCTCCGTCGCTAATGGTCGCACAGACTTCGGACAGGAACCGTCGGACAGAGAATTTATCGCAGATGTACGTTATCTAATTTGCTAAACGATGCAACCCTAATTAGCGGAGATAGTAATTAAAATGTCGACCCATGTCTAACAAAAAAAAACAATTCAAAATGGCATGCGATCATCATTTTCGACCGGGACCGCTTACCTCAAAAGAAGGAGGAGGAAGAGGAAATTTCGTGGGTTTTTGTAAAGCGATCGCTGCCGATCTGTTGGAAATATCGAAAATACACCTGCACCACGAGAAAAAGCATTTATTACCGATTCTTACGGTACAATTTTTTTTAAAAAAATACAAATTTTCTGTATTTAAAAAAAAAAAAAATTTAAAAAGGGGTTCCATTTCTTAACAACTGGTATATTCAGAGAGGACATTTAATCCTCTTTCGAACTATATAAACATTTTTACAAAATACGGATTAGCGATCCATATTTTTAGATTTTATGAAACGTCGATTTTTTCACAAAACATTCTATAACTCAAAAGCGTTTAGAAATAAATCATTTCTTTTTTTTTTTGTATATTACATCTCGCTTCCATAATTCAATTCCGAAAAGATTGAGAGAAAATTTTAAAAACTGAATGAGTTATAATTTTTTTAGTTTTAGCCATAAAACCATTGAATTGAATATGCGACCTTCGTTCAGTACTGATTTCCAGAATTAAATGCTGCAGTCGTCCGTTTCCGTTGTTACCTTGGTAACCCAGTCCAGTCACAGAGAGTCTGCGGGAAGAAACATCACGTGTTTTTTCTACTAGGAATATAAATTGCAAATTTCAAAATGCTTCAATGCGAGTTTCTATAGCAACACAAATACACTTACCTTGCAAATTAAATTTTATTCTAATACACATATTTCAATTTCTAATTACAATTAAATTATTTTTAATACATCATTCGAAAGATATTTTAAAGTTCTTTTATATTAGTCAAAGTTTTCACCAGATTTACACGTTTTGAGGTTTCCTGAATCGGTTTTCTTTTATGGTGTAGTAATATTTTCAAATTTCAATTTCTAATTATGATTAAATTATTTTTAATACATCATTCGAAAGATATTTTAAAGTTCTTTTATATTATCGAAAGTTTTCACCAGATTTACACGTTTTGAGGTGTCCTGAATCAGTTTTCTTATATGGCACTGTAATATTTTAAAATTTCAATATTTCCAATCAATTTCTAATTATGATTAAATTATTTTTAATACATCATTCAAAAGATATTTTAAGTTCTTTAAATTTTATCCAAAGTTTTCACCAGATTTACACATTTTGAGGTGTCCTGAATCAGTTTTCTTATATGGCGCTGTAATATTTTAAAATTTCAATATTTCAATTTCTAATTATGATTAAATTATTTTTAATACATCATTCGAAAGATATTTTAAAGCTCTTTTATATTATGGAAAGTTTTCAGAATTGGAATCGAACAGTGGAATACAGAAATTTCTACCACCAGATAGTGCTGCAATATTTTCAAATTTCAATATTTCAATTTCTAATTATGATTAAATTTTTTTTAATACATCATTCGAAAGATATTTTAAAGTTCTTTAAAATTATCGAACGTTTTCACCAGATTTACACGTTTTGAGGTGTCCTGAATCAGTTTTCTTTTGCATCTCAGCTAATTGAGTTAGATTGTTCAAAATTGTTATATGTAGGTTAATTAGGCGGGGCTGAAAGTGTGAGGAAGAAATAGGCGTGCACCGCGCGTGTGTCCCCTACCTTGTGCACGCTGAGTGTGCACAGGACTACGCTGCCTAAGGCAGTGGAGAGCCGGTCCAACTTTTTAACCGATGAGAAATGATTTTTTTATTTTCTTTTCTTAAGAATAAAAATTTTATCACAGAAGGAATTTGTGCGCGCAGCGCGCGTACACCCTCACACGTGCACGCGCATGGGTTTGTGCTGCCGAAGGCAGTGGGGATCCAGTGTGAGTTTTACCCGATCAGAAATGATTTCTTTTTTAGGGGAAATGAAGTGTCAGGGAAGGAATATGCGCATGCGGCACGTGTGTCCTTTAACTTGTGTGCGTGCACAGGATTTTGCTGGCGAAGGCAGTGGGGACCCGGTCCGAATTATTACCCGATGAGAAATGATTTTTTAAAATTTTCCTAAGAATAAAATTTTGATTCGAGAAGGAATATGTGCGCGCAGCGCACGTATACCTTCACATGTGCTCGCAAGCATGGGTCTGCTCTGCCGGAGGCAGTGGGGACCCGGTGAGAGTTTTTACCCAATCAGATTTTTTTTTTATTTTTTATTTTTTAGGAGGCACGAAGGGTCAGGGAAGGAATATGTGCATGCAGCGCGCACGGGACTGCTCTGCCGAAGGCAGTGGGGACACGGGCCGACTTTTTACCCATTCATAAATGATTTTTTTTTTTTTTTTTCAATTTATTTTCTTAAGACTAAAAGTTGCTGTTAGTGATTCATTTGAAAATACTGACCCGCTAGCGGGCAAAGCTCGCTAATTATGTACTAAAAATTAAAATTGAATTCCAACCCAAAAAACTTTTCTGGCTGCATTGTGTTTTTCAACCAGATTTAGTTTTAGTTTTGCTGTATTACATATTAGACTTAGTATATTGTGGCCATCAGAAAATTTTCTTTTTTTATAACAACCCCACCTACAAATAAATATATACAAAAAAGTATCGAAATAACTTCTCTCAATCATATTGTTTTCTAGTGGAGGCCACTTGAAAATTTGTAATCGCGATAACTTTTGAAATACTTGATCATTTCAAACCAAAGTTGAAAAATGGATTTATCATTCAAATATGTGTGATTTTGGTGGGTAAGTTTCTTTAGAATTTTGTTTCCAAGTTGCGACTACTTGAGAATATTTTATTGCAATAACTTTCGAAATACTGAATTTATTTGAACTAATGTTGGACAGTGGACTTATATTTCAAATATGTTAGAATAGTTCACTGAACAACTTGATGTGCCATTTTTATCTAAGTGGCAGCCACTTAGTTTTTCAACGTGATAACTTTTGTAATTCTGAATTAATTCAAACTGAATCTGTACAGTAGAATTATCTCCCAAATACATTTGTTATGCTTGTTTGCCAAATTGGCCGATCATCTTGTTTCCAAGTGCTGGCTACTGGAAAATTTCTAAATCACATAAAAGGTATTTATGAACAGATTTGCTTAGTTAACCCACATCAATATTTCTACCAAGTCCATTAATAATTTGTAGCTGCCATATTGTTTCAAAATGGCGGCTGTTTGATAAGAAAAAAAAAAGAAATCAATCTATCTTTCTGAATGAGCCAAAAGGACTTCCCTTTTTTTTTTTTTTTTTTTTTTTTGCTTGTGAAATTTTACTTAAGTAATTTATTACATCTAGTCTGTATCGAAAGAAAAGACTACATCTCAAGAAATAAAAAATGTTTGAAATATGGTTCTTTTAAACTTGAATCATCATCTTAATACCATTGTAAGACTGCAAGTAAAATCTGTGTAAATGTTTTCTTTATGTCACACTACCTCTTTGTGCAAATTTTCACTGTTGGATACTATGATATGCTATGTCTTGCATAGTGTGATGCAAAAGATAAATCAATTTATTGAAATAAATAATTTTAATTTATAATGCAAACTCAGTGAAAGTACAATTATTTGACAGTATATTTGAAAATTAAAAGCACTGTTTAAATGTGTAAATATACTTTATTAGACAAAACAAAAGTAATTTTAATGGAATCTAAAAACATATCTTTTAAAATAACACCGAGGCGCCACTGAAATTTTTATATAATTCTTTTAAAACTGTTATTTTGAATTTGAAATGTAAATGAAAAAGCATCAGTGAGTGTATTTTATATATCTGTCTGATCTTGAAGCTAAAAATATCGCGTTTGCATTATAAATATAAATAAAAGTAGAAAGTAAATGATCAAATAAGAAAATCTATGTATATTTTAACTAATTGCAAAGCGCCACTTAAAATTTGATATCATTATTTTTAAGACTCATATTTCAAATTCTTATAGCCATAAAGTAGCGGCGTCACAAACTTTTAACCCGTTAAGGGTTTTTTTGTACTGATAATAAATACCTGTGGTTTATCTTTTAATCCAAATTTTGCTGATGTCATTCTTTTTCTTAGTTAAAAAAATTCAAAATGGCTGCTAAGTATAAAAGTTATTGCATTTAATTGCAAAAGCCTGAATCATTTATTTAATTATTTACGTTATCATATGTAGCTGAAAAGTATCAGCTATATTGTTTCTGGAAAACATGAGATCCAGCTATGGATCTTATACACAACAGGTAATTATATACAAATGTTAATCTTACATACAAAAAAGTAAACATGCAAAACCATGACATATTTTTATATTTACTATATGCCATGAAATGAGAGTATAGTAAAAAGCAAAATACAACTAAAATCATACCTTGAGCAATTTTCACTTATATTCTATTATTTATTTGAATATTTTTGTGTGGTTCTGCATTTTAGTGATTACTAAGTACAAAACTTTGAATAAACACCATAAAATGCAAGAACTCGCAACAGTTGTTTCGTGTTGAGAGAAAACACAACCTTTGTCAGGCGAACAAAGTAGGCATGAATGTTGCAAACAGAGGTAATGCACACAATAATTTTAGGTTGAAGGGCTTTCGTAAGGTGAACTAAATAGGCAGGAGTGTTACAAATAAAGTGGTAATCTATCTACTTTGTTCGCCTGACAAAAGATCATGTTTTGTTTTGACCTAAAACAATTGTTGCAAGTTCTTGCATTTTATGGCGTTTATTCAAAGTTTTGTACTTATTACTTTTAAACACCAGTTCTGAGGTGCTTTTTTATAATATTAATGATTAACCCCTTGGGTATGGATTTATTTGAGAAAATATTTTCATGTGGAACGGATATAATTTTTGGTTGCTTGGAGTAGTATGTAAAAGCCCAGTGGCAGAAACACCGTGACAAGGCGACATAGTCGCGGACACAGAAAATCGGCTTGCGGACAGTTTTTGTCTGCACTGAGAAAAAAATTTGTCCGCAACTTTCGGATAACAATTCACTTGTAAAAATTTCTGTATCAAAACTAAAACTTTCATGATTTATAATTATTTTTTTTGCGTTGTGTCAAACATTGCTATAAAATATTTAATTGAATGAGACGAACTGATGAATACAATTGTTTATACTATATTGTTTTGTAGTAAAATTGTATTCGTGTATTGTTACACGAGATCACCTCTGATGTTAAGCCCCCCCGTCACCATCAGCTTTCAGGCTTTTTGAGTGTAAGCCATTTTCACCCCTGATTACACGCAAATTTTGCAGAAATATTATGAAATTTTAAAAGCCTGTCGCAGACCGCTTCAAAACTTTCTGCCACTGGGTGTAAAAGCAGTACATTTTACGTAAGAATTTATTTCTAAAATATTGGTGACATATGTAGTATTAAGATGTCTTCAAGTAATTAGAATTGCAAAACAAAAAAAAAGTGTCTCAGACGTCAAATGTACCCAAGGGGTTAATCATCTGTCTGCCTTAAATTTCATTTTAAATATATTTTTTAACTTAATGTGAGGTAAAATGGAAAAAAAAAATTAATTGGTCTAAATATACAAAAAGCATTTAAAAAAAAAAAAAAAAAAATGTATATCAATTTAAATAAGGTTTTTTTTTTTTTTTTTTTTTTTGGGGGGGGGGGGGAGTATCAACATAAAAATAAATAGATTTCCTTTAAAAAAGAAGTAAATGAACATATTATATATTAGGGTTGCACCGAATAGCAGTTTTGGCCGAATATCCTTCAAACCGGAATAGTAACTATTTGGCTGGCTGATTTACTCTTATATTAAGTTCTTATTCTTATCGTGTCAATCAGCCTAATTCTTTGCAAACTCTTTCAGCAATACCATTTACATTTAGTAATATATTTTTTTTTTTTTTTAAGTATGAAAATATATAAAAAAAAACTATTCAGAAACAGTGGTTTACATAAATGTAGAAAAATATTAGGAAATATTACTATGCATAAGTAGTGGTGTAATGCTGAATTCACAGTACAAAAAAAATTAATTTCTTGTTTTCACCGTATCTCACGAACCAATGAATGAAATTCAACCAAACTTGGTATATAGTTGGAACCTGACGGGGCATGGTGCCGATTAGATTTGGGGATTAATCGCTCAGCAGGTGGCGCTGTGATTGCAAAATTTCATATTTTTCACCGTATCTCACAAACCAATGAATGAAATTGAACCAAACTTGGTATATAGTTGGACCCTGACATGCAATGGTGCTGACTAGATTTTGGGATGAATCGCCCAGCAGATGGCGCTGTGATCGCATTTTATGTAAACTTTTAACACTTCAGTACTAGGCGAGTCGTATTAATCCTGGACGACAGGACCCATGCCCCAGCCCGCCCGATTCCCGCTCTTCGATGTGTTTTTCTAGTCAATTTTGTCCTTTTATTACTTCCGGTGTGAGCCTGTTTTTTTTTTTTTTTTTAACACACTTGACATTGTGAGTTGTTTTGCTTTTCTTCCCATGCTATTCCTATGGGGTTTTTAGCCTTTCCCCCCCTCTTTTTCTACATTCTAAAGTAGCGGTGGTATGTTTTTTTATTTCCTGCATGTTTTTTATTTCCTGCATGATGCATTTGGGCTTTAAAATACTCTTAAAAAAAAAAATAATAATAATAATAATAATACAGTGATGGATACAAATGTTACCTCACAGCTCACACTCCCTTTCAAACTCAAATAATCAATTACATTAAATATTGGCACTGTTAAAAACAGGTCTAATGAAATAAACAGATCTTACTGCTGTTTCATCATTCATTATGGTCAGCAGCCATTTTGAATCTTTCAATAATGACATAGCAAAATTTGGATTGAAAGATAAACCACGGGTAAGTTTTGTATTTTATATACTAAATGTTACATGTAAGAGAAAAAAATATACAGTATTGCTTTAACAAATTAAAAAAGAATTAGTATTCTATAAACATTTAAATAAGAATAATCACAGGAAAATACTCACAGTTAGGCTTAGTAAATAAGGTGAAAGAAAAAAAAAAAAAAATGTATATATAAAGACTAAAAAATCTTATCTTATTAATTATTTTAGATATTAGAATATTTTAATTGAAAATTAACTAGTATGATAATTAGTACATATCTACTATAATGATTACACTGAATTTGCAATGATTTTTAATAATATCTAGTATAAAATGTCCTTCATGTTCAAAATACTTTTCATACAACTTAAGTATATTGCATAATTCTATACATGAAACATATACTGTAAAAATGTTAAAATAAATTATGTGTTATACTCTAACAATACTTTCTATTAAGAGTTTAATTTAAGTACTTAAATTATTTAACTACTTAATTTCTTTCTATGTACCTACTGTTTAAAAACATATGACAAAGTGACAAATTATGCAGAAATTTACTATGACCTTGTGTTTATTAACAGAGAGGGAAAAAGAAAATACAAAATATCTTAAAAAGAATAAATTGATATTTAAAGCTTACTTTAAAGTTATTTTTCTGTATTTTACAATGTAAGCTTAGCAGTTATTATTTGTTTTAAACTTAACAGATAAATTTCTTTAAAGTTTAAGAACAATAATAACAAAATATTGTAAAGAAAAAAATTAGGCCTTTCATGGTTGATTTTCAACCTGACACCTGGAGTCTCCTCCATAGCTGCATTGTGTAGGGGTTTATTTGTTTTCCAGGTGCCGGCCCCTTCCCTACACTAGGCTATGGATTCTTCGACTTCAGCTATAGTAAAATCCATACGTGTATTCATCTTTTATAGATTACTAATTTTAAAAATGAGGTCTTTTACCATGTAAGTAATGATAATTATATTCTTACATGAACAGTAACTTGTCATAATTCATTATTAAAAAGTTCAAGTTATTATAGTTAGTATTTTTTTTTTTTTTTTTTTCAAAAAGTTTACAAAACACTATCTTTATAAATAAATAAAAATATTTTTTTAACTAACATAATCAAGGTAGACATCAAATTAAATCTTATGAAATTCTCTTTAAAATGAGGAGTCCGAAATTTCTCTATCTCTTAAAAAACATAATGTGTTTATTTAAGCTAAAAAATGGCCAAGTTTCAAAATCAAAAGAAAAAATATATTTTTAAGAGCATTTTATCATTTATTTCAAAAAGAGGAATGATTCCTGAATGTTTAAAATTAAAAACACACTTGGCATGGGTTGATTTTACAAACAAAAAAATTTTTAAAGCATGTGTAGCACAAAATAGTCTGCCTTTAACTAATTCAATAAATATTATAGATTATATTTTAAACAGGGCTTTGCACAGTACTTTTAAACTTTTTAATGCATAATTTTCTGCAAATTAACCTTTATTTATAGATACTGCATTGAAAATTAAATTAAATACAAGTGGTAGATGATAAATTTGCGATTAAGCTTACTTTTATCTGTTTACACTGTATTTCAATAAAACAACAATAATTCATAACCTAAACTTAATCTGTTTCTTTTTTAATTTAATTTAACAGCATCCAGCTTCAAATACGTTAAGTAAATATGTAAAATTAATATTTACAAGAGGATTATTAAAGAGTAAACTTTTGACAAAATTGTTACATCATTTTTTTTTTTCCAAAATAAAAAAGCCTTAATTAAATCAAATACAAAACTAATCTGTCTTTCTTTACTTTTTAATTAACAAAATTATTAAATATTTAAAATTAATGTACAAGTAACAAGCAACATACTTAAGCATTTCATGCAAGTCCATTTCTTAAATATCCTAATCTGAAAACACATGGACGAACCCCTTTTTACAGAACAATTTATTCAAAAAATACTTCTATGTAGATTTTTCATTTTAAAAGTTATAAATTTAATATATGTTTACAATAAATTTTGGTGAGTATTAAATAATAAGACGATTAAAATATATATAGCAAATAAAAGTAGTCTTAAAGATGCAATAATGAAGTTGCAGCAATCCTATAATGAATACACCCGCGAGATATTTATTCATCAAACAAAAGCTATTCAATTTCAAAGTATCCAAATCAAAAGGAAGAATAACTTGAAAAAATATAAATATGTTTTATATGAATAATTAAAAAAATTTCTCTCAAATTGCTCACACAAACAAAACAAACTATCCTTCCAAATTCCAAATACGTTTAGTGGTTTAGTTAAGCGGGATTCGTATTTGTCAGCGAAGCTGATTGGTTCCGTGGTGTAAGTAAACATTCCATGACGTACGCAAATCTGGCGTTCTATGGTTTTCGCCAAGAGATCGATCGCCAAAAACCACGTGACTGAATCGACCAATGAGATGGATGTATTTGATATGACTGCAGATTTGTGCCTTCTATTTAGAATTTCGCGGCCGGGGATAGTCACTTTTATATACCGTTACCTCACTTGCGTGGCTGTAGCACTCTCCGTTCGCAAGTATTTTCAGGTTAAAGGGACTTTCCTATGCACCCTGTATAATTAATTACATGAAAACTCTTAAAAACATTCCACTGAAATCATTCAAAACCTCAGTTAGCACCTCAGTTTCCAATGTATCTGGCACTGTCATTTCATTAATAATAGACAAATAATGTAATTTCAATTTATATATATTTATTTAAAGGTTAAAAATTGTCATACAATTATAACAACTATCACAGCGAAATCTTCTTTAAACACACAGCACATATTTCTTCTGCAAGAGTAAATTCATTTGATCCAATTCAAAAATAATGTTATGCATTTTAGCATTATGAATTTTAAGCAATAAAACCTGCAAAATGGCTCATAAAAAATCACTTAAGTTCAAAAGAAGGTTTCTCAAATCTAAAAAGAAAAAATGTATGCAAAATAATATGAAGGAATTCAGATACATTACAGACTACCAATGGAAATGCCTGAAATGAATTTTCAATTGTGTTGTGTTTTTTTCTTCACTTAATTATTTACAAAAGTTTAATTCATTGTATGGTACATATAAGCCCCGTTCACATGAGCAGTTTCAACCCGGGTCGTACCCGCGTCAGTCTCTGCGGAGCTGTTCACATTCTTCCTTCCCGCGTAAAAGGAGGGTTAGACCAGGGTCATAATCAACCCCGCATTATACTAGGGATAATGCGGGGTTGACCCGCGAATTACCCAGAATTCTTTTCGCTTGTTTCTGTTTCAGATTACCACAGCGAATTGCGCGCTATGTTCAGGTATAAACTGCGTTCTTTTTTATTTATTTTATTTTACTTTTGTATGCGTGTGTATTGCTCTCTGAAGTTAATTTAAGAATAATAATACTAGCGGAAGGAATTTAAAATAATGCGTGGATATTATATAAATGAAAAATATAAAACAGACACGATGTTTTATACTTTTCTTTATTCCTTTTTAATTGAATTTTCTAAAATTCTTAGTAAACTAAAATATAGTAAATTAATATTGTTTTACAATATGAATATATATATATATATATATATATATATATATATATATATATATATATATATATTGTAGTATAAAAGTTATTTAAGGAAAAGGTTGACATATTTTTTTCCCTTTGTAAATAACTTTTTAGAATTATAAAAATTTTGTATGCATATGCATTAGAATATAACAATATTAAGTATTAATATTTCTCAAAAACTATTTAAATTTAATAAAATTAAATTAAAAATTTATATATTTTTTAAATATTAATCCGGCTGAACAATTTTTAACTTAATAATAAAATATATGCACAAAAGTTTAATTTATAGATTTTATTACAGATGCACAAGAATACTTTTTTTTATGAATTCTTATTTCGATGCATAATAAAAGATAAAGACTTATGAAAGATTTAAGATGAAATATTTGTAAGAATATCTGTTAGTTATGATAGTGAGAAATGAAATAAGTATCTGACCTAGTATTCATTAATGTAGTAATATTACTTTAAATCTTTAAGTTATTAAAATCTAAATTAAAAATTTAATCATTTATTTTATTATTTAATGCATTTAGATTTAATTATAATTATAATACATAATTTGTTCTAACTAATTTAAAATCAAAGTATCGTAAAGTTAATTATATTAGTATTTCAATTGACATTTATAAGTTTAATTGTAATAAAACTAGTTTCAAAACTTATTTTATTTCCCGATCCTATTTGCATCTTAATATTCAAAATAATATTAATAATTAAATTTCTAATACATAGCCATTTTTCTACTCCATATAAAAAAGATACTGAAATTTCCTGTTTAAAAAACTAAATTTAAAATGATTTGTTTGTAATATTAAATTTGTATTAACAACTTAATATAAAATTAAATAGTAATAATGAAGAATATTATAAAATATATAATCCTAAAACTTAATAATGTATGTAATCCTTTTATTCTCAGCTGCTGTCAAACATGAAATTCACCTTTAATAATCCCTTTATTCTATTTTCACCTTTGACAATATCGTTTCGCTTTCTCTTTCATCCGAACTCATGCAACAGCCAATCAGAATTAAAAAAACATAAGACGCTGCTACAGTGATTTTTAACCAGGGTTGATAGTGTGAACAGCCTAAAATGTTGACTCTGTAAAACCCCGCTTTTCAAATTCCCGGGTCGTTTTGACACGGGTTGAAGTTGCCTCATGTGAACGGAGCTATAAAGTCAGAGGCATAGAAATTTGAGAAACCTAAATTTAGTGATTTGTTATGAGCTATTTTACAGGTTTTGTTGCTTAAAAAATCATGCTGCTAAAATATTAACATTTTTGAATTTGATCAAACAGTGGCACCGGAAGCGGTATGGCCATTGCCATACCAATTTATAATTTGATGTGGCAATTTTTTTTTAAGTGAAAAAGATTTCAAATTTCGTGTTTTTTGGAGAAAATTTTACTTTCATAAATTTTAATGTGAACAAACTATAAATTCAACATTTCTATAAAACTTTCGGGATGGCTTATTCTCTTTTCTTTCTTTCATTTTCTTCTTTTCATATTTCGCAATTCTCTTTCTATTTGCCCTTTCCCTTATTTTTTAGCAAGCAAAATAGCATAAAAATAAATTTAAAATCAAATTGGAATCATAACAACGAATAATCATACAAAAAATTGAAATTATGTTTAAAAACGTAGGGGTTGAGAGATCATGTGGCCGTCATAGGTGCCGATTACGGAGAAGGGGAAGACGTTTTGGGGCTTTTGCCCACTCTGAAAATTTCCAGGAGGCATTGACAAATGACAGCCTCATACAAACTTTAAACAACCAAATTTGAATTTACTGCAATTATTTGTTTTTAACTTATGATGTTAACAGATATACATACAGATCAACTGCAAAAAAATTGACTTTCGTATTCATGTTACCTCGAGACATATTATACAAATAGCCAGAGTTGAAATTACAACTTAAAATAATACTCTGCTTACAGTATGAGTATGAGAAATTAATGTTCTTTTCTGAGCAGTGTTTGTCGATTTACTCTCTAAAATTTCTGGAGTAAGAATCTCACTCCTTAAAAAAGTGACCACTAACTTGACACCAATTAAAGTGATAAAATTCTATTATCGCTCTTGAAAACATGACATTTCTCGCTTTTTTCGAAAGAGTGATGGGTAGTCACTCTGTCACAAAGAGTGAGGTCATTATCTATTGTAAGATCGACCTTCTGAAGAGTGAAAAACTGCTGTCGCCATCTATTAACCATATTTCGAATAAAATATGAAAAATAATTTTTGGACTATCTCATTCATGAGATTTGTTTAACAGAACTTATTGAAGATCTTTGAGAATTAAAAAGGAAAATAATTATGTTAATAGGTATTTTGGTAAATATAAATTTTTTGTGCGATGGATAAAATCGAAGTGTTATTAGTAAAAAATCGAAAATCATAAGAAAGATATTGAAATTCGTGATAGAAAGCAAGTAGTTTGATTCAGAAACATATAGAGTATAAAAGAAAATATCAGTGCAAATAATTAATGTATAATGCCTTGAAATCTATAGGAATTTATATTTTTATTATATTCATTAATACTTAACACATGTGAAATATTCAAAATGTTGGCTATAATATATTACTAATAATTAAAATCATCAACAAGATTTATACTCCTGAACAGACGAGTTTTTCAAGAAAAATCTAGATTTGTGGATAAATATTTAACTATTATTATAAACATGCACACTCAAGTAACTTTTGTTTTCTTCTAAGCTACTTTTAAGTTCTTAGGTGAATGATTTACCACTGAAAATTAAGTGACTCCTTTATGTGCTCAGTGCTTCAGTGGTTAGACACTCGCCTGCCACGGGGACAGCCTCGGTTGAATTCCTGAAGGTCCAAACTGCATTTTTTTCACCGTTCAACTAGTGTCAATGTGAAAAAAAAAAAAAAAGTCAAACTATTTGAATAACTCGGAATACTCTCACTCTTAATGGAGAGTGAAAAATCTCACTCTTTCGAAAAGAGAATTTTCACTCTTTAGAGGTTGGCTCCATTTTGTCATGTTTAAAGAGTGATACAGTCAACTTCCACTAATCCGCAAAAGTTTTGTCCAGAGGTTGTGCAGATTAGAGGTCATTGTCTTTGTTTACATTTTCTTTTGCAGATACGAAGTCAGTTGTTATTATTAATTCATAAATAGACATCAAAATGGAAAGACAATTTCTAATAAATGTTAGAGTAAAATATTTCTTCAATATTAATAAAACTAATCAACCATATTCATATATATGATGGTGAATAATTTAAGCATATTCAAATAATATGTACCAAAAAAATGTAAACGTACGTTTTACTTAAATACAAAAGAAAATATTAAGTACAGACATATTTTCATAACTGATTATTTTTAATTTTGTTAAACATTAATCTAATAATAGTTTGTTATAAGTTTTTATATACTTTCCTGACAGTCTTTCGCTTGACTTAGCACTAGTCTGTATGAATTGCAGGATAATAAATACAAGAATCTTACCGTTTTTTCCCCCAATTGTGTTTGAAAGCAAGGATTAAGCTAAAAATTTGATTTAAAAAAAGTAAAAAATGTGAGAAAAGTTGCTAATTGTTTCGCTGTAAATTTCTTTGTTTACATTCAAAAATCAATTGTGGATTAGAGAGATTTGCAGATTATAGGTCTGCGGATTAATGGGAGTTGACTGTATTGCACTCTTTTAGAGTGAGATCTCACTCTTCATATTTTAGAGAGTAGTAAAATGTTGCAAAGCACTTAAATCAATTATATTCAATACAAAAGAACGTTCTGCTAAATTTTGCCCTGTATATTGTCTATAAACTATATACACATAACACATCATATTGTTTACTTAAATTTAGTCCTTTTTGAAACGCACGTAACACAAAATGAAATACACTACCAACAATTTCCAAGTTATAGCACCAATATATCCAAATACTTTAAGTAGACATAATTTATTAGCCAAATGTATAGCTTTACTCTTAGGAAAAAGAACCTGCAAAATATTGTTAAAATTTAGAAAAAGATATCGTTGCTAGAATAATGTAATTTCAAGTGCTCTTGAAGGAAGCAAGCTGTGATAAGGGTCTATTTACACATTTTTATTTGAAAGCAATGAATAGCAATGTAAGTTTGTTGATTCAAAATAAAAAATATAGTTAAAGCTACTTTAGGCATACAGTTTTATACGATAAAATATCTTCGGACGTACTGACTAAATCGGCGAACATGTCCATAGTATTTTATTATGTGTGTGTGCAAGGTCTAAATTCTAGATAGATAAGGTCCTGTCAGTGGCCTAGAGGTTCTAGTTCTGATCTCCAATCTAACAGAAAGGAGGTGCTTGGCTCAAACTCAGATTGCATACGTCGGTCTTAGCCATTCGGCGCTTCCCATGGTTTTATGAAACTCCATAAATATCAGCTAGGTTTTTTTGGAAAACACTCAGCCCTAAGATTCATTCGTAGTTAATCATATCTAATCCCAAATAGGTACAAGATTTTTTTTTCTTGCCATACCAAGTTCAATCAACTTCTGGCGCCACTGTGATCAAATGAATTCATTCTTAAGGAAGAAATATGTGCAGTGTGTTTAAAGAAGATTTTGCTGTGATAGTTGTTATAATTGTATGACAAATATATATATATATATATATTGAAATTACATTATTACCCTATTTAAATTTAATAAAATCCAGATCTTATAGTCCTTATGATGATTCAGAGAAGACATTGTAATAGTGATTGTATAAAAACCAAAAACCACATAGAGAAATACTAAAATAACCATTTTATGCAAGTTTTATGTTTTCAAGACATTAAAAAAAAGTTTATAAAATAATAAATTATTGGTGTTTTCATATTCCTAAAAATGTTTTGCATATTTATAATCACTATATAATTGTAACAGTGTTATTTGTTTTGTTTCTACATGTAGCACAGTGAACCACCCTCCATTGTTCCCAAAAATAAAAATTTAATAATTAACTTTCATGAAAATATTAACATCCTATGAGAGCAGCATCTACTGTCCTCACAGAATAGTATTAGTTAAGCCTGATAGACAAGGGTTTATTATTTGTTACACTATCTGCAAAATTATTAGAGATTGTATGATGCTATGTTTTTATTCTTTGCAGTAACACCATTTTTTTTTTTTTTTTTTTTTTTTTTAACAAATTTTTGCAATACTACTTCTTTTAATAGAGCCAAACATGAAAAATGTCAGAGTGTGAAAGATAAATTTCACTTTGGCAGATTTAAAAATCAATTTTTACAGAATTTTAATGAAAATTTTCATTTTACATAAGATTTCTCTAAGAATTGGAAGCAAAATCTTAACTTCCTGAATATTTCAAATTTTCCCTGAAAAGTATGAAGCCTGTTCATTGATAAATTTTAATAATTGTTAATTTCAACTTATTTTCCTTTAATAATTTTTCTTAATATGATTTTTGTTTATTTTGATTTCTTTTAATTTGTTAATTCTACTGAATGAAAATGCTTCTATTATGATCTTTTGATTAGAATTGTATATTGAAGTTTTATTTTAGAGCAGAATATAATTTATACTAGTTTCATGTATAAAACAATAGTTGGTGTACTGTATCCCAGGATTAAAGATTGAAAGGAATGTTTTTTAAATAATCTTATTCAAGAAATTTTTCCTTTGGTAGTGGTTATAAGCACATCCATTTTTTTTTTTTTCCCATTTCCCATTTTATTCATGCAAGTTTACGTAATATCCTTCATTTAATTTTGTTTTCTTTTCTTTAAACTACATTTAAGGAAGATTCCTTGACTGTTCCAAATCTTTATGGTTTGATTACGCACACATTGTTATAAGCACATCCATTTTTTTTTTTTTTCCCCCATTTCCCATTTTATTCATGCAAGTTTACATAATATCCTTCATTTAATTTTGTTTTCTTTTCTTTAAACTACATTTAAGGAAGATCCCTTGACTGTTTCAATCTTTATGATTTGATTATGGCACAGAGGCTTTTCTCAGGGTTCCTAGCAAAAACGAAAGAATCCCCTGACCAAATGGTATACACAAAATCAGCTGGGATATAACTAAATTTAAAAGTAGTATTAATTATTATCAGTATCAACTAAATTCTTAATTCAAAAACAATATTAACAAAGCATATGCGTTATGATTTTATAAAGAAAGAAAGAGAAAAAAAGAGATAACTGCTTTAACTTTTACAAAAACTAAATTTTTATTTTTAACAAATAATTGAAAAGATTTAAATATTAAGCTTCACTATGCTTTTCTCCCCCAAGGAATTTAGTTCATTTTCAATTGCTTTTTCTTCCTCAGCAACTTTTCTAATTTGTTTCTTCTTTTTTTTTTTTTTTCTAATTCCTTTAACTTTTAATATTTTTGCTCTTTTTTCATTCTTTCCTTTTCTTCTGTTTTACTTATTCTCAACATTCTGCTTGTATCTTTTATGACTACTTGGGGTATAAGAAAGAAGTTTTTGGTTTATATCTATTGTTTGAACACCCCTTGCTTCTAAAATAGTATTACGAACATGTATTTGATTTACCAGTGTGCTTTCGTGCAAATTTTCAAGATTTGTTGATTAAGAAATCACTTTCAACATATGCATTAACATGCAAGAAAATTGAGCACATCTTAACAATTTTACATAATTCTATAAAATTTTTATCATCTGCTCATCATTCATAATAATAAAATAAAATATACTTCTCCACTCCAATTTCATCAGACCCAGCCTTAAAAAAATGTTTCAAATTCATGTTTAAGATTGGCTGTATTTGTTAGATGAATATATTGCTGTTTGGCTTTTCCAACATCATCATCATGCACCCTATTTGCAAGATTTAAGCATTGAAAGGCCAACTAAATTCTCTGAATCTAATTTTTGGATTTATCTGATATTAAGAGGGCCCATAGTGCTGAAATTTCTTGAGCCATCAAGTACTTCAGAGAACTATTCTTTCAGTTTTTTATAATATCATTTAGAAGGTATTATTGCAATTAAAAGTTGGTAATATCTTTTTAATTTGCTTTGGCTTTAAGAAAAATATTTCTGGTTGCAAAGACAACATATATATATATTTTCAAATAGTAAAGGAAGTTTTTAGATTGATATAAGTCAATATCAAATAGTTGCTTTGTAGAAAGTGCTAGTTTTGTTTATCATCTTTTACAAGTCTTGTTATGAGATTTCTGATTAAACCATGGCAAGGCTTCATATACAAAAGGTGCAAGTGGCTTTGAGTTCTGAAATCTTTATAAAAATTGTTCTAATTCAGAAGCTAAGGTTTAAAAGAAAGAAAGAAAAAAAAAAATCAGTTTGCATTTAATAAGTACAGACCCATGCTAGCCTGGGAGGATAGGAGGACTTATAAATCTATGCTTTCTGACAGAGGTTTTCTTTATGTCCTCAGATGACAGAAGAAATTACAAAATTTAATTATTCTGCACAAAAAATAACCTTTATTCACAAGACACATGTTTAAAATACATGAATATTTAGACATTAAAATGAATATTTGCTTATTTCCCATACAATATCTGTGAAGGCACAAAGGTATACAAGTAAATATCAAAGTGACCTCAGTACTCTAAGCCCACTGCCCTTCAAGATGCTCAGCATGAGCCTGAATAAATAGAGCTTTAGATACTTGTACAATGGAAGTAACAATCTTACTTTAAAGAGATTCATTATCTTGATGATTTCTATATTATCATCAAAAATATTGATTTTTTCTTCCCAGGCACTGTCCATTTTCCACCCATTTAGAGCTACAAAATTTCAGAGGAAAGCGTTTACTGTCTGTGAGAATAATATACTATGCATAGCGAATATAGTCTTTGAATAGAAAATACATATGAATCAAGAAACTATTTAAATCCTATTTTACTGTTTTTAAGGTATGTTTCAAAGATCCATGGACTACATGTAGCTCACAAATGAAATTTTTTACATCTAGAATTCAACACACCATCTTCAAACATAACTATTAATTTTAGCAGAAAGCAATCATTTACACTTTGACTATTCATCGATACTTGAAACAAGTTTAAAAGGGGGTACTGTAGACAAAAATTCCATATAATTTTCTATTAAATCATCAGCAGTTGCTCTGTTCAAAATTACTTAGTTTAAATAACAGGTAACACCTACTAGAAATTTTCACCCCTAAATCTTATCACTAAGATTATTTGTCCTTTATGGATAACTTTTTTGAAGACTTCACCAAAGTAAATAACAAATCTATACACAGCTTGATGTTGCCCATTAATTTGTTCAAAAAATAAGGCTAAAATATTAAACTAAGTAAGATAATTTGGAGCTTCCCAGTAGAAATTGCTTTGCAATGAGACTGGAAAATTGTTTATTGCATTTTGTTTGAGAAGACTCAACAGCTGGAGAGGTTGGTTGCATGTGTTGTCTTAAACTATACACAGCAGTACTCTTCTAAAAAAAAAAAAAAGAAATTCCAAATGTTACCTTCTAAATTATTTTTCTGTTTTATTTGAGGCTTTTCCCTAACTTTTGTTAACTGATACTGCAACAAATTTTGAAAATTCTCTATCAAAGCAACTTATTCCTTTTGTGGATTAAACTTTGTGCCTCTGTACCTTATATCCATATTAATTTATCCTTTCTTAACCACTTCACTGACCACAGTTGTGTGTGGAAGGCTAAATTTCCCCCGAGTTATCTTGGGATAGCCGGTGAAGTGGTTAAGGAAGAGAGAAATGAAAAAGATAACTCATCCCAAACAACGTTAAAGTAAAAGGCAATTAGTATAGCAATTTTTCAGTCCTGTAATCTGTTATAAAGTATAAAACAATACACTGGTTTTATTTTTATTTATTTATTTTATTCAAACTCTTATACATTTCATTTTTCATTTCAGTGCCATCCATGGATTGATATGAAAAATGAAATACACAAAAAGTCGAAGGTTTATGTTGATAATTAAATCAGTCTTGAAAAAGATACGGAGGGATATTAAAAGATACATTGATAATTTAACCTTTAAACTACATCTTTTAGCAAATAAAATCGATGTATTCTTATCTTCAGTGCTTTAATTATATTTACTTAAGCATAAAACATTTTTGTAGTCTATTAACAAAATTATAATATCAAAAATACTGGAAAAATTTCCTACATAAAAAAACATTATAATTGTTTAAGTTCAAAATATCACGTGGCAAAGGAAATATTTCAAATATCACTTACCGTAAAGGTGATTTATAACAACTACAAGAAAATTTTAACTTTAAAATTTTCACGAACAAAATATTAAAATATCATTGATGCAATAATTACTTAAATAATAATAATAATAATATATAATCAAACTCTTAAATATCATACAGTTGCAAACATTCAAAACAGAGCTTTTTTTTTTTTTTTTTTTTTTTTTTTTTTTTTAAGATATAAGGTAAAGACACCAGTGCTCACCACTCTTAAGGCCTTATTTTCAAAATATTTGTTTCTTCTGCACATAGTAATCATGTGGTATTCATGTGTCATTATTACACTGCCATACACTTTTATGCACTGATCCTTCTAGTTGTCGATAGACACTTTCAATCTTTCAATACATTAAGCTAATTTTGTATTTAAAAAAAAAAAAAAAATTGTAACCTATATAATTGCACCAGTGTTCGCCATTCGAAAAACGGATTTCACCAGTAGTCGTCAGTTGCTAGCATTAGCCATACCAATACGATGTAAACATTTGTGAAACAATTCGATTTTAAATGTGTTTTTACAAAGTTTTATCAAACAAAAGGTCTTTGGCACATACTTAATACCTAAATTTACCCTTAAGCTTAAAAACACTGGTATTCAATTAAAGGACAACTAAATGCCCAATTTTATAAATTGAAAAATTTAGTAATATTTTGCTTTTATCTTATTTCTTTGATTTCCCTCTTTTTTTTTTTTTTTTTTTTCCCGTTCCCTTATTTTTGTGATATTCACTTCAAGGATTTGATGTGATCATACTCAGTAGAATTTCTTATCTCTTTCTTTTATGGAAGATGTAGATCCAGGAAAAAACAAGGTATTTTTCAAAGGATTTTGTTAGTATGCTAAACTGAGGATAGGGTAGAAATCTAAAGGGTGTTAAAAGAAAGGTGGTTAACTCCAGAACTAGCAGAACTGATTTTGATATTGTCAAGACATCCCGAGTCAAGTTTTTTTAAAGTGCTGCCTCCTAAGATGAATTCGGTGGTACCTGTAAAGGATTCTCTTCTAATAATTAGAGCTGTAAAATCTATATCAATTTTTTCACCACTTATTGTGACAACTGGAGAAAAGGACGTCGAGGAATTTCGGTCTTGATTCTTGTTCAGTTGTGGAAGCTTCGTATTTTTTTCCATACTTCAAAATGCATCTTCTATATTACCTTATTTGAGCAAGTGTAGTTTTCTTACCCAATCACATCTTCCAAAACTAAGGCAACAGTTGCTTTTTTGCCCTCTGTTACTTTCTCTTCTTGACTGTAGCTATTTTCTGTAAAGATATTTTTTTTATATTTCAAATAATATAATATATATGCTAGATAGGCAAAGTACAATCCCTTGAGCCTTTATATATATATATATATACACACACACAAGTTTAAAAAATACTACTTTTTCCACCTCTAGTATTTCTTGTCCTCTTGCCCCCCCCCCCCCCACCTCCCATTTTCTCTGACTCAAAAGCTAGTCTGTTTTTATAAAAAACTTCCACTTCAAATGATACTTTCTTAGCATTAAACAGCAGCAATTAAGCTACTACATAATATATCATACCCGTCCCCCCCACAAAAGAAAGAAAATAAATTTAAAAAATGCACTATATAGTCAATGTTTTTACAGCTAAAAGATTAATTTATATATTTATTTTATCTTATATAAATAATATAACTTAAAAATAGAAAGCTTGAATACGAAATATTTTTATGCTTAATATTTTCTGCATAAATTCTTATTCACCTGTATTTAATAAAACAAGAAACCTCGGTATTACTTTGAACCACTTCAAAGTTATGCTGAAAATGAAGTTAAGCCTTTGTATTTTATTACTTTCCAAATACAAATGAATAAAAAATTAATTAGTCATAGTCAAAAATTAACATTTCTATATGTAAAATGAATAATAAAGTACTTAAATGATGTTTACAATTTGAGGAAACTAATTAATATGAATAAACTTCAAAACATCATTTAAATGCATCTTGGCAATAGCAAGACATCACAAAAATTAAAATACAGTGACTAGATGTACAGACTAATTACAACTTTTTTTTTTTTTGCTAAAATAAATAGCAAAAACTATAAACAGACTCACAATAACTAAATATGATCATGTGCCATAGTTTAATTTTCCGAGCAAAATACAATGAAAAATTATAGGTGGTTCAATGTTAGCTCCAGTAAATTAAAAATAGCCTGATTGATTGTACCACAGAACTAACATTTAAAAGTAATAGGTACAAAACTTTAAATAAATACTATGAAATGCAAGAACTTGCAACAATTGTTTCAGATTAAAAAAAAAAAAAAAAAAAAAAAACATGACCCTTTGCCAGGTGAAAAAGTAGGCAGGAGTGTTGCTTTATTTGCAGCACTCATGTGTATTTTGTTTCCCTGATGAAGGGTCATGTTTCCTGACCTGAAACAATTATTGCGAGTTTTTCATTTTATGGTGTTTGTTCAAAGTTTTGTACTTATTCCTGATTGACTGTAATTAAACAGGCTAAAGAAAAGTTACAAGTGCAGTACAGGTCCCGTTCATGGGGTCAAAATGTGTTTGTTTACATTTACGAATACCCCTGGTGACTGCTGGTTCCAGTAGTCCAACTGAAGTCAAAATCATACTATTATAATTCTAAATGAAAATATAGTATTTTTTATTGTAAAAGTTACCCTGTTAAAAAAAAAGTTAAAACCCCAGAGATGGCGAACAATGGTAAAATGTGCAAAATAGGAACTAGTAGCCACCATACATTAAATATCACTATATTATGATAATTTTTTTTAAATCTCACCTAAATTGTATTCGACATTTCATAAACATTACATGCAATGCTTTAGAAGTAATGTCAAACACAACAAACAATAAAATGCATCAATAAATGCATACTAGTGTCCTTAATCATTTTCTTTATGCTGATTTTGTCCAACTGTCATTTAGTGCATAGGTTATTTATTTTGCTTCCCCTACTCTTTCCTAAACATTTGAAAGTGAACTATTTACATGTTAAGGAACAGAAGGCTTTGGAAAATCTAATGCAGGTGGATTCAAATTCATAGATGTTATTAAACACTTATTAACACTTTTTTTATGAGTGTGGCGACTACTGGTGCAAATTTTAGGGATGAACACTGATGTCTTTACCTTATACAGAATATTCGGTACAAAATAAGACAAATCTACTTACATTTGAAAAATAATATAATAAAAACTATTCTCCTTTTAAAATTTATTACATCATACCTCATGCTGACAACTATATCTACATTTTAAACCAAACTGTTAAAGAAAAGTAAATTTTATGTATAGCAGTGGTATTGTGAATTCATGAAAAAAATACCTGAAATTTTAGCGAGAAAAAGTTTTCAAAATGGGAAGAGAACCTATAATTAACTGCATGGTGGTCCAATCCTCTCATTATGAAAAATAGCAATATTAATTAATTTTAGCTGTTATATGAATTTAAATTTTTAATCTTATTTTATGAATTTAATTACCAGAAAACTGAAATTATGTTACTAAAAATTACAAACTACCTAAAATCAGGTAAACTATCTTAACATAATCACCCCTAGTATAGTTGTAAAATTGTGTGAATTATTTATAAAAATTTTACAAAACTGGTATTGAAATTTTCATACTTAGTATATACTTTAACGTCGGATGATGCAAATAAAAATGGGAACCTATTGCCATCACATCATCAAAGGCATAACACCCTTTTCTTTATGCTGAATTCAGTTCTTACAAGGAAACATTCAAAGGTCTTCCAAAAATATTGAAAAAAAAAATTCTACTCTTCCTAAAACACCAGAAAGTGAAAAAATTATCGTCTGAAAGGAATTACAGCGACTACAAAAAATTATAAAAATTAAGCATATTTGGAAATTTCATACTGTTAGGAGATTGATTTTGAGTGCTTGGCAGAGAACCAAAACACTGTTCTGTTCGTACATGGTAACCTCTGTGCTAGCAAACTTCTAATAGCACTAAATTGCCAAAAATGCTTAATTTTGATAATTTTTTGTGGTTGCTGTAATTCATTTCAGCCAATAATCTTTTCACTTTTTGATGTTTTATGAAGAGTAGAATCACAAATATATTTTTTTTCAGTATGTTTTGAAGATGACACCTTTTGAATGTTTCCTTGTTAGAAGCTTGCTGTTTCTGAGAACAACTAAACATACTCTCCTCAGCATTGACATAAACAGGCATTTCAACTGCTTTCTCTGTTTTCCTTTATAAAAACAAATGCGTAACATCTTCTTTCAAGTTTTTTTTTTTTTTTAATCATTTGATAGAAGCTTTTAGAATGTTTTAGCGAAATAAGTGAAAAAATATTTTATAGATTGTATTGCATTTTAAAATTTTTACATTAGCTTCATAATTTGTAAATTTTAATTGGATTTTGTAATGTTTAATCAATCAAACCAAGTGATTAAAACAGGAATTAACTACTACGTCAGAAACGCCAAAGAAAAATTATTGAGGTGCATACAGCTGTTTCGGTAGCCTAAAGCGTACCGTCTTCAGTGCAAAAAGAATTCTGAATCTTAATTGGTTGAACTAAATCCGGTCCCTCTCTTATATATACGAGCACTTCTCAAGATTCAGAATTCTTTTTGCACTGAAGACGGTACGCTTTAGGCTACCGAAACAGCTGTATGCACCTCAATAATTTTTCTTTGGCGTTTCTGACGTAGTAGTTTATTCCTGTTTTAATATTCCAACACCAAGTCTCCTGCTATTACAAGTGATTAAAACACTGATTGGAACTAAGCATTAATTAATCAGCACAGAAATATTTATCACTTTACAGGAAATAAATAACACGTATCTACACCTAAATAATATAATTAAACTAACTTTTTTTTCTGTACTTATTCATTTTAACTAAGCATTTAATTATTCAGAGTTTTTAACAAATTCAACTCATTCAAAAAATAAAATAAAATAATAAATAAAATAAGACTTTAAAACAACAAAAGATTTCATAATTTACATACACTAAATTTTTAGCATTCTACTGCTTTCTTTTCAATTACAATTTTTTAGTTGTACATTTAATTTCTAAATAATTGTAGTAATCAGGTAAATAAGGTATTTTCTGTCAGTATTATTCTATTTAATGACTACTAGCTTAAAAGTGACAGATCGACATTTTAATATTTCATGAAAGAAGATCTTTTTCTTAAAAAGATAAAATATCATTCACCTGATTCCATATTCTTAGCTAAAGCTCCAAGAGAGAAAGAGATCTTTTAAAGACTGAAACATAGAAATATATATTGAATTCTCATATTAGAAATAACTCTTTTAGCCTTCATTATTTTATTTTTGACCCACATGAAAACAAAACTGAACATTACATTGACAAAATAAAAACTGCAATGAATGTTAACTGATAAAAGAAGTAATATTTTTTTATCCTTCTCTCTCTAGTGTTAACATACTGTTCGAGCTACTGAACACTCTCAAAACTCTCCTAGTTCTTGCTCCATCATAAAAGAAAAAAAAAAAAGTTTGTTGTTGGTTAAAAAATAATCTTTTAAAAACATTTTTCTAAATAAGTCACTAACGGAAAATCAGTTTATAAATTATTCGTAGTTAAAACAGGGTTGCCACTCAAACAGGAGAATGAAATTAATTCCATGACTTTTCCAGGTTTTCTAGGTATATTCTAAAAAAATTCCAGTCTGACTGTATATTGAGCATCGACTGCGTTGAGGGCAAAATAATTATGGTACCACTTGAAAACACAAAATTTACATATGACTAAAGTTGCATATAGTGATAGCATTTGCCACTTAGAAGCAAGATAAGAAATTTCTTACACGAGCACAAAAGAAGGGTGGGGGTGTCTAAAAAAAAAAAAAAAAATGGAAAAATGACCGTGCATTGACAGATAAATTTTTAAATAGTACTTCATATGTAAATTTTTATCAAATCTCTCACTAACTTTATTGGAATTTCAGCAAAATATATTTTCAATAGCTATTATTATACACAAGATAAATTACGCAAGTTTCTTCTGTACATTCATTTTCTTAAATTTTTTTACAGGTGATTGGCAATGATTATTTAATAAAATAAATATTGTGACTCTTGTATTTTAATGGCTCTTGTTTTTATTCTGCTTGTGTTGTTCATTTTGTATGGATTAATTTTTTTTCTAATAAAGCCATATGAAAAAAAAAAATATTTTGTAGCATTACTCTAAAAGACATGATAAATCAAATAAAACTTCTTATAACCAATAATAACTTTTATTAAGAGATTCTTTACAATGAATTCTAAAATAGCTTAAAATATATGATAAACACAAGGCAAAACACAATCACTGGAAGAAACATCGAACAGTAGCTTGAATCGGTTTTCTACACATTGGACAAATTGATATTAATGAAGCACAAGTGGTGCAAGCTGGCAAGTGGCCACATGGAAGAAAAACTACTCCTAGTTGCTTTTCCATACATATTTTGCACAAATATATATCATCCATTTCACTGGACTCAGCTCCAGTTTCCCCTGTTTAGTTAATTTAAAAAGAGAAAATTATTTCATAAAATACAAAAGAGAAAATAAAATTTGATAATCCAATTAAATCATGCATTCACATCACAATACAAAACTCAACAAAAGAAATAAAATTCTACTTATTTATTTTCCCCAAAAAACTTAGTGTTTCATGCTAAGTTCCTTTCAGTAAAAAAAGAAAGCATATAAAATACTTCAGAAGAATTATTATTAACAAGATAAATTTCTCAGAGAACATGGAATTATTTGGCTTTTGAACTATACATGGTATTTTGGAAAAATATGAGAATATAAATATGGATGCCTAGTAGGGAATAAAGAAAACAAGTAAGGAGAAATTCAAATAAAATAGTAGAATATAGGAAATATTGGGGAATTTCTTGCGAAATATAGAAAAAAAATGTAAATAATTATAAAATATAGGTCATTTTTCATGATTTTTAAAAATATATAGGAAATATAGGAACACTTTGAGCCCTAC
Organism: Salticus scenicus; assembly: GCA_963930645.1. Classification (NCBI taxonomy): domain Eukaryota; kingdom Metazoa; phylum Arthropoda; class Arachnida; order Araneae; family Salticidae; genus Salticus; species Salticus scenicus. The sequence goes on along the minus strand of OZ005651.1, from coordinate 120,476,661 downwards.
TAAGTAACTGTAGACACTATGTTCAGTTGAATGGTATACTTTGGCATTTCTATGTGATAAATTAATATACTAGACATGAAAGTTTGACTTATGCAAAAATCTTATAGAAGATAATCTGCAATTTACATTAGTTTATTTAAGAACATGGTGGGCCTATGTGGTGCTACCGCTTTATGATGCAAAACAAGTCGCTCACTGTTCAAAATCGTTCAACTGTTGGTCAGAAATTACCAGACGATTGTGGAAAAAAATTTGATGGCTTTGTAAGCTTTCATACAGGAATAATTGAAGAAAACAATTTTACCAAAAATTTAATCTTTAATATGGGTGAAGTTTCAGTGTTTTTATATTCCACCTACTAGAACAGTCAATGTTCAGGGTACCAATAGTATTCCTATTAATATGACGGGAAATGAAAGAACAGCATTTACTGTAGTGTTATGTTGTGCAGTAAATCGTTTAAAATTACCACCAATATTTAAAAGAAAAACTATATCAAAAGAAAATTTTTCAAAAGGTGTTGAAATTTGAGTTAATGAGAAGGGATGGATGAACGAAGAAATAATACCGTCATGGCTACAAAGTGTTTGACGAAAACAAAGAGATTCTTATTTTAATCCAAAAGCTTTGCTAATTATGGACTCTATGAAAGCTCATCAAAGTAAAAATATAAAGAATGCTCTGAAGTCTGCATCAGCAAAAGTTGCCATTATACCTGGAGGACTAACTAAAAAGTTACAACTGCTAGACATTGGAATAAACCAATCATTCAAATCCAACGTTAGAAAATTATGGGAAATTTTGATGTCTGATAAAGAAAAACAATTTACAAAAAGAGTAGAAAAATGGGTGTTGTAAGCATAGAATGATGTCTTGGATACTACAATAAAAAACTCATTTTGAAAATGTAAAATTGATGTAGAAATTTCGGACAACAAAGGCTCTTCTTCCTCAAGCGATTCTGGTAATGTGCTTAATGAAGATAAAATTAATTTATTTGTTTCCGAATCAGATGAATCTGATTTCGAAGGCTTTTAATAATAAATAAATTGGTTAATAATTCAATGTAACACATTTTTTTCTATTTTTAATGTACACTTTTCGTTGTGCTTGAAACTGCACTAAATACGGGATAAGTGTTTCATTTACTTTTATTACCTTACACTTTTGCATTATTAATCATTATTATAATATTTTGCATTACTCGGGCCAAAAATACTGTGGAGTGGATTATCCAACGGTGCAAATTATAAATAGCACATGCAGATTATATGTTGCCACAGACTATGTGCAGGAAAACGCGGTATACTTCTTCAGAAGAAAAGTTTTCAATATTCATTTCTTGTGCTATAAATTAAGCTCTTTGCCTTATCCTGACAGTTGATATGGCTTTTCCATTTTCTTTTTCACTTAAAATTCTCTTGTACAGTTCCGCCTCTAACGCTGGTCAATAAGGATCTCCATGGCGATTCGATCAACTTCTTCATCCACATTTTTCGAAACTCGGCTTGTTCTTTTTCCATAATTTAATATTCGATTTATCTATTTTGAAAATCCTTTCAGCCTCCTGATTTCCTACTTCATCTGCTTTCTCGATAACTTTTAATTTAAATTCTGCTGAATAACTTACACACTTTCTCTTCGACATGATTTAACTCAGACAAAATCAAAAATCGAACCCCCACCAGTCAAAACAAAATTAGTTATCTTATTGAGCTTACACACACATTTTTCACAGAAACATGCTGCCAAATTGCTAGAGAAATATAGCATCAAAATTGGAAACCACTACCTCTAGCATGTTTACATCATACATGAACCAATCGCTAGCAACTCTATGAACAATCAAATAGACACAATCATAAGGAGTTGTTTACATTTCAAATTTGAAACAACTCCTGATGAAAAAAAAAATATATAAAACAGACAATCTGTAGATTATACACAGGAAAATATGGTAGTAATAAACAGTGAAAATTCATGATCTACTGACTCTAGATCTTAATTGACAAAAATTTTTTCGATAATTAATTTATGTCAGACTAAGTTGGTAAATGGAATGTAGGACTTGAAATAACTGAATATTATTATTATTATTAATTTCTTACGAAAGAAAATAGCTAATTTTTCTCAAAAGGCTGAAAAATACAAATTAAGATTAGAAAGTGTAAAACAGTTTAGAAAAATGGATAATTCAAGTAAATATGATAAACAGCATATTAACAGACAAATTAATTTCTTTTACAACTAGAAAAATAATAAAATAGTAAAATTGAACAAATGATTACCTTTATAAGAATAAATACGAGATTGTTGTTGCATTTTGTTTTGTTTTTCAGTTGTCTCAGAGATAGTCAAACATTTTGCAATTTGCAAACAAATATTTAAATCCTCAGGGTTCACAGATTTTCTAATAAATAAACAAATATATAGTGAGATGCATACAAACATTTTAATGAGATGGATTTTATACTTAAAAGATTAAAGAAGTCAACTCAAAAATATTCTCAAATTCAACATTATTAAAATATATTAATCTTTATAACAAATTGCTTACAAAGAATTTTAAATTAAATCATCAGTTTACTGTTATCATAATAATTACTGTTTTAACCCAGCCTAAGCAGAAAAGCTGCAGGCGAATGCTTAGCATTTGTAGAATTCTTCAGTTTACTTTGCACACTTGGATGGGTATTTTTTATGTAATATAGTACCTCGTGGTTAATTTAAGCTTTATTATTATTAGGTAAGTAAACATATAAGTGCACATTCTCTTTATGCCAGTGTCTTATTTAGAGGATGGGTCAGATTTCTTATTATAATTTTATTATATTTAGTTTATTTAGGTTTAATTAACTTTAGAAAATATGATTTTTCTCAAATATGAACAAAATAAATAAATTGGAAATGGGTTAACAGTGCACAACAATGATCACTTGTTTATTTATGTATTATTAATTTTTTTTTTTTTTTTTTTATTAATTATATAACAACTTAATTTTGTGTTTCTATTACACTTGTCATATGCAGACACACACACACAATATATATATATATATATATATATATATATATATATATATCAATACAAAAACCCCTTAACGGGTGAAAAGTTTGTGACACAACACTGTACTCTATGGCTATAAGAATTAGAAATACAGGTCTTAAAAATAATGATATAAAATTTTCAGTGATGCTTTGCTATTTATTAAAATATACATAGATTGTCTTATTTGAATTTGCTTTTTTCTTCTATTTATATTTACAGTGTAAACATTATTTTCAACATAAAATAATATGTAACATATACTCTCTGATACCTTTCCATTCACATATTTTACAATATGAAAATATATGTTTTAAAAGAAATTATATGAAATTCCAGCAATGCAGTGGCATTACATTAAATGATTTGTTTTTAAATTCCACTGCAATTATTTTGTTTTGCATATTAAAGTAGATTTGCACATTGAAATATTGCTTTTAATTTTCAAATACGCTGTCAAATATGTCACTTTCATTAAGCTTTTATTATGTACTGAAATATTTATTTCAATGAATTATTTTATCTTTTGCGTCTTCGCCATCCAAAACTGAAAATAAAAACTTCGGAATTTTTTTCTTTGCAGCACACTATCTATTTGCATGTGTTTTCAATTAATTTGGATAAGATGACACAAAGTAACATTTCCTTCAATGTATATTTCAATTAATAACAAAGCATCACTGAAAATTTTATATCATTATTTTTAAGGCCCGTATTTCTAATTCTTATAGCCATAAAGTACAGTGCTGCATCACAAACTTTTAACCCATTAAGGTTTTTTTGTATTGATATCATTACTTTTTAGAGGTTAATGATCAAAACGTAAAATTAAAGGAGCATGGTAATGAGTTATAACACTGTATAAAAAGTGTTGTTTTATAGGTCATACTCGAACAAAATAAACTAAATGAAATTTCAAAATTTTATAAAAAGTGATAAATAAAAAACTTTAAGAAAGAATATTTTTTGAGAGATGGAAACATGCAACATTACAAAGGCATAATATAGTATATTTTAAAAATGGCAAAAATTTCTACAAATAATAAATAAATAAATAAAACTTTTTATTCAATATTCAATTTCTTAAATAGTTCAATAGAACATTTAAAATAAATGTTTAAAAAAATAATTTGTGTACTAAAGTTTTTGTAAAAAAGTGTTACGAATAAGTTTCTAAAGAGCTTCATTCACCACATAGATTTTTGAAAGAAAGATTAATATTTTGTTATTCTTAAATTGGAGATGCATAAAGGAAATGTTGTTAGGATTTGACAGTAATTTTCCAAAATACCTAGCACTTATGGATGGGGTTCAGATCCCCCTTGGAAACTCTGATAATTCTAAAAAAAGATCCTTAATCAATTTGAGAGAGCTTTTGTTTGGTTTAAAATTAATTCAGCTGTGGAAAATAGGAGGGGGGCTACTAGTTAGAGCATTTTGAAATTTTAATCGGGAAAATGCTTTTTAGAAAATGTTTTCTAAGAAACATGCATTAAAATGTTATGCATCTAGTTTTATTCTATCTGATTAAATATACTGTGCATAGTCCTCACATTCTTCCTAGTATTTCGGAATCACTTTAGAATGCCTGAAAAATTTAGTAAAACGTAGTGTAGGGATTTTGGAGTTTGCCTCATTTTCGAAAATTGGATTATGGGGTATAAAAGTATATATAAGAGATCTAACTTTAAAATTTTAAATAAGGATTTTTTAGCACTTTGAAAAATCTTCTAAATACGATCACTTAAAATGTTTCCAGTGATACTTTTTTAAGGTTGGCTGGTTGTAGGTTTTAAGGCCAATTGACTGCACTAGAGTCCTAGGCCTATAGGTAGAAGAATGCCCTCCAGGAGGTCTTTCTAAGAGATCATAGCCCGTATTTACGAAAGTTTCAGAGAAAAACACAAAAGGAACGGGTAGGTCGAAGAGTGCGGGATGGGATCGAATCCGGCACTTCCCATCCACCAGCTTTTGAGTGCAGAACTGCTCGGCCGCTGATGGGGGCATTTTTGAAGAAGCTTATAAATATTATTATTATTATTTTATTTTTTCTAAAAGTCCCAACTTCCTCCCCAAATCTATCGGAAATGCCTTGGAAGTTTTGAAAATTGTAAAAAACATGCATATCAAATATGAGTCTGTAAGTAGAACTTTAAATGAGCTCCTAATCACCCTATTTGAAATTTTAATGTTTGCCTTCTAAGGTTTCTCCTATCTAAATACAGCTTCAATTTCTTTCTTTCTTTCTTTTTATAAACCAAATGAGATCAAACGACGTGATCCTGAAATAGGAACATAATGGAGACTATTTTCAGTAAATTTAATTAAAAAAAAAAAAAAAAAAAAAAGGCAAACAAAATATATTACAAAAAATTTTTTTGTTTGTAGAAAACATTTCCGACAAACTAAAAAAAAAAGAACTTCATTTGTTTAAAATTTCAAAGATGCGTCTTTTGCTGCCCCCTGTTTTTACAGTTTGAATTTCCAAACAAAACAATGATCATTCAAACTGATTAAGCTCCCCCCCCCCCCCCCCCTTTTTCTTTTACAGTTTTTTAAATTTCCAAGGTGTTCTTGCGACACGGGAGACGACTTTAATTAGAATTTTTTTTTTTTCTTATTTTTCTAATGAATAATTATAGAGAAAAGCATTTTGTGTTAAAATGTTGTTTTGAAAAGGTCTTTCCTCAAACTAACAGAGATTCTCCTTCCCTCCACCCAATTTTCATATTTATAAAATTTAAATTTGCCCATCACTGAGTCCTTGTGGCCCTCCTTTCCCTTCTCCCACCATACACATTTGTTTTCTTCTTAACTAAACAAAATCCCGTAAAAATTGTCGAAGACATGTTTTACACTTTTTAGAAATTCTGAAAATTACTAGATATATATAAAATTGAATAATTCATATTCGACACTGTTTGGCGAGATTTTGTATGAACTTTGGAAACACATGTTTTTAAAATCGATGAAATTAAATTAATATAAAAATTCTACAGAACAACTTGATTAGCTTTTTATATAATACAAAAATAAGTTTAAATCAGTTTGATTTAAAGTTGTTTTCCTAAGAGAATTTGCCTTTACGATTTTTATAATCTAATGCAAACACAGGTTACTGTAACAATGGTTGTGTTATCAGTAATTATTAAGCCAAGGAAAAATAATTTAATTTAGTATTAAGTATTAATTGTTATTATTGTTGGTTTGGCCACACGACTTTTAAGTTTTTAAACTGATTAATGGATTAGTTTTACAAAGTGAAAACAATTACTTATTATAATTTTACTTAATTTTTTGTGTTTTAATTAAAAAACTAAAATTGCCTCAGTTTACCTTCAGCAATTTACCTCGTAACACTTTTAATGTTTTACGGATATTGTATAGGAAAGCTATATTAATAAACAAGAACTTACACAACTTTCAGAACAATATGCTGTACTAAATAATGACTAACAGACAATATGTGATAGTTAAAAAAAAAAACTCCTTTGTAATGGAAATAAACATCCTTGAATCCTATATGAACCTCGATGTCATTTAATAGTATGAATAATATCATTTACCGAAAAAAATTTCCTCAAAATTTTATGGCATATTTTTTAGAGTAGTGTGTACAATATTTATAATGTTATTATTAATTTCTAATTTAAAAGTTGCAGATGCATGGAAATTTCATTTTCATTTTATATCACTATTGTATGTAAGAAATAAGTCTATAAAAGTTAAGGAAGATTTTTTTTTTTTTTCTGGAGTAGCTTTTATTGTTATATTCATGCCACTTCCCTACTGTTAAATTTAAGAAAGAAAGAAGGAAACATGAAATATTTTTTAGCTATAGATTTGATTTAAAAGAAAGAAATAAATAACAATAGAAAAATCTTTAAAAAGTGAAATTTTTATGCTGGTAAATATTTAAGTAGTATAGTTTGTTAGGAATTTAACTTTAAAAAAAATCTTAATCTATTCAAAATTTTATTACAACTTAACATTTAGTAATATATATATATATATATACACTAAAAACTTAATGAGCAAATTAATTATTATTATTATTAAATTCTGTTTTAAGGACTTTTTCAATCTGTAGTTAAAGTGATTTATAACCTAATTTTGAAAAAATTACAAATATTTGCATATGATCATTATGATATTATTTGTCCTTTTCATGAAAATAAAGAAAATTTTTTTGTTGCAATCAATTTTTAAAATAAAACCAATTTTGAAAGTTAACAATGTATCAACATGAAAACAATGTGAATTCAACGAATATTTTTCATAAACAAATATCATATAAAATACAAATACCTAAATAAATAACACATTTAATATATGTATTAAAGAAAGAAACCCCCTTTTTTTTTTTTTTTACGCCAATTCCTGGCAGAGGGAGACAAAATGATTATTTGAGATTGAATATTTCAGATGGAAGAGGAGGGAGCCAAAATATGATTATTTGAGATTGAATATTTCAGATGGAAGAGAAGTCTGTATTTGTCTGCAAACATGCCACATCACAGCATTTTTGCCAAAGAAATGCATGCAATTGGAGGAGTGTTAGTTCCATTTTTAAAATAAATTGTATAAAAAACAAGAGTTTTCCTGAAAAAAAAAAAAAAACGGAAACGTTACTGGATTCAGAAAGATTCCATTAATAACATATATTAATTAAAAGAAAACCGTTCGTGCCATTTTAGAGACATTTTTCATGATTTTAGACCATTCATTACAAACTTATACCATCATTTTTCTCCATTTGGCTTTAAATTGAGATTTCAGATCTCAAAACTTACTGCATGTTGAAATGTAAAAATTTCAGGATAGATTAAGACTGAAGATAAAAGACTATTTTGAAAAGATTAGAACAAAATATCACATATTTGCTAAGATATTAAGTGTCGGCTTTTATAAATTTGCTTGATGTCAAACTAGCCACATATATGAGTTTGCAGTGTTCTATTTGTCCTTCCGCTTGCGTCACTCGAAAAACTACCGTTTTTCATGATATATATTTTAGAGATGCACCAAATATAATCTATTCGGTATTTGGCTATACTACTGAATATTCAGTTTGGCCGAATCTAAAACGTATTTGGCTAGCTGAATATTTGCTTTGGTCGAATATCAAATTATTCAGCTATCTGAACATATAAAAAATTCAATTTTTAATCATTTGAAAAAATTATGCTATTTTTAATTATCATTAAATTAAGATTTTTCAGAGTAATAAAGAAATAGATTATATTAAAATGAAGACAATTGTTCTATCTAGTTTCAACATTAATGAAAATTAATTATTAACTACATTAATCATAACAATTAATAATATCTAACAAAAGTTGTCTTTATCAATAACTGTATAACAGCATACGTTTGTAAAGTTAAGAAAAAGCATACATGATTCACATGATGTTGCCATCTAAAAAACTTCAGGAGATCAAACAAAGACCACATCCAAATCTAGCAAGAAAAATGACAGTCATAAAACAGCAATTTTCAGTCTGTCATTGAAAAATGTATATGAAGTGCCCCAACATGCATGAAAAGCATCATATCTCTCTATCCCACAATTTATCTGCATGAGAATGAGAGACATTTGCGTCAGTTTTAATATAGCTCAGCCAATGCATTGTTACTTTTAAATTGATTTTTCATAAATGCTGCATTTCTGGTTTGCATCATTTATGTTTTTTATATATTCTATTTATTTATTTATTTTTTTATTATTATTTTTTTTTTTTTGAGTGGGCACGACAAGATATTGTTATTTAAGAAATTTTATATGTTTATTAAGAAACCTAGCAGTTAATAATTTTCTTTGACTGTGAATTCAGCATTACACCACTATTTATGTGTAGTAATATTTTCTGATATTTTTCTACATTTATATATTTCTACATTTATTTATTTTCTGAATAGTAGGTTTTTTTTTCCGTAATTTAAAAAAAATAAAATAATATAAAGTATTACTAAATGTAAATGGTATTACTGAAGAAGTTAGCAAAAAAAAAATAGGTGATTGACACCTGAATACAAGAGTAAATCAGCCACAGAATATTCGGTATTCGGTTGGCCAAATATTCTGCATTCAGCCAAAACTGCTATTCTGTGCATCCCTAATATATATATATATATATATATATCTTAGACAGATAGATATAGTGTAGAATTAATTATAAAAGTGGTAAGTTTATTTTGACTTTGGATAAAAATTATTTTCAAACTTTTTTTTTTTTTGGCTAGAATGATTTTATTAAACTTATTAGTATTAGTATGTTTTTACTATTAAATTTCTGTATGACTTGCTCTATTATTATTATTATTTTAAAAATTCTTATCCATTGCAAAAGATAAGCTTGGATATATATTTTCGTTTTTATTTTATTTTATGTTTGACATCTATAAGAAACAATTTTACATTTTCTCCAGACATATAGATAACTCTCTTCATGACAGTATGTTTTCTGGGAATTTGTTGTCAATAATTTCGTCAGTTTTTATTTTAGACTTATTATTAAAGTAGTTTAGAAAGTAAAATGATAACTTCCCTTTAAAACGAATCTGATGACATAAACAATTGGACAGTTGGATTAATAAATATTCACATGAATATTTATAAATTCAATATTTGATCAATAATCTGGAAATATCAATCAATAAATTGAATATTTCTAGTAAATAAATACCAAACTAAAAGTATTTTAAATGTTCTGTCATTGTAAGTCATACTTCTTTATCAACTTTTTTTTTTTTTTTTTTTTTGGGGGGGGGGGGGAGGTGATTTGCGTAACTTTTGCTGCACATATATATTTTTAATTACTTAAAAGTATTTTTTATACATGTTTTTTGTCTCCTTCATAATACTGTAAATAAAGGATTAAAAGGTATCATTAAACTTGTGAAAAAATTATTTCCCTGACTCTTATTAAACCATCAAATGAATATAGTAATAAAGATTAGAAACTTTATCTAATTTCCAGTCTGCAATTAAAGGATTTGTTACCTAAATATTATACTTGCAATAACTTTCCTCTTTCAGGGTTGCCAACTTTTCAAGAATTGTTTGAGGAGTATTCATAGAAATTTTAAGGAGTAATTTTTAAAAATACATAAAAAAGAAAATAAAGAAATAAACTACTAGCGAAAATAAATTTACAACAACCACATGAAATTAAGAAATATTTATTGATAATCAAATTTATTCAGCAAAACAGTTAACAGAGATAAGAATGGAAAATGAATAAGTCTGAATAAAAGCTAAAAACCCAAAAATAATTTGGTTTTTCCTGATGCCATATTTCCCTTTCCCATACATAAACATGGACAATATATAAAAGTAAATTATTCATGTACATAAAAAAATAAAAATAAATAAATAAATAAATTTCCAATAGTTTTCATGAATCTCAAAATAATTTAATTATTATATAATAATATTATATAAAAATCTAAAAACTTATCAAAAATTTACGAAATCTCCGATATTCATATCAATGTGTGAATAATCGCATCTCTGAGTCAATTCCCTCTAATCTGCATAGCTTGGAACCAAATGTTTTGCAAACTTTAGAATTTCGCAGATTATTAGTCATAATTTATTTCCCTTTTTTTTTTTTTATAGATACAAATGGAGTCTTTTATAAATTATTAATGCAATCCATTTTCACGCCATGAGCTACTGAAAAATCCACACATCACACAGTACAGAAATCATGATTTTCGTTCTTTCTTGATTTTTTTTCAAACCGGCCATGTTTCTTCATAAATCATTTATAAAACATTGAGAATGTTTTCTTTTGGCAGTAATCATTTTAAAAGTCTAAATTAAAAATACTGTATCTAAAAGCAAACATCGGCAAAAGCTCTAAGAAAACAAAGGCAGAGAGAAACAAAAACAGCACAGTGCTTCTTCGGTCATTTGTCAGCAGTCAGCAATAACGTAACCTATGATACTTTAAATAATTTTAAACCATGAAGTAATTTTAATTTAAAAAATCTTAAAAAATACAACCTTTTATTTCTTCATGTCTTCATTTCATCAGACTAGTTTCGCTTGGGGCGCCCTAGCTTGGTCTCTGACATCTCAGTGTTCGAAGTTGTACGAAACTGAAGTCTCACGCTTCCTTCCACTTTTAAAGATTCTGCGCCATTGACGATTGAACAAAGCCCCATCGTTGCCATTGCAATTATTTGAACTTGTTAAAATTTCGACTGACTCCCTGATTGCTGCGTAACCGTGGTTGTGATAGTTGGCCAACTTTTTTACTTGTTCAAATTTTATATTAATTTCTTCATTTTTGTTTACCTGAGTTAAAGCAGTTAAAAGCAGGCGTTGAAGAATTTTCAGTCATTGTGTGGCACTGAAGCAAGGAAAGTGATGAAACATTCAGTGACTCGATGGTTGTCTTTAGAAAAATGTCTAAGAAGACTTTTAGAACAATGGGACTCCCTGAAAGAATTTTTCAAGAGTGAAAAATTTCAATTAACAAATAATGACAAAAATCACAAACCTTTAACAAATGCCAACTCCAACTCTAGCAGTGCAGCAAGTAGTTCATCTACCTCTATTATTAGTGCTGCAAGTTTTTCATCTACCTGTGTTAGTAGTGCAAGTAGTTCCTCTACCTCTATTAGTGTTCATTTATCTAATGATAAACAAAAACGAAAATTAAGTGAACAACCAACAGAAAACCAGGTTAGTGAACATCCAAGTATGATTCCACTGAAAGACAGGTTAGATAGAGTATTATTTTCTTTAAATGATGATGCTAAAGTTAAATTGTATTGCTTCTTTCTCAAAAATGCCCTGCCTATTTTCACAAGAGTGAATGAAGTGTTGCAATCTGGTGTACCGTTAGTACACAAACTTCGTAGAATTCTTTTGGAACTTTTGTCTGAAATCTATGCAAGATTTCTTAAACCTTCTGCCATTTCATCTGCAAAAAGCATTTTATGTGTTGACTTAAAATCAAAAAAGAATCATAGAGAGAAAGAAACAATAGTTATTGGCAGCGAAGCCAAATCTTACTTAAATGAGCTGAAAGCTGCAAGTAAACTTAATGATGATGATCTCAAATTGTTTTATAGAAAAGTGAAAGACTTCTACATTGCAGATGCTTCATACATTGTTTCAAAATTTGATTTAACCAATCCATTATTAGAATGTGCTGAAGTAGCAGATATAAATTTACAGAAAACTGTGCCATTTTCACATGTGAAATTTTTTTTAATGAAGTTTAGCCATTTCTTTAAAGAATCCCAATTTGATGAGATAGAATCTGAATTTTTTCGTTATCAGATGGACGACTTTTCTCAAGATATAATCAATTGTGATCGTGTTGATTTAGCTTGGCATAAAATTTCCCAACTGAAGAATTCCAGTGGTGAGTTCAAATATGATTTATTATCCAAAATTATATTAGTTATACCACATAGTAATGCTGAAGATGAGAGAATTTTCAGTATTATTAGAAAAAATCTTAATGATTATTGACCTAATTTCTCTAGTTCTTTATTGTCAGATTTAATGGTAGAGAAAGTAAGTTCTCTATCAAAAAGTGAAAAGTGCTATGATGCGAAATTTTCCAAAGAACTCCTATGTGCAAAATGCTGAAAATGGTGCATTGCCAGCTTTCAAACACGGCCATTTTTTTGCATAATCTTCAATAAACTTTTGATTTGCGACGCGTTTTTTGGGTTGATCATGATGATCTGACATTTTCATAAAAAATTATTAAAGTCAACTATCATTGAAGAGTTATAACATTCAATAACGCGGCAGACAAAAATAATAACAAATCACAACATTAACCACGCACACAGCAGAATATGACGCTCACTCCTCAAAACAAACGTGGTAGATACACGTTATGGTTAGAGTGAAATTACCGATTGCCAAGGAATAAAATATAATTTTCTCCCTCTAATACAAGCTAGGGAGGAAGAAATCTACCATGCATACCGCTGGAGGGCGGAGCATTTAACTGACGTCATCGGAGTTACGCTAGACTGCACGCTGATTCGCCGATTTTTCTCTCCGTAAGGGTAGATCTAGCACCTACCTCTCGCTGTTGTTTACGTTTGCTGCCGCGTACGGAAATCGGTGCTGCCGTGACTCGCGAAAGCGGATTGCCGGCAAAGAGATGAAATTAGAAGAGAAACTACCACTTTCTGTACTTTTTATGTCATTTCCGTATTACCGTATTTGATACCTTATTTCCATAACAACTCCGGAATTTCCGGAAATGTTGGCATCTCTGCAAGAAGCACATTTTGCGCCGCGACTCAGCTCCTTTCTTCCTCACCTGCTCCAGAGAGGGAGAGAGGAGAGGAGGCGGCTGACATTCAAAGCCAAAACACAGAGCCGAAGAGAGAAATAGAGGAAACCGATTTCTTTTCCCTTCTCTCTTCCCATACGAAATACTGATATCTATCAGTTGTCCTCGCACATAAAAATTAATTTTATGAATATAAATGCTTATATTTTATATATATATAGTTGTTAACTTACCTTTGATTTGAATTTAAAAGTTTTCTCTATTTAAACTCGGTCAGCCATCTTTTACTTACATCGCGCCATTACTAACGACGTTCTGTTTACTTTGTTGCTGTTGCCAAATTTGCTCTGCATAATTTTCTTAATTTTTGCTGTTGCCACTTCTATTAAAATAGTTATGATAAATTGTATTTTTGACTTTGACTGTTGAGTGGCAATGGTAATGCATTGTTTATATGTAGATTTTTGACTTGGCAGTCAGTATAAAAAGATCGCGATGTATGTGTTAAAGTGCAGTTATCGGCAGTGTTTAGCAATGGCCAGGTAGTCTTCAATTAGATATGAAGCGGTAGTTTATGAGTTGTGTAAGTAGCTTGATGGTCAAGTAACGATGTATGTGCTTATAGTATCGTTCCTGCTAAGCTATTAATGCTCTTTGGCTATTGCACTTTTTTTAAGAAATGATGGCTGCCGTTGTTAAGTTGTTAATAGTTTACACATGTTAAGTTTCTGTTTGTTAAATTGTTCCTTGTTAAAGGTTAAATTTTCCGTCGTTCATGGATGATGGAAGTTTTGAATAAAATGATAAATTGACGTCCTTTTGAGACGAGTTTGTTAAATTTGATAGTTTAATTAATGTTAAATTTTGTTTAGACGCTTTTTAAGCGTCATTTGTTTAAGTTTGAAATCTTTTTAAAAGTTAATTAAAAGTTAAATGAAAGTTTCTAAATTGAAGTGTATAGTGGATGAACGTAATTGTCTTCATTTCAATTTTGTGTTATTTCGTCTTGCTTCACTTTCGCTGATCAACCAGGCGATCGCGGAAGTATATTTCTTCATCGTATTTTCCCGCTGATCAACCAGGCGATCGCGGAGGCTCTGCGACGTTTCTTGAAGTATATTGTCATCTGCTTTTTCATTGTGTTTATCAATATGCCTAGCTCAACACCTGTAAAAGGTAATCTTGTTCTTGTTAAATCTCTTGTTAAATCTAATTTCTTGATAAATTTGAAATCTTAATATATCATTATATCTTGTTGAATAAAGTTGTTTTATTTGTTAAAAACTTTGGTCTTTAATGTGTTATAATAGTTGAACACTGGTCGGGTTATTTCTATTGAAGCCCTTAAAATTTAAATCTTAATGTTTCCACTGTATTTAATCTGCTTAATAGAAATGATTTGAAACATAGACTTTTAGTTTATAATATTTAATACATTTGCGTCAAATCAGAAAAAAGCCTCTCCTTTCGAATGATACCAGATGACCATCCCAGACATTGTAGAGATTTTTTTTCAGTATTGATTCGCCTGGCACTACTCAGTTTTATGTATTTAATAAAAAATATTTTGCTAGGTGGTCAAGACGGAATTTGCAGAGCATAAAAACAACATCGCGGACTTGCGGAGTTCTCATAATTTTTCGGAGAAACTCTGCAGAAATCGGAGCAGTTGGTAACCCTACTCTTTACCAAAAATGCTATACATACTATACAAATAATATTCTGCTTAGTTTCTCTATATATTAAAAAAAAGTTACTGTCACTGGCGTCAAATTTTTTTGTCTGCAACAGCATCTTCCAACGGAGAGCAGGGTCCTTCGCGTCATCAGAGGTATCAATGTGTTCCGAGTACTCCAAGGAAGACATTTCAGCCACTTAGAAATTTCTATCATTTTAATTAAAGAAGTTATTAACTAAAAATGACAAGTTTATGAAGGTACTCTATTTGTCATTTTGAAAAAAGTTTCTCCCAGTGACGTTGTTTTTCTGTCATGAAGTCATTTTACATGAGATAATCAAAAATATGATCCATGGTTGTACGTAGGTAGGTTGGTTCGATTTAGCGTTACACCATGTGCTATGGGTAATTAGCGACGGTCTGGGATGCACCCCAGAGATGTTCCGGAGACATGTTGTCACAATTTTGAACCTTCACGGAGGGGATCCCTCTCCGCTTTGGTGATCCCCAGAGGTATAGTGGGGATGGAAACATGGAGGACTGCAACCAGGGGCGGCGGAACTGCCCGGGCCGACTGGACCCGGGCATTGGTTTTGTCTTTTTTTTTTTTGTACTGTATCTTTTCTGACCTGACTTGATAATAAAAGAAGGTGAAGAGTTACACAGCAGGATAACTCTCTGGTTGCTGCTTATAATACGTCTAATAGCTGTTGCAATCTATTTCCCTACAGATATGACATTGCTGAAAGGATAACAGTGTGTGTGCGGAGGGGGGGGGGGCTGGTGACGTCAGAAAAAGGATTAGTAAGCCAGTTTTCTTTACTCTCTGGAAAGCAGGGATTACTAACAAGTTTCCTGGAATCCCCATTCATCTGTGTGTTGTATTATATTCCTTGTTCTATATGAATTTTCAGGTGAGAAGTGGAATACCCATTACTACAGTCTCAGTCACTCGCGCCTCGAGGGATGAGGTAAAGTAGAATTTAGCTGCTGAATGTACTCCCGCCCCCTCCCCTTTCAGAGACGACTATTCTTATGTCCATATTTTTGGGGTGACAAGTCCCCTCTCTCCTTCAGTGGCTTCTATGGTCTCAGTCACAAATCTACGGAGAGAACGAGGAAGATGCTTTTCCTGTGCTCCATCTAAAAATGCATTTTGGTTAATTAAACTACATATTTATTTTTTTCACCTATAAAAATGAGTTCCAGAAAACGGCAAAAAATCAAGTCATATTTTAAAGTGTCTTCAAACTACCCGATTCCAAGTTTAGAAAAAGAAACTGTACTTGATAAAAACAATGATGATACTCGTAGAGATGAAGATAACACTAATTTTACAAAAACTGCAAATGCTGAACCTTGTATGTGCCCATTATGCAACGAACAAGAGAAATCGGTACGAAGTGTCGCCTAATTTTTTCTGTTTTACAAAGTTAAAAATAAAATTTTGCTAATACAGCTTTTATAAAATATTATTATTATGTGTCGTTTTGGTCTGGGGTGCTCGATCCCGCTTAGCCCCCCCCCCCCCCCCCAGTGGTGCGCCATTGATCATGCTTCAATATTCCTGGCCTGGTCAATAAAATTCACGTTCCGCCGCCCCTGACTGCAACCACGACAGATTTTATGTGCACCAGCCACCATTAGTGTACACAACGGTCTTTGGCCGGATCATATATCGAATGGGCAATCTTCCAATTATGTGCTCAGTGCTTTACCGACTAGGGTACCACGGCTCGTAACCATGGATGTAAAAACAAAGAAAATAAATATCAACTTTTTTTCTCTACTTTTAGAAAATTAATCTTCTTACACGGGAAAATTAAAATATGATCCATGGTTGTAGTTAGGTAGATAATTAGGTTGGTTGTGATTGATGTTGCACTATTACTGCGCTATGGATAATTGGCGACGGTCTGGGACACGCCCCTACGGATATTACGGAGACATGTCATCACAATTTTGAACCTTCACGGAGGGGATCCCCCTCCGCTTTGGTGATCCCCAGAGGTATAGTGGGGATGGGAACATGGAGGACTTTGTAACCACGACAGATTTTATGTGCACCGGCCACCATTAGTGTACACGGCGGTCTTTGGCCTGCTCAAGTACCGAATCGGCAATCTTCCAATTACGTGCTCAGCGCTTTACCAACTAAGGTACCGCTACTTGAAACCATGGGTGTAAAAAACAAAGAAAATAAATATCAACTTTTTTTCTCTACTTTTAGAAAATTACCAACTAAGGTACCGCAGCTTGAAACCACGGATGTAAAAAACAAAGAAAATAAATATCAAATTTTTTTCTCTACTTTTAGAAAATTAATCTTCTTACACGGGAAAATTAAAATATGATCCATGGTTGTAGGTAGGTTGCGATTGACGTCACACTATTACAGCGATATGGATAATTGCCGACGGTCTGGGACGCACCCCTACGGATGTGCTGGAGACATGCCACCACAGTTTTGGTCCTACACGAAGTGGATAGCTCTCCAGCTTCGGTGACCCCCCAGAGTTATAATTTTGATGGGAACACGGACGATATTGCGGCCACGACATATTTTACGTGCACCAGCTACCATTAGTGTGCACGACGGTCTTTGGTCGGCTTGAGAACCGAATCCACAATTTTCCAATTATGAGCTCGGCGTTCTACCGACTGGGGTACCATGGTGTGGATTTAAGGTTGTAAAAAAGAAATAAAAAGGGTCATATACTAAAGCTGTAATGCAAAAAGGTCTAGATATTATGATTTTCTTTCTATTAATATATATATAAATATTATATATTCCAATTTGACATTGAATAGGATTTCTATAAGGATTTCCATAATAATTTTGCTTCTGTCTTTTAATATGCACTATTAATATTCCTTTTCAGTGAAAAAAAGCAGCGAATAGGCGGGCAGAGTTCTGCATGTGTTAATAATTAAAGTGAGTCGGGGAGGAGGCAAAGCCTCCTTCGGGGGTTGGTGAGCGGAGCGAGCAGGGAGCAGAGCCCCCTAGTCTATAACAAAAATGCTCAGACATTAATAAATATATTATATCAATATAAAAATAAAAGTATTAGATCAAAGTTTCGGAACATATCACAAAATTTAAATATGACAAACTCCTTAATACAGTCTTAAATTTTAAGTGCATTCAGTTTTGAGGTATACATAAAAAATATGATTCATTAATTTCTTATCAAACATTATATTAAATGAAATTATAAAAGTCTAAACTACTTATTATAAAAAACATTTAAAAAAAATATATTGTAAAATAATTACTCATTTGAATACTGTTGTTCCATTTTTTCTTTAAGATAAGATGAAGCCATACAGAGATCATCATAACTTGGAAAGTTACTTCCAGTGTACTTTATCTGGAGAAGAATAGCTGCTCTGAGAATATAAGATGGAAACATACCAGCCTCTATTAAATTTCTCACTATATTAGATCTCATTGCTCCATCAAGTTTCTTTAAAATGGATTCTGAAGATTCAGGCCCACTTAAAACAACCTCTTTCTCTTCCTAAAATTAGTTCATAATTATAGAAATTTTATAATTAAAGGGTGATTCTACTTTAATGAGATGAAAATACAAATATTTTTAGGATTTTTTATTAAAATATCCAAGTATATACATATATATATATATATATAGCCACAGCTGCAAAAAGTCAAAATTATTTTCTAGATGACTGAATAAACTCATATCTAAAAGACACAGTTTCATAATATGAAGGCATTTACAAAACTAGTCTAAAGTTAATAAACTATACTTATATAAAAATAAATTAAGAATTTTTGTCAAGCAATTTAAAAGAATATAAATGAATTTTCTGCATATCAGTCTAACTTTGTACTTGAAATAAGTGATATACGTAATTCAAACAAAGCTATACATGAAAGTATGAAGAAATTAATTAAATATATTCAAAACTGTTTTAAACTAATATCCTCATAAATAAAATCTAATATACACTAAGAGACAAAAAAAGACGCACTTCGATATTTTCCTTTTCACGTTTTACAACCGCCAATTTTATTGTTTTATTACAGCAAATTTTTGAACAGATTTTATTAAGTTGTCCTCCACATATACTATAGCATTGAGTCCAGTGTTAAAAACAAAATGCAATTGTCAGGAAAGTTGTAATTTTAGAAATTATTTAAAAAATGGTAAGAATAAGGCAGTTAATGATGCCACAAAAGTATCAATTATTTAACGAAATCAAAAAATATTTTAATACGTGAGATGGCAAAATAATTAAATGTTAATGAAATATTGGTAAAATGGTTTCTAGCAAGATACAAAATTTTTTGGCCATTTAAAACTGGAATTTTGGCTTCAGACGGTCATGTTGCTCATCCAAGCAAGATGACCGTAAGTTAAAAAGCCATTGCTTATAAAATCGGTTTGCATTACATTTAGAACATAAGAGATTACGAAAAAGTGGTTATGGAAAAGTGTTTAGCAGCACAATTTCTTTAACTACAGTGCAGCAACTATTAAACAAAGCAGGTTTAAATGACAGAAAATTTGAAAAAATTCCATTCTTAGTGAAGAGAATTAGGAAAACAAGGCCTCAGATGGCTTAAAAAAAATTACAAAATGATTAGTTAATTATTGGGCTGAATTGGTTCTTTCTGATGAGTCAAGTTTAGCTTATTTCGAGCTATGGAAAACAAGCAGATCTGACAACAAAAATAGGACCAACTTAATAAAAATCGCACTTTTAAAATAGTGACACATTCTCCGTACATTACGGTACAGAGGTGAAAAACTTTCCAAACAGTCAGGCAAATTTTTATGCTCAAGGCATCAATTAACTTGAAATAAAACACTGTCTTTATAAAAGAGGTGCCTGACCGACTATTTTGGAGGTATTTTGGACATTTCGGCAAACAGCATTTCAAGATGATAATGCCCCTTACTACGCAGTGTCTGTGGTAAGTTTATTCACTTCAAATTGTCAAAATTTCCTATCCATTCCCATAAGAACCTATAATTCTGTAAGTAATCATATATTTCTTCACTTTAAGTTAAATCCCACAAATAAGACATAGTTGAATTTCTTCTTTACCAGACATGGAAATAGTCCTAATCACGATATACTCCAAAATGTTTCGTCTATAAAAAGGTGGGGGAGAGGGGAGAGGATTCAAAATTTGCAGTCTACAACTCTGCTAGAACTAGAATTTTTTTTTTTTTTTTTTTTTATTTGGCACATTGAAATTTCTGAGATTTATATTAAAACACTGTACACTCATGTCCATAAATTAAGGATAATGCTAGCTGCGGCAAATAAAGGTTCAGAAGCAAAACAAAAATGGCTTATTCATAAAGTCCATTTATTAAACAAAAGATCAAGAACAAAAAAAGGTGGTTTATGTAGGATACCATTTATAAAAACTACGATTTTTGCACCCTGAAGCAATTACAAAAAATATTTCCCTTACAAAAACTTAACATTACGTGGTTGGTATGATGGTTAATACATTGTATGTCTCTCAGATGATGAAATACAGTCCTTACAATGCCTAGGAATGCTGAGTATTAAATTATCGATCTTATCTTGGGGAAGCTTATTCCACTCAGTAAGCAATGTTCTCTGAAGTTCCGGTACACATGTAGAAGGTGGTTGACGGGCTAGAACTCATCGGAAAAGCATGTCCTACACATGCTCTATCAGATTCTAGTCAGGTGAGAAGGCTGGCCATTGCATGCGGGTGATAGCTTCAGATTGTAGGCATCCGTGTACAATGTTTGCGTGGTGAGGACACGCATTGTCATCCATAAACATAATTCTGGGCCCATGGCACCCCTAAACAAACTTACATGTTGTTCCTGAATGATTTACCGATAAATTTGGCCTGTCATGGTTCCGATTTGAACATGGAGATCTGTTCTGGTGTCCAATATGATTCCCCCCCCCCCAAACGAGCACTCTTGCCTTAGAGTAACAATGTCGTTCAATGATGTTGCTTTGGTGGTAACGGGTACCTGACGTTTTACATATGAAAGTCTGGTGGGAATCACACTAAAAGTTAAACCTGGAGTCGTCGGAAAACATCACACAAGCCCACTGTACCGCTGTCTACATTGCATGTTCTCTACTTCAAGTTAACCGCTGGCAACAGTGCATTGCCGCAGACGGAACACGTTTAATAGGCCTGCAAGCATATAGACCATTATCTACCAAATGTCTATACACGGTTTGCCTTGAAACTGTGGTACCCACGGCATCAGAAAGCTGACGAGACAGGTCTGATGCTGTGTTTTTTCTGCTTAGGCAGTTACTGCCAAATACCGGTCGTCATTCAGCATTGTAACTCAGGGCCGACCAGTACTGTAACGCCGACTGGCATTTCCATCATTTTGGAATAGTTGCCAAAGCCTATAGATGACACTTTGGGCGATTCCAAGTTTTCCCGATACTTCTATCTGTGTACACCCACATTCTAGTCGGATGATAATTCTACCACGTAAAAAATTATCTGCATGCGTCCTCTGTGTCATAACTATTCGGTTGTGGCACTGAGCGACATATAGAACGCGTATGAACAATTTTCCTTCTTTGCTCCCATTCCTTATCTACCCCCTTCTTACACTTTTGTCATTGTAACATCATATCGGCGTCATCTAATGGCTTCCTATAATTTTCATATTATTCTTAAAGATGTGTGTGGTATTTCTACAAGTGAAATTTTTGCATTAAAGTTCGATTTCCGTGTGATTCTGAATTATCCTTAATTTATGGACATGAGTGTACTATGCCACTGTGCATTAAAGCAATAATTCCATACAGAGGCTGTTCGCACATTTTTTAGACGATTTTGATGGAGTGTACTGAAGCAGTTTCCCTCATATTTCGTGTTTTATTTGTTCAGTTTGATAGCCCTTGTTCTTAACTAACATTCTACATCATAATTTCTATGATAATAATGCTTTTTATAATATCGGAAGAGGTATATTTTTCTACTCCTCTTGA
Source organism: Salticus scenicus (assembly GCA_963930645.1). Lineage (NCBI taxonomy): Eukaryota > Metazoa > Arthropoda > Arachnida > Araneae > Salticidae > Salticus > Salticus scenicus. The sequence continues at coordinate 120,454,676 of OZ005651.1, read as the reverse complement.
ACGGCTTTCCAGAGTCCACAAAGCGTTGTAGGTCGGTGTTTGGCTAATGTTGATTTTAAGAGTCGAAAAACACAAAAATCCAACAGTGATACATCAGAAGATTTAGCAGGAATGTCAGTGAAGGGTATAATTTTAATTCCCGTTTTTTGTTCCATTTTTTTCTAGAAAAGCAATTGCGGATTGCGATATGTGGCTGCTTGTTTTGTCTTGATGCAGTTCAACGGATTGATAGCATTGTGGATAAAGATCTGGATTTTCATTTTTTTAAATTGGAATTAAAATATGTTCTTGAGAGTATTTAGAGTTGATTTTGACATTTTTGTCACATTCTTTTGCTTTTATCTTGCGTTTGTATGAAAAAACCAGTGGCAATCATAAATCCTTTAGAAAAACTCTCTTTTGATGCTTTGAGCCATGTAGCAAATTTTTTTTTCTCCACTTTTGTGATAATAAATTGATCTTTTTTTATTGCAACCACTTAAATAGACCCAAGATTCATCTGTTACTGCAACATTTTTCCATTTTTCTCCTGATAAATGCTTTTCATAAAGATTTCACTAAAAACTATCTTTGGAAAGAGTGGAAACCTATCCTTCCATCCACTGCCATTTTAAAAGTGCATTTTTGCATCTAAACAAAAATTATAAATATCAGAAGATAAATAAAACTTTCAAAAATATAACTGTTGTGAAAATAAAATTCTCCATGCAAACGATTTTTTCTTACTGCGAATAAAATCGTCTAAAAAATGCGCGAACAGCCTGTATAAAGGTGGAATTAACCCAATACAGAATACATATTTTTAATAAAAAATTTCTTAGGTCTAACAAATAAATAGTTTTATTTCATATATTAAAATATAACTTATTTCATATAATAAATCATAATAGAATACAAAGTGTATGGTTACTGCATTATGTTTAAAATGAAAGTTTTATGCAGATTCTTATAAAGTACTTCGTAGAATGTAATAAAGCGAATTATTAAATCGAAAATGTATATAGGTATCATTTCATCCCTTTGGTATTATGCAAACAAGACAGTTTTATTTGTTTCAACCCTTAATTTTAAAGTTATCACAAATAAAAAAGGTATAAGTCATTCTTTCAACAGTGCAGCTTTTATTTTATTTTTAGTCGCTTAGTGTGTGTGTATATATATATATATATATATATATATATATATATATACCTGTTGTATGCATAAATTTTTTCTGGGTTTTTTTGGTAAAGAAAAAAAACATATAATTTTCAAGCAAAATTAATTTTTTTTTATTCAAAATATTGGCCATCGGCTTCTAAACAATTCGCTCATCATTTAAGTAATTGGTCAATACCATCTGGGGAGTATGGCGGGTGCAGAAAGATGTCCCCTCCAAGCGATTTCAAGGTGTCTTTCACTGGTTTTCCTGTGTGAGACGGTGCATTGTTGTGTAACAAAATCACTTTGCCATGTCTTCTGGCCCATTCCAGTCGTTTTTCGATTAATGTGCTGTTTAAATTAATCATTTGTTGGCAATAGCGTTGTGTATTAATGGTTTTGCCGGGCTTCAGGAGTTCATAATACACAATACTGCTCTGGTCCCACCAGACACAGAACATGGTCTTCTTGCTGAAGCGATTTGGCCTTAGTGTTGAAGGACTGGCTTCGCCAAGTGAAAGTCACAATTTTTTCCACTTCGGGTTTTCAAAATAAATCAATTTTTCATCACCTGTCAGAATTTAATGCAAAAATGATTTCCTTTCATGGCGTTGAAGCAGCGTTTCATAAGTGACTTTGCGATTTTCTTGCTGATGTTCATTCAAATCACGTGGGAGCCATTTACAGAGTTTATTGATCTTCCCCACTGCTTATAAACGTCTGCAGGTTGTTTCTTATGACACATATAATTGCCATTGAGTTTGAGTAGGTTCATCATCCAATAACGCCTGCAACTGCTCGTCTTCACATTTTTGTGGTCTACCTGTCTCTCTCATTGAAATCACCACTTTAAAATTGTCGAAACCATGTCTCCCATGTTCTAATTGATGGAGCGTATTCACCATATGTTTCTACCAGCAAACGATGACTTTCAACAGACATTTTCTTTTCATTAAATAAGAAAAGCAATGCATGCTGCAAATGTTTTTTTTTCAGGCACAAAACTCGACATGATCACTAAACGATAAAACAAAGACGCTAGTTTTTGGCAAAATCAACTTGTGTATATTTGTAGTTTAAATGTCAGATGAACAAAATGGCGTATGTGTCAAATTAATACACTGCATACTTCTCGCTGGTGCCATCTCTTAGTCAAACCGGAAAAACTTATGCATACACCTGGCATATATATATATGTCACTGCTAAAGTGCAGAAATCAGTTAATCTGCAGATTAGCTATGTAATCTGTAGATTAACTAGGGTGATCCGTTAAAATGAAGACAATTGTTTCATTTCTCAAATTACCTAGGTAATCTGCGAAATATCTAGGTAATCTGCACATTACCTACTAGGCACTCGTTAAAGTGAAAATAAGATGTCTGGTGTTGTAATTTTACAGCATGCTGTGTTGTATTTGTTTTTTTTTTCATTCGGGGGGGGGGGGGGAATAGATTAGTTTTCTTTTCTTTCTTTCTTTACTTATTTTAATCTGTATGTGTTTTAATTTTTATGCGTTTTAAATTTATATTTGTTTTAATTTGTTTTATTTATTTCACCTTTTTCAATTCTGTCAACATAAGTTTGAAGATGTTATGCATTTTTAATATGAAATATAATATCTTTAATAGTTTTCAATAAATTCTATTTTGTAAATGAATGTTAGAACAATTTCTTATTAAAATGACAGTTTTCCAATGCTTTATTAAATTATATTTTGCAGCATACATATATCTGTACAAGTTTAGCATATATATTAATTTTACAATTTAAAAAAAAAAAAAAAAAAAACTTTATTAACACATTTTATGCGACAAACTACAATGAAATTATCTGAAAAAGCAAAAAAATAAAAATATAATCGTGATATATAAAATATATAAAGGAAACTCGAAATTGAAACAAAAAAAAAAAAAAAAGTAATGAAATGCTAAAAAATGCAAAAAAATTTCATATTAAGTATTTATTAAATAATGCTAATAATTAGTTAATATTGAATGCCATAATATTTTTCAGAGTAAAAAATTAATACTTTTCTTTTTCAGTAAGTAATAGTAATTTCAATCAATTTTAAATAAATTAGTCTTAAAAAGTTGTGGTTTAATAGTTTTATTTTGGGAGGAAATAATTACTGTGTTGTAAATTTAATATTCATAATTCAAAATGCAGTTTCAGGAGAGAGATCTTTTAATTAAGACTAGATTTCATTAATAAAATGCAAACCCTTATCAAACTTATATTGACAGAATTAAAAAAGAGAAGAAATAAAATCAAAATTAAAACAATTATAACTTACTTGTTACTTTAAATTTTGTGTTGGTCATAATAAGAAACCTAATCATGGCTTTGATCCTCCACGTTTTGGGTTTACCGTACTGATTATCATAGCGATAGCGGAGCAGAAGGGGTTAAATCTTTAGTTTATGTTTGAAGCTCATTCACGTATCTGTATCCCACGACTGTTTAATGTCCTAGTGAATGTAAAAAAACTAAGGCTCGAAACAAACATTTTGAACTTTAATGATACAGAAGTCGCTAATGTGCAGATTACCTAGTTAAAATGTGGAAAAGGATTCCACACTTTAATGGGTTATTTTAGTTAATCTGCAGATTAGCTAGGTTATCTGCACATTAACGGATTTAGAGCTTTAACGGTAACATATATATATTAAAAACTTTCATATTGTAGAATGAATTTAAGGGACTTATTAACATGATGTAAGCTGAATACACCGTGTCCCAAAAGTTTAGACAATCAATAAAATTTGCATTAACATAAAAAGTAATAAGATACAATTAAAATTTGTGAGATAGGTAATTAAAAAAAACAGTATTTTCTGATATACACATATAAATTATGATCAAAGGTTTGAAATTATAAAATATACATTAAATTATATAAAAATGTGCTGTCCCAAAAGTATAGACATCTGTAAGTGTTTTTGGTTTTACATTTATAAAAGTAACTAAAAACTTACTTTTAATATTGAATTGTACTGACACGACATTTTATAACATCAAATACACATTGTTCCATAGAATTAATTAAGCATTACATTACAGAAGGAAATATTTCATAGCACGCTTTGTCAATTGCAGTTTTTAAGTCATTTACACATGTATATTGCTTTCCATTTTCATACATTTTACGAGATAAGATCCACGATATTTTTTTCATGGGATTCAAATCCAGACTAAGTGCTGGCCAGTCCAACAGTGTGATATTGTTTTGCATAAACCACGTTTTCGTTGATCTGGAGTTATGGATGGATGCCCCATCTTGTTGGAAAACATGGTCCGGTCCTGCTAGCAAATCCATAATTGGCAATAAACTGGTAGATAAAATATCCTGTTAATCCTCCGATTTCATTTTTCTGTCCATAAATCCTAGAAATGTTTGCCCGTTGAAACAAAACTCCCCCAGGTCATTACGGATCCTCCGCCTTGTTGCCTGCTGAAACAGGTCTTCGGTTCTTTTCTTAGGTTATACCAGTAAAATTTATAACCACCAGGGCCATCCAAATTCCATTTCTTTTCATCACTGAAGATGACAGAAAGCCATTTTTCACCGTATGAAATATGCTTTCTAGCCCACTTTAGACGTGCATCTTTATGTCTCTGCTTTAAGCAAGGTTTTGCTTTCATTCTCCTGTAAACAATGTGTTTTGAAGCTTGAATTCTTCTGTGTACAGTACTTTTTGAAATTCTGGAAGTTGATGCAATTGTATGCACAGATAAATTATCAACTGAACATATTTTTTAATAACATTCTATCATCCCGTAACGTTGTTTTCTTTGGTCTTCTGACTCGCATTCGAGTATTCCATGTTCCACCTGATCTCAAAACTCTATAAATACTGCTGAAGGATCTCCTTATTCTTCTCGATATTTGTACAGGATTTTGTCCTAGTGCTTTTAACTGTAAAATCTTAATAATTTCCTCTTTAGAAATTTCTTTAGAATGTAGTATTTTTGTAAGAATATGCAGGAAATGTCTTTTCCGAACCACAAACAAAACAATACATTGAACTCATTAAATTATTCGGCTAAAAATATAGCAGGCGATATTTCAATTAAAGAGAAAAATTATTCTGCATCTATAGAAGCAGATGACAATAAAAATATTTTATTCTGTGAACAAAAATGTAAAAGAAAACACGTAGTGCTGTATTGTGTCTATACTTTTGGGACAGCACATTTTTATGTAATTTAATATACATTTTACAATTTGAAACCTTTGATCATAATTTAAACTGATTTTATTTATTACCTAGCTCACAAATTTTAAGTGTACCTTATTACTTTTTAAGCTAATGCAAATTTTATTGATTGTCTAAACTTTTGGGACATGGTGTACTGTGAAATTTTACACATGTAATAGCAAATCACTAAGATATTCACAGCTAACTGCAAATTTTTATTTATACATGCAGAGATGCCAACCTTGTAGGATAATTTTCAGTAGTAGACAAGTAAATTTTCAGTAGTTTGGGGTACTTGTCAGTAGTCTGGTAAGTCGGTCTGATGTAAATTTAAGTTCAAATTAAAAAAATATATATATATTTTAAATGTTATACACTCAAAAATGATTTATTTTTATACATTAAACTAATAAGTTATTTTTGTCATTTACTTTTTAAATTTATAAATAAAATTTGACCTTTAAAAAAAAAATTAAGAAAATATAAACTCAAAATAATTTATTGATATACTCCAAACAGATTTGGTATCTTATACATGCAATATTTGTTTACTGTAAATAGACATTTCTTGATCACTAGCTGCAATTGGGAAGGGGGGGGGGGGGGGAGAGAGTCAAAAAATAAATAGATGTTTGAGAAATGAAACCATTCTACTCCTTTATAGGTTCTAGAACCTAATAAAAGAATTTTAAAATGAATATTGACATTCATATTGCTGATGGAGAAAGACTGGGAAACAAAAGGCTTCTGTAGAGCTTTTAATCGTCTCACTATCACTAGTTGGTTGGTTGGTTGGTTGTAGGCTTTAAGGCCGATTGACTCCTGATGTGTCCTAGGCCTAGAGGGGGAATGCCCTCCGTGGGGGTCTTTCTAAGGGGTCCTAGCCCATATTTACGCAAGTTTCGGAGGAAACCACGGAAAACTCCGAACGGCTAGGTCGATGAGCGCGACCTGGGATCGAACCCGGCACCTCCCATCTACCAGCTTTGAGCGCAGAACCGCTCGGCCGCTGGTGGGCCCACTATCACTAGTAGTTGGATATAAGGGGGGGGGGGGTGAAAAAAATTACTTGAGCAAGAAATATCAAACAATTCTATTTCTTCATAGTTCCTATAATCTTATAAAGCAAATTTAAAGCGAATATTGACATTCATGTTGTGGATGCAGAAAGATTGGAAATCAGAAGGCTTCCGTTGTACGTTTGATCGTCGATCATAAATAGGGTTTTATTTTTTTCTTTTACGAACAATAGTCACGATTTTTTTAAAATGTATAATCCGTAAATTTTATATGTTGTCCGCAAGGCCGTAATTACTGCCGTATTTCCGTAAAAACTATGGACAAACCGTAGTAGTTGGTATCTCTGTACATGTATGGGTAATTTCATGGCAGATATAGTGTCAGTCACACAGAAAGATTTCTTTCTCTCTCTCTTTTTTTTTTTTTGGGGGGGGGGGCCACCACACAGAAATCTATCATATATTTACAACAATTTTTTGTGATTAAATAGGATCATGATTATAAGCTATGTTTCATAATGTGAGGTTGCCACATTGCTAAAATGCTACAATAAAGTCATTATTTAAAAGTAAGTAATCTGTTGTCTTAAATTATCTGTTTCTCTTAAATATAAGAGTGGAACATTTCATGTAGCATGTCTGATTAATAAGAAAAACATCAGAAAAATCTTGGCTAATTATCAAACATATTTTTTAGTACATGAAACAGAAAGAAAACAGTAATCTCAGATTAAATGTATATATAAGAGAGAAGCCCCAAAACATTTTTTGTACACTTCTTTCAGAACATTTATATTATAGCACATTTTATTAATCCAATATCTAAACTCTTAACTTAATCAGATTTGTTTAAAAATTATGTTTATTAAAATTTGCCTATATTTTAAAATTAGCATATTTGAGTTTGGTAAACACTGCTATAATATTTAGAGGTAGATTAGTAGGCTAAACTTTACAATTCTGAGCAGTGGCTTTTTAGTTATATTTTTTCTTCAATACTACAAAAAAAAACCAAAAAAAAAAAAAAAAAAAAGAGAGAGAGAGAGAGAGAAAAATGTTTAAGTAAAATTAGATTAACCATTTCTGCATGATTCATAATGGATCATTCTATTACACCTATGGCTTTTGCCTAATCACAGCCAATTTGCATGGGAATATATGGAACTCACTTCCTATACTTTTTTTATACCAGTGAATTTTTACATATTACACAGAACATAGAAATTCATTAGTATTGTATACAGAAACTCGCAGCATCATCATTTCTGAAAATTCAAAGTTCCTGAATTGTTATTTTTTTCCTAAAAATTCCTTAATATTCTTTTCTTAAGAAAAACGCCTAAATCTGTAATTTGATTTGGCACACACTTTTTTTCCTTTATTTACTTTTTCTAGGTATAGAATAGTTGTTTTTCTCTTTCACTTTTCCTACAGTGGCCAATAACTTATAAATTACCATAAATGAAAACTTTGTATTTTTTTTTTTTTTTTTTATTGAACACAATATAAAACTATGATTTCAAGATATATGTATTCAAATGAAATAGCAAAACAGAAAAGGAAACACAGTTTGTTTCAAAAGATGAAAACACCCAGTTTAACTGGAATGCCTTTCTGATTTTTGTAAAGTTTAATTTACGACTTTGAAAACTAGATTAAATCTTTTCAAAATTAACTCATAAAGTAAGTTATACATACAAACATAAATGATTATTAGCATTCCTATATATATATATATATATATATTGTCAAAAATTAAACCTTGGTGTCATCTGGTCAGTTGAAATAATTGACAAGTTGTTTTAAACAAATATCCACTAAAAAGTGACTCTGATCAAATAACAGAAAAATCATTGATGTCCTGGAAATAATTTTAACCAAACTCCTGGCACTTTTTGGCAGCTTGTAAAGTAATTTATTGTTTATTTTGAGATAGGCATTTCATAATATCCTTTATGGAAAATGGAAAGTCAATGCAACATACAATGCAAAAAGCAAATTTTCCTTTTCTGGGAGATAATATATAAGTAAATTCCTCTTTATACGACTTAGTAAAAATAATTCTGTAATTTTTCTTTATTCTTGAACTTGAGTTTGCAGATTCGGCAGCTGCAAAGGCCGATGCTGATATTTTAAAGTTCATTACTTAAACCAATGGAAAATTAATGAATGTCACAAAAATGATTCATTCTGAACTATGCACAACGCCGCAAGAGAAACGGACGGATATCGTCTAGCAGAATGGTTCTACAAGGACGTTGTTACTGCATGAAATGAAACAAAACACTTATATCATGATTAGAAAAAGCCAGAGATTTTTTATAGAAATCCAGAGATCAAAATAAAGTAAAAATGTCTAGAGTTTCCAGGCAAGTCTGTATATATACAGTAGAGCACCTTTTATACGTTTCTCATTTATATGTTTTTCTCATTTATACGTTTTTTGACTTCAGTCCCAAATCCTTCCATTGAATTCTAATGTTAAAATCTTTCATTTATACGACACAAGTAAATTCTTAATTTCACTTATACTTTTTTTTTTCTCCTTGTAGAATCCCAAGTTTTAGCTTTATTCCAAGACTAGAAGAAAAAAAAAGATGAATTATCTTTATGTTTCATTCTTATTTTTTTCTTAGAACTATGGTAACAAAGTGTGGCTATAGAACATAGCCTGGGGGGAAGGGGAGAAATTTTTAGAGATAAACGACTGGGTTGAATGGTAGGTAATACAAGTAGCCAGTGACCACTTGAAGACCTCCCACTTTCTCTTTTAATTGATTCCAGGAATGGGATATGAAAGGAAAAAAGCCCACAACTTTATAGGCATTTTGTAAACTTCATCATTACTCATTTCCGTTGGGTGACTTGGAAGATTTTCTTATTGTGTTTATTTGACATTATGTTTGGAGAACAAAAGGCTTTGTCTTTAAACGTTAAAATCAAAATCTTGAAAAAAATTTCTGAATTTGTATATTTTTAATTATCATTTAATTTTTATTCAACCTTTTAAAAATATTTTAAATATAATTAAAAATATATCTTATTTGAATAAATGTAAAGGAAATCATGAAAATTGATTAGACTCTTATTATTAATATACTTTATTGCGTAGTAATGCTAAAACGAATTTTCAGTTGTACGTTTTTTAGGAATGGTCCCTTGAAATACGTATAAACGGTGCTCCACTACTGTATATGAATATAATGATCAACTCACAACATAACTAGATACGTTTTTGAGGGGGACTGATGTTGCTCTCAGCCCCTCATTGTGTCTGTCTGTCTGCCTGCCTATATCTGTATATACAGTAGAGAGTCAAAAATCTGCACAGCTCGGGACCAGAGGTTGTGTGAATTTTAGGGACCATGAAGAATGATTTTCAATTTGAATAATAAAAACAGAATATTATTCAAACTAAACACATACTAGTGAATAATAACACTGAATATTAAATTACTAGGTACATAAGAATAATAATGATCATTAACAAAAATATATAATGAAAACAATAAATAAAAATAAAAAAATATATATATTTGTCAAATTTAGATAAAATCTGTTCACATGTAGCTAGTTTTGAACTAATTTTGAACCTGCATGATTTATTTATTTTTTTATTTATTGTAAATAATAGTACCATAAATTTATTCTTCTACGAATTTTATTGAGTTCTTTACAAATTATGCCTTCATCAGAAAGCATTTTAAAAAATTAGTTTGTTATTATTTACCTAATTGATATCATCATATCACAATAATAATTATTTTCTTTTGATGAACTTAATATACTGTCAATAATTTCATTAGCAACAACTTGGCTCTTGCAGTCTTTCATATTATTATTTTTTTCCTTTTTTGTAATCATAAAATGCAAACAAAAAATCTGTATTCAAGATTTTTCAGGGTGTCTACTGACTTGACAGAAAAAAAATTCATGACCTCAAAAAATTTTCATGACCTTTTTTATCGACATATCCAACCTTTCTTTTTAAATTAACATATTCAATTTCTTTTTTTTTTACTGATATACCACTTTGCTTTATATTTTAAATTATTGTTTAACAACAGTATTAGCCATTAAAAAATAAAAAAAAACTGAAATTTTTTTTTTTTTTTAATTAACAATCTAAATAAATAGTAATGGAAATCAATCTAAAATAGATACATATAACTACATACATATGTACACTATTTGTGCAATGTTATAATATTGTAACTATTAGTATTTTGGAGGATTTGAAAATTGTCATTTATTTTGTATATGTATTATTATTTTTTTTTTTTTTTTCAAATCTACAAACATTTTTTTTTCCCCTCACGAAAAGACTAAGAATAGAAGAATAGAATTATTAAACTAAAGTCAGAGATGAGAGTGGGAACACACAAAAAGTCAGAAAGTATCAGCAAAACTCAAAAATCATTCAATTTTAGTAATAAAAGAAGAAATAGATACAGAAAATCATACTTTCTATAAGCAAAAAATGGAGAATATATGAAAATAAGTTGTTTAGAAACAGTCAAAAGAAAGAAAATTGAACAAAAATAAGAATATTTAGAACAAAAAACCTGAAAATTGTTTTAAAAAAATTAAGGAATGTCTGAAATTTCTCATTCCTGTAAAGTATATAACTGTACAGCTCAAACTTTGCATTTCAATGTCTTTCCTATACTTCAAAATAGAATACATTCTGAATTAGAAAAAAGTAGTTCATTCAGTTATACTGTAATACTGTTTTGATTTACAAAATATTTTGAGTATACATATATTTTAGAAAATTTAGATGTTAAGTAAAAAATTCAAAAAGTATTATTACATTATTATTTATATTATTATTATTATTATTGGGGGGGGGGGGCAGCAACAAAAGTTAGAATGCCTGTTGATTTTCATAGGAGACAATATTGTTTTTTAAAGATATAAATGACTATACTAGGTTTATAATCATGCTTATATATTTACACTACTAAATAATAGTAAGCTGAAAATCGACCTGAACTCACACTAGAAAATTTTAATGACCCACACCTGATTCAAAACCTAAAATGAAAATTAATAATTCAGCTAAAAATCTTGAAATTTAAGTTGGTGTATTGTGTACTTCAACTGTACAAAATGTGCTTCAAGTTTAATAATAAGTACAAAACTTTGAATAAACAGCATGCAATAAACTCGCAACAACTGTTTCAGGTTGAAAAAAACCTGATCATTCATCAGGCGAACAAAGTGGGTACAAGTGCTAAAAGCAAAGCGACAATACACCAAAGCAGTGGTCGCCAACCAGTGGTCCGTGAGAAAATTTTAGTGGTCCGCAGAAACATCTTGACTTAATTTGTATTTTTTAATATAGTTTTATGAATTATACTGGCGTTAATTTTAACTTGCTTTTCTGAATTTCTCTTCCTCACTACAGAATTTTGTGAAAAAGAGAGAGGGTGAATAGAATTATTTTTTATCACAAAAATTTGAATCTCTATTAACAAACGTAGTTATTGGTTTGAATTTCTTATCTGTATTTGATACTTAACTATGAAATTACTTGACTTTGTCAAGCAACGGTTCAGCTAGCTTTTAAATAAAATGACTAATTTCTACCCTAAATCAAGAACCTCTAATTTTAAAAATTAATATTAGAAAATTAAATAATAGAATTGTTTTGCTACTGTTTTTTCCGATAGTTAAATGAAAACTTAGAGTAATAACCTTAAGTTCCTACTTTATATTCTAAAACAATGGCTAAAAAAAAAAAAAAACTTTATTTAATGTAGTTTTATTCAAATAAATAATCGTGATTAGAATGGCCGCTAGGCATGTGAAAAGTGAAGCATTAATTTTTGTGTAACATTAGTTTATTTTTGTGTAACACATAAAATAAATTAGAAATATCAGTCCTATCATTACAAATTCGGTACCAATGAAAAGGACAATTCTTCTGAATCCAGAGATACAAACAGTTTTTCGATATGACAATTAGATTTTTTTTTTAATTAATTAAAGTATGAAATTTAGGTGCCAACACTTTATTGTAATTCCTTTCAATCATTTTAAAAGTACGTAGCTCGTTACAAATTTGGTACCAAATGAAAGGGATGATTTTTCTGAATCCAGGGGTGCAAACAGTTTTTTGCCACGACAATTAGGTTTTTTTTAATTAACTAAAGTATGAAATTTAGGTGGCAACACTTCATTTTAAACTATTCATACTTTTTAGTGTGAATCGAGCTAAAAGAAAAGTCTTTAATTTATTTATTTATTTTACATTTTCTTTTTGAAGCGCCACATTGACAAACACGTTTCATGTTGACACAGCACTGACACTGCTTTAAATACAACCTTACTACGAGACTTATAGCTGGTAAACGTTGCAAAAAAGAAGTTATTGTTTTTTCATAGTTATATTATGTAAGAACAAAAACTGCAGTTCCGAAGAGACGTACTGTCGCAATCTCGACGCTACATTTAAAATTTTGTGGTTGTTCAAGATAGGAGAACAAACATACAGGATGAAAATGAAGCATGAAGGAGCGTGCTCCATAAATGAAATATTCTAGACTTCACTTGTGCATGCATGCTAGATGAAAACAATCAAGAAAGAAAAGGTTTTCATTCAAAGCTTCAATACTTTTTTTCATTTAAGTTCTTTGATCGCGAACTTGCCTGAAATTATGAACACTGCTTCAACACGCAATGAGTCAAAATTGTTTGTAAATCCATAAAATTATAGGAAAATAAATAGTCAAGTTACTCTGATGTAACTAATTATAAAGTAGTATGTTTTGGGGGGTTTTCTGGGGCCCCCTTGGACAGGGGGCCCATGGCAATCGCTGACCAGCCGACCTGGCCAGTCCGGGCCTCATTGTAAAAGTAAGTAGATTTGTTATTTTTTCTATTTTCAAGAGGCGTTGAGGCGATTTCAAAGATAAAAAACAAAATTCAATTAATCATGTTTTATGCGGCAACTGTTGGAAATGCAAAGTCAAAAATTGATAAGGATTGGATCATGATTTCCGAGATGTGTGAAAGAAAAAAAAAAAAAAAGAAGAAGAAGAAAAGAAAAATAGGAATTTTAATAAGTTTTTGAAAAAATAGGGAAAATATAAGCTCAGTAGGCCCTGCTTAAACAGAGATTGCATCGATGTTTTAACGCAAAAACAGAGTTCAAAACCTCTGTTTCGGCACGAAAATGAAACAGCAAAAACCATCATTTGGCACAAAAAAGTTTTAAGCATTTTGGCACAGGCGGGTGCAATTTTATGGCAAAACGACCTTTTTGGAGCAGGTTTGTACAGAGGTACTGAATTTGTGCAGTCTGGCACAACTGGTGCAGCTGTTCTATCCCTGAAGTAAAAACAAAATATTTTAGTATACAATGAACTATATACTTTAATTAATGCAATTCTTAAATTAGATACTTACATCCAAAAATGTTAATGTACTCTTTAGTAGACAATCTACAGTGAAATCACTTCCTTTATTTAATCTCAGAAACTCACAACCAGAAAACCATCGGGCATGTTCTACCCATGGATCATCACCTTTTTCCCATTTTTGCAAACCACCATTACAATGAAAACAAACTGTGCGATCTTCCATGCCTACATAAAATAATAATTATTATAGTAAATAATAATGCATAAATTAAGAACATTAATGTGAATACATTTAAAACATAATTTTTATGAAGGATATGAAATAACTTTTTTAATAAAAAAAAAAATTATTTAAAATAAAATCTTTCAAATTATTCAAAACAACAACAAAATAGAATCTGTTTCCATATATAAGTACGCATCCTGAATAGTCAGACACTAACAATAGCTGTTTAAGCATGATTAGTATTAAAATAGAAAAATACATCAACAAGCATTTGAAAACCCATTCTAGTTTTTAAAAACTTGTAGGTTTTTACTTACTAATTTTACTAATTGTGAATGCAAAATTATAAATTTATTCAACTTATATATATAATCCTAAAGTGTAAAGAAAATCATGATGAAATCACAAATAGTTTAACATGAAATAATATAGTGCCATTTGACTCCAAAACAAAAGCATGAAAAACTTGTACAAACTCCAGTGAATTTTATTATGTTTTATATGTTTCATAAAATATTTTGTAATCTGTAATTGTGAAAAATGTGTAGTTTAATTACATAAAAATACAAGCTTATAAAAAGAAATATCAGGTGTAAGATTTTATATTTTGATAAAATTCTTGGGAAGGCAATTTTTTTTTTTTTTTTTTTTTTTTTTTTTACATAGAAAGATCCAATTTATTCACCAGTTATATAGAGTGTAGATGAAATGAGTTAAAAAGTAAACTGACAGACTGGAAAAATTATTATAAGAGACAGAGAAAGAGTTGATTGAATTGTGAATATGTTCTTGTCTATTCATTCAATACTTCTGCCATGTAGCTTAGATAATGTATCAGAAGTTAAAAAAAATATATTATTTGGCAAATAAAACACTACAGTGATATGAACTACTTTTTATGATTTACAAACTTGTCTTTTATTACATTTAGTCTTATCAGTAATAATTAACCTTTACAAGACGGCTGGTCGATATTTCAACCAAGAAGTAACCCGTTGTAAAAGACGGTGTTGGTTTAGAAATCGACCAAGCTATGCCTTTCCCTATGCAATTGTTCACCTGTGTTGAGGGGCGGGTATAACTGTCAAACTTGTTAAAAATGATCACCTTTCGGATGTTACATCTTTCGCTAATCCCTATTCCCTCTTTTTCCCCTAAACCTGAATGCAAGACACAGACTTTGTCTCCATGCAGAATTCCTTTCTTTTGATAACAAAATTTTAGAGGAAATACTTTTAAAATATCTGGAAAAGGAATTTCCTGGGTACTTTTGGGTTAATCGTAAATCCATTTGCTGCTTTTTGCTTTCATTATTATTGACAAAATAATAGAATTCTTTCGAATTTCTATCATATATCTATATTAAATAAGTGAAAATATTCATATAAAATAAACACTTAAAGTCACCAATTATTACTCTGAAAATTAATTTAAATTTCAGTTCTGAAACAGATATAATTGATTAGGCAGAAATTTTTGAAAAAAAAAAAAAAAAATCAGTCAAACCTATGACTAATATATACATAGCTGCCAACCTTCAAGAATCAAAATTCGGGAGATTTCACATACGACATAATTTCTGACGTAAATAGAATATTAATAGCATAGTAATTGTTGGAAAAAGAAGGAGCAAATAAAAGGAAATTTTTGCAGTATCTAGAGGCTTTCTTCTTATTGCAAATAATGAGATAAATAAATAAAACAATGATGCTACTAGATTATATTAAATTCTAACCATACTCTAATTATACATATATACACATACATTGATTTGGGAAAATTTTTCCTACCCCCTCCCCCCCCCCCCAATGTTTACACATTTGGTATAGATATGACATATACATACTTAATTTAATTGAGAAAAAATAGATTCAATTATTTCAGCAATAAGGTCTACAATTAATTACATATGTGAGAAATATTGAGCACATTTATTGCTTTACTGTTTCTAGACTTAATCATTGATCACTATCTGGAGATGGAGAAAGGGGAGGGGGGGATTTATAAAAAATTAATTACAGAGTAAGAAATATTAAACTCTTTCAATTCTATTTCTAGAATCTAATAAAGCAAGTTTAAAATGAACATTATCATTTATGTTGCAGATGATTAAAGATTGGGAAATAAGAGACTTCTGCAGAACATTTTATTGCCGATCGCTAATAAGAGATAGGGGGATGGGGGAGACATAAAATAATTACATGAGCAAGAAATATTTGATAATTCTTTTCCTTTACATGTTCTAGAATAATATAAAGCAAGTTTGAAATGAATATTGACATTTATAATGTGGATGGATAAAGATTGGGAATCAGGAGCTTTCATAAAACATTTGATCACCAATAGTTTGCTGAAAATTTTGTAAAATTTCAGAAAATTCGGGAGATATTAATGTTTTTCGGGAGTTCGGGAGATTGCCTCAAAATTCGGGAGTCTCCCGATTTTTTTGGGAGAGTTGGCAGCTATGTATATATATACGAAATATGAGAGTTTTATTCATCATTGAAATAAAATTATATAAAGAAAAATGAAAACTGATTAAAAATTCGATTAATCGACCAATTAATCGATTAATGAACTACGGTTAACCCAGTTAAAACTCTTAATCGATTCCCACCACCTAGTAAAAATGTCATTCGACACATTCTTGATAGGCTCATTAACAATTTGATTGACTTGAAATCCTGCTTTGCAAAATGCATTTTTTAGAGAAACATCGGTTACACTATTCCAGGAAGAAAGAATAATTTGCATAGCCTCAAGTACATTAATTTTTCATTCCGAAGCATCTTCCAATTTGTTGCTTTCTAGCATACATAACGCATTGTGAACTAATTGAGTTCTGTAGGCAAATTTGAAAGACCATATCACACCAAGATCCAGTGGTTCTAGCAGGTTCGTACAATTTGGGGGAAATAATTCAAGACGAACATTTTTCAGATTTGCCTTGGGAGCAGTATGAGAGGTGCACTGATTGACAAATAGGAAATTTTCTTTTTTTTGATGTCCCATAGCTCTGTCAAGATCATACAGGTAATTTTCAAACAAACTACCTGTCATCCATGATTTTTTATTATGAACATATTTTGTAGTAAAGCTTTTAATGTGTTTGAAACAACGAGGATTCTTGTATTTTCTGATAACAAGAGGTTCTAATTTTTCGCTACCGTTAGCATTAGCACATAGAAAAACAGTCAAGCGCATCTTAGAGAGTTTTCCACCACGACACTTTTCTCCTTTTACTACGTAATCACTGTTCAGCATGAGGTTATAGAACAACCCTGTTTCGTCAGCATTGAAAATGTCTTTTAATGAGTATTCTTCTGCAAGTTTTCTCTTCCATTCTTCTACAGTCTCCATATTTACGCTATCTGATTCTCCACAGAAAGTTCCAAACACTAGATTGTGCCTTTTCTTAAATCTATCCATCCAGCCATTAGAGGCTGAACAGTCTATTTTCATGTGCTGAGCTATTTCTCGAGCTTTTTCTTTGATTAGTACACCATTAAGAGGAATTTTGGCTGGTCGGGCATCTGTGTACCATTTCAATAGAACATTTTCTATTTCTTCATATGACGATGTCTTCAAAGTTTTTCTCTTTTTGGCAGATTTACCCAGATCATTGCATGACTTTTCAATGGAGTCTCTCTTTTTTAAAATGTATTGCAGTGTTGTTACAGGAGTTTAAAATTTTTTTGCTAATTCTACTTTGCTTCCGTGAAAGCTATCTGATTCTTTTAGAATAGCTAATTTTTCACTTAACGTAAGAAAATGTCTTTTTGTACTGCTTGTGGGAGCCATCAGTTGAATAATCGGGGCTCAAAAGTGCAAGTAAGAAAAACACTCACTTCTTTAACAATGTAACTAGCTTTGAACGGAGCACAATACAATTTCTCCATCTTTTTCATAGTTAAGAAAGTACTAATGAAATAGTCCAATCATGTGGTATTTTAGCAGTCTCCTTCCCCTTCGATCCAAATTGTCTGGCTATGTTGGCTGTTTCCAACACTGTCCTACGTGTGATTAAAAAAAAATCAACTGATCGTAAGTGAATTTGTTACGAACTATACGAGAAAGCGAAAAAGTAATAGGATGAAATATACGGGATTTTTTAACATGGTAATAAAGAACATCAAGGGACCAAGTTTAAAAAATGAAATATGCAGGAAATGTGAAGTAAGCAGGGACGAACAAAAGAGGTTCCACTGTGTGTATATATATATTTTATAGCAGGGCTTGAAATTAGCGGTCGTTAGTTGTATTTTGCAACTGAATATTTCGTTTTGACGACCACAATTTTATACCTAGTCATAACTTTGACACCTAGCATTCTTTTCCCCCTTCAATTTGCAGTTGCGATGAAAATAAAAGCACTAGCAACAAAGCAGTAGAAGTAAATTCCTAGCTTTCTTGTAAAAATATTAGCACTAGCAAATTTTTAAAATAGAAAAAACAAACTAGATAAAGTATCAGTATTTTAAGTAATTGTAGTTTATGTACAATGTTTACACATATGTTTCTATGTGTAAATAACAGTTTTAAAATGGTACCTAAGTACAACATAATGGCAACTAAGAAAACAATGTTAGTTGCCATTTGGCAACCAACTTGCTGATTCTAATTTCGACCCCTGTTGTGTAGGTTAACAAATCAATAAGATTGTCTTAATATATGATACATACACAGTGAACTCTCTCTAATCAACAAAAGTTTTTCCAAAGGGTGTGTGGATTATAGGACTTTGCGGATCACAGGTCATTGTCTTTGTCTACATTTTTCTTTTGCAGATATGAAGTCAATTATTATTATTAATTCATAAATAGACATTAAAATGGAAAGATGATTTCTAATAAATTCTAGAATAAAATATTTCCTTAATATTTATAAAATTAATAAATCACATTCATATATGAAGGTAAATAATTTAAGCATATTCAAATAATACATAGCAATAAAATATAAGCATACATATTTATTTAAAAATTAGAAAATATTTTTTAAGTGCAGAAATTAATATTCATCATTACTTTTAATTTTGTTAAACATTGAAGTAATAGTGGTTTGTTGTAACTTTTTATATACTTTCCTGACACTCTTTGCCGTGACCTGATGCTAGTCAGTATGAACTGCAGGATATCAAATATGTTTTTTTTTTTTTTTCTTTCCCCTTTCTAATTGTGTGTTTGAAAGCAAGGATTAAGCTAAAATTTTGATTAAAAAAATGGTGTGTGTGTGTGGGGGGGGGGGGGGGGAGACAGTAAAAATATGAGAAATGTTGCTTAAAAAAAAAAAAAAAAAAAAAAAAAATCTCAGCTGTGAATTTCTTTGTTTATAATCAATTGTGGATTAGTGGAATTTGCAGATTATAGATCTGCAGATTAAAAGGAATTGGCTGTATGTGTGTGTGTGTGTGTGTCTGATTGCTTAAATATGAAACATTTTTATATCTGATAACAAAATTGCAAATTTCTCATCCTAGTATTTTGGAAAATCTTTTTTAAAATTCTCCAATTCCTGTAGAGATTTAATTTTAAGTTTGCTAATTTTTGCTAAGTTCATTTTGGCACCATCTTAGCACAAATTTACAGGGAAATAGTTGTTTCTGCATAATAATGCACAAATATCATGTACTGGCAAATAAATGTGCAATATGCACAGCACTTGAAACTCTACAAGATTTAGTTTTTTTTTTTTTTTTTTAACACTACATGCATGTATATACAGTGTGTCCGTAAAGTCATGGTGTCCTTTTGACCAGTAACAGGAAAGCAACAAAATAAGATAAAAATATGAAATCTTCACCAAATAAAAGGAAAATTCTCTAAAATCAAAACTCTTCTAGTATGATGTGCAAATGTGTATGCACACAAGTGATGACACACTACCATGAACAGCATAGCACTGGCCCACACTCACACCAGTCGAGACG
Organism: Salticus scenicus; assembly: GCA_963930645.1. NCBI lineage: Eukaryota > Metazoa > Arthropoda > Arachnida > Araneae > Salticidae > Salticus > Salticus scenicus. Next base: position 120,434,795 of record OZ005651.1, on the reverse strand, counting down.
TTGATGGTACAGAGGAAAGTTCAGTGTGTTGTGTGACTTTTACTTCTGATTTTATGTGAAGCAACATGTGTACATTGACATGTATCAATGACAAGCATTTAAAACAGAGAATCACAGACGTTCTTCACTCTGTTACACCAGACGTCCTTAACCATGTGTGGGAAGATCTTAAATATTGTTTAGATATGTGTGGGGCAACAAATGGAGATCACATTGAACTGCACTGAATAGGTATGAAACTTTGAAACTTTTCTTTTATTTGGTGAAGACTTCACATTTCTATCTTGTTTTGTTGATTTCCTGTAATCGGACAAAAGTGTATCATGACTTTATAAACACACTGTATATAAACTCTGTATATAAACTATATAAGTTTTTTAAATACACAGAAGCTCTGTTAATTAATAGTTGAAAAAAAAAAGTTATAGGAAACAGATAAGTTTTAATCTGTCAGGAAAAAGATTTATTTTTGAAAGTATAAAACTGAAGTTAAGATATTTACCAAGGTAAAAAAATCCTGCAGCTGCCAAATCTTCTTTTGAAATGGGTGCATCAATTGGCCATGAACTAAATGTTTCTAGGCGTTGCCACACGTACATGAATTGAGGATGAACTGGATTTTTATGTAAACAAACTCCAAGTTCTTCAAGATCAACTTGCTGCAGATTACTGGTAATAAGTTTGCGCACAGGTGATGCATTGCTAGAATGTGATTCAATTGGTTTCATATTACCACAAACATCCTGAGAAGAAGCATGATACCAAGGCTTTATATTTTTTCCTTTGGATTTCTTGTCTAAGTAATCACACCAGGGAAAATGTTTCAAACATTCTCTATTAAGCATATTGCTTGCATTAAAATTGCCAACAATTACTTTGCAGAAAGCACATTGTACTTTATCACCAATGCCTGTATAAAAGTACCCAGCATGTGCAAGATCTGATACATTTATATTAATTAAAGGCCATTTATCAATGTAAGTTTCCATTCTTTCAATTTCAGACTTCAGTTTCTCAAAATTTATATCACCATCCAGTGGAGTTACATCTGAACAGTTTTCAATATCGGAAGGTTGTGATCTTGATAATGGAATATTGTTGGACACATTTCTGATAAAATCACAATCAGGAGAACGCTCCGAATGCTTTTTCAGCACAATATCACCAAAATTCCAATCACTTATATGTCCTCGACAGCTAAAACATACTACATCATCTCTAATACCAGTATAATAAAACCCAGCTTTAGCTAGACGAGCAGGATTGACAGGATAATGAACAGGCCAGGAAGCAAAAGATTTTAGCCGTTCTTCTTCATAATTTAATCTATTATAATCAAGGCCATTTATATTTGATGGGTGATTGTTGGCAGCTGACATATCAATCTCCATATCAGAGTTCTCACGTTGAAAAGACATCTGAAAAATATATATAAATAAATGTAAAAAATACATTACTTAAATTTATTTACCTAGAAAATCTTCATATAAGACCTTTCGCCCCACTGACTAGAGCATATTTAGATGTTTCTGCAGCTTTGAAATTTCTTCCTCCTTTTTGGCTTGGATCGAGCATTAAGCATTATCTGGCATCAATGAGGTCTAGATCCTTTGTAATTGTTACATGTAACTAGATTGGTCAATACCTCCATAGTTTCTCATTTTAAGTAATAACTACTACTTGCAAGTTTTCATGTACTATTAAAATTAATTTTCAAATTTACTTTAAGTTTATTTTTGTTAGTGTTGTGGTTATTTTGTTTAATTTGGCATCGTTTTGGTGCTCACTTATACATTTTTTTACTTTTATTTTTGTCGTTTCAATGTATGAGCACCAAATTTAACAAAATAACCACAGTACTAACAAAATAAACCGAAAAGAAAATTGAAAATTAATTTTAATAGTACAGAAAATTTGTAAATTATGTAAGCAATAGTCATTCTTTGAAACGAGAAGTCTTAGAAATACTCCTGAGTTTGGTTACCTGTATCAATAATGATCCAGCTCTCATCAATGGTGCTTAATAAGAAAGCACCACAGAACTGGTGTTTTAAAGTAATAAGTACAAAACTTTGAATAAACACCATAAAATGCAATGAACTCACAATTGTTTCAGGTCGAAAAAACACATGACCCTTCATCAGGCAAACAATGTCGGCATGAGTGCTGCAAGTAGTGCCTTGCCGCTTTGACTGCAGCACTCGTGCCTACTTTGTTCATCTGACGAAGGGTCATGTGTTTTATCAACCTGAAACAATTATTGCGAATTTATTGCTTTTTACGGTGTTTATTCAAAGTTTTGTACTTGTGATGCTTAATGCTCAACCTGATCCAAAAAGGAGGAAGATATCTCGAAGCAACGGAAATATTTGAAGATGTTCCGGGCTCGGAGGAGAAAGGTCTTATATATGAAAATTTAAGGTAAATAAATTACATTTTTTTAAAATGAAAAATTTATATAAAATTTACTTCAGCATATAAAATGTTATATACACTTAGGTGACAAAAGTCATGGGATACCTCCTAATATTATGCAAGACCTTCTTTGCCCAGCGAATGGCAGCATCAGTAACTTGATGTGGCATGGACTCAATAAGTCATTGGAAGTCCCCTGCAGAAATATTGAGCCATGCTACCTCTATAGCTGTCCATAATCGTGAAAGTGTTGCCAGTGCAGGATTTTGTGCACAAACTGACCTTTTGATTATGTCTCTCAAATGTTCAATGGGATTCATGCCGGATGATCTAGATGACCAAATCATTTGCTGGGATTGTCCAGAATATTCTTCAATCCAATCACAAACAATTGTGGCCCGGTGACATGGCGAATTGCCATCCATAAAAATTCCATCGTTGTTTGGAAAATAGAGTCCGTGACTGGCTGCAAATGGTCTTCAAGTAACTAAACATAATCATTTCCAGACAATGATTGGTTCAGTTGGAAAAGAGGACCTAGTCCATTCCATATAAAAACAGCCCACACCATTATGGATCCATCACCAGTTTGCACAGTACTTTGTTGATAACTTGGGTCCATGGCTTAAAGTGGTCTGTGCTACACTTTATCCCTACTGTCAACTTTTACCAATGAAAATCGTGACTCCTCTATGCAAGGCACGGTTTTCCAGTCGTCTAGGATCCAACCAATATGGTCACGAGCCCAGGAGAAATGCTGAAGGGGATGCCATGTTGTTAGTAAAAGTACTCCAGTTGGTCTTCTGTAGCCATAGCCCATTAAAGACAAATTTTTATGCACTGTCCTAACAGACATGTTGGTCTTATATCCCACATTGATTGTTGCAGTTATTTCATGCAATTTTGCTTGTCTGTTAACAATGACGTCTAAGCACAGGTCGCTTTTCTTGGTCATTAAGTACACGTAGCTGGCCACCATGGTGGGAAGCTATACCTGAAATTAGGTATTTTCAGCACACTCTTGACATTGTGGATCAAGAAATGTTGATTGTATATGAATTCCCTCACAATTTTTGAAATGGAATGTCCCATGTGTCTAACTACCATCTCACGCTCAAAGCTGTTAATTCTTTGCCGTACGGCCATAATCACATCAGAAATCTTTTCGCATGAATCTTTTGAGTAAAAATGAAAGCCTTGCCAGTACAATGCCCATTTATACATTTTGTACCTGATACTGCAGCTATCTGTATATTTGCATATTGCTATTCCATGACTTTGGTCACCCCAGTGTAACTAAATTTAATATTCATTCCAAATATTAGCACATATGATTTTAACCATATGAAAAAAATAAAGATTATGAAACCAATATTTAAAATTTTTCATTAAATGAAAAAAGTTTACTTTCATCAAACTATTAGGTGATTGCAGAAGTTTGTGGGATCTTTTATTCCTTCATTTCATAAAAATACATCAAATCAAATGACAATTTTTAATCAAAATACTCTTTATTACTTTCTACAACTTTTGCCCATTTTTCGGGTAACAAATGTATACCACGGCGATAGAAGCTCTCGTCTTTCGAGGCAATAAAATGATCCGCATTCGCACAAACTTTTGCAACGACCTAATAGTTAACAGTAGGGCTGTGCCGATTAATCGGTTCGGTTAATCGATCAATGCTTAGTCCCGATCAATTTTTTTAATCGAGTTAATCGGATCGATTAATTCGATTAAAAATTTTCAAAATCCGATTAAAATTTTCAAACTACGAATTAAAGTAAAAATGCTTTTCTGCCTACAAAATATTTTTTCACATATTTTGCTAACTATCATTCTAAGAAACATCCATCAAATAATGAAAATAATAATAATAATAATAATAAAAGGAAATAAAAGGAAATAAATGAAAATAAAACCTCTCGAAAGAAGTTGTTGCACTTTTGTTGATAGCAGGGATGAGATTAGCAAAAATACAAAAAAGCTGAAACCATACGTAAAAGCAAGACACTGAAATGAAATACTGGAATTTTCATGACAAAATCGATTATATTAGAGTAATAAATATTTATTTTAATCTTCGGTGTATAAAAAAAGAGCAAATACAAATCAGAAACATAAAAAAAAAAGCTGAAAAAACTAAAAAAAAAAAAAAAAAAACTAAAAAGCTAAATGTACAAAAAAGCTGAAATCAGCTGAAAAATCTCATTCCTGTGATAGAGAAAAGGAGGAGGACAGTTATTAAACAAAATGCCGCTTCATGTGCATTCTGGAGCAACACCACCTGTCTTTAGCCTTCTACAGAAAGTGTTGGCTAGGGTAATAGTATTCTCAGAAACAAGAAGCTTTCAAAGAATGGAAATGCTAAAGATAAAAGAAAAGAAGGGATTGAGATTTCCACTATCCCTCTGATGGGGGAAATGTCAACAGAGTTTCACAATATCTTCAAGCGTTTATTGCCTGTTCAGAATTGCTCATAATAACTATTGAAGTGGAAACAGAAAATAGCATTCTGTGTCCTAGTCCGAAGTGACAAAGAAGAACTAAAATATCAGAATTTGAGATGTTTATGATAATGATACGGAATTTTGAGAATTCATTTAAAAATAGTGACAAGCGAGATGGACAAGGCCTGCAAATATAAAACTAAAATATGTGTACATCCATTTAAGGTTTCTTTCAAAATGAATTAAAAAAATAATTTACTTAAAAAATAAATAAAATAAATAAGTGAAAATATTTATATAAAATTAACACTTAAAGTCACCAATTATTACTTTGAAAATTGATTTAAATTTCAGCTATGAAACAGATATAATTGATTAGACAAAAATTTTTGAAAAAAAATTTTTTTCAGTCAAACTTTTGAATAATTTGTATATGTATACACAATATGAGAGTTTTATTCATCATTGAAATAAAGTTATATGAAGAAAAATGAAAACCGATTAAAAATTCGATTAATCGATTAATGAACTACGATTAACCCAGTTAAAACTCTTAGTCGATTCCCACCCCTAGTTAACAGCATATTGAAATATAATAGAATGAATGAAAGGTGTGCCTAAATACTTAACATATTAATAAGGAAGTTGGAGAAAAGTAAATAAGTCTTTAAAAGTTTGTATATTGTATATATCTGTTTAATTAGTATAAGATTTCCATTAACTGTTTAAAGGAAATTATATTAAACATTTCGTATTCTCTCCTAAATAATAATAATAAAAGTTTAGTAACTCAATTTAAAATAATTACAAGATAAAAAGAACTTTTTATACACCATGTTTTTAAATTTTCTGTTGAATCATATAAACACTACCGAAGGCAGCGGGAACCCGGAACAATTGCCTAAAAGTATTAAAAAAATTCATTGTTATCGTGTTTTGAGCTGTTATAAAAATTTCAAATGCCTAGCTAGTTGGGAAATTAGTTAGAAATCGATTGCAAGCTTTGTACTGGTAACTCTGCCGAAGGCAGCAGGGACCCGAAACAATTCATTAAATGTATTCCAACAATGCATTTTCACCATATTCTGAAAGTTTCAAATGTCTAGCTAGTCGGGAAGTTAGTTATAAATTTTCTGTTGAATTGTATAAATGGTGCCGAAGGTAGTAGGAACCTGAAACAATTTACTAAAAGTATTAAAAAAATGTATTGTCACCGTGTTCTGAGCTATCCTAAAAGTCTCAAATGCCTAGCTAGTCAGGAAGTTAGTTAAAAATTGTTTGCAAGCTTTGTACTGGTAACGCTGCCAAAGGCAGCAGGAACCCAAAACAGACGGCTAAAAGTATTAAAAAAAAATGCATTTTCACCGTGTTCTGAACTATTCTGAAAGTTTCAAATGTCTAGCTAGTCGAGAAGTTAGTTAAATAAATTTTCTGTTGAAACATATAAACGCTGCCGAAGGCTGAAACATATAAACGCCTGAAACAGTTGACTAAAAGTGTTAATAAAATCTTTTTGTTAAAAAATAGAACCAACTCCAAAAAGCAACTACTATTCAAACAACTAAAAAAAAAATAATAAAAAAATTGGTATGAAATGAAACTGTAAATTTCGCCTAAAAGTATAAAATAATTTCCTTCGCCAAACAACCTATAACCCTACAATTAATCATAACTTTTGAAGTCGGCGCAAAATTAAATAAAATTTAATTAGTTTTTAAAGGTTTTTTTTTAGATCGGTAGCAACAAATGCTGTTGTCTCGAATTATCCATTTCCATGTTTCCTTTATTATTTTATCACTGTATACAATTGGTCAATTAGTAGCATCTACATAGAACACTGAACATCCTTCACAATGCGGTATTTATGTTTCTACGAAGTTAGAGTATCCTTTGCAAATTAGATATAACTTTAATAATTATCATCCTTGTTGGCTTTTGGATTTGGTGATCAAAACTTAACACAAAAATATATGTGCAAGATGTACATTTTCATAATATATATAGTACAAAGTATTGTTTCATATTCTTGATTACTCTCTTAATATACCTTATCAAAATAATCATGATATCCCAAAGAAATTAAATATGTTTGCCAGATAATTTTGCAATTTTTCTTTCACCAAGGACGTCAGATACCTGCATCGATGCCAACTTTTGCTGCTTACAAAATCTTATTTGTTTTCTTGAATCAAAGTAGTTTTCGGCTGCGTTTTGTAGGTGATAATGTGAGAAGTGTATTTTGAATAGGATTTGATTTTTGTATTGAATAAAGGTATCAATTTTTATTTAATTTTGCACCGACTTCAAAAGTTATGATTAATTGTAGTGTTATAGGTTGTTTGGCGAAGGAAATTATTTTATACTTTTAGGCGCAATTTACAGTTTCATTTCATACCAATTTTTTCTTTTAGTTGTTTGAATGTTGCTTTTTGGAGTCGGTTCTATTTTTTTTACAAAAATATTTTATTTTTCTCTTTTCAGTGAAAACTTATTCATATAGCAAAACATCAGAAGACATTCGACAGCAGTGTCAGAAATCACAACTTCCAAGAAAAGTGCCAAAACTCAAAAAATGGTTTATGTCACTGAAAAGCATGAAATGCACCCAATGTGAACAAAAAAGTTACATCTCCATCTAGAAAGTTATCCACTTGAGAGAGAGTTGTGCCCCTTTTATTCTAGTCAAGTTATTTTTAAGTTGATTTTTCTCAAATGCTGCATTCTTAAGTTGTGTCACTTTTCTTGCCTTTATCAGATATGAGCAAAACACTATCTATTGAATGAACATACGTTAAATTAAAAAGTCTTTAGAAGTGTAAAGAACGGATACGCTGTATTCGTAACCAAAAATTCTGTTAAGCATCTATATTGAACATTACAGTGAATACGTGTCACCTGCTGTGCTGGAAACTGCACAGCATCATGTTCAAACAAAGAGCAAAATATGCATTGCAGCTGACGGACGGAAGTTTCAACATTGATACTTACATACTGCTTTTACCATCAGCAGTTAGAGTGAGAACAGACTTTTGTGAGTATCCTGTAATTTGTTTATACCTTAATAAAATGATAATGAAACCTATTTCAGGCCAAGATCATTACGACAACAAATAAAGTGTTAAAATTAAATCATCTCTTACAAAGTTATAAGCTAACAGATTTCAACAACAACGAGAAACATGGTTTGTATTGAGGACCTCTTCCTTTATGAAGACGGTTTAAAACGTCTATGCATTAATCGATGTGACCGCTTACAATAACCATACTTTGAATTTTACATAGCATAAATGTCACCCGCTACGCTACAACATATGCAATGTCGTTCAAGTGTGCACAAAATAGGAAATTGTGAACAAACAAATGCACGTTTTAAGTGTTCTGTTTTTAGTATTAATGTCTAAACTATCTTTTCGTACTAAATCGATGATGCTCTGCAATTTTATAATTAACATTTTTCCCCTGTCTTGAACCGTTTCCGAGATAGGAACGCTAACTCTACTGTTTTCCCACCAGGTGGCACTGTAGGCAGTTGAATCGCGTAGCACATGTCCACTTTACTATACCTACAAACCACTTCTATGACTATAGCTGCAGCTGTTCAGCAGTTAAAAGAGTCGGGACTGACTTTTTTGGGCACCCTGTATTTTCTTTTGATCGTAAAGATATTACAATGGGACCTATTTCAGACCAAGACCTTTACAATAAAACAAAAATTATCAAAATTGGGTGATCCGTTCAGAAGTTATGAGCTAACAAACAAAAACAAAAGAAAAAAACATGCTTTGAATTTAGAACCTTCTCCTTTTTGAAGTCTTTTAATTAGAGCATCTCTTACGAAGTTATAAGCTTACAAACACCAACAACAACACATGGCTCAAATTAAGAACACCCTCCTTTCTGAAATTGGTTGAAAACGGCTTTGTGCTAATCGATGTGACTGCTTACAGTAACAGTACTTTGAACCACAGAGTTTACGTGTCATTCGCTACGCTGCAAAGTGTGCAACGTAGTTCAAGTGTGCACAGTGTAGGAAATATCGAACAAACAACTGCACGTTTTAAGCTTTCTATTTTTAGCAATAATGTCTAAAAACTGTCTTTTCATAGTAAATCAATGATGTTCTACAACTTCATAATTAACTTTTCTCCCATCATGAATCGTTTTTGAGATAGGAGCGCTAGTTCTGCTGTTTTTCACCAGATGGTGCTTTATTTTCTTTAGATTGTAAAGATATTACAATGGGACCTACTTCAGTCCAAGATCTTTACAACAAAACAAAAAGTATCAAGTAACCGTATTTTGAACTATATAGTGTATGTCGCACCAGCTATGCTACAACGTGTGCAATGTAGCTCAAATGTGCATATTGTAAGAAATTGAGAACAAACGAATGCACGTTTTTAGCACCAATGTCTAAACTATCTCTTCATACTAAATCGATGATGCTCTGCAATTTTATAATTCACTTTTTCCCCCTGTCTTGAACCGTTTCCGAGATAGGAACGCTAGCATGAATATCTAAAGTATCTTTTTGTACTAAATCAGTGATACTCTTCAACTTTGTAATTCACCTTTTTCTCTAGAACCCTTTTCGAGATAGGATCACTAACTCCGCTATTTTCCAACAGGTGGTGCTGCAAGCGGTTTAACCTTGTACTGCATGGCCACTTTGCTATACTTACATGCCATTTCTATCACTATAGCTGCAGCCGTTTAGCTGTTGAAAGAGTTGGGACTGATTTTTTTGGGCACCCTGTATTTTTTTTACATCGTAAAGATATTACAATAGGACCTATTTCAGACCAAGACCTTTTCAACAAAACAAAAAGTATCAAAATCGGAGCATCTGTTGAGAAGTTATGAGCTAACAAACATAAAAAAAACATACGGTTTGAATTGAGAACCTTCCTTCTTTTTTGAAGTCGGTTAAAAAAATGCATTGTCACCGTGTTCTAAGCTATCCTGAAAGTTTCAAATGTGTAGCTAGTCAGGTAGTTAGTTAAAAATCGATTGCAAGATTTGTACTGGACAAACAAACAAGAATCGAAGTTAATAAAAGCATGGTAAAATAGCTGATTAATTTTAATTTTCTAATTAACTGGAGGTTATAGATAAATTTTAAAGAAAATCTACAAAGTTTTAGAAAATGCAATCTTATTTTGAAATCTCTAGTAGCTATGTAAAGATTTCAGAGTCCTTTCAACTTTTGATCTATTTGTTTCATCACTTCTTTTAAAATAAGCAAGCAGCTTTTTAAAATCTTCTAAAATGCTTTATTAAATAAAATACTATGAATTAAAAAAAATCAACACTAGAAACACTTTTTGTTTAGGCCAGGGTTGGCCAATTTTTGCCGAAGTGGAAAAAACCATGGTAAAAACCGCGGAAATAACCGCCCCGGCAAAAATAGTTTTTGCCACAATTTTTGCCAGTGGCAAAAATTACCAGTATTTCAAACAGGGTTTTAAGGATTTTAATTACACGATTTTAATGTTTAAATCATAATTTTAACAAATTAAAACCAGAAATTTAATTGCACTCTTGATCAACTGATTCTTATGTAAATCATTAAAATAATGCATTCTACAATTTCTTTAAAATGAAATTTTTAACATCAACAATTAACATACTTTTTTTCATTTTTAATAATATTTAAATAACCTATCTAAAAAATATTCTTCAATAATTACTACAATATTTGTGTTTTTCAACGTGTTACATATTTTTGTTTACAGTGGGGAAAAGTCAAATATTAAGTCAATTATTGACTCAGCTGTTCTCAAATTTGCCAGTCAGTCACTGATCATGCATTTTTCGGAATTGAAATGTAAATTGCAAGTAAACTCTCTCTCTCGCTGAATATGTCTTACTTAAGATTTTTTTTTACTTCAATAAAATAAAAATATATAATTTTGTAGTTTTATTTTTATGGTTATGTTCAGGGACTGACAAAGTTTCAATATCTTAGGAGCCAAAAATAGCGAATTATTTCTATGCCAATACTTACAGCAAAACTTAATAATATTCCATAATTGTATAATTAATGCAGGTCATTCACATATTATTTTACATTGAATAAATGAACTATTCAGTTAAAAATGTGGAACTAAGGAAATTTTTAAGAAAATAACTATTTTTTATTTATAAAAATAAAAACAAACTATTGGGGAAAAAAAAAAAATCCACAGAAATATTATTTTTACCTTTAATATAATCATCAAATATATTGAGAGTGTTTAAGTTTTGGCTTTAAAATGCTATTTGTCTTAATTTTTCAGGGCAGAATTCCTTTAAAGAGAATCCATTAGATAAATATCATACTATATAAACTTTCTTGTTGTAAATTCGAACATAGTTTGCTTTAGATAGTGTTTATGATGCTTTAATCTTGTTTAACACAAAGATGTTGACATGGAAAGCATCAGTATAGTAGTAAGAAGATTTATCAAATATGGGAATTTATCTTTCATGAAAAAACATCTTTCAAAAACAGAAATAATTGTTAAATTTTTCAGAAAACATTAAACTCATACTATTCATTCAATACATCAGCAATGCCATCTTTTATACCAAGACAAGAAGGTGGGTGGAAAAACAAAAATATACATAAAAAATATTGTAAATGCATGAAAATATTTTTGTCAGTCTGCCGTAACTGGTCACCAATGGGTATTTATAGTCACCCTGGCACCCGGAATTTGTCGAACACTGATTATATATTATTAATTAATTAATTATAATTACTTTTTAAATTAAAAAATCTTCAAACATTTTTTTCATTGAGGTGCCAAAGTGTAAAGGGTAAAAATTGAAAGGGATTGTGTTGTTTTAATTTTATTTTTCTACTTTTCCTAATTTTTTCCATTTTCGCCAATTTTTACCATTTTGCCGCTTTTTGCCTGGTTTTTTCCACTTTTTGCCGCTGTCCTGGCAAAAATGCATTTTTGCCGGCATGCATTTTTGCCGGCAAAAACCCAACCCTGGTTTAGGCCTACAGTTCCCAATATGGGTGCTAGTGCCTACTGGTGGACATAGAGATCACTTCACTTTAAACACTAAAGTAGAGCATTCCAGCTTGAGTTTTGACACTTTGAACAGCTCCCCCATATAGTATTATTAATTGAAACATCCTGCCTTCTGAGGGCATTTGTCCCAGGATAAATTTGTTATTTTAGTTATCTGTGGTTTGTTTCGGTCAGGACTAGGGAGAGACTAGACAATCTCTAGGGGGTGAGATCGGGGCCAGCGAGAGGATGCTAAGAGCTGTTTTAAAGGGCCTGCTCCAAGGTCTGAGTGACGTCACACAAGTGATCTGACCACCTGCCCGGAGAGAGAAAATTTCATCGGGCATCTTACTTTTTCAGAGTTTCTAACTAGTTAGAACTTAAATTCATTCAGTATAAAAGATGATTTAAAATGGACACCAGTTTATTCATTTATTATAATAAAATATAACTATAGTTTTCATTTTTACTTTTAGTGAAAAGTTTAATGTACTTAAATGCTGATGAAATAAAGTAAAAATGATATAACATCAGACCATCAGAGTAACGGTTTTTAATTGTCATTTTTTATTATTATTATTAATATACATTTTAAGTCAATACTATTGTTATTACTCTAAATACTAACAAATTATTTTAGAACATAACACTTTATCATGCTTTTAATTTATGTTAAAGGGATTTAGAATCTAAGTTAAACAGCTGTCTCAGCGTCATGCATTTTCTTTCTTTCTTTTTGAAATTGCATGGCTTTGGAAATTTTCTAAACAATTAGTTAACAAATTCAGAAAGCTGTCCTCTGTCCTTGCAAATCTGAAGTTCAAAGTAGAAGTTTGAAAAAAAAAATAATAATAAAATAAAAAATAAATGCTATTGCAATACTATTACTACTACTACTAATAAGACTTTACATTAGAAATTTAAGTCAGACGGTGTGTGACATTTTCTAGTGCAGACAACAAGTTTCTACACTATTGATGGTGATTGCTTACATGGAAGGAGGATCTCTAAGGGGTCCTTGCCTGAAATAATGCGCGTTTCGGAGAAAACCATGGAAAATTCTGACTTGCTAGGTCGAATAGCATGATTACAGTTCTAACACGGCACTTTTAGCCAAAGAAAATAATAATAATGAGAATGAGAAAAAAAAGAAAAGAAAATCTTTACAATTCTAAAATTTTCTTTTATTTATTTCAGGGTTGAGCGCCAAAGGACCTGCCCCTTTGGCCCTGCCCATGCCCTCTTTTTGTCCCATAGGACTAGGCGAGGAGTTAGTTCCTAGTTACAATACTTCTATGCATATAAATAAATAGAAAACATATACTACAATATACAGTACAATATATAATACAATCGAAAAAATACTTAAAAATAATATTAAATAATTTATGAATAGAATCAATGTTCTGCATAAGAATTCATGTATTAGTTAATACTGACAACTTCCTTTTTGTACCACTAAAATTTTTACTGTCATTTTTAATTTTGGTAAAATTATTGAACAAAATATTTGCTATTCTAGGTAAGCATTGCTTAATAATATGGTACAAATCATTTCCACAAATGCATCTATTCGAAAAATCTATTCCTAATATTTCTGCTTTTTCAATGGTTAATTGCATAATTAGTTTTTTGGGCTCGGAAAACATTAAAAAATCATTTTCATATTTGCTGCTTATTAACTTATTAAAAATTTGAAAACAATTTACAATCATGAAAATTAATATATCTTGTGGCCATTTAAGCCTTCCTCTATCACATAAAAATAAATATTCATAAACATCAGGAGAACAATCTATGTCTAAAATTTTATCTTTCACTATTGTTGAAGTACATTCTTTGCAGTTCAATTTGTTTGATACTTTAATGGCAATATACCCTGCAATAAATATTAAAACTGACATAACTTTATCTGTGATTTCAATATTATCTATACTGTTGAAAACATCATAAAAATTTTCTGGAACTTCTACATCATCTTTAACTTCATTAGACAGATTATATCTAAAATCTTTTAACGTAAAATCACCGTGTTTTTCTGAGTGCAAACTTATTACACTTAAAATTTTTAGTTTTTTTTTCAGCTTCCATAACTTGCCCACAAGAAACGTTGCAATTCCCTCCACTCATTTGACGATACTGTCCAAAACGAGTTCAAGACTATCAGTCTGAAATTTACCAAGTAAAATGTAACTGCAACCAACTGATTCAAATGCATATTTAATCAGTTCAATTATGGAATTGGTAGTAAATTTTAGTGCAAAAAATGTTTCCTTCGATAATAATTCACCTCTTTTAGGCAAACCATTCTTTTTCTTTTCTTCTGCATTCATTGCATATAATTTCTCCCATTCATTCAGCCAAACACAAATTTTTTGCAAAAATATAAAATTGTCATCCTGAATGCTTGTAATAGGATTTAATACTGTATCATTTACATGTTCACCTTTTGATGTGTGCTTTACATTCATAATTTTCCACCATTTACTTATAATATTTATGAACATTTTTGTAGGAAACTTATTATCCAGTTATCAGCATACATATCTAAAGCAATACAGTTTGTTTCATCAAATATATGTAAAGCATATTTTACATTTTGCTTCTCAATTGACTTTGGATATAATGCCTTATGGAAAAGTTTTGGAGCAGTTTTAACTATGCTCTTTTTTCTAATTCATAAATATTTTTTAAATTTTCCGAATTAGCACACATAATATCTCCATCAGGAAAGTCTGGATAAAAAATTTTCTGTTCAGAAGAAAGCCAGTTATTTCTTATTGCTTTTATTAAATGCACATGGTCAAAGAGAAAAAACATTTTCTTATCTGGATCATTAGGATTACAGATAAAATAATTTTTTTCACTTCCACTCATAGTGAACATGTTGCGATTGATTCTGTTATTATCAGAAAGTAATGACAATACAGTAAATCCACATTCCTGCAATAAAAATAGTACTCTCTTTGTATATTATGTATATGAAGGATTATGTATGTATATGAAGGATTGATATAAATTTGATCGAGTAAAAGATTTACAGTTTTTTCATATGTCTCTAGATTAGTAGCTTTGCATGTTAAATACGATTTTAAATTCTCACTGATGTATTAATACATAATGAATCTGATGTATTAATACATAAATTTGTATATTTTCTGAGGTAAGATGGATGAGGTACAGTTAAAATTTTACTATTACGAAATTTTAATATTACTGAGGAGCACAACACTTCTTTCCCATAATTCTCTCCCAATGAAAACTGTGTTAAAAATTCACAAAACACTTTTATCAAAATAAGTATTAACGAAAAAGTATACATAACATAATCAAAAACAACATAAGACAAGCAAACGCAAAGGCAAAAGGAAGCTTCCTTCTTCTTTCAAGTCAGATCACAATGTTGACGTAATCGGTAGTAAAAACCGGTCAGGAGCAGGCCCTTTAAAACTGCTCTGAGCATCTTCGCGATGGCCCCGGTGAGATTCAGACCATCACCAATATACAATTTGCACGTTTTCTGATTTTATTCTTATATGATAGAAAGTGAAAAGGTAAGAAAATAAATACATACATTTTCTTTATTTGAAATCTAATGACTGATTTATAAAAATTTTTACATCGAACTATTTACTCTATCAAGAAAACACAGTATAACAGGGTTGCCAACTTTTCAAAAACAGTTTGAGGAGTATTCAGAGAAATTTTGAGGAGCATTTCGGCTACTCTGAGGAGCAATTTCAAAAATTTAAAGAAATAAAAAAAAGAAAAAAGAAAGAAACTACTAACAAAAATAAATTTACAATAATCATATGAAATTAAGTAATACTTATTGATAATAAAATATATTTAGCAAAACAGTGAAGAGAGATAAGAATGGCATACGTGCCAAACATTGCATTAATAACCATTCAATTGTTAACGCCCCTTTTCTCACACCACTATATTTTTAGAGTTATTCTCTCCAAATGTTGTTACGATTAAATAAGACTAAAATTACTCTAAAAAATTATTGGTGTGAAAAAAAAGACGGGTACTAAAAATTGTATGGTTCATAATGAGTTGGCAAGTATGGAATGGGAAATGATTAAGTCTGAATATAACCTTAAAACCCAAAAGTAATTTGTTTTCTGCATGATGGCATATTTTCCATACATAAATAAGGACAATATATGAAAGTAGATTATTCAGTTACATAAAATAAAATAAAAAGCACAAGGGGGCGGGGGTTAAATTTCCAACAATTTTCATGAATTTCAAAATAATTATTATACTATCACATAAAAATCTAAAAACGAAATCTCCAATATCCATATAAATGTGTAAATGATCTCATCTCTGAGTCAACTCCCTCTAATCTGCATAGCTTGGGCCAAATGTTTTGTAAACTTCAGAATTTTGCAGATTATTGTTCATAATTTGTCTTTTTTTTTTTTTTCTTTCAGATACAAATGAAGTTATAATAAATCATTAATGCTTTAAGTGAATGATAAAATAAATGCATAATTATTTCAAATAAATCTTAAATAAAACTAGGATGGAGCAACTTGATCACCACTTTGGAGCACATAAAATACCTTTCTGGAGCATATCGGAGCAGAATAAGTATGGATTTGGACCATATTGGAGCAAAATAATTATGAATTTGGAGCATATCTGAGCAAAATAATTATGGATATGGAGCAAATTTATTTTAAATCTGGAGCACATTGACCAGAATAATCTGTGGGTGCTTGTTTATTTAAAACTAAAAATTCTGCAAAAATTTTTAGCTATTTTCCCACTTAGTTAATACATAAAAATGAACATCTCGACATCACATGCATAATAAATTACACTTTTAAAATTTTCAGCAGAAATGAGTGAGAGAAATTTCTTAAATTTGTACAACCATACATATACAAAAAAAAAAAAAAAAAAAAAAAAAAGGTAAAATGTAGGTATGCATAGAATTTTTAGTTACTATTTGGTATACTGAATATTCATTATTCAGTAATAATCAAACATTTAGTGCATGCCTATTCAAAAGAAATTTGTTTAATTACAAGAACAAGACAATTGATGTGAAAATAATTTCAATGCTATACTTCAAACAGGTACAAAAATTGGATTTTTTTGAACAAAATCTTAAATTTTTAGAGTAATAATAAAGTCAAAATAATGGACAATTTTAATAGTTTAAATATTAGAAAATGTAATAAAACTGAATCTACAATAAAATAATCATTGTTATTAAGGATGGAAAAGGACTAAAATTTTACAACATTAAATTCAATTTTAGTGCAAACTAACAGCCATGAACTTTTCTAAAACTTTTTTTTTTCCTTTCTTTCTTAAGATTATTGCTAAATGTACCTCAAAAATCGAGAGTTTCTCGTAGGAGAGGGAAGGGGGGGGGGGGGGGGGGAGAGAGGTAGAATTACATTTTTACCATTAATTAAATATGCTATTTTTCCCGTATTTGACAGAATTTTGTGATATTTTTACGACCGATTGCCGAAATTCGTAATTATTTCACTGCAAATTTACAAAATCTGCGTTTAATAGCAAATAATTGCTAATAATATACTATAATTTTGAAACTAATTGATAAAATTCACTCTTCTTTCAAAGCTGATTCCTAAAATTCGCGATACTTTTGCGGTTTATTATATCGAAAATGGGGTTAATTATTAACAAAATATACAATTATCTGGCTGCTAATCGATGAAATTTGAGCCCTTTTTAAAGCTACATCCCCCAAATACCAAACTTTGCTGTTAATCGATGAAATACGCACTTTTTTCAAAACCTAATCTAGAAATATGTGAAAATTTACAGATGAATTAAAAAATACCGGATTATTTCACAGCTAACTGTCAAAAATTACGTTTACTCGGAACTAAATTATTTTTTTTCTCCTAATAGGTAAAAAAATTGCATTTTCTTTTCAAAGCAGATTTCTGAAATACATGATTATTATGTGGCCAATTGTCAAAACACACTATTATTTAGCTACTAATCTATGAAAAATGCGTTCTTCTGAAAGCTGAATCTTAAATACTCAACTATTTTGCCACTAATCAATGAAATTTGCATTTTTTTTTCCAAAGCGGAATCTCAGAAATCGGGAATAATTTTGAAGTAGATTTTGCAAATACGGGATCGCTTACCCACTAATAATAAAAAATTTACCTTTTATATGCTATCATTTGACTGCTAGCCAATTAAGGTTTTTTTTTTTTTTTTTTTTTTTTCAGTTGATTTCAGTAAATTGCAATACATTTGTAGCTGATAACCCACGATTTTCTCAGAAACTTATATATTAACACTTAAGAAAGTTTCCTATTACAGAGGACAATTCCTCCGTTAAAGTCTGACTTTATACTGTTTTCTCCAAAACTCGCGTGATTACGGCCTAAGACACTTTAGAAAGTCTCCCACAGAAGATAACTCTTCCTGGTCTTAGATTCCTTGCGTTGTCAATCGTACTTAAAGTTCAGTAGCTTTGAATCCATTATTTTTATGGATAAATAATTAAAATAAACAATTATTTCGTTAGAAAGTATTATTTTTTAGTGACATATTAAGCATTAAGATAATTGAAACATTGATATACCTAGTTTAAATGAAAATCAAAATACCGTATAATCATAGCATTTGGTTTCTTTCTTCCCCCCTTTCAGCTTGTGGTTTTAATTAAACACATTCTTAGCTAATGTAAACAAATACTTTATTTTCAAGAGGCGTTGAAGTACTTTCATAGATAAAAAATAAAATTCAAAGAATAATGTTTTATGCAGCAACTGTTGGAAATGCAAAATCAAAGTTGATATGGATTGGATCGCGATTTCTGTCTAGATGTGTGCAAGGCAAAAAAAAAAAAAAAAAAAAATAGAAAGAAAGAAAAAATAGTTTTTTTTTCTTTTCAGTGTCTGTCACTATTCAGTTTTATGTATTTAATAAAATATATTTAGCTAGGTGGTCAAGACTGAATTTGCAGAGCATAAAAAATAACTTGCGGAGTTTTTAAATTTTTTCAAAGAAACTCCGCAGAAATCAGAGCAGTTGGCAACCTGTTGGATCAATTACAGGCCTAACGTTATTCTAAACTAGCAGAGTGCTGAACCAAAGGAAGCTGTATTAATAAACTTGTCTATGGAGAAGAGAAAAACTAATATGTGCATGTATAAGAAACAAGAATGACTAAAGTTTTATATTTTAAACTTAACATTTATTAACTGTATATATGACAACAAACATAAACAAAAAACTTAACAAAATAAATAAATATAAATTTAATATATATATCGGGATTTAAATATTAATTAAATTAATTACATAACAATTATCAACTCACGTTTAAAACCATGCTCAAGTCGTCAAAAAAACTAACTTTAAATACATCACATTGGCCATTGAAAAACTAGAAGACCAGCAGACTTAAAGTTAAAACTTATTTTAAAAAAAAACACACAGCATATCTCATTTAAATATTGATAACACTATCCAAAAAATAAAGCATCGCCCGCGCTGTAACAAACAACCGACCTGGCTGACAAAAATAACAACAGGCAGAAAGGAGAAGCAAAAAGCAAACTCTCCAGCTAAGAAACTGTTTTTATATCACTCGCGAAACGAACGACTAGCTAACGCCCACTAGCACAACTAATTAGAGAATGGCACATGTCGCGATCGCACAACGTTGACAGAAAAAGCGTCATCTGACGTCACCGGAAGTACGATGTGCCGCCTGATGGTAAAAAACGAAGTTAGGTCAGTTGCAGACTTAGCTATCCTATGAGAAGGTTGCAGAAATAAAAGATGAACAAAAACTAAATAAACAAAAGATTGTTTAAAATTAATTGAAACAGATTTAAATGAGTAGAGGGATTCAATTACTTTTATACTTTAAATTATAATAGAGAAAACTAACATTACATAAAGTTTAACTAATTTTTGTATTATATTTAGAAAGTTGAGTTTAATTTAGGTTGGGAAGATATTAAAATATTGACTTGGCTAAAAATGCCATGATATTCTATAAATATAGTACTTGTACTTAACACAACCCTGGTATAATATATCGTGACGTCACTCTTTATGACAACAAACAGAAGTAATATTTGTTTACATTCGATTTCATGCTTTGCTTTGTTTCTTGAATCAGTGAAATAGGTTTCGTATGTTATGATAATGACGGATATTAAAAAATCGAAATATAAATATTGTATTGTACCATTTTGCACTAATACAACGGCTAATGCTTCTTAAAAGTTATTCTTTAGTGTTCCACAGGATCCTATTAAACAAAAACATTGGACAGCCTCCATGAAAAGAAAAAAATTGAAAATAATGATAATGGAAAATGGTGATAATGATATTAAATGATTATAAGATGAAAAAGAAATGCTCAGAAATCACATAAACGATTAATAATTATGAATGTTAAAACAAATTGCTGCTTACTAACCAGGCTAACAAAATGTAAACATGAAGCATCATAAAGTGTGACGTCAGGCAGCGTGTGACGTCAGTCACGTGATTTTTGGTTAATTTTAAAGGTATTTTTTAAATTAATGAGAACTTTTTTTGCATTTTTAATAAACTTTTTGAAATTTATGGGCCTAAAACTACCAGAAAAATAGGATTTTGTTCAAATCCCCCATGTGTGCAAATTCCTCATTGCCATTTGTGCAGCACTAGTCAGTGTGATGTAAAATCCTACCAACCATTTATTTTGAAATATGAATATTTCTGATGTTTGTGTTAGTCTCGTTTGGCTGGTTGAATAGTGTCAGAATTTTTGGTTGGTTAAGTTTTACATCCTAATTCTGCACGATGGGCAAATGGCGATGGTCTGGGACTCACCCCTCGAGGTGGTCTGGAAACATACCATCACAATTTTGATTCTTCATGGAAGGAAAGTTGGAATTTTAGAGATAATTTTGAATTTTAGAGGCATATTTTTGAATTTCATGCCAATACTGGTTGCTACAATATAAAACTTTCCATATTTTTAATCTCATGCCTTTTGAGATCAGAGGGTAAACAGATCAGAGTACCATTATTATAGAGAACCGT
The DNA here is from genome assembly GCA_963930645.1 of Salticus scenicus. Taxonomy (NCBI): domain Eukaryota; kingdom Metazoa; phylum Arthropoda; class Arachnida; order Araneae; family Salticidae; genus Salticus; species Salticus scenicus. The sequence continues at coordinate 120,413,863 of OZ005651.1, read as the reverse complement.
TAAAATTTGCTATAATTATCTAATTGCGGATGTATTCTTTCATTTCTAACAAATGAGGATTATAAATAAAATATTAATGATAAATCATTTACTTTATACAATTTTTGAAAACATAAAAAAATGCCTTTAAAATAAAGATTGTCACCAAAAACTGTGGTGTCGCTTCGATCATATCGATTAACCACATTTTGGCGTTCAACTTTATGGTAACTTGGTGGTACTTCAATATTTGGTGTAATTGTATGATCTAAGTATTACTCTTTTATTTTTGTGAATAGTTATTATTTTCTAATTCTTTTTTATTTATTGATGACTTACAACAGCTTGCTTGTCCAAATAGCTTTGAAAATTTTAACTGCAGCAAATTTCCGCTCTGTGGCAACTACAGCGCCCCTTTACGTTTCATCATTTGAAAAAACTTTTTCGCTCCCTGTGTAGAGGAGCATTGAAAATTCTGATTGCGGCAAATCCCCAATCCGGTGTGGCTTACGGACTCCTAAATAATTTTATTGTAATTGGAGATATTGAATTATTAAAATATCAAAATGCCATCAGGCGACAGAGATTTGCAACACGTACTCTTCAATTCCAATTCAAAAAACATTTTAAATGATATATTACTTACAAAATTAAGTTAATTAGAAGCTGATATACAAAAGTAATATATATATTGTTATAAAAAGATTTGTGTCTGAGGTTTCCGTGATTTTCTTTGAAACTTGCGTATTTAAGGACTGAATAATGTTAAAAATCCTTAATAAGAAATGTGAATGGAGTATTGGAATTTAAAAGTGTGCAAAATAAAAAACAATAAAAGTGTTCCGGGTTTTTTGTGGTTTTTCTCAAACTCCCGTACTGAATTTAATGGCTTATATCAGTTTAAAAGTTTGCAATAAAATTACTGTAAAATATATTTCGAATGATATAAGTAATTTAATCATAATTAGAATTCAATATATTGGAATAAAGGTGTTCTGGATTTTATGTCGTTATTGCTGAAACTTCCGCATAGAATTTAACGGCTTCGGCTTATATCAGTTTAAAAGTCTACAAGAAAATATATTGAAAATTATGTATTATAAGTAACTTAATCATAATTATAATTGGAGATATTGAAATTTTAACATATTAAAGTGTATCTGGCGGCAGAGATTTACAATCCCTACTCTTTATTCTAATTCAAATAAGTTTTAACATAATATATTACTTATGAAATTATACTAATTAGAAACTGAAATACAAAGGTAATACAAACATTTTTAAAAAAGATTTGTATCTGACTTATCTGTGGTTTTCTCCAAAATTTGCTTAATTCTGGGCTAGATACCGTTAAAAATTATTAGTACGAAATGTGAGCGAAAATCTGAATTTGAAACTCTGTAAAATATAAAAGAATAAAAACTTTCTGGTTTTTCCGTAGTTTTCTCTGAAAGTTTCATACAGAATTTGAACAGCTTATATCATTTTAATAGCCTGCAATAAAAATACTTTAAAATATCTTTTGAATGATGTATTATGTATGACATTAATGAATATCTTTGACTCAAAATGGCTAATCTATCAAGGGCGATTAACGATTTCTATTGATATCCGTCTAAAATTTAAGAATTTCAAAACTGCTTTTTTACAACCAAATTCATAAAAAATAAAAATAAATATTATTCTGTTAAAAGTAACTTTTGGTGTCATTAATAGATGAAATAAAAATTAATTTAAATAAATATGTCTATTTTATTTTTAAAGCTATACTTTAGATTTTTTAACTGCATACAGATGAACCATAATGACGGGCGATTTTGAATTTCAGCTTAAATCGATTTTAAACTGAAAAAATTCAAAAACTGCTTTTTTTTTTTTTATTTCCAGTACCTTGTCACGTGGACGAAAAACGAAAAGCAATTTTTCCCGACCGGAAGAATAGTCAGCCAGCATGTCTGGCACCTGGCACTGAAGAATCTTTGACAAATGAAATAATTAAGTGTTGCCATCTAAATTTCCTACTTTAGTTAATTTAAAAAAATCTAATTGTTGTGTTGAAATGCTGTTTGCACCCCTGGATTCAGAAAAATCGCCCCTTTCATTTGGTACCATATTCGTAACGATTGGATCATTATTTCTAATTTATTTAGCCATTTAACTCTCCTTAAACCTATCTTAAGCTCAAAATTGAGTTGCTCAATTTTACCAGTAACTGACATGAGTGTCAATTATTGGTGTTTCAGTGAAATTCCGGGCAAATGCATAAGATTTCTAAGAAATATAGTAAATGCTATTCAGAATGCTAGTGTGCAGTTATATTTTTAATATCTGATATTTTTCCAATAACTGACACCATGTCAGTTATTGGTTTTGATACATGTCACATGTCAGTATTATCGTTCTACAAGTAACCTGCTTTAGAAGTTATTTTGTATATTTTTTATTCTTATGGTTACGTCAAAATAATGTGAAATTTCCTGTAATTCTGTATAGTCATGGCCATAAAAGTCATTTGATGCTTCACTTAATTGAGTTCTGCAGTAAACATAACATAGCACTTGTAATGCTGCCACATAATACAACCTACATTTTACAGGCATATGATGTCCGATTCAAGGTCAATGAATCGGTTTTGGAAAAAAAGTTGTTCATGAGTAGAGAATAAAGAACTCTCATATTCAAGTTAAAAAATAATTTTGTCCAATTATTGAATTAGCAATAAACAAAATATCACAGGAAACAGTGACCAGTGTCTGCAAGCGAACTGGATTAATATTGACTTGATCCAGAAGCTGAATATTATACTGAGTCTAGTTCTGTACCATGAATTCAAAAAATATCTACACATATGTTGAAAGAAAATAAAAAGATTCTAGATTCACTAAAAATTATGGAATCATTTATTTCTAAAGATCTCTTGAATTTTATGCACACTTTATCTAGAAAAAAAAGGCAATGATCTAATTATGATATTCAATTATATGAAATTTCACATAAAAGGAAATATCAAGAATTAGAAGAAAATATGCCAACAGACACAGTTAATTAAAGTGCAAATACTGAACTAGAAAATTAAACTGAAACACAAAATAATATACCTGTGATGGATTACTATGACTTAGTGGTCTGGAATATAAGAATTAGTAGTTTTGCCAATGAAAGTCAAACTCAAGATATAGTTGTAAGTGATTGTACGCTTATCAGTAGTCAGTCAGCTGCCTGTTACTTTAGAAATTACAGATGAGGCAAGTTCATTTACATTCAAAAAAGTCCTATCTTGGCTTGAACCAAAACAAATAAAAATATCTCAACAGTTGCAATAACTAATGAATAGAAAAACTATTTCAGAGCACAAGAGCAAGAAAAGAAAAAGAAATAATTAGAAAAGGAGAGCATAAAATTTAAAGAGAAAATTGGAAAATAAAGCAATCTGAGAACACAATGTGTCATGTGATTTAAACAGCTCAACTCTAACTTGATTCATACAACTCAACTCTACTTGGCAGCCATTATTTATAGTTTGTTTTTGCATGTCTGCTGGCTTTGCTTGTATGCTATGAACTGTGATGTCGACGTATAATTTTGAACTGCTTATTTTAATTTATGGTTTATGAAATAAATATATTTCATCTGTAATGTGTTTTAATTAATAGTAATAACATGACATGGTGTCAGGACTGTAAAATAATGAAAGTTTGAAATGGATAATTCACGTTAAGTGAATGTAGGGATGACCACGTGCTGTACTGCTGTCGCTTGTACAACATGGATACTTTCAAGCCTCCAGGTGAAATGCGGTTTACTATAGGAAATGTGGCAGAAAATTGGAAAAGATGGGTCCAGAAGTTCCATAATTTTATGCTAGCATCTGAGAAAAATACGAAATCCGAAAATGTCAAGATTGCAATTTTACTTAATCTCTTAGGAGACGAAGGTGTTGCTATTTATAACACCTTTAAAAAGACTGAAGGAGAAAAACTTGACAATGTGCTAGCAAGTTTTGAAGAACATTGTAATCCCCATCAAAACGTTGTATTTGAAAGATACAAATTCTTTTCATGTAAACAGCGTGAAGGTCAATCATTTGACAATTACTTAACGGAACTGTAAACACTGGTAACTACGTGTGAATTCGGCGTTCAGGAAGAAAGTCTAATCCGTGATAGAATTGTATTAGGTATCCATGATTCTAGTCTGCAGGAAAGAATGCTCCGGGAGCCATCTTTGACGTTACAGAAAGCAGCAGAATTTGTGCGAGCAGCGGAAACAAGCAGAGAACAATTCCAGTCAATGAGGGCCAGCAGTAGTGGTATAAACGCAGTTAAAACTTCTAAATCTAAAATGACTTATAAAAACAACAATTTCAGTGAATTAACTTATGACTGCAAAAAGTGTGGACATAATCATAAAAAAGCTAACTGTCCTGCATATGGTAAAACATGTTCGAAATGTAAAATGAAAAATCACTTCGCTGTTGGGTGTAAAAGAAAAAAATGTTCATGAACTTGAATCTAGAAACCATAGCAAACTGTATAAGAGGGGTATTCATGAACTTGAATCTGGATGTGGTGATGAATTGTATATTGAATCCCTTTCAGTGGGACAAGTAAGTACAAATATTCATAATAATGTAGACTTGACTTGGTATAAAACTATACAATTAAAAATTGGTAATAAATCAACTGAAATTGAATTTAAACTTGATACAGGAGCAGAAGCTAATGTTATTCCTTATAATATGATAGAATGTTTTAATGTTGATTTAATTAATACTGAAACTATGTTAATTGCATATGGTAATTTTAAGATTAAGCCTATGGGTAAATTAATGTTTGAATGTTATGTAAATTCTAATAATGCTATTCCTATTGAATTTTTTGTTATTGAAAAGTATTCAACACCAATATCAGGACTAATTGCTTGCATGAAATTAAATTTAATACAAAGAGTAGATAATATATGCATTGAAAGTAAATTAGATATTTTGAAGTTATACGAAACTGTTTTTGTAGGCCTTGGTAGATTTCCAGGGGAGAAATATCATATAGAATTAAAACCTAATGCAAAACCAGTAATACGCCCACCTAGGAGAGTCCCACAAGCATTGCAGAATCGTTTAAAAGAAACATTGAGTAGGTTAGAGGCTAATGGAATCATATCAAAAGTAAACAAACCGACAGATTGGGTCCAGAGTTTGGTGATTGTAGAGAAACCAAATGGTCTTTTGCGTTTATGTTTAGATCCCAGGGACCTGAATAGGGTTATTAAAAGGGAACACCATCTGATACCATCGGCAGAGGACATAATTAGTAGACTTGAGGGAAAAAAATTATTCACTGTTTTGGATCTTAAAGATGGATTTTGGCAGGTTCCTTTAGATAATGAAAGCTCATATTTGTGTACTTTTAACACACCATACGGGCATTATAAATTCAATGTTATGCCTTTTGGGATTGCTTCAGCCCCAGAAGTGTTTCAAAAGAGAAATGAAAAATTGTTTGGGGACATAAATGGGGTGGAAATATACTTTGATGATATAATTGTAACAGGAAATGATAAAGTCTCACATGATGCAGCTTTAATTGAGGTTCTTAAAAGAGCTGAAGCTCTTAACATGCTGATAAGTTGCAGTTTAGAATGTCAGAGGTAAAATATATGGGTCAGATAATTTCAGATAAAGGAGTAAAAGCTGATCCAGGACACATTAAAGGTATAATAGATATGCCTACCCCCAATTCAAAAAGTGAGGTGAGACGATTACTAGGCATGGTGAACTTTTTATCTAAGTTTATACCAAATTTATCTGAAATAACAGCATCATTAAGGGAGCTGATAAAACAAAATGTCGAGTTTAGATGGGAAAATGAACATACTGTGTCATTTAATCTGATTAAGAATCTACTTAGTTGTGCCCCAGTATTAAAGATATTTAATGGGGCTGAAAAAATCATTACACAGTGTGACAGCTCAAAAGATGGTTTGGGTACTTGCCTGATACAAAATGGGCAGCCAGTTTCTTTTCTGTCTAGGAGTTTGACAGAATGTGAAAAAAATTATGCTCAGATAGAGAAAGAACTTTTGGCAATAGTTTTCTCATTTGAAAAGTATCATAATCTTGTGTATGGTCGACATGTAATTATAGAAAGTGATCACAAACCTCTTACATCGATTGTCAATAAACCCATGTCTAAAATATCATCTAGGTTACAACGAATGTTACTGAAACTTTTAAAGTATGATTATGAAATTCGGTATACACCTGGAAACAAAATGTATTTAGCAGACACACTGTCACGAGCATTTAAGATTGATACCCAGATTAAAGATGACCCCGAAATGAGTAATATTGTGCATAGTATAACCAAGTATTTGCCAATGAGTAAAAGTAGATTGAACCAATTTAAATATGAAACAGATCAGGACAATGAATTAAAAACTGTAATTAAATTTGTTAAGGAGGGTTGGCCGAAAACAATTAAAAATATGTCACAGGAATTAAAACAATATTTGAAGTTGCGGAGTGACCTGCATACAAATGAAGGATTGTTGTTTATGAATGATAAGATTGTTGTCCCTAGCAAATTAAGAAATCAAATGTTAACATTAATTCATGAGGGTCACTTTGGTATGGAAAAATGCAAACAACGAGCAAGGGAACTAATGTATTGGCCAGGCATAAACAGAGACATTGAAACAATAGTCGCACAGTGTGAGATATGTGAAAAGTTTAGGCGTTCTAACACTAAAGAGCCTTTGCAACCTCACTTAATTCCTGATAGACCATTTGAAAAGTTAGGAGTGGATATTATGGAATGTGGAAATTTAAATTATTTGGTAATTATGGACTATTACTCTAAATGGATTGAAGTTTCAGAGCTAGTTAATAGAACTGCTACTGAAGTCATTAGAGTTCTTAAAGACTTTTTCAAGATATGGGGTTCCATACCTTGTTGTTTCTGATAATGTACCATTCAATAGCTATTTGTACATAGATTTTGCTAAAGCTTGGGACTTTGAATATAATTTTTCTAGCCCACATCATCATGAAAGTAATGGCCACGCTGAAAGGGGAGTGGGTATAGTAAAAATGATAATGAAAAAGGCAAAAGCAGATTATGTGGATTATTTTGTTGGTCTAATGGAATACAGAAGCACACCCATTTCGGGATTGGGTCTCTCTCTCGCTCAGTTAATGTTTAATCGAAGACTGCGAATAAAATTGCCTGTTACAAATAAATTGCTTAACTCAGAATTATTTCATAATGTTAAAGGCCTGTTGACTAAGCATCAACAAATTCAAAAACGGTTTCATGATCGTACAGCCAAATCTTTGAGTAAATTGAGCCCGGGAGATAATGTGCGTATGCAGAACATGAAAAATAAAACTTGGGAATCTGCTTGGATAATATCTGTTGATCCAAATTTGAGATCATACACTGTTAAAAGTGAATCTGGCAAAATATTTAAAAGAAATAGAAAATACCTAATTAAGACACATGGTAGATTTAATGAAAATTTTGATTATAATGAAAATTCTTTATCTGATAGTTCAGTTAGCAATAATATACTAGATCAAGGTAAACGTACTATTGTGGGTAATTCAGATATAATTGTGACTAGAAGTGGAAGAATTTCTCGAAGACCGAAATATTTAAGTGATTATGTATAAACTTGTATGTATAACTTCAGTGACTGTTTGTGTAAATATGATATGAATTTTTAAGATGTGTGGTAACTTTATAAATTTGTATTTGATTGAATAGTAATTTTGTATATTTGTAATTGGCTGTGTACCTTTTTGAATGTTATCATATTCTATGCGATTTTGTAAAATGTGTAAAAGTTTTACATCTCAAAGGGGGATGTCATGTGATTTAAACAGCTCAACTCTAACATGATTCATACAACTCAACTCTACTTGGCAGCCATTATTTATAGTTTGTTTTTGCATGTCTGCTGGCTTTGCTTGTATGCTATGAGCTGTGATGTCGACGTATAATTTTGAACTGCTTAATTTATGATTTATGAAATAAATATATTTCATCTGTAATGTGTTTTAATTAATAGTAATAACATGACACAATGATGCTGGGGGGAAAAAAAGAAAGAGAAAAATGAAAAGAAATCCAGAGTTTGAAAAAATAACATAAAAAAGGAAGAAAATACTAATATTATAACCTTAGAGAAAGAGTGTTACTATGAAGTTTTGTATGAAGATAAGTACTATTGATTTGAAATATTAAATTTGTGATATTAAGTTTCTTCAAGAAATTTTGGAAAATAAGTACACTTAGTCAACTAAAAGCAGACTTTGCCAGTGTTTTGAAAGACTACATATTTTATAGACCACTAGATATGATCAGAAATGATTCCTTCACAGTTGATAGTGACAATATAAAAAGAATAAAGATGTTGTATCTGAATATGAAATCCAAAAAGTGAAACTAACAAACAAATGATTTAGTAATGCATGAGAAAACTTGCCTCTTTATAACTAATTAAAGTTTTATAATTATACTGCTTTATTATATGCATTTCCCTGGTAATGATTCTTATAAAAGGGAAAAATATTTTGTCTTTATATAATTTCTGCATTGTAATATGAAAGTCTTAATTTCCTATAAGTGGTCTTTTTTTTATGCATAAATATGCTTTTTATCTGATATTTCCCCTTGTTTTTTTTTTTTTTAAATAATTTTATAAAATAAAAGATCCTCTTTTAATAAAATATTTTCGCTTAAAAAAAAAAAATAAATAAATAAGATTACATTAAAAAATAAATGAGCTGTTTTTCCATGAATTTCTTAAGTGTCAGTTACTGCAGCATGAAGTGTCAGTTATTAGTTCCAAAAATTTCTCTTGGTGTCAGTTACTGGTGAAACTACCACAACTTAAAAAAATATTTAAAAAATAGAAAAAAAAAATCTACATTCTCAAATAAATTATACTCTAAACAAATTTCGAAACTCCACTTATTTTTTTTAAACAAAAATTTTCTTCCAGGATAATTTTAGTAAGTAGAAATTCCTAGTTTATTTTTATATTGCTCTTAAAAGGTCAGTTACTGGTGCATCTACCCTATCAGTGTTGCCAGTATATTTTCAGCATATATAATCTTAGGTAATGATGATGCACATAAATGCCCTATTTTGCAGGTGTATAAAATGATTATTTTTCACTCTAATTAATAAAATGTAATGTATACCCAAATTACCCCATGTTTTAAACTCATTAATTGACTGAAACTATTAAACATAAATGTTTCAATTGAATAAAAGATTAAACATATGTAATGTATAGTATCTATCTAAATTTTGAAAATATATATAGCAGTGCTGTTTGAAAGTAGTTTGCCTTGTTTACATTGCCATCTTCAGAAACTAAAATTTTTTTTGTGAATTTCAATATCAGTGTTGCCAACATATTTTTAGCACATAATCATATGTAAAGATGATGTACATAGATGTGAATTTTTGTAGGTGTATGATAGAGGTCAAGACTCACGGTCGCCACGTGGTGACTTAATTTGGAAAAGTGGCGATAAAAAAAAATTGGTATGGTCGCCATTTTTTCCCGCGAATTCGCGAAAATATTTCTTCCGTTTTAAAAAATCGCGGATACCGTTCGTTTAAAAAAAAAAAAAAAAAGGAAAGCCCATTAACGATCGGCGATTGTTTTAATGGGATTTCGATGATGATCGCGCCTTCCGATTTCCAATCTTCCTCCATCCACAACATAAATGTCAATATTCATTTAAAACTTGCTTTATGAGATTCTAGAACCAAGAAAGAAATAGAATTGTTAAATATTTCTTGTTTGTATAATTATTTTTTGCCTCTCTCCCCCTTTTATTATTTCCAACTAGCAATCACTGATCAAATATTCTGCCAGTTGTTTCTCAGTCTTTCTTCATCCATAATATAAATGGCAATATTCATTTTAAACACGCTTTATGCGATTCTAGAAGTAAAATTGAGAATTTAATATTTCTTATTCATTTCATGTAATTATTTTTAACCCCCCCCCCCCTCCCATTTCTAGACAGTGATAAATGATCAATTCTAGAAACAAAGCGACAGAAGTGCTTAATATTTTTCACATACGTAATTATTTTTAGACTTAACTTGATGAATATATTTATTTTTTCTCAACTAAATTATACATTTATATTTCATATCTATACCAAATGTGTAAACAGGTGGATGGGGGATGAAAAATAGATTTTTAGGTACGAAATTTTTTTCTAAATTAGTTTAAGAAAATTAATGCTCAATTGATTTCATACATGTTTAAAACTGATAATTAAATACTATATATATATTTTTTTAATGTATGAGTAATGTACATACGTAAAAAATTTTTCTATATATGTTTGAAAATTTTGTTTTTCTGATGGTATGAAATTTTTATAGGGTTTTATGTGGATATAAAAGTAACTGCAGTTACATTCAAGAATTTTCTTGTGTTAATGAAATTATCCTGAAAATATTTAAAGTAGTTAAAAGCTATATATAACTGTTTATTAGCATCACTTTCAATAAATTGACTACCTAATGTCCAAACAATCAATCATGTTTACAAAAAAATTTCAGCAAATTTCTGATTTTAGCAATCACATGCCAGTTAAGGCTGTACATCAGTCAGATAGCTCCTTTTCTCCCTTACCATGTTACCCAATAGAATTTTCGTTACTTCGTTTTATAAAAATATCACATTCAAAAATGAACTTTTCGAATTCTGTTTTTTGAATATTACTCTTTGAACAAGTCATCCTTTAGCTTAGTGAGCATTTTTTCGAAAAAATAAATTTAAATATTTTACTTAGAGATCCAAACTCAGAGTCCATAATTTACTTATTGAAATAAAATATTTCAATTAATTTTTTCGGAAAATTGCTCACTAAGCTAAAAGGTGACCTGTTCAAAGAGTAATATTTAAAAAAAAAAGAATTTGAAAAATTTCTTTTTTGAATGAGATATTTTTATAAAACAAAACAACGAAAATCCCATTGGATAACATGGGAAGGGAGAAATGGAGTTTTCTGACTGATGTACAGCCTTAATAAAATTGTACCTCTGATAATAGGCTAGTACAGATCCTTTGCCTTCCCACCCCCTTCTCAGACTCAAAATAATTTCATTTTCCTCTAATTCTGATCATAATTATTTTCCATTTGCAGGTGGAAATGCCAGACTAGACGAAATTTATTAAATGAATCAAATTTTTGTATTTCTTTTGCAATGGGACATAAATATTCTTGTAAAACACAAATTGTGTATGAGAAATCACATTGTCAGATCATATAGCCTGCTGTTTTCCCATAGCAAAATGCATATATTAATATTTATCTATGAAAGTCCATATATTTTCCTCATTACTAAAACTTTGAATTTTAAAGTCTTCTTTCTAAGTACTATAGTTATTAATAGCATTTAAAAAAAGCTGGATTACATGCTATTATAACTACATGCTTATAGAACTCACTCTTAAAACACTAGCAAGAATAAAATCATAAGCATTCAGTGGAAGTTCAAACGAGGTCATATCTTCCCTCAAAAACCGAATCACTTTTCAATGATTCAATTACTCAATCTATTTTGTCTTCCTGCTACATCCTTTCATTTCAGATATTGAAAAATTTAAACTAGAGAAGTGCATAAGTATATATATATATATTTTTTTTTTTAACTAATACTTTTTTTTTTTTTTTATTGGCATAATAATACAATAAACATGTACATTAGGGTGGGCCGAAAAAGGCCGAAATTTTTTTTTTTTTCGAAATTGATTTTGGTATAGAATGAAAAAGTTGTGCAATGGACCAATTAGAATTCACAAGAATTTTTATCAAAATTAATCAATATTTAGCCACGCCCCTCTGACATTGAAAAACGGAAGAAAAGAACGAAAAAAAGCTTTTTTGGAAAAAGGCCGAAAAAAAAAATTTTTTCGAAATTGATTTTGGTATAGAATGAAAAAGTTGTGTAATGGACCAATTAGAACTCACAAGAATTTTTATCAAAATTAATCAATATTTAGCCGCGCCCCTCTGACATTGAAAAACGGAAAAAAAGCACGGAAAAAGCTTTTTTTTGGAAAAAAATATATTTTGAAAAACTATACAAAATATTTAAAGACATTCATTAAAAATGTTACATAATATGTCAATTCGAACCCATAAAAATTTGTATAATTTTTTTTCATTATTTAACCGTGCCCCTCTGACATCAAAAATTGGAGAAAAATGAAAGAAATATCGGATTTTCTGAAAACCTGTACTATGATAAACTATTCATTATTTTTCTAAATTAGTATTGACATAACTGATTAATTAATTAGTATTATAAATAAAAATTCTATAACTATAACTTTACTTTTTTATTTTTTTACTTGGTTAATTATTATAAACATATTTTTTCTTGTATATAAGCATATTTTGTCTTACATAGTAACAAAATAAAGATTAAAGCAAAAATATACAAATTTATGTTGGATTTAATAATACCTGTTGCTTATTGAATATTAGGTACTCGAATAATATTGTCCTTTATTGTCAAACGTTGGGAGTTCTTTTCTTGTTTGAAGTTTGCTATGAATATAGCCATCCCTTGCAATCTCACCACAAACTTTCATTGCAGCTTCAGATACTAATTTAACACATCTTTCAACAGATTGCGTATGACATGGTAATTTTTCGAATGTCATTAATTGATTCTCTTCTTTTTTGCACATTTCTTTCAAGTCTTTATCCTTTAAATGCATTGTAAGAGGTGGCTCTATTACAACACAGTTTGACCAATCAATTAAATCAATGTAGTCGTCTGCTTCGAAATTAACTTGAGGAGGCTTGAAAACTCGTAAACCATTCAAGTTCTTCATTTTTATTTGTCGAGCGCCTAGAATGAGTCTAACGGCTAGTTCCCGGATGTGTTTCCTGGAATCATGCAACATTGCTACCAATAAATTTTCGGGATGCGCATATTATGCATTGTTTGACAAAACTTTAAAAATAATTTTCTTAGCTTTGTCTGGAAGCTGCTTTGAAAGGGATATATTCCAAAAATGTTGGGAACGATACTGGCGATGCGATTTCATTTTTATTTCAAATCACATTGGAGCATAAACCAGCATTACATATTTCACAAGTATTATAAGATTCTCTGATGGGCTTGGTGTGCTAATGTATAACTGCAACAAACGGTTTGTGGTAGTCAGCCATCGTGCATGACTAAGTTTACCTGGATTACTGTCAGTCAACATAGGAGAACTAGTACCATCTTTTATGGCTTGACAGATGCGATACAAATAATTTTGATCTGTACTTAGCTTTCTAATATCTTGCGGATCGAAATGCTGAAGTGTAGAGTCCATTTTATCAAATTTGACCACTGGATGTTTCTCACAGTCTTTTAAAAGCAATCCAATAGGTCCAGAATGTGAATATGGTCCCCTTGTGCAACCGTCTATTTCTTGAATAAGGTATCTTAGTGGCAACTCATTGGTATGAAGCAAACATACATTCCATTGTAGTGGTCTTCCAATGTTTGTCTCAAGCAAACGTATTACTCCACCTTTCCATCCCGTATTTACATTTGTTCCGTCACATCCGATAACTGATAGGTTCTGCAAACTTATGTTATTCTTTCTTGTAAATTCTATAATACCTTCGGCTATTCCTTTTGCACTTTCACCAGCAGTTAACGATATATGACCCATATATTTCCTATCTGGTTCCTCTATTAATGCTACATGCGCTTCTGATGTTAATTTTCGATAACCATGTATTTGTTGAATAGCTTCATCTTTGCGCCCATCAAAATGCTAACTCTTAATAGGTTTTTCTTCAAATAGCCTTAAATCATTTTCCCTTACTTTTTCTCTTTTCTTCTCTATTTCTCTTCTCACTTTGTTTTTATCAACTATATATGTTTGTTGCTCAGGCGAAACTAAATTGAAATCAGCCAAAACTGCGGTAGTAATTTTGGCCACTGCTCTACTTGAGGCACCAGTTAAATCTGCAGCCAATGCTGCATGAAGCATAGAAATTCTCATTTGATCTGACGATCTTGATGGCGTTTCAGTTTGTTTATGTTTTCTTAAAAGAGGATAAGACCACTTGAAATCTTGATCCGCATTTTTTGTATCCATTTCTGACTCAATCTCTAATTCATTATCTTTCAAAATGTTATGTGATTCTTTATTTTGAAATCCACTGGTACTGGGCATTGACATTTTATTCTTGTTTGGACAATCGGATATTTCCATTTTTCGACGTACTCGTTTTTGTAGTTGGTGGGTTTAGCCATTTTTCTAACTGTCCTTTGATCAATTAAAAATTCTTTTTCTCTCTCAGGAACTTTTAGTTTTTTTCGCAATTGCACGAATATAAACCTTTGCATTTACAAGCACAAATGTCGAACAATTTTGCGGCATCTGCTTTAAATTTCTTCAATTTCGATTGTAAAAACGGCGTGTTCCTAGATTTAGCAGGTTTTATAACGTTCTTATATTTACAGTTGTAAGATAAAACCATGGCAGTAACTTGCTTTAATGATACAACAAGAATCGAAGCACGTTTCCATATATCAATAATTTTTTTTGCTACCGCTGCGGCCACAGTTCTTGAAAAAGGTTCTTGACTTTTGTCTCCTTTTATTTGCAATCTGATACTCTGATAACATCTTATTATGTCCTCATAAGTTGGGAGATAAACAGCATCAGAAGGGAATAAATCTTTCCCTGTTCCAAACAGCGGACGCCTTGAGTTTGCTTGCGTCACTTTTTTAATTACACGTTTCTCCATAAAAACCGTTTCATTTGACAAACAAACGTAGAATGAAACGAAATCCAATATTTTAACTTATCTATTAGTTAAATTGACCTTGGAAGCAATGTGAGCACTAGAACGCAATCTATCGTTTATATCTGAACGAAAAGAAACAAAAACGAAAGTAGGGTATAAGATAAGCTTCAATTTCTTATGTGCATGTATGTATGCTTATTATTTTTAAATAAGCGAATAAAAATAGAGTAAAATTATTTGAATTTTATTTGGATTGGTTCGTAGTAACGTATTATGTAATATTTTAGTTATATAGTATAAGTAGTTTCAATTTTTTTAAAATGTACTTTTTTCAAAAAACCCGGCTTTTCATTTTTTTCTCAATTTTTTATGTCAGAGGGGCGCGGCTAAATATTTGGCAAAATTGATGAAAGTTTTTGAGGGTTCTAACTGATTCATTAGGTAACATTTCTGCAATATACCAGAACTAAATTCAAAATTAATTTTTGAAATTTAATTTTTTGAAAAAAAAACTAATTTTTTTCAGTTTTTCAGCGCCAAAGGGGCGCGGTTAAATATTAAACAAAACTGTTAAAATTTTTAGAGGTTTCTTACAGACCCATTACACAACTTTTCCGCACTATACCAAAATCAATTTCAAAAAATAATTTTTTCGGCCCACCCTAATGTACATATAATTATATGTACATGTTTATTGTATTATTAAATGACTAATAAATACAAAGTCATTTAATAATAGTGACTATTGTATTATTGTTAAAATACAATAAAGAGCACTACTTCTTAATTTAATTTTCCAACCATATCATTTGTGTTTTTATGCTTTTATGCACACACACATATATATATATTATGTGTATGAATCTGATGTATAACGACGACGACTCATGAGTGGCCACTGAGTTCATCATATCCAGTGGCCACTTCTAAAAATTTTAAGTCTTGACCTCTAGTGTATGAAATTACTAGTTTTCATTTTATTTAATGAAATATAATTTATATCAAATTACCCTGCATACCGAAATTACTTTGACCCCCTCCCTTATATATTACTATGTGCCATGAACATATATTTACCATTATATGCACTTTCATACATACATGTATATATATTTTTCTACTTGTACACATACCTTCATATTGCATACATCTTTCTTAATCCTCAATACTACATTTTCTTTCACTCTGCAATGCTCCCCCCTAAAATTACCTTAAAAACTATTCTTCAAGTTTTAAGTAAAATTATAGGTGTAAAAAATATTTGATATCATACTTAATAATGATATTAACTAATTTTTAAATTAAATTGCAACATATCCATAGAATTAAATCATACCAATGACTTACAAATACTAATGTAAACAACACAAATGTCTTGCATCTCCTTGGAAAGTTTGGATAAGTCATGTTGTATATTTAATTTTAGGCACAATTCCAGGATCTCATCAATAAGGCGATTTCTCAATATTTTCTTGGTAAGATTCATGCTTGAAAATTAATTTTCGCATAAATGTGTAAACTCGAATAAAGAAAAAATAAACGCTAGTGTTTTCAACTGATTATATGAATCAGGAATACTATTCCAGATGTTGAAAATCAACATATCTTCCTTTTCCAGGTCTTTCAAAGCAGAACATTTGTACTGTGAACTAAGTTCATATTTGTTTCTCTCCAATATTTCTATATCTGAACAACGATGTTCAAATTTCAAGTTTCACAAATCTTTGTTCTTTAAATTTAACAACTGTGTTTCGAAATTGAGAGTATCAGTATTAAAGGGAGAAAAAATTAATTATGTTACAGTGGCATTAAGAAATGATTTAATAAAGACTAACATTGCTTTGCTATTTTTGAATTCTTAAAACCCATTAGAATTTTTTTTTCATTTTTAAAAGAGCTGTGTCGAATTAGCAAACGTCAATATCAGAATTATTTTCTTGTCAATGTTTCAACAGGCTTAGAAAGTGAAAGTTTCTCTTTCAAAATCTCGAGTAAAAAAGTGATAATTTATAGTATAATCATAAAGGATTATTGCTTATTTCAATTCAAATTAAAACACCTTATTTACATCTTTTGGAGAAAGCGAATATATTTTGGCATGCTAGCGAATATATTTTAGCATGCTGAAATATATTCACTTTCTCCAAAGGATGTAAATAAGGTATTTTAATTTGAATTGAAATAAGTGATAATTTATTTTCAAATAAAATATCGTCTTTTAACATAAACAAAAGTGTGTCTACTTTCACTTGTAGTTTCAAATTAAACTGATTTAAATGAGATTTAACACCCAGTATAAAATAAAGTTTTTGGATACACAGATAGTTCATTAGCTTTGAATAGTACACCCCTTCATAAGGAGAATTGCTGTAAATTTTCTTAATAGGAAATGAAATGTTTGTTAATAAGGAAGCAAAACTGCTTCTTCCAAAATGTTTCTTCTTGATAATTAATACACCTTTTTATGCAGCAGAAGCATATTCACTCTTAATTTCAGCTAAAAATTCTTTAAATTGGTGATGATTAAGACATAAAGTTATAGAGTTCATAATCTTAATGACTAACTCCATAATTTTGTAAATTTCTTCCAGAAAAGACAGCACACAAAGCACTTTTTGATAAATGATGCAATATTAAAGCTCATGATTAATTTTTTCTTTCAAAATAGCAACTAACCCATATCTTACGTCAGTCATACTTTTTGCTCTGTCTGTTGAAATTGAGACAAACTTATTGAGTGAATGAAATGAGATGTTTTTGAAATTACTCAAATTAGAGCATTTGTTATAGCCTCTCTACGTATTTGAGCTTTGAGTGACAATAACCCTAATATTCTTTAAGATCTGTAATGAAATAAACTGTACAAAAAGTGAAACTTATGCTGTATTATTTATATCTCAAGATTTGATAACTATTATTGATAAAATGTAAACAAATTTAAGATCTTTGACTGGCTGGTTAGTTCTATTCGAAAATATTTCAAATATTCTAACTTTCACTGTTTTAGAAGACAACTGTTTTAGGTAATTCTATAATTCTTTTAGAATATCTGCTTTGTCATTAAAATCCTATATTCGGATGCATTTCGAAAATACCATTTTACATACTCATTGTTTGTATATATCTTACTTTTCATAGCAATCACTTGAAAAACCACAAAACTGACATTATTAACGTTGTTGGAGAATTCATTCAGTAATTAAATACAGAACTTAATTTTTCTTGACTCTTCTGAAGCTCCCCAACTGCCTTCTTCCTTGCACCATCAACAAGATATTTAGTGATAAATGATGCACATTTAGTTGTAAATTGTCACTCTAAATATAAGTGATAAATGATGCACATTTAGTTGTAAATTGTCACTCTAAATATAATTTCTTTCTTTCCAGAGCCAATTTTTTCTTTTCAAAAGTCAAGTCGGAAGCAGGATTGCCAGATGAGTACTCCAATTTTATTTTTTAACACCACTAATTTTATAGCAAAATAACCGCTTTATATAAAAACTAAATCAGGTGCTATTGAACCAACAGATCGATAAGATTTAGTGATTCTGAAAAATAAAATTGTAGTATTCATCTTGCAGCCCTCTTTGGAAGCCCATTTCAGTATTGAATAAATGTGAAAATATCAGTCCATTCAATTTTAAATTCACAATTTTGGTTTTCTGCGAAATTTCAATCATACTATATGTGTGTACACTCATGTGTTATTTTGTGGAAGAGCCATACTCAAGGGGTCAAACAGCCACATGTAGCTCGTGAGCCGTAGTTTGCTGACCACTGTCCTAGAGCAGTGGTCGGCACTCTCATCGACCACTGCTCTGACTATTTATTTTACTTTGATTTATTTGACTAGAGAGCGCATTCAATACTAAAGCTCTTATTCAGAAGCTAATCAAGACTGAGGGTGATTTTAATCGGTCATGTAACGAGTGAAAACAGCCATATCTGTCAGCAATCGGATGACCTTATTAATGAGATAACCGAAAAACCTTATCTTTTATTAATAAGATATTATATGCCTTACATAAAAAATATTTACTTTTCATAAAATAAGTGATATTTGGAAAGTTCTTAATACATTATATAGCAAATTAAAAATAAGAAATTTCTTTTAAAACAAAATAATTAAACATTAAATTTAGGGACAGCAAAATTTTTAAAAACCCTGAATTCAGGGGTAGCTCATAAAAAGGTCTCACCCTTGGCTTACCTGATAGTGAGTTGAGGGGAGTGACAAGAGACCTTGAATGGTGAAAACTTGAAAACCACTAGTCACATGATTTTTATGTTTGTTATATCTTTTGATGAAGGATGTGCTCTCTAGTCAAATGTATGCTCTAGGGGCATAATATCATCACAAGTCAAGCAATATACATAGTGCTGCACTGAGTAGCACTTTGGCCGAGTAGCCGAATACCGAGTAGTTGTAAGAAAGAATAATTGATGCATATATGAAGAAATTTGTACATCTTGAAATAAAAAAAAAAAAGCTTTTGAACATAAAATTTAGTTAAATTTTAAACAGCATGCTTTCATGCAGAACTTTTATACTGTATATACACTGACAAAAAAAAAGCCGCTCATGGCATATTTTCCATTTTTCTTTCTGTAATCGCCAGGGTTCGTTGATTTAAATCATGATTTAAATCAATGGATTTTTTTTTTTAAATCATTGATTTAAATCAACTGACTTTTTTAAAAAGTCATTTATTAAATTTGAATCTTTTTTCAAAACATTTTATGATCTAAATTTTTTAAATCTTGTTAGAATGAGTTTCAAATACAAAATATGTTGCATTTACAACCTTCGATTAGCAGAACTATATTGTTACGAAATTGTAAATAATTGTGTTTATTTCTGTATAAATTCTTTCAAAGAGGCTTAGTAAGTTGATAAAGTGCTAATTTTGTGCATTTCTAGTTGTTTTAGCGTTGAAATAGCCTTATTTTCCCTTAAAAACGCATTAAGAAGCCCCAGTAATGCAGGTAATGCATTTGGCGCCAAATTTGGCGACTTTTTCCCACCTTGGCGATTTTTTTGGCGACCTTGGCGAGAAAATCCTTATATGGGATATACCAAATATGGAAGCTGTAAGTTGATTGGTTGACCACTTTCTAGAGTTTTCTCGATAAATCTGGGCTCCATGGAACAGCATATAAGGAGCGCTTCCTCGCCAAGGGCAGTCAATTCAGTTCAGTCTTCAGCCAGCTTCGCTAGTGCTTGCATTGCTCTTGAGCCTCTTTGAGAGAGACTTGCTTCAAGTGTTATTGTTATACAGTTTGTACTGTGGATTTGCTATTGACAGCTGTTTGTTTAAGCTGTGTTTACTGTTTGAATTGAAGCTGATACTTGGTTTATAGACCAGTATTTTTCTGGAACTTTCTGTGAATAAATTACTGAATTTTTGTACGTTTGGCCTTTCATTCTCAGACAACTCACGAACCCCCAAGTACGCAACATTTCTGGTGTCAGAAGTGGGATTGTCTGTGAATGGTGATAACGAGAGCTATGGAGGAGATGAGGAAACTTCTAGAAAGCTTAGCTACCCAGATGAATGAAATGAAAGAGGGACAGAGAGAGATGAAAGATAGCCTGAGTCAAGAGATGAATGAAATGAAAGCCGGACAGAAGGAAATGAAAGACGGTTTGACTGAAGAAATGAAGGTAGCACAAGAGAAAATGGAAACATCGCAAAGAGAGTTGAAAGACAGTTTGACCGAAGAAATTAAATCTAATCAAGACGAGATGAAGAGAGAACTTTCGACAGTAAAGGAAGTGATTGAAAGTAAATTATCGGATATGGGAAGCAGAATAGATGGAATAGAAGAGAAAGTTTTGAAAATAGAAGAGAGTTTTGAAGAGAAGGCAATGAAGATCGAGGAAAATGTTATGAAAGTAGAAAAGAATTTTGAAGAGAGATTTATGAAGATAGAAGAGAATTTTGAGGAGAAATTTAAAGAAAACTTTGATCAAGAGCTGAAAGGAAGGGTTTCAGAGATAGAAAGCAAGTTTAAGAGAATAGAAGAAGATCTGGAGAGAAAAGTGGAAGAAAAGTTAGAATCCATGCCCCAGGAAACTGAAAAGAAAGAGAGAAGAATCCAGAATCAGGAATTTATTAAGCTATCTACCTACGATGGCAGTTCCTCCTGGCATGTATATAAGACGCAATTTTCCATCGTTGCTGAAGCTAACGGCTGGGACTCTACCGCCAAGTCAGTCCACTTAGCAGCAGCATTACGGGGAGATGCAGCCGAGATCCTGAGAAATGTTTCTAAAGAAGAAAGGAACGACTTCGAGGCCCTGACTAGAGCACTGGAGCTACGGTTCGGAGAGAAGTGTTCTAAGGACTATAGTCGCCTCCAGCTAAAGTCCCGTTACCAGAAAACGGGCGAAAGTTTGCAAGAGCTGGCAGCGGACATTCAGAGATTGTCACACCTAGCATTCTCAGACTGTCAAGCTGATACTCGAAACGACTTAGCTCTTCAGTACTTTATCGATGCTGTTCGGGATCCAGAAATTCAAAAAGCGCTGAGACTTTCCAACATCAGAGACGTAGAATCAGCTTTAGGCTATGCACTTAGGATAGAGGCAGCCCAACAAGCCTCCCGTAAAGACCGCCATACCATAAGAGCAGTCTCATTAAACGATACGCCTGCTGGTGAAAATGAAATGAAGAGAAGTATCGAAGAGATCTTAAAGAGATTGCGCAGCCTGGAGAATAATAAGGAAATAAAGGACCGGAAGATAAAGTGCTGGGGCTGTGGAGGGGATGGTCACGTGAAGAGGAACTGCCCTGTACGACCAACTGTAGGAAATCACCCGGCTTCACCATCACTGCAGGGAAACTAAGAGGAGGCCATCTCGCGGGGCGGAGGTTGCCTAAAATTAAAGAGCCCCAATTTACAGTATTTCATGTTTCATCGATGAGTGGCGGCGATAATGGACTTCACGTCTATGGCCAAGTCAACAACGCCACGTGCCGGATGATTCTGGACACGGGAGCCAACGTGACCATCATTAGAACGGATTTGGCTCAAGAACTAAAAGAGAAGATCATCTGGACTCCGCCCTGCGTTAAACTCCAGACTGTGACCGGAGACGAAATCAAAATATATGGAAAAATGAACTTGACCATCACTTTTGGGAATGCCAGTTACCATCATATGGCATATGTGGCAGATATAAGAGATCCTGTAATCATTGGAATTGATTTCCTGAGAAAATTTAACTTTAAATTGGACTTCAAGAATAATGAACTGCATTCGAGTTCGGAAGACATAGCTGTGTTCAACACTGAAAATCAAGACATTCAGCCAATATGCCAGATAACAGCCAAGTCGGAAATTTCCATCCCTCCACATACAGAGACAATAGTTTCAGGAACACCTCCTACCAAGCAGTACTTCCGCTATGGACTGATTGAATACCCGAATACAGACAATAGCCCAAGAGGAGTTCTGGTAGCTTCATCTCTAGTTGATCTCTCAAAGAGTACTATTCCTGTGAGAGTCGCAAACATCAGCGATAAGGTCCGGACAGTGAAGAAGGATGAGGTGTTAGCAACCTGCACTCCTGTCACATGCATCAACCGCCCCACGCAATCAACCGAATCCAAGTCTTCTGAACAATTAAAAACGGAATTACTCAAGAATGCAGAGTTAGGAAAGGAACAGAGATGTGCTGCGGAGAAGCTACTCCAAGAATTTAAAGACCTTTTTTCTCGAACACCTGAAGACGTCGGGAGAACGAACATCACCCAGCACAGAATTGATACAGGAAATCATCCTCCAATCAAACAACATCCAAGAAGACTTCCATTCGCTAAACAGGAAGAGGTCACTGAACTTCTAAGTGAAATGCAGCACAATGATGTCATCGAGCCATCAACGAGTCCTTGGGCCTCTCCCATAGTACTGGTGCGGAAAAAGGATGGTTCAACAAGATTTTGTGTGGATTATCGTCGTTTAAATGACATCACGAAGAAAGACAGTTACCCTCTTCCCAGAATTGACGACACATTAGACACACTTGCTGGCAATAAATGGTTCTCGACTTTGGATCTTAAGAGCGGTTACTGGCAAGTAGAATTACATCCTGATGATCGTGAGAAGACTGCATTCACCACGGGACAGGGACTGTGGCAATTTAAAGTTATGCCATTCGGATTATGTAATGCTCCTGCCACCTTCGAACGCCTGATGGAGACAGTGCTAAAAGGACTTTCCTATGAGGCCTGTCTGGTGTATTTGGATGATATTATCATTGTGGGGCGCACCTTTGAAGACCATCTACGAAATATCCGAAAGGTGCTAGAGAAACTCAGAATGGCTAACCTCAAATTGAATCCAGGCAAGTGTAACTTGTTCCGTCGTGAAGTGAGCTACCTTGGCCATATCATCTCTGCCGAAGGTGTGAGAACTGATCCTGAGAAGATCTCTGCAGTCGAGAACTGGAGTCGCCCTGAAAATATACACCAACTACGAAGTTTCCTGGGGTTATGCACTTACTACAGGAAGTTTGTCAAGGGTTTCTCAAATATTGCCAGACCACTCCACAAGCTGACGGAAGCCAAACAGAAGTTCCTGTGGACAGATGAATGCGAAAATGCGTTCAAGCGACTTAAAGAGGCCTTAACATCATCGCCTGTCTTGACGTATCCACAGCCCGACAGACAGTTCATACTTGATACAGATGCCAGCCATGAGAGTGTCGGTGCTGTTCTGTCGCAGGTAATTGATGGTCAAGAACATGTCATTGCCTATTGGAGTAAATGCCTGTCTAAACCAGAGCGAAATTACTGTACCACCAGGAAAGAGCTACTCGCCATCGTAAAAGCCATAGAACATTTCCATCATTACCTCTATGGCAGAAGATTCCTACTCCGGACTGACCATGCATCTTTAACGTGGTTGCTCCAGTTCAAGAACCCGGAAGGACAGATTGCCAGGTGGATACAACGCCTGCAGGAATATGACTTCGAGATACGTCATCGTAAAGGGACTCTACATGGTAATGCGCATGCCTTGTCACGGAAGCCCTGCTCGGAAAGCTGCAAGTATTGCTCTAGAGCCGAACAGAAATACCTGCCGATAAATCCGGTTGCCTGCCAAGTTACTGTCTCAACACCATCAGATCAAGATCCCGATCCATGGAGTGACGAAGAACTTAGAAAATCCCAGTTGGAAGATCCTGACATAAAGCCAATATTACAGCTGAAGGAGACGACCAGCAACAGACCTATCTGGCAGGACATTTCCAGATTTAGTCCCATTACGAAAAGTTATTGGGCACTTTGGGACTCTCTTCATATCAGAAACGGCGTATTATACAGAAAGTGGGAATCTGATGATGGGAAAAGCTTCAGATGGCAGATTTTATTACCAAGATCAAAAATTCCAGCTGTTTTAGAACAACTGCATAGTAGCTCTACCGGAGGCCATTTTGGGGTTATGAAGACTCTGCAGAAAGTTCGGGAACGCTTCTACTGGTGCAAGGCAAAGGAGGATGTGGAGAAATATTGTAAATCCTGTGATGCTTGTGCGGCACGTAAAGGCCCGCAGAAACGAAGTCGAGGAAGACTGCAACAGTATAACGTGGGAGCACCATTTGAACGGATTGCAATCGACATCTTGGGTCCTTTGCCACGGACCTCCAGTGGAAATAAATACATTCTCGTCGTGATGGACTATTTCACCAAGTGGCCTGAGGCATATCCCATTCCCAATCAAGAGGCATGCACAGTCGCAGAGGTCCTTGTGCAGCAATGGGTGTCAAGGTACGGCACGCCCCTACAACTTCATACCGACCAAGGTAGGAACTTTACCTCTGATGTTTTCCAAGGACTGTGTCAACTACTCGGCATAGACAAAACCCGGACAACACCCTTACATCCCCAGTCGGACGGCATGGTCGAGAGGTTCAATCGTACCATCCTGAATAACCTCTCCCTTCTAGTATCAAGGAACCAGCAAGATTGGGACTTGAAGTTGCCATTGTTCCTGCTGGCTTATCGAAGTGCTGTCCATGAAACCACCGGCTATACTCCAGCCCAGATGCTGTTTGGACGTGAACTTCGTCTCCCTTGTGATCTCCTGTTTGGTTGTCCACCCGATGCGCCTTCATCGCCCGAGGAGTACATCCAAGATCTCCAGGCACGATTTGAGGACGTACACAACTTTGCTCGGGAGCGGATTAACATGGCAACGGAGAAAATGAAGACAAGGTACGATCTAAAGGCTACACAACATGAGTTTCAGGAAGGAGAGAAGGTCTGGTTGTGGAATCCTGTTCGACGCAAAGGACTCTCTCCCAAGTTACAGTGCAACTGGGACGGACCATACACAGTCTTAAAAAGGCTGAATGATGTAGTGGTGCGGATCACTAAAACACCTTCGTCAAAACCGAAGGTGGTGCACTATAATAGGCTAGCCAAGTACCACAAGTAACGGTAATATTAAAAATTAAAAATGTAAATACAGGTAAAATTTGCGCATGCGTAATGTAAATATTTGTATATAGATACTTGTACATATTTGTAAATTTTGTAAATATTTCTCACTTGATTTGTATTTCTATTTTATCGTTATATGCAATTTAGTTTTTGTATTTTAGATTGTGTAAATTTGTTTAGTTTCGCCTCTTGACCAAGGGTTGCACTGCCCGGGACGTGCAGTCCTTGGGAGGGGGGCAGTGTTACGAAATTGTAAATAATTGTGTTTATTTCTGTATAAATTCTTTCAAAAGAGGCTTAGTAAGTTGATAAAGTGCTAATTTTGTGCATTTCTAGTCGTTTTAGCGTTGAAATAGCCTTATTTTCCCTTAAAAACGCATTAAGAAGCCCCAGTAATGCAGGTAATGCATTTGGCGCCAAATTTGGCGACTTTTTCCCACCTTGGCGATTTTTTTGGCGACCTTGGCGAGAAAATCCTTATATGGGATATACCAAATATGGAAGCTGTAAGTTGATTGGTTGACCACTTTCTAGAGTTTTCTCGATAAATCTGGGCTCCATGGAACAGCATATAAGGAGCGCTTCCTCGCCAAGGGCAGTCAGTTCAGTTCAGTCTTCAGCCAGCTTCGCTAGTGCTTGCATTGCTCTTGAGCCTCTTTGAGAGAG
Source organism: Salticus scenicus (assembly GCA_963930645.1). Classification (NCBI taxonomy): domain Eukaryota; kingdom Metazoa; phylum Arthropoda; class Arachnida; order Araneae; family Salticidae; genus Salticus; species Salticus scenicus. The sequence continues at coordinate 120,387,962 of OZ005651.1, read as the reverse complement.
ACTTGCTTCAAGTGTTATTGTTATACAGTTTGTACTGTGGATTTGCTATTGACAGCTGTTTGTTTAAGCTGTGTTTACTGTTTGAATTGAAGCTGATACTTGGTTTATAGACCAGTATTTTTCTGGAACTTTCTGTGAATAAATTACTGAATTTTTGTACGTTTGGCCTTTCATTCTCAGACAACTCACGAACCCCCAAGTACGCAACAATATATATAAGTATCTGTATGCGTGTGTGTGTTGGCACTTATGAACCAATTACTTTAAATATTACACTATTACTATAAAACCTGGATCAACCTATGCTTAAGCTTCAGTTATTTTCTTTGATAACATTTTATTTTGCATATTTACGTGCATTATTGGGATTGAGCATATTTCAATTTTTTTAGATAGAGTTAACTTTCATGCCATAATTAACTTTGTTTATAATAATACCATAGATAATTACATATAGATCCATTAAATTAATAATACAGTATGTTATCCAGAATCAGAATGATCAAAGAAATGTTTTATTCTTCCATAACACTCAGAGATGTTTATTTTTAAATATGGAAATTGTCTGCTTCATTTGTATTTTTAAATTTTAAATAAAAGATATTTGTTTTTAAAATATTTAAAAATCATTACGTCTCGTAGTTAAAATAAATTTTAATCACATTAAAAACTGAGATAGATAATATACACTAAAATTATACATTTTAAAATATTAAAAACACAAAAACATAAATTTAAACGTTTCGAGCCTTTTACAGGCTCCTCATCAGTAAAAAACATCAAGTGTAAATGATGAGATGAACAACAGACTTTCATTATGTGAGTACAACGTATTCATCAGGAACTGCACATGCCTCATTAAGTGGCAAAAAATGTTGATTTGTGTACCAGCCCTCCAGGAAAATCCTTGAGTGATAATTTAAACAATTAGATATGATTATTTAGTACTGTTAAAATCAGGTAAATGGTCAGTTTCTATGGCATGCTGTACTAATACGTTCAAAAATAGTACAGCATGCCATAGAAACTGACCATTTACCTGATTTTAACAGTACTAAAATAATCATATCTAATTGTTTAATTATCACTCAAGAATTTTTCTGAAGGGCTGGTACACAAATCAACATTTTTCGCTACAATTTCTGGCTGTCTCTTCAATGTCTTGGTCAATATTTTTCCAATAAACGAAAGACCTGGCTATAGCCTTCATTTTAACCATGCCCAGGTGACCTTCGTGCAATTCTTCTAGAATTTTCTTCTGATACTTCTTGGCAGGGTTGGCAAGTTTCTTCCAAGGCGGAAAAAACCGGCCGGAAGAAATAGGTTTCTTCCAAGTGGAAGAAATGGAAGAAACTGTTTTTCTAAAAAAGTTATCCTATAAATTGCAGATTTGTAAGATACAATGGATGCATTGATCTTATAAACAACTTTAAGTAACTTTAAATATACCTATACAAATTTAATAACATATTTAGTTAATAATTATGAATTTTTTTTATCAAAATGAGCTAATGAGCCTTGGTATCTGATGATCACATTCCAAAATACTCAAAATCCAATAAAAAAATCAATTTCAATTTAAACAGTATAAAGTTTTATAATTTAGACAATTTTATTTCTGTAATTGATAATAAATAATAATTTGGATCACTTGCTTATACTTTTTGATAAAACAGCTCTTAACGTAATCCAGTTAATTAAAAGAACCAGTATGCAATAATTACTATTTACTGTATTACAAAATGTCATAAAAATTTATTTTCCTTATAGTCACATACAGTACAGTCAACTCCCTCTAATCTGCAGATTTATAATCTGCAAATCCTTCTAATCCGTAATTGATATTTTAATCTAAAAGAAATTTACATCTCATATTTAAAAAAAATTCACATTTTTACTTTTTATTACCATGTTTTTATTAACTCCGATTCTTGTTTGTTTTTTTGTCTGGTACAAATCTTGCAATTTCTTTTTAACTAATTTCCCTACAAGCTAGACATTTGAAACTTTCACAGTAACTCAGAACCCGGTGACAACACAATACTTCGAAGTCAGATTTTCGAATAGTTTTCTTTCAATTAATTAAAATACGAAAATAATAAGCTTTTAATAGCAATAAAATAGCCATTAAAAAATTAGCTATAATTTAATTGTTGCCAAAAAAAAAAAAATAATAATAACGAGTTCATTTTCTTTCGGCATAAAAATAAATACATTTAATTGAATGTGAAAAAATTATAAAAAGTTAAATTATGCATTTCACAAAAATTGACGTCATTATCAATTTTAAAATTTTATACACATTGATAAGTGCTAATGTACGATGCTAATATACGTTGTTCTAAGAGGAGTAATATTTTATTTTTAAAAACAACTTTTTTTTTACTATTATTATTTCACTGAACTGATTCTGCGTGCTTAAATATTATTTTTTAGCCTCAAGTATTTTATTAATGACTCATCAGAAAATTTAAAAACATTGTATATAAAAAGTTTTTTTTTTTTTTTTTTTTTTTTTAATCTTATAATTATTTTTTATCAAACTTTTAGCATAATCCTTACTTTGAAACACAAATGGAGAAGGGGGGGGGGGGAGAGTAACATTCTTATATTTATTATTCTGCAATTCATACAGACTAGCGCTGAAAATAAACCACTATTACACGAATGTTTAACAAAATTAGTCAGCGACGAATATTATTTCCAGACTTTCAAAAATATTTTGTTTGGTGTTTTTTTTTAAATATGTTTGTTTACATTTTATAGGTACTTAGTATTTGAATATGCTTAAATTATTTACCATCATATATGAATGTGATAGATTAGTTTTATTAATATTGAAGAAATACTTATTCTAAAATTTATTAAAAATCCTCTTTCCATTTTGATGTCTAGATTTAATTAATAATAACTGACTTTGTATCTGCAAAAGAAAACTGTAAACAAAGGCAATGATCTCTAATTTGCAAATTCCTATTATCTGCACAACCTCTGGACAAAACTTTTGAGAGTTAGAGGGAGTTGACTGTAAAACAAATGAAAAGTTTTTTCGTAGTTCAATACTGCACTTTATTTTTCAACTTAAAATAGAAAAATACAAACTATGGATTTTTTTTTTTTTTTTTTTAATCCTAGAGAGCTTGCAGGACAGTTTAAAAATAGGTATCTTACTTATTGATACAGTTCATTGGGTACCAGCTTCGTGTTTATACAAAAAGTTGTATCCTTTATTAAAAAAAAAAAAAAAAAAAAGTGCAAATATTATGGCTAAAAATTCTATAATTATTATCACTTGTACTGTTTGAACATATAATAGCATTATGAGATAGTATCTATGCAAAAAATTCTAAAAATATTAGCATTGAATAGTAAAAACCCATCACCCGTGTATACTTAGTGTTTGTTATAAAATAACTTATTTTTCTAAAAATATTTTTAATATTAATTGAATTATAGTTTAGATTTGGCATTATATTTATACTTTGAGCCCAGGAGCAGAATTATATTCGATGTTCTGCAACGAGACATTAAAATTTGCAAATGTTCTGCAGGTATTTTGTCCAAATTTGTCAAAGCACAGTAAAATGCAAAATAAGCATAAAAATAATACTTATTAGTAAAATATTTATTACACATTTATAATAAAACATGGTTTAAAATTTTTATAATCTAAAACTGAGACATACACCCAGAATTTGCAATTTTTTCAATGGCTTTTGGCATTAATATTGTCACATTAATGTGGATATACTACTTACAAAATGTTTATAAATTTTGTCTATACATTGAAACAATGACTGTTTCCAGCAATTTTCTAGTATGCTAACAGATTCACAGGTCAGTTGAGCATATCTAGGTTTTATTAATTTTAAAATGTTAGCTGTATCAATCAACATCATCCAGTTAGGGGATAGATGAAATGTTCTGCAAAAGCCTCAATTGTTCTGCGACGTGCGTCGCAGTTTTAAGCACTTTCTGCTCCTGGGACTTTGAGTTTATATAGTTCATAAATTTTAATTTTGAACATCTGTTTTTGTCTTTTGGTTGGTTTCTTCCACTGTCCTGGAAGAAACTAGTTTCTTCCGGAAGAAACCCAACCCTGCTTCTTGGGAATGCATACTCGGTGCCCATACATAATGCACCCATCTTCAATACTGATGAACGAAGTTTTATTTCATACATTAAAATAACACTTGTTTATTTCATATAATAAATCGTGATAGAATACAAAGTATATGTTTATTACATTACGTTTAAAAAGAAAATTTTATGTAGATTTTCATTAAATACTTCGTACAGTGTAATAAAACGAATTATTAAATCAAAAATGTACATAGGTAGCATGTTATGACTTCCGTATTATACAAACATAATAAGCCAAACCCCAATATTTTTCAGCTAATCAGAAGTGATAAAGATAAAATAAACCCTTTGGAAACCGCAGGAATATATAAAATACCATATACTAATGAGCAAGGTAGCGAAATGTGTTATATAGGAAAAACAAAAAGAAAAATAAAGACGCGTATTAAAGAACATATTCACGATATAACCACCGGTAAAATAACTGCTTTAACTCAAGTAAACAAAAATGAAGAGATTAATATAAAATTTGAACAAGTAAAAAAGTTGGCCAACTATCACAACCACGGTTACGCAGCAATCAGGGAGTCAGTCGAAATTTTAACAAGTTTAAACAATTGCAATGGCAACGATGGGGCTCTGCTCAATCGTCAATGGCACAGAATCTTTAAAAGTGGAAGGAGGCATGAAACTTCAGTTTCGTACAACTTCGAACACCGAGATGTCAGAGACCAAGCTGGGGCGCCCCAAGCAAAACTAGTCTGATGAAATGAAGACATGAAGAAAGTAAAAGGTTGTATTTTTTAAGATTTTTTAAAATAACAATTGTATTTGTTGCAATCATTAGTTTTTAAATTATTACAAACCCAAAAGGTGTAAGACAATTTTTCTGCAGTGTGGCCCTTTTTTTTTTTTTTTTTGCCGCTTAGTGTAAATAATTATGTTCATTGCTATATTTTGATACTTTCAGCATAGTGGATTACTAAAACCATATAACTGATAACTTTATTCTTAATATCTGCTTTAGATGCGGAATTATCATCCTCAGATAATTCTTAGAGAATATAAAAGTTACTATGTACTAAGACTTAATTTAAGATGCATGAAATTTATATATGAAAGGGGAACATTAAAATATTTTATAATTTCAAACATGATAGGCTTCATTAATCTTCAGATCGTAGAAATGTAAAATGATAGGGGGTTTTGGGCTATAATTGGTAAAACAACAGATTTGATTATGAAAATATATTTTAAATAATGTTTTAGTGTATTTACCTTTTTTATATATTCAGTAAAATACGTTAAAAGCCTTTACTCGGTTAAATGCCCCCTCCTCTTTTCACATTATTTTTGTTCTTAAAATACTAAATAAATGCACCTTTTGCTCAACGGTAGACTGTATCCGAATAGGTGATAGTTTTTTACATTATTTTATAGGATAAAATTCAAAATCAATCTTTTCTTATCGATTTGAAAGTGTCTTGCTTTTATTTGCACTAATGTATAACTAAAATTTTGTGTTAATATTACATAGGGGTTCGTTTTTTCTAACATATTTTATTTTTGTCTGATTTATAGATACAATTTTATGTACTAAGTTTTTATAAAATAATGCATATTACATACATACAAGATAATTATAATTAAAAGCTCATATCATGAATCATCTCTATACTAAGTTTGGTAACAGCCCGTTTTAACTGCAGAAAGCTGTTACAGCAAAAATTTTAATTATAATGACTCTGTATTTATATCTTCATATTTTTTTTAGTTTAGTTATAAAATAAATATCTCTCATTAACATATTTCTTTCAATAATGCATAAAAATAGTGAAATTCTCACAACTACTCGGTATTGGCCGAATATATAGCCTAAATTTGGCTGAGTACCGAATATATACCGAGTACTCGGTACAGCTCTAAATATACATAAAAAAATAATCAGCACCAGCTTCTGTCAGCATTCAACTGAATACAGTATAGGATCCGTTATCCAGAAAGCTTGGGACCTGGGATATTCTGGATAAGGGGTTTTTCCGTAATTCGGAACACTTTATTATATGTATAAAAATGGTACAAAATAATTTCATAAATAGCAGTGATAAGCATGAATAATATATATGTAAACACTTTACCTATATATTTGTTCATTTAATAAATTATTTCCACAATATAAAAAAACATTCTTATTAGAATTTCAAACTATAAATAATAATAGTAATAATAAATGAAAAATAAATAAACATATATAAAATTTAATTTTGGACCTGAGAGTAAAATCCTTTCATTTCTATTTTGCAAAAGTTTCTATGATATTTTCTTGCTTATAGTTTGTCTCTGCTCTGATACTAATAGTTCATAAATGTTTCAAAATGAATTCTAAAAATAATGGAAATTAATAAAAATTATTTAAAATTTTTATAACAATTGGGACTTCATGCATGCGACCTGAGTTCAAGGATAAAATTCATCTGCTATTGGGCACTTTAAGAAGTATGTGTTATTAGTGTTTATCTATTAAAAAATACAATAAAAATTCATTTTCTAACCTAAATTTGCAAAATTTTCAGTAATTATTTGGACAATTTTGTACTCACCATATTTCCTCAGAATAACACAGTAGCATTAAAGAACGTAGGTTGTAAAACTATAATTCTGACCGCTGCGATTGTATAACTGTAATTCCTAAATTTTACGATAATTAAAAATTTTGGTAGTTGGCATTTTGCATTCTGGTTTTCGGAACATTCTGGATAACGGGTCCTATACTATACTAAGTTTTATGGAACTCTGTGCATGCATGTTGTAAATTAGTGCAACTACAATATTTATGTCCCATACAGACACACTTGACTTATGAGGAGAGTAGTCCTCAGCAGCTCACTGAGAACTGGGCACATCGACCAGAGGTTTATTGTACCCATACAGATACATACATACACATCCCTTAAACATAGTCATAGGTCATTTAAAATTGTGTAAATTTATGAAAGATCAAAAGTTGAAAATTTAATCTTAATGTGATATGCATTTTTTATTAATATAGGAGAAAATAAAATTAATGTCATAATTTTCGTAAAATTTTCTTTGAAATTTTAACGGGTGTACCAGAATAAAATAGACTGATATAAATTGATATATAACTAAATTTATTTAAGTGAAACCCAACTTGGTTTTACACATAAACAATATAGATAGAATAATAAACCTAATACATCATATTATTTAATATAAATAATCCCTGTTGTTGTTTGTCATTCGATGTAAGCGTCTAGTCCAACTTAGCTAACTTTCCAATATTACAGCCTTTCTTATTCTCTTTACAGATTGTTTTAGTTCTGAAATCAGGTTATTTTTACATTTTACTTTATCCCAGCTCATCTGCTGTACGAATTCATCCAAAATCAAGTAGTCCAGTGGATTTAAATCATTTTTTCATCAGAAAAAAGGATTATCTTAGTCTAATCTTTTCTGAAACTGTGTCGCACCCAATTAGCAAATTTGTTTCTTTTCTGCTTTTGGGTTTCTGTGAGTTTAGGTTCTATTCGTTTTTTGTAGGGTCTTAATCCAATGTCATTTTTAAGCATTCGCCGTACAGATGGTTTTGATACTTTCCCTAGCAAGTTTTCTTATTGATATGCTCTTCTTACGTGTCAAGCGAATCTTCACTTTTTTAATCAGATTTTTGGTGCAGACAATGCATGGACAGCCTGGCGGATGAGATGTTTTAATACTGCCACTTTTTCTAAATCATATTACACCACTTAAAAACAGTGGCACAACTTAAAACACCTTTCAAATCACTAAATATTTTGCTTCTGGATTCTCCACTTTTGAACTTGGAAAGTACCAATTTTTGTACTTCTTTGTCTTCATGCTATCCTGTAGTTGCAATGTAATTTTTGCTTTTGAGCTGTTGCACAGATTTCACCAATGTAATTGGGAATTTATAAAAAATGTATATGTATATCAGGGTTCATACTCAAATATGGGAAAAAAATTCCCTGAGTTCCTAGACAATTTTCAAGAAAATATTAGCGACATATTACAAGAAACGCTCCTCTAGACAGGACAAAATACAGCTACTTTCACTGTATGATGTCATATTACTGCCGATCATGATAGAAATTCAGGTAGAAATCATTATTTACATGCGTATATTCACAATACTTAATCATTTAAATTTTGATACGAAGCTAAACAAGAAAAACATAACTTGAGAGAGAAAAAAAATTGTTTTTCCAGGTTTTATAACTGATTTTCCCTGATTTTTAATGAAAATTTTTATTTTCCGAGTTTTTTTAACAAATTCCAAATTCCCTGTTTTCCAGGTTTTCCCTGAGGCGCATGAACCCTGGTATATATACTAGAGCTGTACCGAGTACTCGTTATATACTCGGTCAGTTTGCCGAGTACTCGGCCAAATATGGACTAAGTATTCGGCCAATACCGAGTAGTTGTAAGAATTTCATTATTTTTATGTATTATTGAAAGAAATGTATTCATAAGAGTTGTTTTTTAATAACTAAACTAAAAAATTATGAAAATATAAACATAGTCATTAAACTTTTGCTGCAAACAGCTTTCTGCAATTAAAACAGGCAAGTAGATTGCCACTAAACTCGATATAGAGACGATTCATGATTTGAGCTTATCCATTTTAGTTACAAGAATTTAAGTATAACCATCTTGTATGTGTGTAATATGCAATTTTTTTTTTTACAAAAACTTTGTACATAAAATTGTATCTATAAAACAGACAAAAATAAAATATTTTAGAAAAAAGAACCCCTTATATAATATAATACTACTAAAGTAGATAAAACTTTAGTTACGTATTTGTGCAAATAAAAGTAAGACACTTTTAAAACTGTAAAAAAAAGATTTATTTTTAATTTTAAAAATAATAATTATAAAAAAGGTAAATACACTAAAATGTTATTAAAAATATATTATCAAATTTGTTGTTCTGCAAATTATGGCCCGAAACCACCTACCTTTTTACTCTTCTAGAATTTGAAGATTAATGAAGTCTATCATGTTTGAAATGATGATAAAATATTTATTTTAATGTTTTCATTTCATATGTAAATTTCATGCATCTTAAATTAAGCCTATAAAGAACTTTTATATTCTCTAAGAATTATCTGAGAATAATTCGCATCTGAGAAAGACTATATAATAAAGAATGAAGTTATCAGTTATTATGGTTTTAATAATCCACTAAGCTGAAAGTATCAAATATAACAATGAACCTAATTGTGTATATACACTACAGAAGTTCTAAAATGTTTCATGTGAACATGCTGTTTGCCATTTAACTTAATTTTGTGTTCAAAAAGCCTTTTTTAAATTTCAAGATGTGCAAAATTCTTCAAAAATACGTCAATTTCAATTTATTCTTTCTTACAACTACTTGGTACTCGGCCAAAGTGCTACTCGGTACTAATTTTCATGCATACATACAAATAGTAATAGTCTATTTTATTCTGGTACACCTGTTAATTTTATGTTGGGGAGGAGAGGAGGGGAGGAATGCCAAATTTTCTCCTTGCCTCGAATGAAAAATATGCTAGTTTCAGCCCTGGTTTGTGCAATATGCAGGTTCATCTATCATTGTGAGTTCACACACGTGTCTTCTGAATTCCTTTCACAGGGACAGTTTTATACTATCATTTTATTTTCTGTTGGCAGAATTCTTCAACTTCCTTTTTGGGTAACAGGAGGGCTGTTGATGTGTATGATTTCACTACTTACTCTCAAAATCCTCAGCATTCTGAATTGCCTCCATACTTGGGCTGGAAAGATTATGTTTTGTAACATGATGTTTCAGCAGACCTATACATCACAAGCCCCTTTCTATATCCAGTTGCACTGCAAACCCACGCTATTGGAACAAGCAACTTATTTTTACTGCAAACAGTTGGTAACAATTTAAGTGACTAGGGGCACGATCAGAAATAATGGTGATCATTTCTGGCTGTGACTGCAGCTGTTGTTGAATTTTGTGTATTGCCAGCAATGCACACGCTGTGTCATGTCCTCTGTCAACACTTATAATCAGAGTTAGAAATTTTTTTTTTTTTTTAGAAAAAAACCAGCCCAGTAAGTTTTGGGGGGTTTTTAGGAATATCTTCTTTTATTTATTTATTTATTTTTTATTTTTTTTGTAACAAGTATTATTAACAAGACAATTTGAAGAATAAATGTTAATTATTCATTAAATTAAAAAAAATTCTAAAGTCCTTCTTTGATGATGTTCTAAGGAAATTATTTTAAAATTAAATAATTATGCATTAAATATTCTAAAATTCTGTTTATCTGTCCTTTATAACAAAAAAATGGGCAAATAATTAGTTATACTTTATTAATTCTTTCATATTAAATAGATTTTCACCAAATGTTTTGAATTATTATTCTACTATTTATTTTTAATATTTCACAGTTGAAGTTTTCAGATAGTTTCTAAAATTTGATTTTTATTAATTTATATTTTACATTCCTCAAGCCCCACAATTTTCTTTATATTGACAAACAGCTCTGTTTTTCTAGCTTTTATTTGTTTAGATATTTTTTTGTTGTTTTAATGAGATAATTTTAAATATTATTTCCTGGGGATTTTTTGAAAATTTTATTCTGTTGAACAATTTGAGCACCTCCAATATTTTTGAAAATTTCCTGTCCATGTTATAACAATGTATATTATAATTGTTCTGCATTTATACATTTATAAAAGTGCAAAATTAATTAAGAATTTTGAAAAAAAAAAAAAAAAAAAAAAAAAAAAACTGGTTTTTTCAGGTCGGGCAAAATCAAACCAACTCTGCTTATAATTTGTAGTCTTGTTTTGAAAATATATGACTCCTGTGAAAACTGAAATTTGGTCAAATTACTCCACTGATACTCCTGTACTTCTTGTGGCAAAATCATGGACCAATTCTCAGCAAAATCACAGTGACTCACAAAACATTTTTGTTCAACTGCATGTTTTTTCACTTCAACATTTTTTTCTTTTTTAATATTATGGAAAAAACTTATCCTGGAATTCAGCTCTGATTCCACTCTTGCTCCTCTCACCATGTTTCACAACTCAGTGAAGAATTGATGCACCATTTTAAAGAGTATTGGTTAACACCGCTCCTGTTCACATGTGTTTTGCGATGCAGTGCTGTGCTGCATCGGTGTATGTATCGGTTTAGAGAAAATAATAAAACTGATTTGATTATGTTAGATTTAAACAGGCATTTCTTGATTATCCAGCCATAATAAATATTTGGTTTTTATGCATGGAATTTTAATTTCTATATTCAAATAAATTTCAAAATTGAAATTAAAAAAATATTTTTTACTGGCTACCAGAAATATTTGTTGATAACCAGCTTTTTTTTTTTTTTTTTCCAAATTCCTGGAGCCTTGCTACAGGTCACACACCCTTTCTCTTTCATCACTTTTTCTCCTGCAATTTTTAGAGTGATAGTGTCTTTTTTGTCGGCAATCTGGTAAGAACAGTATCTTCCAGATAAAATGTCTGTGTAATTTGAACATCAGCAACATTCACAGAGTGACCATAATTAATAGGAATCCATTTTTCCCGAGCACTATTTTTTCAGCTTTGATGCAAAATTTGTACCTCTGTCTAAAAAGGGTGCTGGGATAATTGTTAGAGGTTTTACCTTTTTGTTGTAGGATTCACACAATTCAACAGTTGCAATGATGTGCGATATAAATTCTTAGGAAGTTTCACATGCTTCTGTGGTGGCCTGTATTTAGAGCCAGGAATTTTTTGGGACAAAACAAAAATATACAAGTATCTTACTTTTTCCTAAATTTTAACACATATGTTCAATTCAAAACCTTCTGAGACTATAAAGATAAGATTTTTTCTTTGCCTGTCTGAATTGACATAAACTACACTTTAAATATATGTACCATATTTATGCAGATAATTTACATCTGAAATTTGTCATTTTATAATTTTTTTTTAAAATTAATTTTATCATTATTTTATTTTAAAAATTCGTATTCGCTATTAACCCTTTATCTGTCATTTACAAAATTTGGCAGAATTAGAGTTTATTCGGAAATGGATAAAATGATTTTGATGAAAGTCTAGGCTTAAGTGTTTTTTGTAGTAAAAAATCGTTTGGGTTTATCCTCATTTTCAGGAAAATTTACATTTGTTGCTAACCATTTATCCATTGGTTGCAAAATATAACAGCAATTGGGTTTACTCGAAAATGTGTATATAACAAATTTGATAAAACTTAGTATTAAACTTTTTTTTTTTTTTAGATGAGAAACTCATGTGACTAATCTTCTCTTTTTTGAAGATTAGCATTCACTGTGAACCCTCACTTCGCCCATGACAAAAACTTGATTTTCTTAGAAACTACTTTAGTGAGTTTGAAAAAAATTTAGATTTTGGGTCTTTTTGAGTTTACAATTCAATCTGAATTGTCCTCTTCTTCAGAATAATCAATATTCACTGGTAACTCGTGTTCTGCCCTGGAAAAAAGTGGCAGAAACTTCATTTCCTTTGAAAGTACTTGAATGATTTAAAAAAAAAAAAAAAAAAAAATTAGGGTTATTTTGTTTTTGATATGACATTACAAATATCCTCATCTTCAGAATAATTAGCATTCACTGATAATTTGCACTAAATCCAGGAAAAATTTGGCAGAAACTTGGTTTTCTTGGAAATTGCTGGAACGATTTTGAAAAAAAAATATATATATATTAGGGCTGTGTCAATTAATCAGTTCAGTTGATCGATCAATTTGATTAAAAATTTTCAAAATCTGATTAAAATTTTCAAACTATGAATTAAAGTAAAAATGCTGTTCTGCCTACAAAATATTTTTTCACATATTTTGCTAACAAATATTCTAAGAAACATCCATCAAATACAGTATAGGATCCGTTATCCAGAAAGCTTCGGACCTGAGATATTCTGAATAAGGGGTTTTTCCGTAATTCGGAACACTTTATTATATGTATAAAAATGGTACAAAATAATTTCATAAATAGCAGTGATAAACATCAATAATATATATGTAAACAATTTACCTATATATTTGTTCATTTAATAAATTATTTCCACAAACTAAAAAAACATTCTTAATTAGAATTTCAAACTATAAATAATAGTAATAATAAATGAAAAATAAGTAAACATATATGAAATTTATTTTTGGACCTGAGAGTAAAATCCTTTTATTTGGATTTTGCAAAAATTTCTATGATGTTTTTTTGCTTATAGTGTGTGTCTGCTCTGATACTAATAGTTCATAAATGTTTCAAATATTTTTAGCACATAATGCTAAATATTTTATGAAATGAACTCTAAAAATAATGGAAATTAATAAAAACTATTTAAAAATTTTATAACAATTGGGACTTCACGCATGCAACCTCAGTTCAAGGATAAAATTCATCTGCTATTGGGCACTTTAAGAAGTATGTGTTATTAATGTTTATCTATTTAAAAAATAGAATAAAAATTTATTTTCTAACCTAAATTTTTAAAAGTTTCAGTAATTATTTGAACAATTTTGTGCTCACCATATTTCCTCAGAATAACACCGTAGCATTAAAGAACGTAGGTTGTAAAACTATAATTCTGACTCCTGCTATTGCATAACTTTAATTCTTAAATTTTACAATAATTAAAAATATTGGTAAGTTGACATTTTGCATTCTGGTTTTCGGAACATTCTGGATAACGGATCCTATACTGTAATGAAAAATAAATAAAAATAAAACCTCTCAAAAGAAGTTGTTGCACTTTTGTTGATAGAGGAAAGGGGGAGGACAGTTATTAAACAAAAGGCTGATATCATGTACACGCTGGAGCAACACCATCTGTCTGTAGCCTTCTACAGAAAGTGTTGGCTGGGGTATTAGTATTCTCAGAAACAAGAAGCTTTCAAAAAATGGAAATGCTAAATATTGAAAAAAAGAAAAGAAGAGGTTGAGATTTCTACTATCCCTCTGATGGGGGAAATGTCAACAGAGTTTCACGATATCTTCAAGCATTTATTGTCTATTCAGAATTGCTGATAGTAACTGTTGAAGTAGAAACAGAAAATAACATTCTGTGTTCTAGTCCGAAGTGACAAAGAAGAACTAAAATATAAGAATTGGAGATTTTTATGATAATGATATGGAATTTTGAGAATTCATTTAAAAATAGTGACAAGAGAGATGGACAAGGCCTGCAACTATAAAACTAAAATGCGTAAATTCATTTAATGTTTCTTTCAAAATGAATTGAAAAATTAATTTATTTACAAAAAATAAATAAATAAATAAATAAATAAGTGAAAATATTTATATAAAATTAACACTTAAAATCACCAATTATTACTCTGAAAATTGATTTAAATATCAGCTATGAACAGTGATGCCATTTACACACTATAGCGCATAAATTACGTAAAAAACTGAAGGCAGGACGCGAAAGATTTATTGTGGCGGGTCACAGGGGATGCATAATTTTCATTCTTAAAAAAAAAAACAAAATTTCAAACTGGAAGGAAGGTAAAAAAAAAATATATTTCTTGTTTAAAACTGATATTTTCCTTATATTTTTAAAGCATTCAGCTCTGAAGAAGAATAAAAAGCAAACAATGTATGATAAACACAAATGAGCAGCCAGTGCGGTGTGAAATCAAAATTCCCACTTCAAAACGAGGTTCCAATGCGAAAAGATTATCAGTGAAAAGTGTACAATAACCAAATAACATCAGCACGTAACGAATCACCAATGGGTGCCCGCTACCAAAGATTAGCCGAAATATGAAAATCGAAAAATGGTCACGAAACCATTGTTTCAAATAATGAAAAACATTCCTATCCGATTCCAATATAATATACCAATCCAATTTGATAAACACACACGAGTGGCCAGCACAAAAACAAACAAAAAGTTCTGAAACGCAAAAATGAAGTTCTGATACAAAAAAGTTACCAGTTAAAAGTGCCGATACATTGAATCGCATCACTCTGCTGCGGTCTAAGTACGTTCAAAAAAAGCCAAAATCAAATGAAATGAAAGAACAAATGTGATTGCAGGAACATGATATGTCTGTATTAAGATTCAAGAAACTATATTATTAAGAAAAACCAGAGTATTAAAAAAAAAAATAGCATATTTGCAGTGTTAAGCAAAAAAAAATTTGCTAATGTGAGAATGTTATTATTATTATTATTATAGTAATTTCTTTGACAGATAAGTAAGTACATTATTTTTTTTACTTTTCTCTTTAACCCGTTAGTAGTCGCTAGTTGGTCGATTTGCCGCCCATCTTTCAGCGTTGCCAGATTTTTTTATTCAATAGCCACCAAAAATTTTTAGAAGTAGCATTTGATATACATAAAACGCGAATAAAATCGAAGGAACGTCGATCACATCACTTCTTAAAATTATTGGTGAGAGTTAAATAAAAAGTGCACAATCTGTTATAGGTGGCGCTGTCCATAGCGACTACTAACGGGTTAATACATTATTTAAGTTATCAGTATAGTTTATTGGTAAGTTATTTTGTGGTTAAAGGAGGGTGGGGCACTGGGGATAGCTTCATGGGTGAAAGTAAAAAATTTTCGCTAGACTGAAGTATATATATATTGTAATTGGGTAAAATATAATAAACTCATGCGTAACATACATTTCCAAAGGTTAAATTAATAAGTATAAGTATGAAAACTTAGCAAAATTATTTATTAATATAACTGAATTAACATTAATAGGGACTGATCCAGAAAAAAAATTGGGACCCTTATTTGCCCCTAACAAAGATTAATTCCATAAAATTGGTCTATCTGTATTATAACACATAAAAAAAGACTGAATTCAGTCAATAGACTGAAAACTTTCACCCATGGATAGCTTTTGCAGACATGATATTTTAGTTTTTGACATAGGTCGATATCCGCAAAATTATGATAACCGGAATCAGGTCGGTCCTGCGATTTCTGGATAATAGATCTTGTACTGTATTTGAAGTGGAACATTTAACTAAATTTTGTAATCAATCTGCTTATCTCATAACTCTTTTCTCAAAAAAAAAAAAAAATAATAATTCATCTTGTTTTTTTAATGCTGATAATTTCAAGAACATTTAAAAAACATTTTTAGTTTAAAATAACAATGGTTAGCTATTATACTTTATTTCCTCTTATTCAATTTTTTTTCTGTTGCACATTAAGCTAAATGTTTTCAGTTGTTTCTTAATATCAGCTACCTCCTACATAATATTAGTTTTAAGACAATCTCAAAAAGAGCTGGTTAAAAATTCATAAAAAACTTTTTTTCCTCTACAATAAGGTAATATTTTAATTTATTTCTTTAATAGATAAAATCATTTATGTGGGGACCCAAATTTTTGGAACTTATGGGTCCCAGGATTTTGAAAAGCTAGTGGCATCACTGTATGAAACACGTATAATTAGACAAATAATTTTGTAAAAAAAAAATGTTTTTTTTTTTTTTTTTTCAGTCAAACTTATGAATAATATATATATGATTAACCCAGTTAAATCTCTTAATCGATTCCCACCCCTAATATATATATATATATAGTTTTAGAAATTTTTCTTAGATGAAAAACCAATTTGACTTATTTATTTCAAAAAAATTAGCAGTCACTGGTACCCTGTGCTTTACCTTGAACAGTATATAGCAAATTAGATTTAACTGGTAACCTAACTTTGTCCGGGACAAGCAAATAAAAAATATATTCCCAAAAACAAATCACTGTATTTACAATATGAATAACTTTTACAATGAGGTGGAATAAACTCAATCATCCAAGCACTATCATATAAACAATTAAGTGGTTACAAAAAATAAATAAATAAAATGCAGATGGTAAGGATGAAGATAGACACTCTCTATTTAAATTGTAGACACTTCATAAACATATAATATGCTTCATAGAAAGATGACTTGATTTTTTTAAATAGAAATTACACTTCAATCATAAAAAAGGAATTGTACAGAAAATTATACAAATGACCTATTTTACCATATTCCCTTTTACCCCACAGTTAATAATATTAAATATAATAATCTTAAATTATACTAAAATTTTTTTTTACACATTTTAATGATAGAGTTCTTCAAATTAAAGCATTAGAAGGTAAAATATGTAAAAAACTAATTTAAATTACACCCGGATTTGAATGTGGTGTGTAAAAGGTTAAGATGTTACAAGAACTTTTATATTGTTAAATCACTAAAATAGTTTCTTATTTAAATAGTTATCAATTTTCTATTACAACTTTAAATGTTTGTTTTATCTATCTTAAAAATAAGCTTAATTTATTTCAGTGAATTTTTAAACTGATTCCATATTGCTTACATTTAGCAACATGCAGTGGTCACCAAATATAAATAAACATCATGGGTGAAAGTAAAAAATTTTCGCTAGACTGAAGTATATATATATTGTAATTGGGTAAAATATAATAAACTCATGCGTAACATACATTTCCAAAGGTTAAATTAATAAGTATAAGTATGAAAACTTAGCAAAATTATTTATTAATATAACTGAATTAACATTAATAGGGACTGATCCAGAAAAAAAATTGGGACCCTTATTTGCCCCTAACAAAGATTAATTCCATAAAATTGGTCTATCTGTATTATAACACATAAAAAAAGACTGAATTCAGTCAATAGACTGAAAACTTTCACCCATGATAAACATGGAGTCATTTACGGGGTTTGGACCAATACCAAGTTTGATCCTTTTCATGACCCAGTAGGCAACTTGTTCTTCGTTCAACAAAGTCAGACAATAGCTTCAACAACAACCCTAAAAGACTCAAATAGCCTGGAAATGAAAAATTTACTTCTTTAAATCTGTACTTAGATGATAGATTTAAGAATAACAGTAAATGAATGTTTAACTAAAAAATGTAATCAGTAGAGGAGTAGAGAATGACACAAAATTTGTTGGGAAAACTATCATTCTAATAGGAACAATTTTTTTTAATGTTTGTTTAAAAAAGAAGTGAAAAAAGAGAACCCTCCTGTTGTGTCCCATAGAACATATCTTATACACTAGACTAACATAGTAAATCTAAAAAAAAATTGTGATCTTTAAAATGTTTTTTAATATCTCATTTGCAATAGCATAATATAACACAATTTTTCCTCCTGTAGCATTAAATATAAAGTATTTTGAAAATAATTAATCTTAGTAGCAGAATCTTTTGAATGTATCAGCAGCAAAACAAGTCTGGTATGACAAGAAGTATTAGCAACTCATACAGTATGTAAAAATTTGCATTTACAAAGGAAATAAATTAAGATACACAAGTGCAGTAATCTAGAGACAAAATACAAACTCTATTAGTATTTTTAAACTTCGGATTTCATTTTCAGCTTTTTAATTAATCTGCAGAGACTAAAACAAACTGCAGCGCTCGCTGCCACGCTTCACTGTTTTTGCTATTGATGTATATATATACATACAATAAACTTCAGCATCTCCTAATGCAAGTTATTTCTGAGCAACTTGTATAAAAGAAAAATGACATAGCTCAAATAAGAATCATTGAATGAAAGAAATCTGCAAAACTATCACTTCGTAAGTACTTTTACATGTTGATCGAAATTGAGTGAACCCACAACTTATGATTCAAAAGAATTCAAATTTTAAATTAAAATATCAGTTTAGTTGATTTTAGGAAGTTGCTTCGCATCTTTTATTTAACTGAATTAGTCTGATATGAGTAAAAATAAAGAAGAACAGTAGAATGCAAAATCGAAACAAAATAATATATACATTCCTTTGTGCCATTTCATCTTTTGCCGAAATTTCTGATTAACAGATGTTTCAATAGGTAAATAAAAATCTTACTATGTTGATCAGAATGACAGCAACAATAAAGTATATTTTTGATTTTTAGCCCTTAATTTTATTATATTGGAAGCAAAATAAACACTAAACAAAGCAAAGCATACTCACTTTCGCTTCGAAACAAAGAACAAAGCATGAAAACGCACCGCATACAAGCGCGTTCAACAAAGGGGCTTACTTTATTCACATCGAGATCATCTCGAGATCGAGAGTGACGTCACAATGACGTACCAAAACGAAACCTGAATACCGTTTTCTCAGTTTGCTACTTTATTCCACATTTTTCGAGACGGTCTCGAAAGTAAACATTCGTTATCAAAACGAAGCCTACTGTGTTTGCGAGACGTTGTCGAAAGCGAGTTGTAGAAGCATTTTTCAATATGGCGTCTACGTAATTTCTATGGATGTCGAGCAAAATAGAGGAATTCCGAGAAATTATTTAAGAAATTGATCTTCCAGATGTGAGATTCACCAAACTATTCAGTCTGGATAAAGAAATTGTGATATTTCTCTGCGACGAAATAAAACCGTCCCAAATCATAACTACATACTATCATAAATAATTACTTCATCCTCTCAGTTCTTTTCCTTATTACATTGATATTTTATGCTTTTTTTCCTCTCTCTCTGTCTGAATAGTTATGAAAATTCCGATGGTTTCAAATTGTTTTTGAATTGTTATATGCTTTGTAATCGTCATTGTATTTTTATCAGGACAAGTTTGTTTTCGATTTTAACATTTTTCTAATAGACACTAGATAATCTTTATTTACTTTAACATAAATTTCAAATTAATTCAGATGCATTAATAGTAATAATAATAAATACTTGGTATATCTTTAAGTGACAAACTTTTTCATCATCTACCATTTATATCTATTTCATCAATATTAAATACCACATTCTATAAAAATATAAATATGGCATAAAATTGTTACTTATAACAATATATTTCCTTCATTTTAACTTCGGAAAATTTTTAATCACTCATACTCACACAACAGTTGTTAGCAATTAAATTATTTTCGAATGACTAATAAAATTTCTCTTTACTGACAACAATTTCATATTACAGTCGTCAGCAAATAAATACTGCACTTAATACTGTTTTGTTAAAAAAGTCATTTTGAATCATGTTCTTAGACAAGGATTTATTTTCAAAAAAAATATACCATGAAGCACTTATTATAAACATATTTAAAATATACAACCTTTTCTTAACCATCTCTCACAGACATTATTAACTTATAAAATATACAACATAAGCACTTATTACAAACATATTTAAAATATACAACCTTTTATTAACCATCTCTCACAGACACTATTAACTTATAAAATATACAACATTTTATTAACTTCATGTCTCAAAGACATGAAGTTAATAAAAGGTTGTATATTTTAAATATGTTTATAAGGATTTATTTAATAGAACAGTATTAAGCATGAAAAATCATGTATAATAGAATTAGATTTTTTTGTGTTTGTGTGCATGAAGTGTATATACATGTATGATACAGGGTTCCCATGGGTCAGGGAAAACCGGAAAAGTCAGGGAATTTGAAATTACTGAGAAAAGTCAGGGAAAACTGTAAATATTGCTCAAAAACCTGGAAAAATGATGATATAAACCTGGAAAATGCTTTTTGAACATTCAATTTATATCACAAGTCACGTTACTATATCGTCTTTTATGTTGCAAGCTATGTTTTGTTTTATACTGTGAGCTATTTTTTATGTCACGAACCAAATTTTGTGACTGGAATTTTCTAAAAATAGACCTGGAAAAGTAAGGGAATTTTATTTTTGAAATTGAGTGGGAACCCTGATGATAGTGATTGCTACGAAACAAATTTTTGTGCATTTTGAGATTGATACACAGCAAGGTAACAGAACCCAGTGATTTTTTTTTTATGTGTGTGAAGTGAAGTGTGCATATGTGCACAGTGGTGAATGTTGTAATATGGATTTTCCTGCATATTTTAGATTCATGCACTGCAAGGTAGCGGCAAACAGTGAAGGCTGTTTTTTTTTTTTTTTTTTTTTTTCGTGTGCAAAAGAGTACATATGTGCATGACAGTAATTGTTACAGAACCGAGTTTTGTAATTCATACACAATAAGGTAGCAATCCCAGTGGCAGAAAATTTTGAAGTTGTCTGTGACAGGCTTTTAAAATTTCATAATCTGTCTGCAAAATTTGCATGTAATCAGGGGTGAAACTGAAAATGGCTTACACTCAAAAAGACTGAAAGCTGATGGGGGGGGGGGGGGTTAACATCAGTGGTGGTCTTGTGCAACAATACACAAATACAATTTTACTACAAAACGATATAGTATAAACAATTGTATTCATTCAATTCATCTCATTCTATTAAATATTTTATAGCAATGTTTGATACAACACAATATAAATAATACAAGTTTTAGTTTTGATACAGCAATTTTTATAAGTGAATTGTTATCCGAAAGTTGCAGACAAATTTTTTTCTCAGTGCAGACAAAAACTGTCCGCAAGCCGTTTTTCTGTGTCCGCGACTATGTCGCCGTGTTTCTGCCTCTGGGGTAGCAATACAAGTGATATATATTTTTTTTAATTTTCTCGTGCATGTAGCTTACAAACATGCTTGAAAGTGATTGCTACAATAAAGATTTTCTCACACTTTTTAGATTTATAGAAAATATGGTAGCAGCACACAATATTTTTTTTTTTTTTTTTTAGTACAACAGGACTATTTCTTTCAATCTGGTATTTTGTATCGTTACCAATTTATAGTGTTCCACTTCGAAAATGCCATCGAACTTCCTCCATAGTTTATCTTTTTTTTTGTTTATTTATTTTATTTTTTTCATATGCGTGAAGCTTACATATATACACTCGGGATAATAATTGCTACAGAATCGAATATTGTAAATTTGAGATTTATACTCAGTCAAATACAATTAAATTTATTAGTACATTTAAGTACTATTGTAACTGGTGTTGTACAGTACCGTAGATACATGTAATAATGTATCAGTACAAAAAAAAATAAATTACAAACAGTTATCTATATATATATATATATATATAAGAGTAAACTTACTAATCACCGACTCAACACAGTCGTGGCGATTCTATGGAAGATAAGAGTCGCCAATTTTGGTAACCACGTTGGTTTTAGGACACTGACGCCCACTAAGACAGGATTTTGTGAAATATCTTTTCATTCCCCCCCCCTGGGGGGGCAGAAGGCAAAAACCCCTTTATAAGCATAACTCAACTCCAAATTGCTTCACTGTGAACAAATTGCAGAGGGAGAGACTAGACTTGAGTACAAAAAAAGTATTTTCTGCGATTTGGGATTTTTAAGAGGGGGGGGGGAGGGGTAAAAACAATTTTCGGAGGCAAATTTAGAAAAATATGGATTTTCGAGTAAAATTCTACCAATAATAGCACAAAGATATAGAAAACTGCCAAGAACCTTCAGGATATTTCCAAAAATTCATTTTTTTTTTTTTTTCGATTTTGGGGGGGAGTTACGAGGGGACAAATTCGAGCCACATTTTAGCGCTGAATTTGTCCGGGGAAATCTATAGGAGCTGAGGTCACGAGTTTTAGTGTGTGGCTTATTTTCGTGTTTCCAACACCCATTATAATGAAATTTTGCATAAGGGGCAATACACTCGTTTCCAAGTATAACTTTGCTTCAAATTATCTCACCAAAATTGAATTTTATGCGTGGGTTGTTTATGCTTCCACAACACAAACAGTAAAGGGATTTTATGAAATTTCTCCCCCCCCCCCCCTCCCTTTTAATGAAGGGGGAAGGCAAAACACGAATATAAGAGTAATTTTGCTCCAAATTATTTGAGGATAACGATTTTTTGATATGTCGATTGATTATGCGTAATCAAGACGCACACTATAAAGGGATTTTGTAAAATTCCACCTTATTCGCCTTGGGGGTGGGTTTAGGGAATCATGTTTCCATGCGAAACTCTGCTCCAAACTATCTTAGGCGATTTTTTATGTGCTGGCTGGTTATATGTTCCTAACATGCACTATACAGGGATTTTGTGAAAATTCTCCTGCCCCCCCCCCCTTCCAGGATGAGGGGTGGGAGAAAAAACATGTTTTAAACGTCAACGTGAGTGCTTCGGAGTACCTGCATTTGGTCGCAACCAATGCTTACCTCCAACGAAACATGAGGAAAACATAAAAATAATCTTCCATAAAATAATTAAAAGCCAAAAGGATGAATTTAGAATTTTGATCTCTGAATAAATCTCCGCATGAGCAGAGACCAATCAGAGTGAAGCACTAGGAGGTAGCTACCGAAGGTAGCGAGAACTTTAACTTGGATTTTGACTGATTTCAATGATTTTTATTATTAATGATATGGTATTTTGAGAATTAATTTCAATATAATGACCAGCGAAGCGGGCAAAGCCTGCTAGTTAATTATAAATTTACCATATTATTTATATTTAAAAATTGGCGATTACTTAGTGGCATGAGGATAATATGCAAGCACCTCAAAAAATACATTTGAAAAAAAAATATTCATATTAGGGATGCACCGGATAGCAGTTTTGGCTGAATATTCAGCCAACCGAATAGTAACTATTCGGCCGAATACCGAGTATTCGGCTGGCTGATTTACTTATATTCAAGTGTCAATCAGCTAATTTTTTGGGAACTTTTTCAGTAATATCATTTACATTTAGTAATATTTCATTTTTTTAACACGTTAATCGCCACGATAATATCAGAAAAATTTTCACATGGGCCATGGTAACTTTATTAGACAATTTAGTTAAAAATGCGTCAGGCGCATATGACTGACATGGCGATTAACGTGTTAATAATTACTCGGCGTATATCATATTCCTTTTAGGGTTATTTCCTAGTTAAAAATGCGTCAGACACATATGACTGACATGGCGATTAACGTGTTAATTATGAAAAAAATATTACAAAAAACTACTATTCAGAAACTATGGTTTATATAAATGTAGAAAAATATTAGGAAATATTACCAAACATAAGTAGTGGTGTAATGCTGAATTCACAGTCAAAGAAAATTATTAACTGTCTGGCTTCTTAATAAACTTACAAACTTTCTTAAGTAACAATATCTTGTTGCACCCACTCCAAAAAGAATAATTTGGTGTGTCACTCACACGACTTTCTCTTACCCTAAAATTTAATACTATAAATACAGGTTGGAGATTAAGAAGTAAGATAACAAGTACTGTTATGTAAACCTATGTTAAAAAATTCGAATTAGGCTTCGGAAGAGTTTTATTATGATAATTAGCCCCCCCCCCTCAACCCCCTGTTTCATTAATGCACCTACATTTATATAGAATTTAATTCAGTTATTAAGAAATAATTCTGTTTTAAAAAATAATTTATTAAAATTATTATTTAAACAAATTATCTTTTATGATAATGCAGACGATTTCTATATTAGAGAAGTAGTATCATACTAAATATTTAAAAAAAAAGTTTAATTTATTCTCAATTTTTTTTTTTTTTTTTGGTTAAAAATGAAAAGAGTCGATAACTTTATTTTAAATTATCACAGATCGATGGTTCAACAATTCGTTTTAAAGGTATTGGCGAGCTTTTTTGAAAGTTATCCGTCATAAAAATTTACTCCCATCGAGCGGGGGACTTCCCCCCCCCCTCCAGGGTGGGAGGCGAGGCTCCTACATACACAAAATTCTTTTCCCAGTTGACTATCTCAATTACAAAAAATATCTATTTGTTTCATTTTGTTTAGTGCAGTCTATAGATGTTAAACTCTACTTACCTGCAATTCCCCCCATACACGTAATGTATTTGAATACTTTCGAGTGTCCCTGTACACGAACCATTTGCTTCATCTCAACGAAAAGCTTACTGTAGCATCCCTATATGATACCCATTTAGAATACCGACTTTGGAATTTCTGCTATTATTTGTTCTTGAAATATGCTGGTAACAGACAGGCACACAGACCATTCGCTAAAAACATGATTTTCGTAGTCAGGGGACCTCAGAACATGTAAATATAACAAAAACTCACATTCAAAAATTTGACCCTAAAACAATACTTTCTCGACCCTATGGGTAAGAAAGTTTTCACTCGCCCCGTCCGAAGACATCCGAGTACCGACCCTATGGGTAAGAGAAAGTGAAAAATAGAAATGCAGCATTTGAGAAAAATCAATTTAAAAGTGACAACGTACTGGATAACCTATATCAAAACTGTTGTAAATGTCTCTGACTCTCATGTGAATAAATTGTGAGATAGAGATGCGATACTGTTCGTGCATGTTGGGGCACTTCATATACATTTTTTAGTAACAAGTTAAAAACTGCTAATATATGACTTGTGTCATTTTTCTTGCCAGATTTGGATCCGACCTTTTTTTGATCTCTTGAAGTTTCCTAGATTGTAACTTGAATTGTAATCATGTGAATTATGTACGTTCTTTCTTAACTCAACTTAGAAAAGTATCGTTATACTGTTATTGATAAAGACAACTTTTGTTAGATATTATTAATTGTTATGATTAATGTAACTAATAATTTTCTTTAATGTTACTTGAAATTAGATGAAATAATTGTTTTCCTTTAAATATAAACTATTTCTTAATTATAATAATAAAGCACCACAGAACTGGCGTTTTAAAGTAATCACTACAGAACTTTGGATAAACACCATAAAATTCAAAACTCGCAACAATTGTTTTGGGTCGAAATAACACACAACCCTTCGTCAGGCGAACAAAGTAGGCACGAGTGTGGCAGTCAAAGCGGCAACGCACCTTATTACCAACGCGTAGCTGCTTTGTTCGCCTGACGAAGGGTCGTGTGTTATTTCAACCCGAAACAATAGTTGCAAGTTTATTGCATTTTATGGTGTTTATCCATAGTTCTGTAGTTATTATATTTCTTAATTACTCTGAAAAATTTAATTATAATTAAAAATCGCAAATTTTTTTCAAATAATTAAAAATTTTTTAAAAATTGAATTTTTATACGTTCCAACTAGCTGAATAATTTAATATTCGGCTAGTCGAATAGTTTGATTCGACTAAACTGAATATTCGGTAGTATGGCCGAATACCAAATATTCGGTGCATCCCTATCATATCTTTTCCTTTTCTATTTCATTACTTTAAGAAAGATGATCCTAATTCATAGCAGGAGTTTCAGAAAGCATGAGGCATTTGCACATCTGCGTGCAGTTCATAATTTTTTTAAATGGAAATAAATTAAAGAAGTGCAGTTGGTAGTTGGCTCACTGTCAGATATTTATGAAATTTTAAATTTCAACATGGTTGGGTGTTACATAACGAAAATTGCATTGTGTAAATGGGGAGGGCCTGACGCCTGACACAGGGGGAAATTTACTTTTACCCACCTCTTGGCGATTTTTCTGGAATTCGCCTGGATGGCACCGTTCCGAATAGTAACCCTCACTGGCAGCATACAAAAGGGAGCTTTTCAGCGATATAACCAAACAAGAAAACACATCGAAGAAAAGCAATTTGATCAGAAGCAATACATATAAAAAAGAAAATCATCATTAAAATGTCATCCTTTGTTGACTTAAGTTCAATTATAAGAGCAATTAAATTTACTAGCTCTAATAAATGTAATTTTTTAATTAATTCTTAAAACTTATCTCTATTCCTTCTTAATTCTCTTCATTACAATTTATGATACTCTACGATAAATCAAAACTGAACCAAAACAAAAGAAGTGAACAAGCAACATACATATTGCAACAATTTGGTATTCATATCCATACATTTTATATTTTCTTTAATATGGCTAATTTAAAGTATTAATGTTATTTAGCAACTTCTACGCAATAAAAGTGCAATATGTAAATTAAGATAACGATACATTCATAATCAACTAATGATCATTAAAAAAAAGTCTGTTTTCAATTTATTGTTTCTATTGAGACTGACAAAGTTTAAATACATTTACTTCTTGCAGTCACTTTAAATACATTCTCTTCTTGCATTCCAATGAAAGAAAATTTGCATGCTTCATGCTTTAAAATAGGCTCAATGGCATTGTTAAAATGCAATAAAGACTGAACACACTCACACACAAAAAATTACATCTTATATTAAAAATATAAATACTTTAATATGTTAAATACAAGGAAAAAGTGTATCTAAAAAGGTTTGTAATTAAAAGTACTAATTTTAAATCTAAGAAAATAGTTTATTTTTAAGTTTGATTGCATCTATTCTTCTATAATTTGTACATCTAGGAACCCCCAAGCCCATTACATAAATAATGTTTTCCCTTTTCTAGAAGGAAAACATTATTATTATTAAAATAATAAACGCATGCAATTTGTAAACAATTCGACAATAAACAAACAACCACCAAACAACACGGAGGTGCGATCCGAAGCCGATTACAGTTAATGTTCGCTATGAATCTTGGAAAATAGTTTTCTATTTTTTTATTGGTTAAAAAATGCGAAGAAGAAGTTAAATGTAACTCCTCCTTCGCTGTTATGTCATTTCGAAGGGAGGGACTTACTGTCGTTTCACTGACGATATCATCTCGATTTCACTTATCGGACGAGAGGAATAAAGTACCAATTCTTGCACACTTCGTTTTCTAGGTATCGTTTCCAGACAATAACGAAAGACGTCACTCTCGATCTCGAGATGATCTCGATGCGAATAAAGTAAGCCCCAAAATTTTTACCTATCAGATTGATTCGTTGATTAATCTACGCGAAACCACTGAGCTGTCGAACAACTGGAGGAAATGCTAGACCGGTTATCGTGTGCCGTTTTTTGAAGTTTTGTCTTCCGAGCGTTGCACGGCAAAAAGCATTTGATATATTTATATTTCAAAGTAAAATTGTGTAAATGTTGTCTGTTCGAACAACAATATGCTAAAAATGACATTAAAATTTTAAATTTTAATTCTTTAAAGAATATAATAGTAATAGACGACCCGACATATGTTGCTTGACGTGCAAGGCAGGCGAACGATTGCAGAAAAACTGGCACGCACGAACACTGAGCCGTATTCTCCCTAAACCGGAAAAAGGAACGTAATCGGAATGGACACTAGCCGGAAGAGAGTCTGTCCCGATCCGTATGGAAACCTCTATTCTCCCTTCATTGAATTCCGTATGCGAAATCATTCCGAAGCATTCGAGAGGAAGTGGCGTATTTTGAGACGCTCAAACCAATCAGCAGTTAGAGAAAAATCACGCTTGTTGGTAAACAAACAATCACTCGATGGTTGTATTTTCTCATAGATATTTAAAATCGCTCATATTTAGTTCTGCTTGAACAGATATTTCAGAGTGTGTTTAAAAAGAAAGATGATCTAAAAATTAAAAAAGTGATCGATCAAAAAATCACCGTTCCATAAATCATATGATTAATGTAGTAAAATTTTCATAAAATATATTCACGACATCACATAATTTATTCCTAATACTTATGGATTCGATTGCTTTATAACTAAAACATGAATATCTGCATTTTGCATGTATCATATTACGAGGTTTTATCACACCTAACAATACTTTATCTAATTCTTTATTTTTATTGTGTACTTAATTTGGGATTTTTACCAATTATTTACCTTAAAATTCAAAAAATTAACAGGAAATTTTTATAATTTTAAAATTATTGTTTATTGATTTAATGGAGTTCTTTTTTTTTTTAATTATTTAGTTAATTAGTTGAATAATTTGAAATTTGTTCTTGTTTAAATATGGTGACTGGTTACATTATTAATATAACAGTTAGCTTACTTGTTATATAATTTGATATTCGAGTAATTTCTTCATCAGAGGTTTTAGTTAATTTGTCATGAAGAAATTTGAAAGAATTTTTTTAAACATATAAGCTGAATTTTTTCAGTGTCTTAATTATTCATAGGAAACAGAGTTATTGCTATAATATGTCATGATTTGTGGAAAAATATTTTTTTTTTTTTTTTTTGTAATTTTTCCAGTCGCAAGTCAAACCTTATACATCCTAAATTAAAAAATTTTCTGGCAATTTTTACAAGAACCTATAAAAATATATGAAAGTCTATAAGAGATATTCTTTTAAAACATATTTTTACATTCTGCAATATTCATAAATGAAAGTATTGGATTCGTAAAAATTTTAAACTTCTTGTCTTTGATAGCTCTCTGTAATATGTAAGTATCTGTTAAAGTAAAATGTAATGAAAAATTCACAACTTGCAACAACATAAGTGTGATTTTTTTTTTTTTTTTTTTTTTTTTTATAAGCAGCTACTTTATAATAAGCTAATTTTTTAAAAGCTTATTTTTTTATTTATATATTTTTTATAAGTTGCTACTTGATACTAAGCTAATCTTTTAAAAGCTTATTTTTTTTTATTAATAATCCTAATAAAGCAAACGTCCAATTTTCTGAAAAGTAACACTGTAAACTGTTGCCATTACTAAAATAATTAAAAAAAAAAAAAGTCACAAATTTGGCCAAGGGTGTCCCATACTAAAATTGTACTCTATTTTCAGCAAATCAAAGCCATGGTTAAGTGTTATCATATACAGCTATTAAGAAAATATAAATGATATTCAATTATTTGAGGTTCATTCAAAATAAACTAAAAATGCATTGGCATTAAAAAAAAAGCTTTAGTATAAGATCTCTTGATGAAATTTGAAAACTGGCTCCTAAGTAGCTAGAGCGATTTTCGGAAGTCTTTTATTATGCAATTTCAATAGCCATTTTAATTCATCACCAAAGTGGCAAAAAATAATAAAAGTCGCGAAGGGGATTCTATACTAAAACTGCCCCCATTTTAGTTTGTGGATGATAAAATCAAGGGGAAAAAACCTATAAGACAATTCGATTAATTTAAATGAAGATTTAAAAAATAAATAAATCTAAATAAAATTTTAAATCATCTATTATGACATCAATTTTATCAGCCAGTGGCGGATTTAAGGGGGGGCTAAGGGGCTGAAGCCCCCCCCAAAAAACACTGACCTTCACTATTGAATATTGCAATTGTAAATTTTTTATCGGTCTAGAATAACACTTTGAAAAATCTTAGCCCCCCCCCCCCCCCCACAAAAGTCAAGTTCTGGATCCGCCACTGTTATCAGCTATTTTTGTTTAAACAGGAATAACTTTTAAATTTAACATTCATGTGTAAAGAAGTGTTTCATTTTTATATTAAAATAAATAAATGAAATAAAAAGTTGTAAACATGTTATATTGTTGGTCTGTGCTTGAAATTACAGCTCAAAGAAGAATGTTGGGGAAAAACACAAAAAATCATATTTTAAAAAATATCGAAAATTTAAAGTGCATTGTGAATCTGCACATATTCCTCTATCTAGAGGGCCCACCAGCGGCCGAGCGGTTCTGGGCTCAAAAGCTGGTAGACGTGAGGTGCCGGGTTCGATCCCAGGTCGCGCTCGTCGGCCTAGCCGTTCAGAGTTATCCGTGGTTTTCTCCAAAACTTGTGTAAATACGGTCTAGGACCCCTTAGAGAAACCCCCACGGAGGGCATCCCCCCTCAGGCCCAGGACCTACAGCAGTCAATCGGCCTTATTCCCAAATTCAATCCTCTATCTAGAAGGGGAAAAAAAGAATGTGCCATATATATATATATATTTTTTTTAATCTACATCGCATACAGGCAAAATTACAAATATCTTCTTTTATTAGTATAAAAGCAGGCTTTGCCTGCCTCACAGGAAAAAAGAAAAGAAAGAACACATAAACCAACTTGATTGATTGAAATCAATATTTCAAAAATTAATAAATAATTAAAATAAAATATTATGATGTCAGTTTAATATATATATATATATATATATATATGTATGTATGTATATATACATATTAAATTAAATAATTTAAACATTTAAATAAACGTTAATGATTATTGGCGAGTATTTTGAGCACAGCTTTAATATGGAACACGCTTGGCAGTTTTAAACATTTTGTTTGCCATTTTAGCGGTAAATTGAAATGGTTATTACAATTGCATAAGTAAAGACCTTGGTATCAATCATCACATAGCAAAAAAATAATAATAAAAGTCACCAAAGAGGTTAAAGCTGTGTCAACGTTACTTTTGTGAATAACAAAATCAAGAGGAAAAAATTGATTATTTGAAATTAATATAAAAAAAAAAAATGCATTATTATGTCAGTTTTATCAGATATTTCTTTTTATGATACAGATTTACATAAAAATAAATTTATTATTTTATTATTATTTTAAATCAAAGGGTGGGGGGAGGGGGGACAACATTGTCATGGGGTTTTTATTTTATATATTTTGAACAAATTATCCTATTGAATCAAAAGTTACAGAGCTAGATACATTTATAAATTTGAAATTAATAAATGTACCAATTTTTGTTGCGATCGGTGTAACAGTTTACTTTGTAAAACAAATTAAAATCTGATGTAACACGACATACAATTTATCAAAATAAAATCGCGGTCTAGAAATTTTTTTGGAGTGGTGGTTCCTGACACCATTCTAGAAACTTTTTACTTGCTAGTTTTTGAAGCTTTTTACTTACTAGTTAACATCTATTTCCAGAAAGCTTAAAAATGAAATTCTTATACCGACTCAGTATTCACAGAGTACATACTGAATTCTTGGCGCAGCTCTTGTAAAATATAAAATAATTCTAAAAAAAAATACCACAGTTGTTTCGGATAAAAATAGTAGTACAACATTTCATCAGGCAAAAAAGTAGACATAAGTGGCATTTTCATACACTTTTTTTTTTTTTTGGGGGGGGGGGGCTGATGAAGGTTATGCTATTATGTTGACCTATGATTTTTTTTTTTTTTTTTCCAATTTATGGTATTTGCTGAAAAAGTTTATTTACTGAATTTGAACGACAGATCTTTAGCATATTGAACTGTTAGAATATGTAACCAGACTTGAACAGAAATATAAATTTAACAAATCAGTCAAGTCAACGATGAGCTTCGGAGTACCTGCATTTGGTCGCAACCAATGCTTACCTCCAACGAAAAATGCGAAAAACATAAAAATAATTTTCCATAAAATAATTAAAAGCCAAATGGGTGAATTTAGAATTTTGATCTCTGAATAAATCTCCGCGTGAGCAGAGACCAATCAGAGTGAAGCACCAGGAGTTAAAGGAAAAAAAAAAAAAGTAATAATAAAATAAATAATAAATAAATAACTCCTGGAAAAAACCTAAGTGTAACAGTGAAACTGTTACGTGCGTTGACGAGACGGTCTGGACGGCGAAAAGGAATTAAGAGTTGAGCAGGGCGCCCCAAGGGGCACAGGAAATCGCTCGGAGTCCCGCAATTAATAAAAAAAAAAAGGGGGCCATACAATTTTTTTTTTCCTATCATAATTAAAATTCAGGGGGATTAAAGTGAAGTGCATGCATGAATCCTATGAAAGTCTCAGTGTCCAGCCAGAAACTAAGTTCTGAGCTGGATCTGCGGACCTCTCAGAGACACACATAGCACTCACAATCCTCACTGAAAGTAAAACGAGCAAAATCGCAGAGGATTTTGTCCTGAAACTGAAAGCCAATCAGAGGCCAGGAAATCGGCCAATGAGAGGAGACCTCAGATCCCTACACTAAAAGACAATAAAATTAATAAAAAATTAAAAAATAAGCCAAATAATAAAAAAATATACAGCAATTAGGAAATTTTGATAAAAAATAATTAAAAAATAAGTAACATTTTCACTAGAAAGAAGGTTCAAAGCTCGCGACTGACAAAGTTCAGTAGATAAGCCTGATACTAGGGTTAGCCAAAGCTAGATGAACATTTCGTTCAATCTAGAGGAGATAGAATTTTGGATGGAAATACTAAGTTAGGTGACTCCGGAAGTTATACTCCTACGCTTTTTAGAGACGGGGAGAAAATCATCCCCTCTGACTAAAATAGTCAAAGGCCGTTTTTTACCACGACCGACTCTAGCGTCGTATCTGTGAATAGAGTCCAACAGAGGATTTCCAACATTAGGAATGGATCTGTGAAACTTCAATGCAAGTTTCCGAAATTGAGCATAAATAGGCTTAATTCGGAGATCCCGATGAATAGTATCATTGCGGACGTAGCGAGTAGCTTTCAAAAACCTGCGCAATAGCTTGTTTTGAAACTTTTGAATTTTATCCAAGTTGGTTTTCGAAGCAGATCCGTATATCATACACCCGTAGGTTAAGATAGGACGGATCATGGATTTATATAGTAATAATTTATTTTTGATGGACAGGCGGCTATTAAAAGCTAAGAGAGAATGAAGGGAATGCGTGGCTCGTTTGGCTTTACCCAGAGTTTCTGAGATGTGACGAGACCACGTTAATTTGGAATCAATATAAACTCCTAAGTATTTATAACATGTCTCCCAGGGTATGGGTTCATTATTTAAGAGAAAGTTAGTGGAGGTGTCATAGTTTTTATTGGTGAAAAATATGGCGGCACTTTTGGAACTGTTTACTTTGATTCTCCATTTCCGTAACCAGATCGAATATTTATTTAGATAATTTTGAAGTACTTCAAACGCAGCGTTTGGAGTGTTTCGTTTACAGCAAATGGCAGTGTCGTCAGCGAAAGTCGCTAAAGTGACGTCAACATCACGCGGGAGATCATTGGCGTAGATGTTGAAGAGGAAGGGCCCCAGCAGAGAACCTTGAGGAACAGAACTTAAAATGGGTGAAGGGTTAGAGATAGAGTTTCCGACTTTAACGAAAAAAGATCTATTGCTAAGATAGTCATAAATAATTTTAGTTAGTTGGTCGGGAAGACCAATAGATATTAGTTTATGAATAAGGCCAGCATGCCAGACCTTATCGAAATCTTTTTGAACATCTAGAAATATAACCCCCGTTACACCTCCAGATTGGAAGCCGTCGTGAAGAATTTCACAAACTCTCCACAACTGTTGTTGTGTTGAATGACGTGGACGAAACCCGAATTGTTCAGGCATAATCACATCATGAGAGTTTGTAAAATCATTCAGACGATTAACGAGAATATATTCATAGATTTTAGACATGCAAGAGAGAAGAGAAATAGGTCTATAGCTTTGAGGAAGGTGCGGATCAGTGTCGCCACCTTTCGGCAGAGAAACGATTAAACTCTTTTTCCAGCAATCTGGAAAAATATTGAGTATTAGCATGCGATTAATAATTAAAGTGATATAAAAAATAAAGTTGGTAGGAAGGTTAATAAGCATGTTAGTTGTTATTCGGTCCTCGCCAGGGGATTTATTTTTTTTCAGTTTAGAAATATATTCCACTACCTCAGAGGGAGTGGCCAAGTTAAGAGTATTAATGGAATTTTTGCTTAATAAATTTTGAACACTGTTATTAACAATTGAAGTGATTCTAGGATTAAAAACATCATTGTGAGGTGTGAACTGACTTCTAAGACTGTGAGCGAGAGCTTCAGCCTTTTCAGAGTTTGTCACTGCCATTCCAATTGGGCTATTTAGAGCCGGAATGTTTGTTTTTGGCTTACGAATACGTGAAGTAGCCTTCCAAATGGTGTTGTCAGTCGTCGATAAACTCTCGACAAAGTTGTTGAAATGCGTTTTTGAATACTCATGAATTGCAGCTTTAGCCCTCCTTGCAAGTACATTGTACAAGCGTTTGAAATGGGGGAGCCTATGAACCTGCCAATTCCTGCGAGCATAATTTCTTTCTCTGATCAAATGCCTGATTTCATCTGGTAATCGGAAGAATAGACTAGTCCTCTTTCTCGGAGCCGAGCTTTGCTGAAAGGCATCTTGAATGTAATTTTCAAGCATGCTGATTGATCTCTCGGCTTCGAGTTTGTTAGATGGAAGAGGTGAAGGAAGCTCAGAATCGGCTAAAATCTCCGTAAAGTGTCTCCACCTGGTGGTGAAGGCCGCCGGTAAATCTAAATTGTAGTTATTCGTCCGAAAACAGATTTCCACAGGAAGGTGATCAGAGGTAAGATCATTCAGCGTTTGAATGCTGTAACTATATGGAAAATTGCGGGTGATAGCAAAATCTAAAATATTATTACTTCTAGTGAAGGTGGGTTCAGGGGGAGCAAGAATTTGTGCATGATTTTGATCCACCCATCTCCTGATGATATTCCCTCTAGCATCATTAGAGGGGCAGTTCCAAGACAAGTGTTTGGCATTAAAATCACCCGCAATAATAAAATTTGAATAAATATTAGTGAGCCGGGATAAATCTCGCATGAGCAGGTTATTCCTTTCACTTTGAGGAGGGATATAAACTGCTGTAACAAGTAATTTTTGAATAGTGGGGAATTCCAAAACAATTGGCGTGACTTCAATGGAATTTAGATTTTGGACTTTAATGAGAGTAGCATTGAAGCCGTACTTTAAATAAATAGCAGTGCCGCCGGAAGAGGTGCCATTATATGGCCTGTCAACATTGAATAATATATAATTGGCCACCTTAACAGTAGAACCCTGGGAGAATTTGGTCTCACAGACAAAGATAATATCTAAATTATTACTA
The DNA here is from genome assembly GCA_963930645.1 of Salticus scenicus. Classification (NCBI taxonomy): domain Eukaryota; kingdom Metazoa; phylum Arthropoda; class Arachnida; order Araneae; family Salticidae; genus Salticus; species Salticus scenicus. The sequence continues at coordinate 120,352,513 of OZ005651.1, read as the reverse complement.
TAAACCCAATCGCGGAACTCAGCCGCTTTACAATGGAGGCCATTGGTGTTCCATATACCAACAGAGAAAGAATTCAACGTTCTACTAGGGTCGAATGTTAAAGTTAAGCCTAAATAAAGGGTGGAAATTCCCTAACAAAATTACTCGAGAGATATTAAACTCTCGTATAAGATGAAAGATCGATCTAAGTTCGTGGACGCCGCACGAATTTGTGGAAGTGCCATTTTCCAGGCTTTTACTATGTTTTTTTTGTCATGATTCTTTTCCAAGACCAGTTTCTTTTCCAAGAAGGTTCAACCTTCCCAATCTTTTGCGGGAATTGCTATTGGTCGTAGCGAGCCCGAAGCTCCTCCCCCTTCCAAAACTCCTTATATAAATTCCTCGGTCCCAGAAGACGCCAGTTCGGCTACCGAGTTCCTAACCTACGTCAAATTTAACAAATGCCAATGTATGTAGTGCAGTATGCTATATGGTACAAAAAAATGCAGTTTGCTCTTAATATTTTTTACATTGACAATTTTAACATTGTGTAAATATTCATACATTGAACTGTTTTTTTAATTTATAATTGAAATTAACATAAATAGAGAATCTAATACATTTTTTTTTACTACTGTTTGGATACAATTTATTTATAGTCAAACAATCTAATTACAAGTACAGTTGTATTCAAATAGTAATGGAGAAAACAAAAAGATTGCTCTTACTTTGGTGTGTCTCTGTACTGTTGTAATATAATCATCATAATTGAACTTTGCGAGTCATAACAAAACTATCTTTTAATCAGGGATGTGATTAGCAAAAAGATAAAGATGAAACTATTATATGCAAAGGCAAGACATTAAAATTAAATATTAGAATTTTTATGACAAAATCTATTACATTTGAGCAATAAATATATTTTATAATCTTCAATTTATAAAAAAAGAAATTATTTTATGCTTTAGTATTCAATTAAGTTTTATTTGATTTACCGATTGAACAAATTCACATCCGAAAGACAAAAAAAGTTAAATTTTAATCATAAAAATATGTTATTTTATTAATAGAAGTAATTCAAAGCAAGGACATAAAGTAAAAATTAATATCAGTAAATAATAATAAAAAAAAAAAAAAAAAATCAATTTAAACTTAAGTTAAAAAGAAAATATAAAATTATTACCTGTATAGCAATTCATACTTGTATGTGATGTTGACTTGTTTCCAAAGCATATTACCAGGGAGATGTGCCTCAATCGTGCAGCTTTTCAACAAACACTGCACAATTTAGATATTCACCAGGCTTTAGTTACAATCCTATGCTGATGATATCTTTATTTATTGTTTTGGAAACTCTTTAAGTTATTGTCACGGGAAGCTACAGGCTGCCCTTCAGAATGTTTCCCGTTGGTGCTCTTACTGGAAACTTTCCATTCGGCTGGATAAATGCCATACTATTAACCTTTCTCATAGAAATGGCGTTTGTGGATTTCAGTTTAACATTAACGGCGGCCTCATCAGTTGGTCGGATGATGTGAAATTTCTTGGATTTATCTTCTCTCGTCGGGGTGGTTTTAAAAAGCACGTTGAATACTTGCGGGTGAAAGCCTTTAAAATAATTAACTTCCTCAAGGCCCTCTCTCAGAGGAGTTATTGTGCTAGGTCACATCACCTAGTTACGCTCTTTACTTCATCTATCGGGAACCTAGTCGATTATGGTGCTGCTACTCTTTCCATGGCAAGTGCCTCTCTAATCAAGAGGCTTGAAGTTTTTCACAACTGTGGTCTTCGAACTGCTGTGGGTCTTCCCCCCTGGGTCCCCATAGCTCTCCTTCTCAAACATGCTGATGTCTATAGGCGATAAAATTCGTTCGCTGTCGCTAAGATTCTGGATCCGCCATCTTGGCCTCGGTACCTGGTCCCCTCTTTGGAGCTTTCTGAATGAAGCTGACGATCCTCACAATGAACTTCAGATCGACTTCTCTCCGCATGGCATTGATGGGCTTGTTGAAATCAGCTCCTGCTTAGAGAGCTTGGTAATTTTCTAGTTTCCTCAGTCCATTATTCATGGGTTCTTTCACCTATTCTTTTCTTTCACCTCTTTCCTTAAGTTTTCCTTAAAGTTTCTTTCACCTCTCCGACCTCCCTTTCCAGAACACGACTTTGAATGATATTATCATCCAGACCTTTTTCTTAGCCTTTATCTCTGAATTCTCGTCCAGCCACGACATTTTTGCAACTGATGCGACCAAAACTCACACTCTAACGGCCATTGTAGGCTGCTCCTCCGACTCTCATTTTAAATATAGGATTTCTCATATAAATTCCATTTTCACAGCGGAAGCCCTTACCATCGGAACAGCGTTTGATGAACTTGCTTCCTCAAGCTCTTCCTTTATAATCCTTACGGATAGCCTGTCCGTCCTAACTGCTCTCCAATCTGCCTCTATCAAATTTCCTCGAATCATACTTTGGCTACACAATAAAATTTGCTGTACCTCATCCTTCGCTACTAGTATTCGGCTGGTGTGGGTCCCTGGTCACAGATGTATCTCCCTCAATGAAAAAGGTGATAGAATCGCAAAAGATACTGGCCCTTTGGACGTTCTTATGGACTGGATTTTTCCTGAGGATCTTATCAACTATTCTACTAAATGTTTCAAAGTGTCTATTCTGCATAATTTTCGTCAGAGTAAATATATGCTTTCACATGGAGAGATCCCCCCCCCCCGTTCAAAAATACTAGTCCCTGGTCTACCAATAGACGGAAACGATGTGCTGATCTCCCGACTTCTTTGCAAGATGATCGTAACACCAGCTCTGTTGCATCGCTTTCATCTTACTGACTCAGGAATTTGTGATCGCTGTCATGTGTTGGATTCCATTGAACACATTCTCTTATCTTGTCGTCGTTATCAACAGAATCGCATTCACCATTTCGGTGCTTTTCTAATTAGGGATAACTTTAGTTTTTTCTCCGTCTTCAGTCAAAAGTTTTGCTTATCAAGTAACTTTCGTCACTCCACCCTCGGGTTTCTGCATTCAATCAATCGCTTTTGAAAAATCTACGAATAAGTTATAGATTGTTGCTGTAATTTTCTGGTGAGCTGTAATTTTCTGGTGATCTATGGAACAGTTGAGACAACAGCCCCAGCAGCTATAGGTCTCAATGAAAACCCCTCTACAACAACAACAACAACATGTGAGCTTGCACGCTTGCAATAAGTATGCGACCGGCAATGAAGTCTTAGTAATAAATATTTCCTTTTACCTTAATGAGAATAATTTCTCAGTATTAATATGTATATTCCTTTCAGTATATTATATTGGCGACGAGTAATCTGAACTCATTTGATTTGAACTTTTATTTGCATATAACTGACGTTTTACAATTCACTTTACTTTTTATAATGAGTAAGCTAGGCCTAATCGGCACATTGCATTCATTTGATGTAGAACAAGATGATTTCAATTTTTATATTGAACAACTTGAACATTTTTTTCGTGCTAACGATGTGGAAGACAACAAGAAAGTATCGGTGTTAATTTCAGCAATTGGTTCAAATGCTTACAAACTTCTTCGAAATTTGCTGCTTCTAAAAGTGCTGAGTGAGTGCTCATATGACCAGTTGAAAAACACACTTAAGCAACATTTTAAACCTACACCAATCATCATTGCAGAACATTTTCGCTTTCATTGACCAAATCAAACTGCTGGAGAGTCCGTTTCTAAGTATTTAGTAGAATTTAGACAGCTGGCCGTGAATTCCTTGATGAAGCATTGAGAGACCGTTTTGTTTGTGGATTAAGTAATAAAAATATTCAGAAAAGACTCCTGGCAAAGAAAGATCTGAAGCTATCAGATGCGGTGGAAACAGCGATGGCAATCGAAATCGCTGAAAGTGATGCAGCTAATATGAAGACACTTACTCCTGTTGTCAACAAAATTCGACAGAGCTCCTCAACTGCTGCAAAGAAAAACTATCAACCTAGGAAAATTTCCAAATGTTTCCGATGTGGAGCTGCTCATGATCCTGCTAAATACAAATATAAAAATGCAAAAATTCCACGCAGTTGAAAAAAGTGGGCATATATCGCCAGTATGCATGAGCAAAAACAAGGCCTCATCAGCGAGAAAGCGTGGAAATGGTTGAGTATGACTCCGAGGCTGTGAAATCTCTTTGCTGTGAAATCCATAAACCAAGTCTCGGGCAAGAAAAAGTATGTTATTTCTGTGATTGCAAATGGTAAACCATTGTATATGGAACTTGATACTGCAGCTGATGTCTCCATAGCATCAGAAGTATGGGTGAAGAATAATTTACCCAAAATTGAAAATTTGTCTTCAGTTACTAAATTGAAAGATTACAATGAAAAAGAAATCCCAGTAGTAGGTGAAATCCTCGCTGAAGTACAGTGTAACAACCGGTGTTATATGTTACCATTAATTATTGTGAAAGGTGATCAACCAGCCCTCTTTGGGAAAATTTTTTTATGTGTGTTAAAGCTAAATTGGAATGACATATTTTCAGTGTCCTCAAATTGTGTCGACAGTGTTGAAGCACTCAAAAAAAAGTATTGTGATGTTTTCAAGGTAAGTGGTCAGCCAATTAAACATTTTAAAGCTGTCATTAAAATGAAAGAAAATTATCAACCTGTTTTCTGTAAAGCTAGTCCTGTACCATATGCTTTAAAAAAATCTGTTCTCATAAAATTAAAAGACTAGTAAATAATAACATATGGTAATTAGTTTAACATTCTAAATGGGCAACACCTGTTGTTGTGGTTTCAAAAAAGAACAATTCTGTCAGATTATGTGGAGATTTCAAAATGACTGTAAACAAGTCATTTGACCCGAATGAATATCCTTAGCCCACACAGCAAGATCTCTTTGCTGCCTTGAGAGGAAGAAAATATTTTAGTAAACTAGACCTCTCACAAGCATACCAGCAAATCGAATTGGATGCTGATTTTTAAGAGTTATTAACTCTTAGTACACTCATGGGTTTGGTTCGAACAAGCAGATTGATGTATGGTATATCAGCAGCTGCAGCAATCTTTCAGTCGATAATGGAACAAATACTACAAGGCATTCCAAGTGTGATATGCTTCCAGGCTGACATCCTAATCTCATCTGCTACTGAAGACGAGCATTTTTCTACTTTAGAGACTATGATGTCAAGATTGCAAAAATATAGTGTAAAATAAAATGCAGATTTGTAAATTCTTAAAGAATAGTGTTGAATCTTTAGGTCATATTATTAACAAAGATGACATTCACCCCACCCAAGAGAAGCTAGAGGCTATAAACTCCCGAAAACGTCTCTCAACTCAAAACCTTTTTACGATTACTGATATTGGAACAAAAGGAAACTTTAAAATTAATTATTTGCTAAACTAATTAAAACTAATTAAATTTTTCCCGCGTTAAAATCAGAAGAATTTTCATATTCCAATATGAAGAACTGGAACTCTGTCGCCTACCAGACGATTATAACAGGTTCTTTGAAAACTTATCTATTCTACATTCTTTATAGACATTTATTTTGAATTTAATTTCTTATTTCAAGTGGAACAATAATTCCAGGTAACTAAAGAATATCCAAAAAGATGTCTTACCTTCACTGAGGGTGCCGGCTTACCTTTTTGATTAAAGAATTAAATCAGCCAAACTCAGGAACATTATCATCTTGACATTTTACAAAGCTTTTAACTTGTCACACACACACACACATTCTTTTTACATCAATTATATACATGTTAAAAATAACAAATTTTCTTTAGGACCCATTTTGGTCCTTATTTCTCCAAAACTACATGATATAAAACTCAGCAGAAAACTTAACGCAATTAACTAGAGAACATTCTGTTACATTTCTTTTCAGAAGCAAAAAAGTTTTACTTATGGACTACAAGCGTCCTCTCTTGGGCAGAATATTCACTAAAATGTTACTAAAACAATTAAAAATACAAAATATAAATGATTAGAAAAAACAGATAAACGTTAACCAAATCAGTAAAATATCAAGTTACAATATAAGAGAAATAATAAACTAAAATAATAATTAAAAAGATGCCTCAAAGGAATAATCAAATTGTAGATATTTGCTATTAATCAGAAAATCAATTCTCAAAAATTCTAGGCAATCGTGGTTGCTGCCGTCTGACCTTTTCTTAACACTCCCACATTGATTCATCGGCAGGTGAATCAACTAAAATGTAAAAAAAAAAAAAAAAAAAAAAAACGGAAAGTTATACACGGAACAAAGATAAATATGAAAAATAGAACACAAATGCAATTAACCGAAGTATTGAAAATTTGATAAAAGTGAAAGTTCAGAGTTTTTTGTCATATCGGGTAAAAGTTCTAAATATCCGACCACTTCTGGTCACTTTGGGAACACTCTCAAGACGTTGCTTTGTCTTGGGCAAAACCTTATTCAGCGTCTCTGGATCGGTAGGTAACTTCACTGTCCTGTGATCTAGTATTCAGGATAGGGTCACTTCTTGAGTTCACTTCTAATGGAAATAACACTCTCAGTTTGGCAACTCTAACACGGCCTTTTTTTCCAGGATAAACTTGTTGCATTACAGCCAGTGGCCAATTTAGTCGTTTCTGATTGTCGACCTGGATGATCACCACATCACCTACTTTCAGGTCTTTATTATCTCTACCAGCCTTCTGAATTAACTGGCTAAACTAGGTATTCTTTGCGAAATCTGTTCCTGAATTGTTGTCTCAGTTCTTGACAATAGGCATGTCTTGAGAGCAGCTTCTTTCGATCCAAATAGTCTAAGTCTGGAGTACCCGATTCCTTCAAGTCAAAAAAAAAAAAAAAAAAAAAAAAAAAAAATCGGAATTTTTTAAAGGAGTGAAATCACCCAAATCGTTGGATATATAAGTCAGTGGGCGATTGTTCAAAACAGCCTTGACATCACATATAACAGTAAGTAACTCTTCATACGTCATTACAGACTTTTCCATTACACGAAGAAGTAAATCTTTTGTGGAGCAATTTAAGCGCTCCCACTAACCGCTCCACCACGCAGCGGTGGGTGGAATGAATTTCCATTCTATCGGATGTAGTGAATCGTAACAGATTTTTTTCCCATCCAAATTTTCTTAAAGCTGCAGCAGTTCCAGTAAAATTAGTACCATTATCAGAGTATATTATGGAAGGACGACCTCTACGAGCAATGAACCGACGTAATCCTTGAATAAAAGGTTGCGAACTTATGGATGATAACAGTTCCAGGGGCACTGCACGATATACGGTGTAGGTAAAAAGTATTACCCACGATTTTGTCATATTTCTTAAAAGCAGGGATCCACAGACATCGATACCAGTAACTTCAAATACTGATGCATCTTTTACTCTGTCTTCTGGCAGATGTTTAGGGGCTGTTGCTGCAGTTTTACTCATAAACCGTCTGCATACAGCGCATTTTCTAATTACTGACTTTATAGTTCTCCTAGCAGATATTATCCAAAACTCCTCTCTGAGTATACTCAATAGTGTCTGAACACCAGCATGTGATTTGTTGGTATGTAATTACCGTATCAGGCATTCTACGACGTGGTGCTTAGGTGGTAGTAAAATCGAAAACTTGAATTCATAGTGTTTTCTCTTTCAATTATTTTGGTTTTGACTCTAATAAGCTTATTTTCATACAAGACTGTGATAAGACTCTTAATGGACTCCCCAATCACCAGAAATCTCTCCACTTGAATAAACGAAAAAGTTTCAATTTTGTTTTTTGGAACTCGGAAGCAGACAGGCATGGTTGCTTATTCAGAACTCTCCCTCCGACAATTCTGAATGAATTTCAATGCCCAACCTAAAACTCGCACCATTTTAGAAAATGTAGAAATTTTTTATATCATTTATCATTAACCTTTGTTGTGACATTAAGATTAACAATTAACTCAATAACTCTTTTCCTTTTAATTTCTGCCGCAACTGACTCCTCGTCTGGCAAAAGTTCAGAGTCAGGCCATGTTTCAGGAGGAAATCTCAGAAATTCTGGTCCCTCCCACCAACCATAATGTAATAAATGCTTAGGCATACAGCCAAGAAAGACTGAGTCGGCGGGATTCAATTTGCCTGGTATATGTTGCCAGCATTCTCTTTTCTACAAACTTAAGATATCTTTAACTCTGTTATTCACGAATACGCCCCAATTCTCATTTCGTTGTATCTAACAAAGTACCACAGTCCAGTAAAAGGTTGGAACGTCAGTCAAGAACAAGGCTGCACTTACATATTTTGCCACACCTGTGCCCAAAACACAAGCTAGTAATTCTAATCGCGGTATTGTTATCCTTTTCAATGGAGACACGCGTGTTTTTTCACAAATACATTATCATTACTTTTTCTTCTCAAATAAATAACCGTGGCATATGCTCTTTGGCTGGCATCGCAAAAAACGCGCAATGACCACGAATCTTTGTTCCCATATCCTATTCTACGAGGTAATTTAAGCTGAGAAATATCAGACAGTTCTCTGTACCATTTTAAGAATCGATTTTTCAATCCATCTGACAGAGGTAAATCCCAATTTGTTTTAATTGCCCAGGCCTCTTGAAGTACTAATTTCGCAGGTAACATTACTGGTGCAACAAAACCCAGCGGATCAAAAACAGAGTGAATTAAATAAAGTAATTTTCTTTTTGAAAAATCTTCTGAGGTAATTTCATTTTTGACCGGAATGAAAAGTTTGTCCTCTCTGCGATCCCATTGTAGGCCTAAAACCGGTGAAACCGTATCGCGAGGTTTATCTAATAACTCATTCTCACTTGTTGGACCAAATGTCCAAAGACGCAGTTCCATTTTGGCCTTCGCCATAATCTCAGTTGACTGACTCACAAGTAGTTCTAATTCTTCTTTATTATATACTGAGGTATTGCAGTTATCGCCGTAAAATGAATCAGCCAACTTTTTCGCCACACTTTCAAATTCTGGTGCGACGTTTGACAAATGATGTGAAATGACTGATGCCAATAGATATGAGCTGCTAGTTACCCCAAAAACCACACTTTTATGTCGAAATTCTTTAATTTTGTCATTTACCCACCACAGAAATTTCAAATAGTTTTGATCTTCTCGCTGTATGTCAATCTGTAAAAATGCTCGCTTTATATCGAAAATTACGCCAATCGATTTTTTTTCTAAAACGCTTTAAAATAGCGGGAATTTCTTTAACTAGGTTAGGACCTTTCATCAAACAATCCTTTAGAGAAACTGAACTACCCGATTTACACGAGGTATCGAAAAATGTCTAATTTTGGTGGTTAGACTATCTACTTTGATAACTGAATGATGTGGCAGATAATGTCCTATTTCACTATTTTCAGAATCTGGAATCATTTCCACAACGTCCTCAGAAAGCCACTTATTAAATATCTTATCGTACTCATTAAAACTATTTCATTTTCTCAATTTTCGCGTGGTGGAAAATAACCTATTTTCAGCAATGTGCCTGTTAGAGGGAAGGTCAACGGGGAAATTTTGGACCCAAGGTAAACTCACGATATATCTACCATCTTCGGTTCTGTGAAGACTCTTCAAAAATAGTTCCTGTGCTAACTGATCTTCTACCTCCTTAGAAAAGGTCTGCGCTTCATCCCTAAAACCAATGGTTTCTAAATTCCACATATCAAAAACTCTCATATATGGAACAAGGAAATTGGTCATTAGCATGGACTGGGTACCCTCAAAATTTTGGATATGAAAATTAATCTGTTCTCCACACAAAGTCCACCCCAATTTGGTATTAATGGCTGTCAAACTTCCCTTTAATTGAACTACTTCACCAGTGAGAATTTGTCCATAAATATCACTTCCTATCAGAATCTCTATTTCAGGATAATCATCGCCCATATCTGAAATACAAATTTTATGCCTTTTTAATTAATCGAGTAATGGACCTTTAGAGATGCGTGATACTGTACCGCAACTAGTATCTTGTTCGAGAAAATTGAACTGATGTTCATTACTTCTCCCAACGGGTCTAAGTCTCATACTGTATCTATTATGATTTTTTTATTCAGTTCTAGCTCCTCCAAACAGTGTATGAGTTAGAGTCTCAGTGGAAATAATTTTTAAATTTAAGGCTTCAGCCGTGGATCTTAAAACATAAGATCTCTGCGATCCATAATCTAAGAGACACCTAAGCTTTTTCTCATAGAACCTGAGACGACCTGAACTAGCAATGTCATGAGAATGACCTCTTTCATACACGAAGGAGTAGACACAGTACTCTCTGTACCGCAACTGGCCCTTTTTCACTAACTACTGTCTCGCCCTTATTCTCTGGAGTCTCAAGACATAAAATTATGGGATAAGGACACTTACAAAGACGGCACTGAATAAATTGCTTACATTGCTTCGCAAAATGTCCAGATTTAAAACGGCGGAGGCAGTATTTTAACTCTCTTAATTTATCCAACTTCTCCTTTAAAGACAAAGATCGAGCTTTGAAACATTCTTTACTTTACATGATTTTTTCCGCAAAAGACACGTGTTAGCTCCTTAGTCGCTACTAAACTGGTAGCATTCGCAATAGGTTTTTTATTTTTGAACTTAATCTCTTTAGGACGCTCTTCAAGCATAGCTGCCAATATTTTAATTTATTCCGGAGTACTTTTAGCCCCGCCTTTATTTCGCACCACTTTATTTATAGAAAATTTTTCTCCAATATATAACTTCGATAAAATAAAACAAAATTACTTCTAAAAAATAAGTGGTATGAAATAGAGGCGGGGCTAAAAATACTCCGGAATAAATTAAAATATTGGCAGCTATGTCTTCACGTGAGGGGGGCATAATTTGAAACCCGGAACGCACAAGCTTAATTCTTTGCTCGCCCTCGACTTCTTTATGCAAAAACTCTAAGAGGTTTGATAGACGGGATCCCTCATTACTAAACAGAACGATAGCCAAGCAACATTGGCGTCTGGGCTTATGCCTAAAGACTCGAGAGCTCTAAGGTGGGACTCAATTTTTTCAAACAGTGTCACCAGAGATAGCTTATCTTTGCACTATGAGCGTACATTTTGGATAATTAATTTTAATAATTCCCTTATATAAATTTCAGTTAAGATTTCTTTATTTTCGAAACGCTCCTCAAATGCCGCAATAGCTTTCGGATAAGTTTTCTCTGTTAATGGGTAACTTTCAATTAACTCACATGCTCTAGTTCCGGGTAACATCGATTGCGCTAAATAATGGAATTTATCTATGGTATCAAGATCTTTATATCTTCATGGATTTTTTTTAATTGACCCCAAAACGAAAGATAATTTAGTAACTGACCATCAAATTATTTTATTTCAATTTTTGGCAATTTATACCTCTTTTCATTAGGATTAATACTGATATCTGGAGTTATAGTACAAACATTATCCTTCGAATCCATAAGATTAACCTTTTCCTTTACTCGTCGGCTAAGCGTAATAAATTCACCAGAATATTCTAAACTATAACTTCTGTTAACAAACTATAATTTCTGTTTCAGATCCTCATCGGAAGTTTTTGCTTTTATCAATAAATCCAATAATTCGGAATCATGAACCTTTAATTCGCTTGCTGCTGTTTGTGACATAAAAAATTTATCTTCTAAAACGGATGTATATCTGGTTGTTTCCTCTCTAATTCTTCTTTTATAACATTAGCCGTTCTAGTAAACGAAGTACGTGTAATGGCACGTTTCTTCTTCAATAAATCAGCATTCATTTTTATTTACTGAATGTCCTAAAATGCCTAACACAAATTTTAAATTTAAACTAAAATGTTCTTAAAACTCTAAATATAAAATTTAGTTTTAACCTAAACTTCAAATACTTTAAACTGTAACTCAAATTTAAACCATAACTAAATGATTTAAAATCAAAACTCAAATTAAATTTAAACCATAACTGAAATAATGTAAAACCAAAATTCAAATTAAATTCAGTCACAATTTAAATATTCTTAAAATAACATAACTCAACTTATCTAAATGCAGTAATAACTTTTTGTTCTTAAAATCACTAAAACATAACTCAATTTAATAAAGTAAATAAAATTTTGTAACATTTAAAATATCAAAACAGAAAGTATTAAAAAGCACAACCCTTTTTTTTTATATAACTCAACTGACTCAATAAGTAAATTTATAAAATACATTATAAAATGTCACAAAGAAAGTACTGAAACAGAAACCACCTTTTTCTATTTATTTATTTGCATATTCTATAAAAATTAAATGGCATGACAATTAATTTTGACCTTTAATATTGTTTAAGAACACATTAATTATTTATATTAATGAAGTATATTTCATACGGTTCTTAAAAATAAAAACGAAACACTTAAATCAGAAAAAAAATCATTACTGTTAAGTACTATTAATTTTCAAATATCCTGTCTCGCGGACGCCAAAGCATGTTGGAACAAAAGGAAACTTTAAAATTAATTACTTGCTAAACCAATTAAGGGGCACACCTAGTGGGAAAATTTTAAAAAATCGATTTTTTTTCATATATCGATAAGTTATACCTTTAAAATTAACATACTAAAATTTTAAATCGATATCTCAAATAGTTTTTGAGTTACAGTCATTTAAAGAGTAACTGCTCGGCAGTTAATAGTTGTATTAGCATGCGGGACGTACCTGAGGTATTGTTCGGAGTCTACCGTCTCTTCCTAATGGTTGCAACCATTATAATACGATTCCAATTTCACGTTTGCTGCCAAGTGACGTATTTTCGGAGCCAGATACATTTAGTTTTATTGTGACCGTTGTATCTAGCACTTCATAAGTTAGCACGTTTTATTTTACTGAAAATGAGTGAACAATCTCCGTATTTAAATAAAAAAGGAACTCATGATGTTCCCAGACATTGATCAATATAAAAAAAACGCAAGTTTACCGGAAACCGACATACATTTGAGCAATCTACTGCGAATACCAGTACGTCCGCAGAGAAACTATTACAGAATAATGACGATAATGTTGTGATTGACCCATCTCATTGATATTGTATTTTACAGTTTATCTCAGTTTTTAGTGCAATTAGTAATTTAGTGGTGTGCAAAACTTGTCAAAAAAAAAATTACTTTTAATCAAGCAAGTCCAAGAGGCCTAGGGTTTAAAATAGCTGTCATTTGTGAGTGTGGTAATTCGTACATCAATTCTGGACCAATAATTGATAACGCATTTGAAATAAATAGACGTCTTGTGGCTGTGATGCGTCTTTTGGGCGTCGGAATAAACGGGATAAATCTTTTTTGTGGATTAATGGATCTAGCATGCAAATTTTATAATCAAACTTTTGCTGGATGTTTCACAAATTTATCGACTGCAGCCGAAACCGTTTGTAAACTTAGTATTAACAAGCTGTAAATGAAGAAAAAGAGAAAGGAAGAAAACTCAGGATCAAAGGAAGAAATCAAAGGAAGAAAACTCAGAGACAAATTTGACTGTTAGCGGCGACGGTACCTGGAAAAATCGTGGTCATACTTCCCGTTTTGGAGTAGTTACGCTGGCAGGAAAATACAGCAAGAAAATTCTTGATTCATGTGTAAAGTCTACTTACTGTCAGAGTTGTGTTTATTGGGAGAAAAAAAAAGAGAGCGATCCTGAAGCTTTCGAAGAATGGTTATCATTACATGAAGAAGAATGTGATATTAATCATAAGGGATCTGCCTCAAAAATGGAAGTAGAAAGCGTAAAAGACATATTTGGTCGTTCGATTAGTAAATATGGCGTAAAATATTTTCGATACATTGGTGATGGTGATAGTGCCATTCATAAAGGATTAATATATTTGAAGCCTTATGATATTCCTGTTGAAAAATTACAATGCTATTTACATGTGAAAAAAAGAGTGGGAACACGATGCCGAAATTTAAAGAAAACCAATAAAAAGTTAGGAGGAAGGAGTAAAACATCGCAAAAGTTAACTGTAAATTTAATAAATAAACTACAAAAATATTACGGTTTGGCAATTATGAGAAATCAAGATAATGTAGACGAAATGTATAAAGCAATCTGGGCTACGTTTCATCATTTGTGTTCAACTGATGAAAAACCAAACCATGATAATTGTCCAGAAGGCGCAGAGAGTTGGTGCGCTTATCGCCGCGCGGAAGCTGAAGGAATGATGAGTAAGTTTAAGCACGATTACCTCCCAGTGGATCCAGAAGTTAAAAAAGTTCTAAAACCTATTTATGAAGACTTATCTCGACATGAATTGCTTGATAGATGTAAAGGTAGTAATACTCAAAACAATAATGAAAGTTACAACGGTTTACTTTGGCACTTTTCACCAAAGCATCTTCACAATGGCCCTAAAACTATCGAATTATCAAATAATTTGGCAACTTCAATATTTAATAACAGTTATTCATCAATTTTGAAGATATTTAATGTAATGGGAGTGATAGTTGGACCTGCAGCAAGAGATTATGCGGCTCTTAAGGACGAGACGAGACTACGAATCGCTAATCATCGCCAACAGGCTTCTTCAAAAGAGGGTCGATCATCTCGAAGAAGAGCTTCTTCAGCTCAACAAGCACTTTTTGAAGAAGAGGAAGGTGAATTATATGGGCCTGGAACAGCAGATTAGCTGTAAGTATGATTTTAATCCATTTATAACAGGGAAAACGATCATTTTATCTTTAAACGCGATTTTCTCGAAACAGCATTTTTCGAATTTGCTGCAGTGATAACTCGGAGAAAAATGATCCGATCACTATCAAATTTTTTCTGCATGTTCTGTATATAGTTCTCCATACAATGACTTACCAGTTTTTTGATCTGATCAAAAATCGAATTTTGGCAGGCCAAAAACGACCAAAATTTTGGGTAAAATTCAACTTTTTTTTTAAAAAAACGCCGCCATTTTGTCAATTTTTGATTTTTTTTTCGACCGTAGGTCATTGTACGGACAATATCTTCTAGTTTAACGAGAATTTTTTTTTTTTTTTTTAGGTTTCATCCACGGAGAAGGCCGGAATCACTGCAGCAGTGGAGGACCTTTTTTTTTTTTAGCGCCGTCGGAGATCGCGTGTATCTCGAAAAATATTTAATTTTTTTCTTCAAACATTTTACTGTGTATTCTTAAAATATGTATAAATATACCCTTAATATTTTAAAACAATTGATACAGTAGTTTTTTTTTTTTTTTTAATTCCCCAAAATCGCCTTTTTTTTAGGCTGTCACACTAGGTGTGCCCCTTAAAACTAATTTAATTTTTCCCTCGTTAAAATCAGAAGATTTTTCAATACTCCAACATGAAGAACTGGAACTCTATCGCCTACCAGACGATTATAACAGGTTCTTTGAAAACTTATCTATTCTACATTGTTTATAGACATTTATTTTAAATTTAATTTCTTATTTCGAGTGGAGAAGTAATTCCAGGTAACTAAAGAATATCCAAAATGGTGTCTTACCTTGACTGAGGGTGCCGGCTTACCTTGTTGATTAAAGAATTAAATCAGTCAAACTCAGGAACATTATCATCTTGACATTTTACAAATTTTTATCTTGTCACACATACATTCTATTTACATCAATTATATACATGTTAAAAATAACAAATTTTCTTTAGGACCCATTTTGGTCCTTATTTCTCCAAAACTACACGATATAAAACTCAACAGGAAACTTAACGCAACTAACTGAGAACATTCTGTTACATTTCTTTTCAGCAGCAAAAAAGTTTTACTTGTGGACTACAAACGCCTCTATTGGGCAGAATATTCACTAAAATGTTACTAAAACAATTAAAAATACAAAATATAAATGATTAGAAAAAACACATAAACGTTAACGAAATCAGTAAAATATCAAGTTATAATATAAGAGAAATAATAAACTAAAGTACTAATACTTTAATAATAATTTATTAAAGTATGGTGGTGTTTTAAATAAAGGCAATCTGAATAGAATGTTGAATTTTTATTATAATTATCTGTGATTCGAAATAAGTAGACAGAAATGTAATTATATTAGAAATTATATTAATATACTTTTCTTTTAAATTTTCCGTCTATGATTACGGTAAATAATAACAAAAAAATGGATTATTTATTTTCATTAGTAAACTTTGCGATTCTGTATTCTGATTGGCTTATCAGTCGTATAATCGATATTAGAACCCGAATATTACCAAAGATAAAATCGGAAATAAAGATAGCCGAGAATTAAATGTTTTCCGCCGGAGAGCTCTGCGTTTGTCCGTAACCGTGGATATATTCATCAATGTGCATGCGCTAGTTTCGCGGAACGGAACGGAATGGCTTCTATGACACCTGCTTTATTCTTGACATATCTGAATTGCGTTTTAAGGAATGATCCTTAGTTTCCAGTTAAAGATTTTTATTTAAGTATCCTTATGAGCATAAATCTGAATTTGGTGGGTAAGTATTATCATTATTTTTATTGCCGTAGATATTACTTCCTTCAATATTGCTGGTATAGCATCGCTTGTATTTGATGGGGTAGGTGAACCACTGAGTTGTACTGGTGATCTATGCAATTCTGAATAAAAATTTGCTCTTGATTACGAGTGATATTTCAACTTTTTGTCTTCAAAGTTAGAATTAGTTTTCTACCAAGCTTTAAATTTCTTTTTGGAGTCTTCAAACCTTTATTTTCTTCAGTGGCTCTCTGTATCATATTACAATTAAATTTTCTGATGTCTTCTACAATCCTTTTTCCTCAGATTTTTGCATAGTTCTGAAAATTCAACATACAGTAACATTTTCCTTGTTCTATTTAATTTTTCCTCTCTTCCCATAAGCTGTCGTATATCTGCCGAGATTTTTTTAAAAGGTTTATCTTCTTCCAAACGAGCAATATTTTTTGCTGATTCCAGAACAACATTGACAAAATTCACCGTGGGCTCATTGACGTTTTCAGTATCCTCAAGCAGCTGAAGTCTGTTAGCAAGCTGGAACTCCTGATTTCCAGCTTTTAGAAACTGTGGTTGTATTTTCTTGTTCCGAATTTGCACCAGTCTTTCGAATGCAACCTGGAACTTTACCTCTCAACGTACCAGCCAGTTATGACTACCAGAATTAAACCTATTTATCACGACACAGTCAGTAAAAGTGTGCTACTTGTCAGAATGTAGTCAATTTCACTTGTTCCTCCATTGGGATTTCTCCCAGCCCGTATTTTTTGGGGGGTTCTTTTTAAAAAATGAATTTATGACATAAACGTTTTTATATTCTGCAAATTCGATTAACCTATGTCCTCTTTCACCTCTAGTTCCCTTCATAAATGCACCAACTACACATTCATTTGAATGTTTCATACCAATCCATTCATTGAAATCTCCAATAATGATTCTAAGACTGTGCCTTCTGGTTTTGCTGAGGGCTTTCACAACATCCTCATAGAATTTCACAATAACTTGGTTTGTACATGTGCTGGTTGGAGCATAAACTTGAATTCTCTCAGCATTATAAAGCTCAGAGAGCTTGATGGTGAGTATTGTAACGCACCTTGAAAAGCTTGTGGCTTTTATTACTTTATTTTTTTAGGTTCTTGTTAACCAAAAATCCTACTACACTACATCTTACATTATAAGTTCCTTGGCAATAAAGCACATTTCCCCTCTACAAATTTAGAATATCTTCTTCTTTTCTACTAACATGATTGAAGCTACAATATTCCATATAATATGTCGTAGTTCTTCTTCAAGCTCAAAAAGTCTATCTTTGGAGCTCAAGTGCTCAAGGATCTGCAATTTAAAACATATATATTCACTCCTTGGCTACTGACTCGGTGATTCTTCGCATTCTCTGCATTTTGCTTTCCTGCTTGCTGCTCATAGCAGGGACATTCAGGCCACCGCGCCGAGAGTTGAGGGCCATTGTACATACGATACAGACATTTTGAAATATGAAGGATGGGTTGATCAAGTCACACCACACTGGCCAATGCGTCTTGGTACGAGACAATCCTTGTTGGTTTTTAATGGTATTACTAATAGCTGCACCAAGTGAAGGTACGAGTTATATATTAAGCTTATTTTGTTTATTTAACACTCAATTACTGGGTAGTTCGGGAACTAGCTTCGTTTATTTTTTTCCCAACAGAGTACTTGTATTTTTTCACACCAACTTCCTATTTAAGCTACATTGTTTTATATATTTTGACAGGTGATATAAGGTAATTTCGGGAGAGTTGCCCCACCGGTAGAGATGCCCCACTTAATATAATTTCGAAACGCAATGATAGATGGCTCAGCAAGTCCGATTATTATTTCAGATAGATGTTGAATGGTGTGCTGTGGAAGTTACGTGAACTTATTTCTTTGTGTTCTGCTGTCACAACAATATTTCAAGTAAGTACCATGTTTTTTCTACTCTGTTATAAGAGTGAAGTTGCATTGTAAGGCTGGCACTAGTTAATAAAAATAGATTTTTTTTTATATAAGTTTAAAAATCTGTAGTAAGAAGTTGATCAGTCGACTTCGGCCATTGTGCCGCCATTTTTGCTGTCTTTTACTTTGGATAGTTGCCGGGGCATCTCTCCCATACCAAAAGGATAGATGCCCAAGTTTATATTCGGGTGAGATGCCCCACATACATTTACAGGAAGAAAAGTCATTTAATTGTTTAAATTTTAAACTAATATTGTTTTTATAAAATGCGTAATATTTGTAAATCGTTAAAATTTGTAACTTAAAAATATTTTTTGAAATTATAAATTTAGATTAAAATTCATCAAATAACATTCAAATTCGCGTGATCTCTAGAAGTGGCAACTCAAAACGAAATCACAAAAAAGCAAATTGAATCCAGATATGAAAGCAAAAAACGCTCAGGTATGTCAGACTGACCTTTGACATTTAAACTATAACGTAAACAATCTTGGGCGCTAACGAAACTGTAGGTGGGCGGTTAATTGTGCCGGTAAGTGAATATTATTGTATTTGTTAATGCAGTTGTTCAATGCTACTTGTTTGTTTCAGGAAAGATGACTACAGTATGTAAAAAGAAAACAGTATATAAAAAAGAAAGATGACTACAGTATGTACAAAAGAAAAAATACTGGAACAGCTGGTGGGACCAGGACAGAAGACCATTTAAAAGAGGCTCTTGAGACTAGAAGCAGGGGAAATTGGTGTCATTGAAGCTGCTAGGTACTATGGAATTTCTTCTCGGTCAGTTCGTCGTCTAAGAAAAACATATAATAATACCAAAACAAGCTCTTTGGGGACCATTGACCACTATTGATCACTATTGACCATTGTTAAAACCTTTTATTATGTTTTTTACAGGTAGGGCATCTCTCCCATGTGAGTGGGGCATCTCACCCGCAACTTCGGGAGAGATGGCAAAATATAGTGCTGCCGCAATTTTTTTTTTTTTTTTTTAAGAAAATTTACAATATGGTACATAAAAACTACTTAGTAGTAATAAACAATATCTATTATGTATTTACCACAAATTTTCGTTGTCATTGTTACTACCTAATTTATTTTATAGCTTCTTTTCCTTAAGTGGGGCATCTCTCCCGGAATTACCTTAGCAAGACTTGCTTGTGAAAAGTTTATTTCATTCAGCACAATAGTTTTTGATTGGTGCCTTACCTAATACAAAGTCGAAATCAGCATTTTTGGCATATTTTGTTTTTTTACTATCGAAAGGCAAAATTGCTGTTCAAGCAAGAAAAAAATTATTCGATGTATGTGGAGAATTTGTATTGACAGAACACGAGTGCCAAAACTGGTTTGCAAAAAATTTTGTTCCAGAAGTTTTGATGTTGAAGTGCACAGCATTCTGGAAGGCCAGTTGAAGCTGGTGAAGGCAAAATAAAAGCACTGATTTATGCAAACTGCCGGATAACAACTCACTAGGCCGCGGTAGCTTGGTCGGTAAGAGCAGCGGGCTCGTAATTGAAAGATTGTTAATTTGAACCTCGAGCAAGTCGAAGACTGTCGTGTAGGCTAATGACGACTGTTGCACGCTAAATCTGTGGTGGTCACAGAGTACTCCAAGTTCCCTTCAAAATTATACCTCTTGGGATACTGGATCATGGGATTCACTCGGACGTGATCTGTATCAAAATTCGAACCCTTGTTGTTTGCTGGTGCTGCCATCTTTCGCCAGTTTCTCCAGATAAGTCCTTCTTCCACCACTTGTGGAGTGCTTCTCTTAAACGGAAGGCGCTCCTTTGTCGGCTTAAATTTGAGTAATTTCACTACCGGCGCTCGAAGTATCCGAGTGGAATAAGTAAAGTGACAACAACATAACAACTCGTGAGATCGCTGAGAGATTACATTTATCGAATTCAACCGTTAATGATTACGTGAAACGCTTTGGTTTGATTTTTAAGCTCGACATATTGATTCCACATGTTCTTATAGAAAGCAATTTGCTCTGTCACATTGAGGTCTGTTATTTGCTTCTCAAACGACAAGAAAAGGATCCATTTTGAAGGAAATCATTACTAGGGATGAGAAATGGCTTGTCTACAACAATGTTAAACGCAAGGGATCTTCCATCAGTAAAAAAAAAAAAAAAAAAAAAAAAAAAAAAAAAAAAGAATCGGCTCAAAGCATTTCGAAACACGATAGTCATAAAAAAAGGGGATGCTGTCTGTTTGGTGGGATTTCATGAAAATTGCTTTTTTTAGCTTCCAACGGACAACATCCCGATTAATTCTGAAAATAATGTCCTCAACCAGACAAATTGAAAGATTCGCTGAAACAGAAAAAGCCAAAATTGATGGATAGAAAAGGTGTAGTGATCCACCACGATAACGCGAGACTGCAAAAAAGTTTAATTAACTCGCCAAAAGCTTTTACGGCTCGCATGGGATGTACTATTACACTAAGATTACCAAATATCTGCACTTTGTGGGGACAGTCTCCACTTTTTGTAATTTGTTTTCTTTTCCCCCGCTGAAACTTGTTTTCCAAAAAGAGCTTTTGTCGCAATTAATAATTCAAAACCGATGATAGCGCACTTTTTTTAAGAATTGCTTTTGTCATCGCTTTTTAATTTTAAATTGGAAACACTTGCCTGATTTGTCCCCACTTTTTCCTCTCGAAAATTTGGTCGCCTTATACTACACCCACTTAATTTTCCAGATATGGCATCTTCGAATTACTACTTGTTCCAGTCTCTAAAAAAATATTTAGATGTTAAAACCTTTACTTCAAACGAGGATGTCAAATGAATTGGATCAGGTTTTTGCCAACAAAAGTCAGAAATTTTATGAATGTGGGATAATGCTACTGCCAGAAAGATGGTAAAGAGCAGTGGACCAAAATGGAGATTTCCAAACAAAACTGCAGTCGACAGCAAAAGAATCCGTGCACTAGCAATAATCCCTGTCTAAAAAAAGTACACTTAATACTACTTTGTTAAATAAATCCTTGTCGAGTGATGTTCTTTGTCAGTCTAACAACATGATTCGACAAGGATTTATTTAACAAAACAGTATTAAGTGTACTTTTTTGATATCGGAATGATTGGCTGGTGCTCGGATACTTTTGCTGTCGACTGTACAAATTTTCAACGCTAATTCGTTGGGATAGACGGAAAAAAGGATGATCCACTTTGATGAAAATCTCAAAGAGACTATACAATCTAACAGAAATTGAAAATGTTTCTACTGATTTCCAACTCAATTTAAGAATTACATATCGTTTCCTATCTAAATTGGTTGATTAGTTTCTATCCAAAATTGGCCCATCTGATGCCAGAATTATTAGCGTCCTTGCCTTCCATGCCAGACGCTGTGTTGGAGCCTCAGTTCAGGCATAGATGTTTCTAGTAGCTACGTAATCCATTTTAAGCCATATATCCCAGTTTAATGAGCTTCAATGGGCAAAAAGTACTGTAGAGCAGCAATATTTATAAGTTTATTCTTAAAACTATGTACAGTAGATTCTCGTATAACGCGGGGGATACGTTCCGCGTAATAGGAAATCGCGTTATAGGAGACATACATTGAGCAGACGATTTCATTCCGCAATGAGACCAAAAGTGTCGGGTGTTGGCATAGTAACGGTACAATCCTTATCTGCAGTGAAAAAGTAAGTAACCTTGAACAGGTTGAAAGTGGAAAAGATGTCACGTGCTTTCTTTATCTTACGCGTTATACGAGACTCGTTATTGCGTTGTATGAGTAATAGTCGCAGTTATTTCGTCGCGTTATACGAAATCGCGTTTTGTGGGAGCGCGTTGTAAGAGATTCTACTGTAGTTATTTGTAGAAAAAATGAATATTTCCAAATTTCAAGTGAGCAAATAACAAAATAATATAAGATCAGATAATATAAGTAATATCGTAAATAATCTCCTACTTTTTTCACAGTTTCAGTCAATTTTAGATAAAATTTTTATTACTCAATCATGTAATTTTTCCCAGAATACGATTCGTCCAGTTTTGATTTAAAGTACGTAGGGTAACTGCACTAGTACTGGGCATTTTAAGGATATTTTCCAGCTTTTTTTGTGTACTGTTGTAAAATTAATCGATTTATACCTCAATGAATTCTTACTTTACAGGAGTATACTGCAAAAGTTACTAATTAAAATATTTTTATATGGAAAAAAAAAAAAAAAAAAAACGTATAATTTAAAATGCATCCGTAGTGGACACGCTAGAACTCAATGGTGAACAATTATTTGTTCCAGCAGTGGACATCTTTGAATTTTTGCAAAATATGAAGCGGGAAAAATAATGGGAAAAATAAAAAGCGATTCTAAAAGAAAAATATATTTTTTAATAAATGAAAGTATTTCTGCTACATTAATGTAAATCTATTCTTGGAAAGGTTTCACTCTTTCATTTTAATTTTACCATGTTTTGTTTTTTTTATTTATTATTATTATTAACTTCGGTTCTTGTTTGTTTGTTTGTCCAATACAAATCTTGCAATCGATTTTTAACTAACTTCCCGACTAGCTAGATGTTTGAAACTTTCAGGACAGCTCAGAACACGGTGACAATACATTTTTTAAATACATTTAGTCAACTGTTTCAGGTCCCGCTGCCTTCAGCAGTGTTTATATGATTCGACAGGAAATTTATTTAACTAACTTCCCGAATAGTTAGACATTTGAAACTTTCAGAATAGTTCAGAACACGGTGAAAATGCATTTTTTAAAATACCTTTGGCCAACTCTTTCGGGTTCCTGTTGCCTTCGGCAGCCTTATCAGTACAAAGCTTGCAATCGATTTTTCACTAACTTTCCGACTAGCTAGATTTTGAAACTTTCAGGATAGCTCAGAACACGGTGACAATACATTTTTTTAATACTTTTAGTCAACTGTTTCAGGTCCCTACTGCCTTCGACAGCGTTTATATGAATCAACAGAAAATTTATTTAACTAACTTCCCGACTAGCTAGACATTTGAAACTTTCAGAATAGTTCAGAACACGGTGAAAATGCATTTTTAAATATTTTTAACCAACTGCTTCGTGTTCCTGCTGTCTTCGACAGCGTTACCAGTACCAAAGATTACAATCAATTTTCCCCTATTTTCCCGACTAGCTACACATTTGAAACTTTCAGGATAGTACAGAACACGGTGACAATACATGTTTTTAATACTTTTAGTCAACTGTTTCAGGTCCCTACTTTATTCGGCAGCGTTTAAATGATTCAACAGAAAACTTATTTAACTAACTTCCCGACTAGCTAGACGTTTGAAACTTTCAGAATAGTTCAGAATACGGTGAAAATGCATTTAAAAAATATTTTTAAGCAATTGCTTCGAGACTCTGCTGCCTTCGGCAGCGTTACCAGTACAAAGCTTGCAATCAATTTTTAACTAACTTCCCGGCTAGATAGCCATTTGAAACTTTTATAAAAGCTCAAAACACGATAGCAGTGAATTTTTTTAATACTTTTATCCAATTGCTCCGGGTTTCCGCTGCCTTCGGTAGCGTTCATATGATTCATCAGAAAATTTAAAAACGTGGTATATAAAAAGTTCTTTTTATCTTGTAATTATTTTCGTTTTTTCCAAAGCTTTTTCATTACTTTTTGTTAAACTATCTCACTTTTCTTTTTTCTCCTGCAATTTTTTTTATTTCCTTCCTCTATTTCTTCTTTCTTTCTTTTTTAACACTCTATAACAGGGTTGGAAAGCGTTAATGACTTTGGTTTGTCTGTCCGCGCTGTAACTCCCGTAAATATTAATGGAATTTCTTAAAACTGATATATGTTATTATATCGGAAGATGTTTGATATTGAAAATGGAGTAAATGCCTCGACTACTTTGTGCCTAGGGACGCCCGAAAGTATTCTAAAGCATCGCGTTCTACGACAGGTGATTCTTTAAATCATATTGTTAAGGATTTTTCTTTAACAGTGTTTATTTTTTTTCTAGTTAAATAAAATAGAAATAGAATAAATAATTAATGTTAAAACCCGAATAAACTACTACGTCAGAAACGCCAAAGAAAAATATTTGAGACGCTTACAGCTGTTTCGGTAGCCTTAAGCGTACCGTTTTCAGTGCAAAAAATATTCTGAATTAGGAGAAGTGCTCGTATATATAGGAGAGGGACCGAATTTAGTTCAACCAGTAGGATTGCGGGAAAGGTGGGGAGTGTGGCCAATAGGAATTTAGGAATGTTAGCTGTGTAAACAGTAGAAAAATTAAGAAAATGTGGACTGAATGTAAAATTTCCAACAATCAGACAAATAGGGAACAGCGAAATCACAATTTACAAGGTTTTAAAAATTTTTATAAATATGAAAAGCTTCAAAGAAATCGAGTTCATGAATGGATTTAGGTCTGCAAATTATTTTAGCTGAATTAAATTTAAACTTATGATTTTCCTCCCAGCAATGTTTAGAAATAGCCGATTTATTGGTTTCTTGTTTGCGGACGTAATTCATGTGTTCTTTTAGACGAAATTTAAGACTGCGTTTAGTTTGGCCAATATATGATAAACCACACTGACAGGAAATACTATAAATGCCCCAAGAATTATGCATATCAATAGGATCTTTTAACTGAGAAAAGGTGAGTTTATTGGAAGGCGAAAATATTATTTTAAAATCATATTGTTTGAGAATTCTAGCTATGGTTTGACTGGTTTTAGAAAAATAGGGTAAAACAATACTGATATTAGATGTGACTGATTTAGTAGACGAAATGCGAGGGAGTTGTAATTTTTGGATAGCTTTGTCTATAATGGAGGGGTCATACTCATACCTCTGTCAAATGCAATGGATTTCAGGTAATTAATTTGCAATTGACAGAGGTTATGACCCTTCCATTATAGAAAAAGCTATCCAAAAATTACAACTCACAAAAATTACAAAAATTACAACTAAAATGGCAAGTTTGCCTAAACAGAAGAGCGAATTATTGTTTGTACTTGATAAGTTTGGCGGTAATATTGGTCGAAATTTTCTTAGAACCCTTGTAATTTTAAATACATACACGTTGAAAAGTAGTGTAGGTTGTAAAATACAACATTTACATAATCAAACAGCAATAAAAACAAATAATTGATACAAAAAATGAAAGAAAACATATTATAATTACACTTCATATTTGTGACTGAAAGCTAAGCGTACAATTTTTTTTTGGACAATTAATAGCCCATTTCTTTCGCCTTTTTTCATCTGTTGGAAATCTAAACGTTCTAAAAGCAGTTCTGGTATGATTTGAGCAATTTTCGGCTGCAAAAACCTCCATTTTATGTGATTTGATAACACTTGAAATTCGGACCGCGTGCAGGGCCCGACTTAGACTACCT
Source organism: Salticus scenicus (assembly GCA_963930645.1). NCBI lineage: Eukaryota > Metazoa > Arthropoda > Arachnida > Araneae > Salticidae > Salticus > Salticus scenicus. The sequence continues at coordinate 120,326,795 of OZ005651.1, read as the reverse complement.
GGAGCCCCGGGACAAACCTATTCTGGGGGGCCCCCTTGCAGTGGCATAAGAGATTTTTAGGTTGCAGAATTTCTGCATATGTCTATAGGGGAGCCCCTTCCAGAAGGGGGGCCCAGGGCATTTGCCCCGTATGCCCTGCCGTTAGTCAGGGCCAGACCGCGTGGGCAACAATCGCTGAGTGGGTAACAAAATGCCTGATGAGCCAGCCTGTATTGGAGGAGTTCTAATGTGAACTAACTCCAACCAACTTAACACGCGCTTTTTACGTTGTTCAGAGGACGCTCGCTCGGATCGAATGGATTGAACAAGGAAGTTAAGGGCGTGTGTTTAGGGGCTCAGGCTCCTGAAATGGGGCCTTCTTGGGGGCCCTGGTGTGCCCCCTGTGCTCAGACTCCTTTTATATACACAAGACAGGCATAACCTTCCAAATACTGACCCCAGTCAGTGCTGTTTAGTTTGGTTCAATAGTAGAAAGCGAAATAACCCAACTAGTCCAATACGAAACCCTGAAAAAATTCGGAAAAAAGACCTTTTTCTACATAGAATTTTCTTTTCACGTGCTAGTGTATTTGCCGAAACATCTATGGGACCTCCTTGCTGAGGTCTAAAATGTGACTGATATTTGCATGTATCGCGATTGTGGTCACAAAAATCACCCAACTGACTTGAAATTTGTTACATATATTTTTAAGTTACATGAAATTAACTGCATGATTTTTAATGTATATAATGTTTGTGATTTGTGTGCGGAAAGAGACATATAATTTAGTCTATTAAGATGCAGGTGTGGCATTTCATTTTAGTGCTTTTATAAGATCGTTTTCCTGTATGCAACACAATGAAATTAACATGCATTATTAAGATGATTAAAAGCAAAGAATCTGTAAAAATTTTGTGCCCTATTGTGTGCATCGAGTTAATAATTTGCTTACAGGGATACACAAAAGTATTCCGATACATTATGTATTAGGTGTGGGAACTACTAGGTGTGTATTTTCACATATATTCATATTGGGTAAAGGAAGTAAATATTGAAAGGGGATTCATGATGGACAAAATTCATCCAAATGGTTTATAATTTGGTACAAATATTTATCATTTATATGAAATTGCTGCATCGTTTTTGGTTGACATAATGTTGGTGGTTCGTGTACACAGATATAAAAGAATAAAAGATATAAAAGATATAAAAGAATTTTGACGCATTATGGTCTACGGATGGTCTATTTTAAGAGCATTTTAAAATTACTACTATGTAATTCCTATAATGGCATTAAAATATTTAAAGAGCATGGTTTTAATAAAGAAATATATTCCACTCATATATGCTGTCAATTAAATTATAAAACTAAGAATAAACTATACTTTTCAGCATATCAAACTATTTATAAAATATCTTTACATTCCAAAAATATTTTTACATTCCAATGTTTCGATTAATATTCAATTTTTAACCATCTTCAGGAAATTATGTACATAAACTATAAACATAAATCAAATCAAGCCATTTCTGGACATTACAAACCCTATTTATACAGATATTAAAACATGATTACATAACTTATATAAAAAACACTCTATATACATCTTAAAATAAGTTAAGAACATCTAAATAAACAACTATCATGCACATTATAAGAAAAAATAAAGCTCTTTAATAAACGGAGTAAGTTATGTATAAGTTATGTATTGATGTTTTGATATCTTTATGAATAGTGTTTGTAATATCCAGGAATGGCTTGATTTGATTTATGTTTATAGTTTATGTACATCATTTCCCTGAAGATGGTTAAAAATTGAATATTAACCGAAACGTCGGAATGTAAAGATATTTTTGGAATGTAGAGATATTTTATAAATAGTTTGATATTCTGAAAAGTATGGTTTATTCATAGTTTTATAAAGCATGGTTTCTTCAGAAAATAGTGAGCATAGAATTAATAACTAGTTTACAGGGCTATACAAAAGAAAGTATGTATTACGATTTATAAATGATGGATGCGTATTTTTTGTAGTGTTATTGGGTAAAGATTGCAAAAAAAAAAAAAAATTGGGGTAGAAGAAGAGGCTATATTATCCCTATACAGAAACATATTTCATTATTAAAGAGTTAATTTCATATATAGAGTAATATGTGGGAAAATTGTTAGAATAATTATGAATTTTCGAACTTCTTGCTTCATTATTTTTTAATTTATGCAATAATTCAATAAATATAATTTCATTTGTTGATGCAAATTATCTTTCATACTTTAAGAATAGTTTGAAGGATTTTTTAAACACTTTACATCAAAATTTAACCCTGTTTATATGACTTAAGTTCGTATGACTGCATTATTATTTCAATATATATATATATATATATATATATATTTCGAATTTTCTAAAACTGGCAGTTACCTACCGGAAGCCCGAATCCTGAATTTTCAGCTGCAGTTGATAGGTCTGCAACAAGATTGGGGTATGGTTTTAACCCAACAACTATAATGGTGGATTACAAAATAGCTGTAATGAAAACTTCACGTAAATTTTTTCCACATGCTACCGTAAAAGGGTATTTTTTCCATTACAATTAAGCACTATAGCGTAATTTTAGTAAAGTAGGATTATCTGTGCTTAAAAATAATTCTGAGGTAATGAAGTTGTATCGGTCTTGTATGTTCCGCAATGGCTTTAGTTAGAACAAAAGACATTGATGATGCAGGGTTAATAGTTGCTGTAGATGCATCTCCACCTGAACATCCGGCATGTTAAAAATTTCAAGAATTTCTTGATTACTTCGTTAGCACATGGTTGGAAGGTAAGCAGTTTCAAACATTTTCAAATTCAAATTAAAATGTTATAAATTTTAACATTTAATCTAAATATACATAATATTAAGTATAAATTGCAGTAATTCTAAATTTGCATAATTTATTTACATACCTACATATAATAAGGATCACAAATATCTTAACTTTCAGGCTTTTTTACGCCATAAGTATGGAGCCAGCTTGGTAATTTCGGTGCCCGTACTACGAATCACACTGAAGGTTGGCATCATGCCTTATGCAGTTGGAAAATCGCATGTTAATATTTATGAATTCATAAATCAAGTAAAAATCCAGCATGAGAACTTTGAGAATCAAATGGCATTATTGAATGTAGGCAATAAATCACTTAGAGTGAAAAAACAATATTTGAAAAGTAAGGAAAAATTGATGTTACACACAAGTAACTATATTAACAAACAAATAATACTGCACGCATTTATATCTGCTGTTGGTTATTGTTTTGTACTATTTATTACATTAATAAGACATGCTTTAGTATTAGTGTTAATCATTAAAGCACATTTTTTCAGAAAAAAATATATTTTTAATATTCGAAATTCGGGCTTTTGGGAATTCGGGGTTTCGGTGAGGCACCAAATTGGCATATTTTATTCAGATTTTTCAGATTTACTGATTTTTATGAAGCAATATTTTTTATATCTTTTGTTGTTATACATTATACCTTTTGTAGTTATAATTTCTAGTTATAAATTAAAGACACCAGTTTTCGCCACCCTTAAAATTTGCACCAGTAGTCGCCACCCTCGCAAAAGAAATATTAAAATTAGCGGTTAGTAACATCTATGATTTTGAATCCGCCCGTTCTAGATTCTCTAGAACCGGAGAATCTAGCTCGGTCGGATTCAAATTCATAGAGGTTAACTAACACTTATTTTAACATTTCTTTTATGAGGGTGGCGACTACTGGTGCAAATTTTAGGGGGGGGGGGGGCGAACACTGGCGTCCTTTATCTTACTACTGATTTACTGAAATATTTTGGAAAAAATTATGGAATATTGCTAGCTTGACATATCTTCTGAAACCTGTTAGTATTAAGTAATTCCTTTGAATTTGCAGTATTCCCATCTGCTGAGGAAGATGATACTGCATCTATTGATGTTTGGCTTGAATGATTTTCAAATTATATTAATGCTTTTTCTTGTTTATTAACTTTGTTAAAATATTTGTTGCCTTTACATTCCAGTGTCAGTTCTTTTAAATTATAATTATTTAAATTAAATTTATCTTTTAGTATAAGAATTTAGTGCTGCTTTTAGCACCTATTTTATTAAAATTTAATTTTATCATTAATTACAATTTAATGTATATTTATACACAGGGTGTCGATAGAACCTTCTTTATTCCCCGATTCTTCTGCTACTATATTCGCATAATATTTTTCCACTTAATCAATCGCTCAACCACACTATAGAAGATTACGAGTACTATTAAATATATATATATTATAATAGTAATAATTGTCTGCTAGGGGCACTGATACGACTTTCTCTTACCCTGCATTTTAAAATACTATAAAGACAGATTACAGATAAAGAGGTAAAATAACAAGTACTGTGTATGATCATTCTTTAAAAACAATTCAAACTGGGTTTAGGAATATTTTCATTTGACATATAAATCTGTATGAGGGAAGCTACCCCACCCTCCCTCTTGAATATAGTACTTACATTTATAAAGGATTCAAAGCTGTTATTAAATTGAAAATTTTATTCCAAATTATTCCCACAACTTTTACCCTTACTACTCCTTGCAACTTATAAATCTTGTTCAAACTTTTATTAAACCAGAACATTATGTTAATTTCAAAATACCAAAACTAAATTCACTGCAAATATTTGTTTTTAGGTAATCACTAAGTAATTGGCTTTGCACTGAGGGAACCTCAAAGCACGTAATCATATAAAAAGACAAGTGCTAATATTTGAAAATCGAAAAGTACATTATCTACCGTAAAAATCTACCGTATGGATAAAAGTTATTTTATACCTGAGCAGATATTTTTTTGGACATGCTAAAATGTAGTAAAGCACGCTCATCAATTACATTCATTAGAAAAGAACGATTATATCATTGAGCTGTCATATCAAAAAATCTCCTGCCCATATAATTTTGAGACGCACTGGAAGGTTGGTAGAGCCCATAGTTAGGAATCATAATCTTATATAAAATCATTGTCGGAAATGACAATTCATATGACCTGTCGTCAGCATATTTTTCCATTTTGTACAGTGTGCCCTACTCACTCAGCATTCCTCTAAAAAGTTACACTATTTGACGTAAAAGGTTTTACGCATTCATGTTTACATATTTTGTTCCCATTGGCATATTATATTTACTAGTGGCATTTCCCACATTGATTACTGGGGTTAAAATTTAAAAGATTTAAACACGAATACATAAAATATTCTTTTTAAATAATATAATGTTTTACAGGAATGTCAAACGGAAATATAGACTTTTTTCAAAATAGAAAAATATCTTGACGACAATATCTTAACAGGTAGTGTAAATTGTAATTTCGCACCATGCTTTGTTTCGTGATTACAATTCCTAACTAAATTTTTTACCTTCCTTCAATGTATCCTTTCTTCCATGATTGTAAAAACATCTTGTATATGAAGCTCAGTTACAAGTTATAGACTATAACAGGAAATGACCAATTTTAATAATTTTTTTTTCAATATAATTTTTAATTTTTCATCATATTATAGGCGTTTGGAACGACATTTTGAAGTTTTCTTTTCACGTTTTTACATGTTTTCAGGTATTAGAAATCCGAAAATCACAAAACGGATGTGGTATGTGTCTGTAGAGTGCAAGTTTGTCAGTTTGTTAATTTGTTAGACTGTACACATTTATCAAGAACAAATAATCGTAAAGTGACAGAACCAGTTTCAAAATATCTCTTACGTCACTGGTAAAGAATTCCATTTTTTCTCAACATTTTAATTTGAAACCATCGTAAGTTATGTAAATTTACGATTTTCTTAACACTGGAGAATAGGGAAAATTTTCGTATTAACGTTTACTATGAGGATTATTTTCATCGTAAGAATATTGGACCAGTTTTATCATTTACGATAATGGAATGACCATCGTTGATGATGAACATTGTACTTTGAAAACTTCGTAAGTTTTTCGAAATTTACGATTTTCTTAACATGGCAGAGCAGGGAAAAATTTTGCATAAACGTGTATTGTAAGGATTATTTTCATCTGAAAAATATCGAACAGGTTTTAAAATGTCATTCATGATACTTGTATGAGCATCGCAGACTATGGATATTCTAATATGAATACTTCGTAAGTTATTCAAAATTTGAAATTCTCTTAAAAAGGCAGAATAAGCAATATTTTACATAAACTTGCATTATGAGAGTTATTTTGGATTAAAAATACTATGGAGTTGCACGAAAACTAAAATATGGAACTAACCCTAATAGAATTAAAAAATAAATTAGGACAAAGTAAATATATAGAAGCGGAGAGAGAGTCACCTAATGGGTGCCCCATTTCATTCTGTTATGGATTGAGTGATTAGTAGCGTTCATTTCTTTTAACATGAATATGGAATGAGCAATAATAGAAATTTATGAGAACAAATATATTACGAAAAACTGAAAAAAGTCCGTCTAGGACAATTGGTTGTTGTGATATCAGAACTTAAAATGAAACTCAAAGAATAACATGGATGTTCAACCTGGGGCCCTCAATACAGTGACTCACTAACTGGGAAACTGTTTCAAGTTCTAATCGCTGAATAATTTTTCTTTTCTTTCTTTCTTTCTTTTTTTTTCTTTCTTTTATTTTTTTTTAAATAACTGGCATTCTTAATTAAATACAGCATTTTTTAGAAATATTAGCTGCTAAGTCCCAGTAGAAAGCTATAAAAAATTGATAAAAGAATTATGTCTGTATATCTACGTCATCTCCACGCCCTATTGGCAATTCTGTGATTACGATTTTTATATACAGTTGCTAAGGATTTATTTTTTCAATGTTAATTTTAATTAATCAAATATGATTTTTTTTTTTATTTACATCGTCTGCAAAATAATGTAAATGTATATGTTGAATAAATTCATCATATTTTAAATATAACATAATGTAAAATGTAAGTCTGAAATTTAATTCGCATAAATTTATGTCTGTACGATATTGAAGTTATTTAAAATAAATAAAAAGTTTAGCTATTTTATAAATACATGACGTCACATTTTAAGAATTATAGCGGCAGGATATATTTAACTTCCTTAGCGTTAATAAACAAGAGTTAATGGAATTTGGTTATTACTTTTTTTGTATTTGGCATTCAAAATGGGATGTTTAAAAATTTTTTGTGTCTTTTCTGTTGAAACTCAGCAGCTAAAAAATTGTCAGAGACTTAAGTGCAATGTAAACTAAATTCCGTTAATTTTTTCAAGCCAATCGGAAATTAACATTTAAAAAAGTTTCCTAATAAGAGCATTTCAAAATTTCATTTATAAACAAGTTACAGTTTGATGGATTTGTCATTGTTCTATATATATAAGAGCATACCTGCTATTATCCTAATTAATATTCCGTAGTATTGTTAGTCTCGTCTTTCTCTTAACACCAGTAATTTTTTAGAGCATTTTTCTTCTTATTTAATTTTAATTACCTATGGAGAATATTACTCTAAAAAATTACTGGTGTGAAAAAGTAGACGGGGTTAATAATACTACAGAACATTAATCAGTATGTTGGCAGGTATGTATAAGAGTACATTTATTTTCTTCTTTCTACCCTTTCGGTAGAATTAAGATGACATGGTGATTTTTCGCAAAAAGAGAAATCGTCTGTTGTGGAATAACATGCTCATAAAATTTAAGATATATTCTTAAATTTTCCCTAAATTTCAGCAGAAAATAGAAAATGGTACTATCAGGGATGGAACACGGGCGCAGAATTCATACCGGAATCCGTTTAAGAAATTTCTCTACCTATAATATCGTCGATTTAAGAAGTAGAAAATTTTCTTACATTGATAGTGGTATGAATTCTGCGCCCGTGTTCCATCCCTGTACTATCTTATTTAAAAATTCGACTATCTTATAAAAATAACATTGATATATTTAAATGCATATGCTATGCGTAAATTAGATAAATGTTATTTTAAACAAAAGCGTCTTGCAAAAAAGGTTTGCAGTAATGAGGCTTGTCGCAGAAAGTATAAAAACATTCGGCCACAAGATCTATCACTTTGCGTTTTCTTCTTGTGGAACAATGGTCACTACCTATTATCACTGGAAGCAAAAGCGCAAGTTATTTTATGGGAAAAAATGTTACTAAAATTATGCATTATTTAATGCACCTTTTTAATTCCATTTTCACATTCAGGAAATTTACAACCGTTAAATTTTACAAAATTTGATTTCTTAAATTGTAAAAATTTTATTTTGAAACCAAAAAATGCGAAAATAAACTACATGCATTTTTCGCACTTTATAGCTTTAAAATTAAATATATATATATATATTTGAAAACAACAAGAATTAATTTAAAGTTATGAATTTTTTTTAATGTGAAAAATTCATTAGGTAATGAGTAATTTCAGTAAAAGATTTTCTATGGAATTACTTGTGATTTGGTGACCAGAGACGTAGAGACTGTAAGAGTCAGATATCTTTTTTATTCTGTGATAATGCTAATCCTACAGTTGTTTAAAACATTTTTATTTATTCAATTTCTCTTTAAAAATCAAAGGCATCACACACCCTCAAAAAAAAAAAAAAAAAACTAACTTTTTTTATAAAATGTTATTGTTGAAATATCTATTTATGTATATATTTATTTATTAGAAATAAGTTGTAAAACAGTATACTAGAAGTTGTGGTTGAAGACGTATATATATCTTGCCGCCTGCCTCTTTCTTCCTATCTTGTGTTTCTTGGGTTGTTTTTTCATTGATTTTGATAAGTTTATGGTTTTGGGTTGGGATTTGTTGTTTTACTTTATTGAATTAATAGATCTGGTTTCTTTACATTAGTGAATTTCATCCACTGATAATTTTTTAAAAAATCTTATTGGTCATTGGTGTTTCAGTGATCTTGTGTCTGTTGCTTGGCTTCTACTGTGCTTAATGGATCATCTTTATTATATATATATATATATATATATATATATATATATATATATATATATATATATATACATACATTTATACCTGGTAACTTTTATAATTTATTCTGGAGTACTGTTAACTCTGCCCTTTTTTCACACCAGTATGATTTTAGATATATTTTCTACGATAGGTATATTCTTCCAATACGCTGAAATAAGAAGAAAAATGCTTTTAAAATATACTGGTGTGAAAAAGGACAGGGCTTACAGTACTCCGAAATAAATTTTAAATGTTACCAGGCATGACATATAAATAACTGAAAAAAATTTAATTTTTAATGAAATATCATAAAAATACAGATGCATCAAATGACTTTAGTTAGATATTGGTTTTAGGATTAAGGCCGATTGACAGCACATTGTCCTTGGCCTCAAATGCTTTTATTAACTCAAAAGGAAAGGAAATCTGATGAATACTGACAATAAAAAGTTTTTTTTAAACTGTGGTTAATGAAAAAGAAATCCTTTATAAAAGAACATAAAAATACAAAGTGTAAAAATACATTTTATTGAAATTTACAGGATTATTTCTAACTTTTAATATGTGAAAAATACTTGAAGAAGTTAAAAATATAACTAATTTTTTAATTTTTATTTAATTTATTTTCCAATACTTTCCAATTGTATTTTTTTTTTTTTTTTGTTTCATAATAGTTTAAATTCCAATTTAAATATCCTTTTTTTTTTTTTTTTTTTTTTTTTTTTTGTTATGATGGCAGTCATTTTTACCAAATTTTACTTTCTTTTTCTTTTTTCTTTTTTTTAAATAAATGCATACTGAAATTATTTATTCTTGGTTTCTAACAATCAGGAATTACTTTATTACTTTATTTATTTTTTTGTTAGTCTAATTTTCCATTCTCTTAGTCGTTGGTGTTAAGATGATTGCAGTAAAACAATAAATTCCATTCAGATTTCAGTTTTGATTTTAAAATCAAATAAAAGTTTAACAGAATATTTGTAATATTTATTTAAAGATTTGGTGACTTCATGTTAAAACATATGGCTTAATCGATTGAAAACATTTTGGTACTAATAAACAACTGTGTCGGTTAATGCTCACTTTGCTCAGAGCTTAAAATTCATTCACATATAAACCCACTCGTTGCACTTAAAAATATTGCGACTTGTTTTCTGAAATTTTTAAATACAATAGCTTTTTGCTCATTATTAAATCTATTAGCAAGACATAATGAAACTGAAAATTTTCAAGCTAGCGAAGTTAAACATTAGCTATATGCCAATGGAGGTAAGCTTTCAGTAAAGGTATATTTCTGAATAAATATCATCTTATATTTATATAAAGAGAAAAAAATTGTCATAATTTATAGAATATATAGGTTCTCTAAAACTTACATTAAAACTTTTTCCTTCATTATAGTGTTTCAGGATCTTCCTCCATTTTCAAATTATTTAATAAAATACTTTGTTTCACACACATTTTTCGCAAAATTGATAAAATTCTTTTGATATTGAATTTCTAAAGCATTGTTTTTTTTTTTTTTTTCACAAAACAATTTTATAGCTGTTGAAACATTCTATCGCTCAAATGAAATTGGAAATAAAACTTTTTCGCTTAAAGAAGGGCACAATGTCACACAATAATTTTTTTTTCTAAATCACAGGTTTTTAAAAATAAAGAATAGTGAAAGTTTCTTGATTAAGATGGTTATCAATTGATAGTATAAAAAAAAGTTTGCGTTCTTCTTAAACCAGTTAATCCTAATTGATTTATAGAGATGAACAGTGTCATATAAAATATGCATTTCTTTCTGTCTGTGAACTGTATTTCGAAATTTTACTTTTAATTCTCCTCCATATAACTTTTGTAACGTATTAAAATTTAATTATTACTATCCGATATGATAGTTAAAATTTCATAGTCACAAGCTAAATATAATTATTTGCTTGCAAAGTAAAATTTAGCAGTTAATCAGCATTCAAATGTTTAACTGGATAATGAAATTGCCATAAAGGTTTGTACACGGCTGTTGTTTCTTGGTCTACATTATCATTTGCCAAACTAATTACCTGTCCATAGGTTTTATATATATATTTCATCTAATAGTAGATTTACAAAAATTTTTTCTTCTTGCGATGCAGTGTTGTACATTAGGTATGAGAGCTATGCATGCTTGGTGATAGCTATTAATACATCTTAATAATATTTCGCTGAAAATTTCCTCGGATTGGAACGAGGAAACGATGTGTAAAAGTTACTGTCAAACAATCTTCTGTAGAATGATGGATTTAAAAAAAAAAAAAAAAAAAAAAAAAAAAAGATATCCTATCAATAGTTCTTCAGAGTACCTTGGTTATTTCATTAAAAACAGTGAACAATGTTCAGCAAGAAATTTTATTTCTTCAGATAAATTACTACTTTCTCTACTAAGTAACTGACCTTTCTGTTAAATAGCATTCAAACTTAATTATGATAATTAAATCTAATAGTCCAGTCTATTTAAGTGACTAAAGAGACTATTTAGTGACTGTCAAACTTTGTACACTTGTCACACAATAAACTATTACCGAAAACAAATCTAAATTTCTCAGAAGTTAAACTGATATTATTAAATCGTACATGAACTTTTAAACTGCTGAAATTTCTTAAACTAATGATAATTTGTGGAACGCCATCCATTTTGAACAAACAAACGCAATCATTTTTTATTGCCATCCACTCAAACGTTTTTTCCCCTTGTGTGAAGTTTAAAACTTTTTAAAATTCGATATAACACAGACTCACACCATAATATTCTTCGACCACATTTGATGAAACCATGGAAGCATGTGCGCAAGCACTAACTCAACGAGTTCAATGCTAAAATAGGGGTGACAGTCATATGTATCAGGAAAAATGAGCAATAACAGAGCGCGGAATTACTGGATGATTTCCAAATTTCAAACTGTCGGACAAGCTGGCATCCCTCCAACATTTTGGACGCGTCCTCACTGCTAGTTTTCGGACACGTGGCTGCACTGTAGGAAAAGGTTTTTATCAAGATTTATAGCTTCAATTTGTCGTTCCTCACGTATTTTCTTCTTGGCAGGTATTGTTTTGGAAAGATAAGCTAGTTGGTCAGAAATAGCTTGGGAAACGAACTATCGAAAATCTTTGGATATTTTCTTTTTAACAATCGATTCTGATTAATCAGGTCTAATCAATTTGTTTTCCGTAATTATGAATTCAGACTGAAAGTGTTTCGCACTTTCATATGAATATTTTCCTGGAGTAAAATCGGAGCGATTTATTCTCCTAACCCATTTTTTACGCATTTTAATATCTACAGTGAATTTAAAAGTTAAAATTTTTCCATTATAATTGGAATGACATTACGGCACGTAGTATTTTATAGTCATCGAATATTTTATGCAGGTAAACGTAGTTATGAAATGTTAAATAATTTTTTAAAAGGAATGAAATATTTAACTAAATCCAAAATCAAGTAAAAATAAAAAATACTGTAATTCACCATGAACCACAAAATAGCTTACTAAAATAATGAATTATTTCATACACAAAGCATTTTGCTTGTCTTTCAAATCGAAATATGCAACCACCGTTTCTGACGTCACATCACGTGATATTACTCAAAGAGCCCCTGTCTGGAGGTTAAAAGCGCCCAGAACTGCTGCATAGTGGTGAGCGGCCTCCTTCCGTCTTCCAATCAAATCATTCAGGTTATGTTGAACTGAGACAATGGCACATTGTTCACAGCATTGTTTGTGAAATAAGCTTTTTCATCTCTTTCGCTGTCTGTTTGAATTTTTCATCGGTTGGTTGGTTGGTTGATTGGGTTTTACGTCACACTAGTGCTGCGCAATGGGCAATGATTTTCATCGGAAGAGTGGGCACTAAAAATACTAAGCTGTGTGGTTCTAGGGAGATTAATGTCGGAATTTCTTGATACACCACTTTTTTTTGGCATTTTACCAGATCGGTATTTTGAAGGGTCTATCATGTAGATGTAACAGTTGCTTTTGTAGTCAGTGGGTTCCCACCAGATTCATGAATTGCAATCCTCATGTCTCTTTTTTCTCTTCTGAACCATCCTGCAGTAGAAGAAAATGAAATTAATGTAAAACTAACACATCCTAGTGAGCAACATCTGCCTTAACTTTACCTTACCTTTTCGAGCTTTTTTGCAGTTCTCGCAGGAGCTAATTATGTGCCCATATTTTATTTTGATTTAAAACTGGCACTCCAAAATATACCTTGTAGGCCTCACACATTCTCTATGATCCATGTGCAGAGTATTTTCACTCTTGTCTTGAGAAATTCAATACAGATATAGCAAAATGTGTCTGCTGGATGTTTGTAGCTTCTTGACGCCATTCTATTTACCTAGTTAAAGAACATGTTATACATCATATATTTCAAATTTTCATATTATAACAAACATGTTATACATTATAATTTCAAAGTTTCATGTTATAAAAAACAGATTATACATCAAATATTTCAAAGTTTCATGTGATAGAGAACATCATTTATTTTAGTGAAAGTTTCTCCCGAAAACAAAAAGACGACCATTAAGAAATTAAAGAAAATAAAAATAACATTTGGGATGACTTTGCAAAAAATAATGCTTGAAATGTGTTGTAGCTATAGCATACGATTACGATGCTTTATTAAAGTGTCTTCATTTATTTATATGAGAAAATCACGTGTATTATTAGAAATATAAATGTTTCTTTAACAATACTGAAAAGAAATTTGTACGTTTTTAATTATAACTTGCAGGGTTTTTCTAGCTAATGCAATGTCAATTTTAGAAAACTTGATATACAACAGTAGAGACAACATACAGCAATTAGAATATAAAAGTATTAAATACGTGAAGAAATATGACCATTTGTGCTAAATATGCACAAGCGTTAGCAAAATTACATTTAAATTATTTATTTACAAAAAATTAAAAACATAAATTCATTAATAAAATACCTTAAGAACTTAAAATGATACATGCGATAGAGTAGGCTGCATTTCAGTTGCTCTCGATAAGGATAAAATTCATAAAGGTTTTATCTAATTTTGTATTTTGAATCAATTAATCTTAAAGTAATGTACGTTGTACGTTGATTTAAAATAGAAGTTTGCATAAAACCCGTATGAATTCACTTATTTTTGAGAGCAAATGAAATCTATATTATTCTATCTCTTATGTCTTTCTGAATTTTAAAGATATTTGATTGGGTTTGTTACAATCATAAAAATGTATACATTTAGCTTATAAATTATGCAAGAAAAAAAAAAATGTTAATGCTTGCACATGCACATTTAAACACCATTTAGACCAAATGCTCATATTGAATTAAATATTTAAAAATCTTGTATTCTTATCGCAATTACAATCATACTCTACAAAAAAGTACACACCACAATACTCTACAGAAAAGTGGTGTTAAAAGAAGACGGGTACTAACATTTCTACGGAATAAATTAGAAATATTGGCAGGCATGTATATATATACAGGATGATCGTAATTAAACATGGTCTATTCAGAGCACTCTGTAACTAAAATGCGGATTGAGTTGAGACTTTGTACATAGACATTACAAATGATGCTCTGAAAGATTCTGAAATGAAAATCAGCTCATTACAGTCAAAATGCTTGAAATGATATGTAATAAATAACTGTGGTCTATTTTAATATTTTCAAACATTACGAGATTTAAAACTGCAATTCTCACATTTTGATGCATTGTGACAGCACAAAAAATGATATTTGTGGCACTGCAAGTGAAGAAGAAAACAATCTAGTTTGCATAAGCAGATGGATTCAGCGTAAATTCTGGGTATAAAAGGAGGAGATCGAGTGAGTAGCAACGAATCATAAATGTTATCTCAGTTACAATAGCTGTTAGTTTACCATAAAGTGTAGTAAATTTGAAACCATTTCGCGAAAACTTGACTGACGTGAAGGATAATGTGCAGGTCACTAGCGATCAGCTGCGGTCCGCTGTTAGTATCTCACTGTTCATCTGTTGCACACAAGTAAATGATGCAGCCCCATATTGCTAAACACCATTGCTTTACACCGCTAAACAGTCTCTAACAAACAACAAAAATGTCTGTAATAAGATGTTTGTACTAAAATTTGTAATTTGTTTGTATTTTGATGTATCGTGCCCCTTGCGTAATTTTTTTAGACTTTTTTTTTTTTTTTCTTTCAGAATCTTTGAGCACATCATTTGAATTGTCTATATACAAATTTTCGACTCAATGCACATTAAAACTACAGAGAGCTCTGGATAGACCAAGTTTAATTACGATCACCCTGTATATATATATATATATATATATATATATATAATTCATAATTAGAATGGTCCAACACAAGAAAAGAAGACGTGAATTAATGAACAAAAAACCATACATGGAAGCCTTTTACAAGGCAAAAGATATTTAAAAGTTAATAAGAATTGTTTCTGAAACATTCGTAAATGAGATTATTTATGGAAAATGTGATAAAAAAAATAACAGAAAAAAAATACAATAATAATAACTACAGGAAGAAGGAGAAACAGAGGACACCAGGACTTAAGACGGGAGGAGGAAGTTAAACAAGTTTTCCAGGCGTCCAACTTTTCCCAAATCCTCTGCAGGACCATATGGTAAAAAAGTAAAATGTTAAAATGAAAATAATAATTACTGCAAAAAGAGAGAGTGAAAAAAAAAAGCAAGAAAAAATAAAACTTAACGAGAAAACCATTGAAGATTTAATTAATTAACATAGTATTTATAAGGTAGAGAAATTGGTATTTGATTTAGAACGAGATTTGGTACTCTTTACGAGTTGAGTAATTTCAAGAATATAAGCAGTTGTGTTAAGCTAAATTTCATGTTATTTAAAGACATGCATTAAAATTAGTTTCAGCTAGATACAATAATTTAATTATTATCCTTAAATACCTTCCTTAATGACGTTTTCTTTCTTTTTTTTTATAAAATACAATTACGGTGATGTTAAAGAAGGAAGACTTGAATTAATCAAAAACCAATTACGTAGGGAAGTGAAGCAAGGATGTAAGAGTTTCCGTGTCAAGATGAAACTCTTACACCCAGGGCCTGATTAAGGGGGAAGCTCGCTTATACCGGAATATTTTTACAATTATTTTTTACTTCATGTCATAGAAATTCCACGCTTTGACGAGGAAATATTTTTTATAAAAAATGAACGGTGTAAAACAATCCAATTTACTCACCGTTATTAGACACCAGAATTCTTTTAAAATAATTTTTAATGAGAATTTTCTTTTTATTATAGGAGGAAAGTATTTGTTAAAAAATAACGGTGTAAGTATAACTAATGTGTGAAGTGCGAGCTTCCCCCTTAATCAGGCCCTGCTTACACCACTATTTGTTATCAATAATTTCTACCATATTTGTACGGTTATTATTTTAAGATTAAAAATGATAAAAATCATTGGTAAAAAAAAAAAAAAAAAAAAAAATTGGTGTAGAAGTTCCGTCTTGAGACAGAAATACTTGCATCCTCAAGTGAAGCTTTATACAAAGTAAAATATGTTAAAAAAAAAAAGATAACGTATGATTTTTTTTTTTTTTTTTTTTTTTAATTTCCCCAAAAGTGCAATATTTTTTTTTTCAAGGGTAATAATAGCAGCTGGGTTATAAAATATCAGTTGTTCTTGTGACAATGATATAATGAGAACATATATATAGTGAGAGATGTAGGTGTAACATTTAACAAGCACATTTAGCTAACAGTTAGCAAAATGCTGGTTTAATCGCCAAAGTAATAATGCTTCAAAATTAATTATTCTTCTATTACAGCATCAGAATAATGGTATATTTCTTCTAGCTGACGTTTATCCTGCCATTCGCACAGGGAGATGAAACTCATTGTTAATTATTATTTATTTATTTATTTTAAGAAATTGATATTTTTATTTTGTCAGAATTTTCTTAATTTCATTATTATAAGTTGTTAATTGAAAATAAAAACAGTTTAAGAAAAATATATGAAGTATTTTGTACTGTTCTACCTTTTCTAGATTAGTGAATCTTGTTTTTTCGTTTTAGCACCATATTACTTTACAAACTTTATGTAAAAGATGAATGTTGTAAAATCTAAGATTATATAGTATTTCTTTTCGTCATCCATTTTATTGTAATTTAGAACAAAATTTTAAAGTAAAAATCTGTTTCCTTGACGATTAATAGAATAATTAACCGATAAACAAAGAGATTTTCGATATTTCACATGTATTTCACAACTGCATCACAATATTCCTTTTCTGATTGAGTCACTGTCCCTGTAGTAGATATTTTAAGAACATTTTTCTAACTAGTTTTATGTAGAGTTATTAATTTTATATATTATCATAATAACCAATGATTGATACCTCAATTAATTATTTTTTTATTTGTTTGTACTACGAAAATTGCTCTTTGAAGCATAAATAAAATAAAGTAACTAAATGTAAAATAAAATAAAATCTACAAAGTTTAAAATGTGCCAGGAGC
The DNA here is from genome assembly GCA_963930645.1 of Salticus scenicus. Taxonomy (NCBI): domain Eukaryota; kingdom Metazoa; phylum Arthropoda; class Arachnida; order Araneae; family Salticidae; genus Salticus; species Salticus scenicus. The sequence goes on along the minus strand of OZ005651.1, from coordinate 120,309,324 downwards.
GACTATGCAAAAATGTAGTAGAAATGAAACAGAAAAAAGTGAAATAAAAAACGGAGCTATTGGAAATACATATTTAATTAAAAAAGGTATTTTCTGTTGCACAAACAATAAAAAACATATATACAACTTAACATATATTATATATAAATTAAACATATAAAACTATACATATTAAATATATAAAAACATATATAAAGTTATATCAAAAACTGTAAACAAATTACCTTTGAAAATATAACCATTCCAACTGGCACATTTCATTTGCAGTGATTCAATAATAATACTGTTCTCTGCAATCCATTAATATTGATAATCTTCAGAAGAGCTTGCAGAGCTTTACTTCATTTCTTTTGATTTTTATCGTTTTTTCTAAAGATTTTTTTTTTTTTTTTTTTTTGCTTTCTGTTTGACCTCCCTTCTTTTTTGATAGCACAGGACAGTTCAGTGAAGTACTACTTGTTGTATTTCGGTTGGTTGTTTCATCAAGCGTAAGTGAAATTTTCCAAAGTAGATATAGTGCTGTTTTTACAAACGTACATAGCAATTTTAATTTTCCATAAAATCCAAAAGTTATATTTTGATAAAGTTCAGTGCTATATTCAGGGCATTAAAAAGTTAATTGGTTTCTAAAAGAGCACTGACATCGTAATCTGTAAAATTAAAATTCTTTCTTTTTTTCTTTTTCTTTTCACTTTTCTTAATTTCCATTTCTTTCCAAAAAATTTGCAACAAAATAACATAAATGTCGCAACGAGTGTTTTCGTTATGTTCTCGTAGATTTTCATTATAAATGTTAGTGAAAAATTGAAAAGATAGCTTGATTATTAAATAATCCACTTAATGAAGTGCGTAAAAATCTTTTTTTGTTTTGAACTTAAATAGTTTTAGTGTAGAATTTTGCTATACTTTTTTTTTTAATAATTTATTAGTTTGTTACATCAAGCAAAGTCTCAAAATTAGATCTAGATGCACATTTTGAATATCTGAATAATGTAATTTTTTTCAATAATAATCAAAATTGGTAGCACTATACAGAGGCTGTTCGCACATTTTTTAGACGATTTTGATGGAGTGTACTGAAGCAATTTCACTCATATTTCGAGTTTTATTTGTTCAGTTTGATAGCCCTTGTTCTTAAATAACATTCTACATCATAATTTCTATGATAATAATGCTTTTTATAATATTGGAAGAGGTATATTTTTCTACTCCTCTTGAACGGCTTTCCAAAGTCCACAAAGAGTTGTAGGTCGGTGTTTGGATAATGTTAAATTTAAGAGTCGAAACACACAAAAATCCAACAGTGATACATCAGAAGGTTTAGCAGGAATGTCAGTGAAGGGTATGGTTTTAATTCCCGTTTTTTGTTCCATTTTTTTCTAGAAAAGCAATTGCGGATTGTGATGTGTGGCTGCTTGTTTTGTCTTGATACAGTTCAACGGATTGATAGCATTGTGGATAAAGATCTGGATTTTCATTTTTAAAAATTGGAATTAAAATATGTTCTTGAGAGTATTAAGAGTTGATTTTGACATTTTTGTCACATTTTTTTGCTTTTATCTTGCGCTTGTGTGAAAAACCAGTGGCAACCATAAATCCTTTAGAAAAACTTTCTTTTGACGCTTTGAGCCATGTAGCAAAATTTTTTTCCTCCACTTTTGTGATAATAAATTGAGCTTTTTTTATTGCAACCACTTAAATAGACCCAAGCTTCATCTGTTGTTGCAACATTTTTCCATTTTTCTCCTGATAAATGCTTTTCGTAAAGATTTCACTAAAAACTATCTTTGGAAAGAGCAGAAACCTATCTTTCAATCCACTGCCATTTTAAAAGCGCATTTTTGCATCTAAACAAAAATTCTAAATATCAGAAGATAAATAAAACTTCCAAAAATATAACTGTTGGGAAAATATGAATGCAAACGATTCTCCATGCAAACGATTTTTTCTTACTGCGAAATAAGATCGTCTAAAAAATGTGCGAACAGCCTCTGTAGAACTCAGTTGATTGACTTGCTCTAACAAGTTAATATTTTAGTTTTAAAGTGTTCTTTCTAATTTTCTCTTTTCGACATCAACTTTTAAATTGCATTTTGCTTGTTGAGTACCCTCCCCAAAATACTGATAAATAGTTTTATGTGAGTTTTCAATGCATCTTCGTTTTCAGTGGCAACATTTCCCTGTGTGTAATTTACATATATATGTTTGTTTTAATGATGCGACATTGCTATACAAATTTGCTTTATAATTTATCTTAAAAATAAGGATTGTAATGGCTGTTAAGTTATTATTTATTTACTAACTTTTTGTGCTAATGTTAAAATAAGGATGAAACAGGGTGGAAATACTGGAAATGAAAAAAAGATTTCAATTCTAGAGCCACAAAACCAATAGGCGAGTAAACTTGAAAAGACTTATAATAAGCTCTACATCCACACTTGAACATACTATCTAAACACAGCAGAACTCAGAAACACGAAGAATAAGAGTAACACAACAAACCGCCAAGAACCGTGCCTTGCAGAAAACCAAAACCAAAAATTAAAGGCAAGAAAATATGGTTAACGAGGCACAAATACTAACAAGAAAAATACAAAAATATTATCAATTCAATTGGATAGCTATGTAATATTTTGAAGCTGCTGAAAATTTGTATCGTTTAAAACTTAAAATATTTTTATTTATTTTCTTTTTTAATTGTGCTCTCATGATGACGTATTCTGTTAACAAAGCATTTTCTAATTAATTTCATACTTTCGACATTTATTCATTCAGTTTGAATACACATACATAAAGACTTAATTAAAAAAAAAATTAATATGTTCTCTATGATTTTCCCAGACAATGTTTTTCGAATATTTAAAGTTTAAAACTGTAAAAGGAACCACCCATTGACTTTTTAGATTTTCGTTACATCCAAGCGAGGAATGAGAATTTTACAGAAATGTAAACACCAAGTACCTTGAAATGCAACATTTAGATGCATGCAAGAACCCTGATAGAGAATTTAAGAAGATCACAGCGGCATAGCATTCATAGTGAATATACTTAAAAAGTTTCAAATGTAATGGGATTGATGAGGAAATATTATAAGAAATTTTGGTCAATAAAGACATTGACCACCAGGCAAGGAATTGTTGAATTTAAAAACTCATAAATTGGCTGAATTATTTAATTTTTTATTATATTACATTATTTATTTATTTTTATTTAAAAAATGAAATGCCATACAATTAAAAACCAAGATTTATAGTTATCACTTGCTACAAAACGATCAAAAAATTTGCTGCAATTTGATAATTTTATTTTTACATAGCTATACGTTTTTATGTTTCCAAATGTAGTTTTTGCTCTTTATTCACATTTCAAATTATTGAAAAGTTTAATTGATAAAAGTTGATATAATTTTTTAATATGAGAAAGTGTTTCACGAATTTATTTTAATATAAAGTAATAATTTATTTCTGGGAAACATTAATTAAAAGGCAAAATTTCTGAGTAATTTTCTGATTATATTATACGTAATTTTATATCTTCAGGCCATAAAAACTACCAAAAGCAAACACAAATTTACTTCAAAAAACATCATTTAATAAAAATTAGTACCAAATTAGTCATGTAATTGGAGACATATAACCAGAGCAGGATAAAAAAAAGGAAGAATACTCAGCACTCACTTACAATAATACAATAGTCATAAAACTGAACACAATCCTTCTAATAATACATCGAATATGTTGTAAAATATGTTTTTTTTTTTTTTTTTTTTTTTAAAGAGGTTAATATGAATCATCACAGTCAGTGCTACAAAAACCATCTCTGTATCATTCTGAATACTATTTTTGCGCAAATACAAACATCTACATACTGAAAGGTCTATCCTACAATGCATCCACAGAATATGCATAGCAGTAAAACTTCAAACATATCTCTTAAAGCTCATACTCCACATTCTAGCTCGATGTCTCATGATGAAAACCTTTTCTATGTTCATTCGAATTCCATGACACAACCAATACCAGTAAACATATTTACAAAATAAAATAATGTTAGAAAAACATTTCCTCATGGGTATACTGATCAATATATATATATTACGAGAGCAGTATGACAAAAGAAGGAATACTTAAAACAGCCCTAAATTTAAACAGCAGATATGTGATAGGATATACCACAATTTAAAAATATGGGTTGTTATGGATCATCACAGACGGTGTTACATAATACAGCAGATTATCATTCTGATTGCTATGATTATTATTACTTTGATTACTATTTAAGGAGAGGATCAAATATTTACACGCTGAAGGTTCTATCCTATAATGCATCCAGGGCAGGTGCCTAGCAGTAATAACTCAAGAATATTACTTAAGACTCACTCCCACATTATAGCTCATAGTTTGACGAAAAAAGATTTTTCCTCAGGCCATTCAAAAGCTTCGGCACAACCAATATTAATTATAATATATTTAAAAAATAATGTAATATTAAACAATAAATTTTTCACGAGAATAGTATTTAGGAATGGGTGTTCGGTAAAGTTATTATTTTTATTTTATCAATATGTATAAAAACCTCCAAACTACATCTATATAGTTACATATGTATATTCATTATCAATTTAATAGAATCCTTAACTTATATTATGACGATGATCAAATTTTTCTTACGTTTGACACTTGGAATCATTAATTTAATTTTTTATTTAATTTTTTAATCTTTTTCAATGTGATCTCATAATGTTTTATTATAATAAGAATTTGTTTTGTAGTTTATTTCACCCTTCCGTCATTTATTTATTCGATTTGAACTTACTTGCATAAAGAGCTCAGCAAAATACACTGAGAAAAATTTCTGTAACTGACATCTAGAATCTAAATTGTGGCTCTAGAAAAAATAGTTCCATGTCATCTCTATAAATTCTAGTCCCTTTTGAAAGCGAGTTCTAGAAACCCCTATTAGAACTCTAGAGAGTTTGTCTATATTATCGAGATCAAACCTATTTGAAAATATCTCCAAATAAATGCAAATACAAGAGGCGGGTTTCACCAACTATAATCTTGGTTTATGACCCAATTCTAGATAATTAAGCGAGAATATCTCGCCATACAAAAGATTCAGAATATTCAGAATACTGTTTTTCCATCTAGAAATGTGTAGACTTGAAATTCTCAATCATTTCGTCTATTCAGTTTATTGGCGTGACTTATGCGCATAGCTCGGAAATATATATTTTTAGTTAAGAGATTTAGAAATTGACCACTTATTCATTCTAGATGAAGGAGGTGTATTTTTTTCAAAGTGTAACATTAACATTTTTCAGAACTTGTTATTATGTTCTCGATCGGTTAAGCGGTCAACATTTTTTCTAATATTTAAATTTTAACATTGCCACTGTATCCACTCAATGAATTTTTAGATCTTCGTTACACCCAAGTGACGACTGAAACTTTTAGAGAAATGTAAGCACCTTGAAATGCATCATTTAGATTATTGCAAGAATGTTTGAGAATTAAAAAAAAAAAAAAAAAAAGTTCAACAGCGAAGAGAGCTGAAATAATGCATTTGCTCGAAAAATTTCAAGAATATTAGGATTATTATTCTGATGAAGCAACTATACAACAAATATGTTCTAAAATACACCACAGTTTCAAAATGTGGGTTGTTATGAACCATCACAGTCAGTGTTACAAAAACATGCTGATTTTCATTCTGATTTCCAGCTTTCTGTACAAGACTAATTTCCTACATATTGGAAGGTATATCCTACAATGAATCCAGGGCAGATGCCTAGTAGTAACAATTCAAGGATATCACATAAAACCCATACACAACATTCTAGGTCAATGTCTCATGATGAAAGACTTTCCAATGGCTATACAAAAGCCATGGCACAACCAATATTCAGTCAAACAAATTTAAAAAATAGAGCAATATTAAACAATAAATTTTTCACTTCACTCGTTTAGTGTTAAAAAATGAGAATTCTGTAAAATTGTCTTTTTATTTTATTTTATTTTATTTTATCAATATATATAAAAATCTCCAAACCACATCTCGGGGTACGTAGTTAATATCTATATATTTATTATCAATTTAATATAATCCTTAAGTTATATTTTAATGGTGCCCAATGTTTTTTAAATTTGACACTTGAAATCTTTAATTTAATTTTTAATTTTAATTTCATTCTTTTTAAGTGTGCTCTGATAACGATGTATTATAATAACAATTCCTTTTATAGTTTATTTCCTCACTTCAGTCATTTATTTATTTGATTTGAATTTACTCGAATAAAGACTTCAGTAAAATAACATTAAAAATTTTCAAATGTTATTATTATGTTATCCATTGATTTTCCAGCCAGTATTTTTTAATATTTAAATTTTAATGCTGCCACTGCAGCCAGTCATTGAATTCTTAGGTCTATGTTAAATCCAAGTGACGAGTGAGAATTTTAGAGAAATTTAAGCATCTTGAAATGCAGCATTTAGATACCTGCAAGAATCATGTTAGAGAATTTAAAAAAATTACAGCAGCAAAACAGAAATAATGAGTTTTTTTCGAAAAGTTGAAAAGTTTCAAGTACATTTTGATTATTCTGCTGAGGAAAAAACGATACAGCAAATATGTTGTAGAATGCAGTCTAAAAATATGGGTTATTATGAACCATCACAGTCAGTGTTACGAAAACCAGCTGATTTACACTCTGATTTCCATGTTTCTGTTCAAGATTAATTATTCACATATTCAATAACATATTCTACAATGTATCCAGGGCAGATGTCTAGCAGTAATAACTCAAGAATATCTCATAAAACTCATACCCCACATTCTGGGTCAATGTCTCATGATAAAACACTTTCCAATGGCTTTTCAAATGCTATGACACAGCCTATAACAGTTTAACATATTTACAAAATAAGGTAATATTTAGAAAAAATTTCTTCATGTGTACACTGTTTTAAAATGGAAGTTCTGTATTTTTTGTTCTTTTTTCTTTTGCTACACCTTTATATATAAAAATCTACAAATTATATCTTGTGGTACGTTATTAATATCTTCCTATTATTTATCAATTAATTTGAATCCTTAATTGTATTTTGATGGTGTGATACTGGTCAAATTTTCAATCTTTAAAAACATGAAATCCTAATTTTTATTTTTAATTAATTATTTTGTTTTAAGTTTGCTTTTATAATGATGTTTTATAATAAAAATGCATTATAATGCACTTTGTAGTTTTTTTTTTTTTTTTTTTTTTTTTTTTTTTTTAACATCTTTTCATCATTTATTTATTTATTTTGAATTTAATTGTACAAGACTAAATCGAAATTCATAAAAGTTTAAAATAAAATAAAGCATATTGCTTCATTTTCTTGAATGCCTTTATCAAACTCATGTGAAACACTTTAAATTTGATATAAATGCAACATCTGAATATTAAAATTTTATGTATCAGATTGTCTTGAAATTACAATAATTTCAAAAGCTTTTAATTTGTTGTTAACTTTGCGTTATGTTTATTCTTTTAATTTTATTTTGCATCAATATGAGTCTAAGAAAATGACATTTGAAGCAATTTTATATGTTCATAACAAGTTTTAAAATATATAAATATATATATTTACTTATTATGCTTTAGCAGACTTTCTCAAACTTTTCAAATATTTACATTAATATTTATTTAATCATTAAAGAAAGTCACCATTTTTTGAAAAAATATACAAAAGTCTTAAAGTACCTAAAATATATAAATATGTATTTTTATTTATTATGGTTTAGCAGACTTTCTCAAACTTTTCAAATATTTACATTAATATTTATTTAATCATTAAAGAAAGTCACTATTTAAAAAAAAATATATATACAAAAGTCTTAAAGTACCTTTGTGAAATTGGTGCTATAAGGGATGAGATTCTTTCATGCGGAAAACGAAAAGACTATTACATCGTCACTACTGTACAGAAAATCTGGATGACGAATCGACACGGAACTGAAAAATACAGTGCCCGCCGCTTATTAAAATCACATTCGTTCCGATCCAAAGTGATTTCATAAAGCGGCTGATTTTTATATGCGGCGAACGTTCCTGCACTCAAGAAAAATGTGTTACTTCCCTGAATTTGGTAAGAAGTTTCAAAAAGTGTCATATAATTGAATTAATAAACAATAATAATTAATATTTGTCAGATAATTAATTAATTGCTACTTCAAAATAAGTAAATTAAGCACTTCCCAAGTTCCGATATGCTTTTCTTTGAGAAAAATCATCATTACTTTGCCAAAAGTCCACGCTTTTCTTTTAAATTTAAAATCTTTCCGTTTAAAACTCTTGTTTCTTAGTTATTTCAGAATGAGAACTAGAAACTCTCTTTTAATAATTATAAATAATAATAATAATAAAAATATATATATATATATATTTCACGCGAATCAAACCAAATTCGTAACTTATTACCGCGCTTCGAAGAATATATTCCTTGAAATTGTTACTAAAACAAGTGATGGGTCGTGTTTAATTTGTAAGTATGCTTTAAATGTAAACCTTTCGAAAAAGAGAGATAACAGAGAGATTGTTGAATTTTCTTTTCTTTTTTATTTCAAAAATAAAAAGTCACAGTGTAAATAAAAATTTGTTTAGCGTGCATAAATGACATTTTGGCTGCTAAAGAATTTTTTTTTTAGTTTATTAACCGGTGATGTTGATTTTGTTTAGCGGCGGTTTTCTAACTAGTTTATTGATTCGATTCCGATCCTGGTAATTTGATCAGATTAAGTGGCTGATTTTATTAACCAGTGAATTTATTAAGCGACAGTTACTGTAGATCCAACTTAAAAACAACGCATCTAATAAAGCAAAATTAAGTAAAATTAAAAATAACCGAATTTTCTAAACTACCAAATAAAGCTTTCAGGGAAACTAATAACTATAACCCTATTTTCAAAAATTTGTAGAGTTACAAATTATTGAAGAAGACGGTTGGTTGGTTGGGTTTTTACGTCGCACTAGTTCTGCGCAATGGACAATTGGCAGCGGTCTAGGATTCACCCCTAGAGGTAGTTCGGAGACATGTCATCACAAATTTGATCCTACACAGAAGAAGACGGAGCCATAGAATGAGAGCAGGAAGGAAAAGAGAAGGATTACCAAATAACATTTGAGTTCTAAACCCCCATCGTGACTAACTCAAAATAGCAATAAATCGATGTTATCACAGCACTCCAGCCCAAACAACAGAAAACATTACTATGACCACCGACAAAATAAAGGCAAACTCAGCCGCTGGGAATAAAAAATGATGATTATCGACATCAATTACAAATATCATCGACAAAAAATTGTATAAGGCGAATGAGACAATTTTAGAGTCAGCTTTTAATGTTACAAGAAAAAAGTTTATGACGGAGGGTTTTGTGTTTTGAGCCTGAAAATCTTATTGATTTAAACCAGTGAGTACCATTTATGGAAAAACAAATTTCTTAAGAAAACGATTTTACTAAGATAATGATCGGCGGGATTATATCGGCTTTGAAACTGCTTTTAGGCAGATGTTAAAAGCTTCCATTTGTCAATAATTTTTTGCATTTCAATTAGCTTGCCCAAATTTCCTTACGAAAGAAGGCAAAAGTTTTTGGTTAATTTCGATATTTTACTGATAATTCCAACTATGATTGTTGTAGAACGATTAAAGAAACTGTGTGATAGTTCCAAATACTGTTGCCACTGTAAATGCATAAACAGTTCTTTTTTATTTTTCCCCACGTTTACTATTTTTAATGAAATTTCAGTAAAGTTTCTTCTTGTATTTTTGTTTATTTGTTATACAATGCGTCAAACATATCTAGAAGCATTTTGTGAATATGACCGTAATTTTATGTATCAGACTATCAGTCATTGTAATTATTTAACTTAAATTTTTACTGGAGCTAATTTTACACTTTCTACATTTTTATTTATTCACTTATTTTATTCTTTTTTTTTTTTACAAAATTTCATTTTGTCTAACTCAGATGAAGAAGATATATATGTGGTGCTATATCCCCTACCCGGAGGTACTACCAAAACAACCAACTACAAAAAGAAAAAAAAAAAAAAAGCACACACAAACCACAACAACCATGCGAACTGGCACAGAAAAGTAAAAAAAAAAAAACTTTTGACAAAGGAAAAAATAAGCGAAACCAGAAAAATGAAACTTCTCATTAAAAAACTAAAAAAAAAAAAAAAAAAAAAAAAAAAAAAAGAAGAAGAAAGTTAATTAAAAAAAGCTTATACAATTTTCTTTCTTTTTATTTTTAAGGGAAAAGGGGACAACCCTATCAGCCCCCCAAGTGAAGTTATGTCCCTGGAGTTTAGGAAAAAAGTGTGTGTTTTATTTTAGAACTCAAAAAGTGGCATGTAGCTTCACCTCTAGACCGGTTTCGAGAGGACTTGTAAACCTAATGTTGAGTGCCGGATGTGTGCTGTTGCAAAATCAGGGAAAGTGAAAAACTAATAAAAGAAAAAAAGTTATTATTTTTTTAAAACAAAATTTGAATAATTTACAATTAGTTCAGATACAACTTTTTATTTTTTATTTTTTAGGGATAAACTAAGAAAGAGTCTTCATATTGAACAATGCATATGAGGAAGTTTCTAGTGCCCCTAAAAAGAACAAAAAGTGCTAAGCTAAATATTTCTATAATTGACAGGAAGAACAGTATAATGGAGATTATTTAGAAGAGGATACTCATAAACAAAGTGTTAGGTGTCAGCAGTTGCGGAACCACAACCGCGGATTGAAAATTAATGTAGAAATCTGTTATAATAGGGATTAATTTTATCGAGGCCAGTGAAGAGCTGACAAGCAAATGATCCGACTAATTACTGCGAAGAGAAACAGTAGGAATTTTTTTGCGCAGTAGTCGCTATAATTCAAAAGCGAGAGCTATAATACAAAATAAACGCAGCTCAATAAGCAATAGCTGAAGTCAATCGTAAAAAACACAAAACTAATCAAATCGGCAGTGGGAAGCGCCACAATGCAGATGAAGGTGGGAGACTTCTCTAAGAAAACGAAGATAACACATTTTAAACTCTCCATGAGTTGTAAGCATCTGGAAACCTAATTATCGTGATTTTTTTTTAATAGACTTTGAAACTGTTCATAAGAGTCAATTTTTCCTATATATATATATATATATATATATATATATATGTACATATAATTTCTATTAACTTGCCCATATTTCCCACAAAAGCTCACAAATAGTTCTTAGATAATGTTCTGTATATTCTCTATAATTTTCATTACGAAATGAAACACGATTTTATTTGGAGTACAAATTAGGAAAAAATTTGTTTTCTTGTAAAAAATTTACGAAAATGTGACGCAAAATGTTTCTTTTTATAATTTAATGGCCTTGCATCACTAGATTTACTACCAGATGGAAAATAAGGATCGCAGTCTACTCTAGTCTGTAGTAAAAACCAAGAAGGCGACTTCATCTGAAAAATAAAAATAAGTTTCATTAAGAAACAACATCCAGTAAGGCAAAAACAAAAGCTAGAACTCAATTTTTTAAATTATATTTACTTTTTTTTCAGTATGGGTGCATTTTTAAAATACTGTAGAAAACTTTAAAATATTTTCTTATTATAAATAATTTCACAAATAAAATAGATCAATTAAAAAAATAAATAAATAAAACTATTATTTCGTAATAATTCTTTTAGGCTGTTATGCTATATTTTAAAACCGCATGGATGTCAAAATGTTTATGTCGATTGTACATATCAATATCTGTAAAAATATTACAATGCGTTTCAAGTAGAACACCCTGTAGATAGAAAAAAGGTATTATCGACAGCTATTGAGTTTTATTAATTTAAACTAATAGAAAAGTGACCGCAGAGCCAGAAAAATTTTCCTTTCAAATCGATCCTAATATGAATCAAACTTTACAAGCTTTTTAAGGATTTGATGAAAACGCTGTCGAATATATCCGTTAACTGAGCCTCCCCCCCCCCCCCCATACAATATACTTATGACTGATTTCTTCATAATTATAATTTATTAGCTCTTTTTGAAACGTGGAGAACATATATCAAAATCATAAATATTATATCCAAATCAGAGCCTGATTAAGGGGGAAGCACACATTATCTCCGCTCTCACCGGAATATTTTTACAATTATTTTTTACTTCATGCCATAGAAATTCCACGCTTTGACAAGGAAATATTTTCTATAAAAAATGAACGGTGTAAAACAATCCAATTTACTCACCGTTATTAGACACCAGAATTCTTTTAAAATAGTTTTTAATGAGAATTTTCTGTTTAGTATTGGAGGAAAGTATTTGTTAAAAAATAACGGTGTAAGTATAAATAATGTGTGCTTCCCCCTTAATCAGGCTCTGATCCAAATACATTGTTGTATTTTTAATCTCAAGATTAAATATTCTCTATTAAACACAAAGATGGTGAGGGGGTTAAAAATATAGTCACTGGCTTTACGTTTTGCAGAAATTTTATGAATTTTATTATAAATGTACTGATAGGTGCTGTTGTTATCCCATTGTTGTTGCCGATTTAGGCTGGAACCAAGTCATGTAATTTCTTCTTGCGCTGGTGCTTTGATTCAGTGTTGGGCATAATTGATTAAAAAGTAATTGAATTACAATTAAATTATAATTATTTTACTGTCAATCGATTAACAGGTAATTGATTGCAAATAAATTGAATAAGTAATTAAATTTATTGAATAAGTAATTCAATTTATTTGTAATCAATTACTTTTTAATCGATTAACAGTAAAATAATTGTAATTTAATTGTAATTCAATTACTTTTTAATCAATTATGCCCAACACCGCTTTGAATGGAATAATGCTAGAATACTTCAATAATGGTCTATAATGCATTTATGGTTTCAAATTTTCTACAAAAAAAAAAAAAAAAAAAAAAAAAAAAATCAAAGTAAATATTTTGCACTGCATCGATTAATTTTTATTTTATTTTATCTTTTTTTTTTTTTTACATGAACCATTCAACGATTCCGTAGCTGCTGTGCTAAGCGTCTTGAGTTTTCGATACCAGTATTTTTTTTTTTTTTTTTTTTTTTTATAAGTTTTTGTAGCAGATTTCTATGATTAAATAAGCTGAAATTTTCAATAAAAATACCGTTATTCTAAAATGGGAACACTGGACAGCTCTACAATTCAGATAGTTTTTTGCATAATTTCCATAGGTTAATTTTCCAGATTTCCCCAAATATTAAATAAAGTTCAAAACAGCAAAATAAGACTCATAAAGTTTAATAATTTTCCAATTTCATTCATTATTTAATTTATAAAAAAAAGTACATTGTTTGATCAGAATATCTCTCTTACGGTGCTGGCTTTCTAGCTTCGAGGGGCATCAGGAGAGGTCATAACAACCTCCATGCAAAATTCTGTAGCTCTGCGACCAGCCGTTTGTCTACAAAACGGACGGACATGTACACACACTTTTTTTCTTTTATTATATGTAGAAATATAGAGAAAAGTTTGTGATAGTCGCAACATACTATTTTATTCATTTTTAAGAAAATAAATTTTGAAAGATAAATTTTATTTATACCTGATAATGTATTCTTCGGATCGTCTACGAATGAAACATTTTCCTTTTCATTTGGTATCTGTAAATGTAAATTCTTGTAGAGGCTGCTACACGGAAATGCTTTGATTTCTCTGTAATCTGACACCAGCAGTATTTTCTAATGAAGTGGAGGCTCAACATTTCATAAGAAGGCAAACTGTTCCCACATCTTTAATAATATGGTGTAGCACATACGCAACTTTTTCTTACCCTGCATTTGAATACTATAAAAATCGATTAGAGAGTAAGGTGTAAGATAAGAAGTACTGTATACAAATATACTTAAAAACAGTTCAAAATAATTTTAGAAACAGTTTAATGGGACATATATATATATATATATATATATGTATTTTTTTTTTTTTTTTTTTTTTTTTTTTTTTTTGCGAAGGTGCGGTAGTCCTACCGTACCCTAGTTAGAATATAGTACCTAAATTCATAAAAAATAATATTTTCCTTAAATTTAAAAGTTTATTCAAATTATTCAGACGACTTCAACACACACTACACCTTGAAACTTACCTATCTTGGTCAAAATGCCAGTGGTACACTTATTTGATCTTTAAAATAAAAAATTAGATTATTTTTACAAGTATTTGTTCTTCAGTTGAGCTGGTAACATACATAAAAACAGATCAACAGTTAAAACTAATCAGGGGACTTCAAAACGCGTATTTATAGGAAAAAAAGAGTCTTGAAAATTGACTTCAAACAATACTTTTTCTGTTATGTTTGTATGAGAAAGTAATTGTCATTCCTAAGTAGTGTTATTGGACTTATAATTTAGTTAAGGACTTTCATTAATTAAATTTAAAAGAAGAAAATTTTTTTTGTTTAAATTTGTTGAGCCCTGAATACTGTTTATAAATTATATACACATCACACAGAGTATTTTAATTTAGCCAAGTATGAAAAAACACATAAAATAACTTGAAATGCACTTTCCGCTGTTTCCAAGTGTAGCCTTAATATGTTCTAATTCTGGTATGTAACCTTATAAATGAATGACGAAGGCTTTTTATATCATACTCCATAAGAAACTTGCTTTTAGGAATATAAAAAATAAATTTTCAATTCATTTTATTTAATATAATCTAAATATGTTAAATTGCCACGAATTTTACCCATATGTGTGATGCATTTAAACTTTCTTGATTTTCCCTGTATACGGACTATTTGTTTGATTTTAACAAAAAGTTTTAAATATGATACAGATTTAAAATATTGAGTTATGACTTCTTGGGAATACTTTTTCTTGAATTATGCAGATAAAAGACACACAGACCAACCGCTAAAACATGATTTTCGAATTCAGGGGACCTCAAAACATATAAGTATAGCAAAAATTCAGTTTCAAAAGTTTGCTCCCCCCCCCTCTCTCCCCCCCCCCCCCCCACAAAAAAAAAAAAAAAAGTGGAAATCTGTTAAACTTATTACTTCGGTAAAAGTCAAACATAGCTGCCAGCTTTTCCAATATTTTAGAATCATTGTTATCAGTCATTTCCAAAAAGAACTCTTTTACTATATATTTCACTAAATAAATAAGTTAAAAATCATTTTTCAAAAACAATATTGAAATTGTTCTGAAGATATCAGAACAAATGGCAGAGAACATAAAACAACAGAATTTGAAAAACTTCATTTCTTGAATGAGACATCCTAATAATGTGAAGCAATAAAAATCTTATAGAATTGCATGAACAAGAAGAAAGGATGAATTTAACGAAAGAAAAGACATATTTTTATATATCAGGGTTCGTACACAGCCACGCCTTTTTTGTAGGAGTCTTACACCCATGGGTGAAAGTTTTCCGTCTTTTGACGGAACTCTTCCACCGGTATTTTTTAGCAAAAATTACAATCCTATTTAATCGGAGTATATTGGTTTAAAAACACACTCAGTTTTTCTAAATAAAAATAGTGGTGCCGATGACGATAATCACTTTCACCCCTGCTTACACCAATAATTTTTAACGATAAATTTGTTTTGAATTTTATAGGCTTCTATTGTAACGCAATTTATATATAATTTTAGTGGTTGAAAAGATCAAGGAAAATGTAGGAGCGTACGAACCCTGTATATATCTTTTCGTGTATAACTGTACCCCGGAAGTAATGAACACCCGGTCACAAAAACCTAATTTTTTAATAATAATGCTAATGATGTTGTAATGAAACACATTTGTTACGAACAAAGAAAATGGGCATAGTTTTATTTTCTTTACAATAACCCGACATAATGCGCAAAGCCTTTATATAAAACAAAACATGCACATCAAAAACATAGTGTTAAATGTTTTCACTGAATACACATAATACCCTTTACCTCCGGCGTACAGATATCTTTTTGTATAGAAATATACAAAAGAAAAAACTGGTTGAATTGAAATTTTAAATTATAGTTTGATGATGTTCAAAATTGTTCACATTAAATTTTTTAGATGTTCGTGAAGATTCTTTAATACCATAAACTTTTAAATTAAAACTGTTTCTCGCAATTAAATTCATCCGTTCATCTTCTATATTTTGGATATTAATTCGCGTGCCTGAAATTCATCCCAAATACAAAAGAGAGCTCCACAAAATACTTTTGCGTTGTTTTTGCTGCTCTTTACTATCAGAATGGCAATCAATTTTAAAAGCATGTTGTATATTAAGATACATATGCTTCAAGAAATTCACAAATGATAAATTCGCTTGAATTTAATTGCAGAACAGTTGAGAAGTTTTGAAAATAAAAAATAAATTTAAAACAGTTAATTTAAAACAGTTTAATTTAAAACAGTTGAGAAGTTTTGGAATAGGATTTTTGCTGTTTTGATACCATAGGAAATGAAATCTATCACCTTCTACAATTGGTCATCTGTTGCTAATCAAAATTCATGTTGAATAGGCTTTAAACGTTTGCAAAAGTTAACCCATAAATGATTAAAGAAACATATTATGCAATTAACTTTCGTTAAAGTCTCAAGCCACTGATAGAAAGCACAAAACATCACCCACCAAGTTCAGAGAAAGGATTGTAACGCACTTTGACGCATTTTACATATGCTAAATTGCATTTGCTAAAACCTTTTGTCTTCATTGCCTTTTTATTCTGGTTTGCTTGATACATCTATGTTACAGGACCAGATTATCCTTCTATCCAATACATCAGGTGAAATATTAGGCAGAAAACCGGAGAACTGGTCTAAGTTTTCAATAATTCTCATTCCAACTACCTTACAAAGCTGGAATACGTCCTAAGAACTCAAATTTGCTTCTTAGGTTGTGAATCTTCAGCCCATCCGGTAACAACTACCGATAAGAGATATAATAAGCTTGAAGCTACAGAATCGATCGATGATTGAAATAACCTACTCACAAGTGCCCTTCATGCCTTTAGTAATTCAGAAAAAAAAAAAAAAAAAAAAAAAAAAAAAAAAGGGCAAGAGTTTATATTATAGACACATTCAAAACATACAATGTTCAATAATTAACTTTCACATAAATTTAAAATATTCTTCTTTAGAAATGAAAAGTAAACTATTTTTTTATATTCATGCCTCTGTAAACGAGTAAACATAATTTTGTTACACCACATTAACGAGTTTTGAAGTGAAAATTCAGTAAATCTTGTCCTTTCGCGTATCTTCTTTGTTCAATTCATCTACTGAAAGTAAAATCTTACAAATTAGATGTAGGTGAACTTTGTGTATATTTGCATAATGTTCTGAGTTTGATCGAAACTGGGAGTTACATTTCGATGACATCTGAAGAGATTGTTTCCAAAAGGCGTTAAGTCAAAAATTTCAAAAATTGACTTTTCGATGGAAAAGGTCGCAGCGCACGTCTAACAATATATTTTCAATAAGTAGAAGTTT
This sequence comes from Salticus scenicus, assembly GCA_963930645.1. Lineage (NCBI taxonomy): Eukaryota > Metazoa > Arthropoda > Arachnida > Araneae > Salticidae > Salticus > Salticus scenicus. The sequence goes on along the minus strand of OZ005651.1, from coordinate 120,291,839 downwards.
CAAACGAAGTTCAGTCATAATGAAAATAGAAAGTGAAATCCGTGTTTTTTTCAGAAAAGAATTAAGTCACAAGTAAGTTTTGTGCCAAAAGGGATTAAGTCAAGTTTAACCAATTGTAGCGTACCTTGAGATCATGTAATTTGTCTGGTCTTGGGTGAAAAGTCAAAAGTAAGGAAAAGAATATTGTTGTAGATTGTCACATTGAGGCAGTTTTTTTCCCCCATAGAAAAATATAAAGAGAAATGTACTTATAATCTTTATTATAATGTGTTTGTAAAAGATTTTAATCTTGGTTTTGGAACCCCGAAAAAAGACATTTGTTCCTTCTGTATTAGGAAAAAAATACAAATGAATTCAGAAAAATGTACAGAAAAAAGAAAAGACCCTGTTAACCGAACTTTTGATTCATAAACGACGGAGCAAAAAATTTTATTCACTTTTACGGGAACAGCTTATAGGAGAAGATGAAATTACAATATGTTTTGACCTGATGCAAAATCAGGAATTACCATACAAATAAAAATTATACCATGTTACGAATGCTTTCAGCAGTGGCTGCTCAAAAGGACCTCACCTTCACATACTATTTACCAGTGCGTGGTAACTCCTACCAGGGCCTGATTAAGGGGGAAGCTCGCTCATACCGGAATATTTTTACAATTATTTTTTACTTCATGTCATAGAAATTCCACGCTTTGACGAGGAAATATTTTTTATAAAAAATGAACGGTGTAAAACAATCCAATTTACTCACCGGTATTAGACACCAGAATTCTTTTAAAATAATTTTTAATGAAAATTTTCTGTTTATTATAGGAGGAAAGTATTTGTTAAAAAATAACGGTGTAAGTATAAATAATGTGTGGAGAGCGAGCTTCCCCCTTAATCAGGCCCTGACTCCTACTTGCCAGCAGATAGAACATTCGGCCGAGTGGAGACTAGTTTAAAGAAAGAGGGTACAATTTTACTCTCTAAGGAATATTTTGAACATTTCTCTGAGGTTGGATATCTTTTCAAGTATAAGAAACAGTGGACTATTTTAGATTGGAAAAAATTTTGGGCATAGTCGTCTGAAAAGCAAACAAGGTTTCTTGATTTAAGATGCAAAAGTACTGAAAATTACGAAGCGAGATGTGGGAATCAAGACAACGTACAGTAGTTCGTTTTGCCGTCAAAAGCATGGGTGAAAGTTTTCCGTCTTTTGACGGAACTCTTCCACCGGTATTTTTTAGCAAAAATTACAATCCTATTTAATCGGAGTATATTGGTTTAAAAACACACTCAGTTTTGTAAATAAAAATAGTGGTGCCGATGACGATAATCACTTTCACCCCTGGTCAAAAGATCCTGAAACCAGGGGAAAAAATTCTCCCGTGCGCCCCTTTTAATATAAAAAAACAAAAACAAAAAAAAACAATATGAAACAAGCAAAGAAAAACAGATGTTTTAAAACTACTTAACGATTTGGGAATTAAAAAATTGCACGAAAGTTTTTATTTTTATGAATAATCTTGCAACGATACTGCTAACGCTAACATAAGTGAAAATAATGATAAAGATGGAGAAATAGAATTTGTAAATGAAGATTTGTAGCAACTAACTACCTTCCAAAATTGTATAGCTAAAATTTATGCTGTATTTACATGAAAAAAAAAAATACTTGGATTACTTTCAAATGGAAGTAAGTCATTTCATTTCGTTATTTGTTTGTGCCAAAAGGGCTTAAGTTATTTTCTTTCCTTTTTTGTTTCTAAATAACTATGCTGTCAGGATTTTTTTAAATATGTAATTTAGTGTTATTATCATCCATAGATTACTGGGGAAAATTACCTTTTCCTTAAATTCAATAATAAATCTTACATAACAAAATCGCTTTTCTCAAGAACTGAAAAAAAAAAAAAAATGACTTAACGCCATTTGGAAACAAGCTCTTCAGTTAACCCCTTCCTTCTCGTGCCCGTGAAATTGACGGGGTGAGTTTTTGCTTTCTATTTCTTGCACCCGTGATATTTCTGGGCTAGCGTGTTCAAAAGTAACGCACTAAAAAGGTTTAAAAACAAACCATTTCTGATATCCAGAAAATTTTTTATTTGTTATTTTACACTCCAGGTGGAAGTAGTAGACTATTTAAAATGGAGATAGTAGGTTTATTTTTATTTATCAGCCTCATCCAGTTTTAAATATTTGTAATAATTATTTTGTAATCTTCGCTTAGGGCTTTTGAATGCATGTAGTTTTATGCTATATGGTAAAATACATTTTTTAATACTGTGTACATTATGTAGTCAGAATCATAAAGTGACCCAGATTCTAATTTTAGTGCAAATGCATCTCAGAGTGATTCGGAAATAAGTGATATTTATGAAAGTTCGGATAGCGAATATGTGGACAGCGAGTGTATTATACGTGAAATTTTTTTCATAAAATTCTGTTTTAATGTTTAAAACACATATCCTTTATTTTTTCTATTTACTGGAAAACCAGCATTCAGTTATAATAACCCTGATTATTAGTTTTTGCACAAAATTAAATTTCTGATTTCAAACTAAAAAAAATTCCAATAATTAAAAATGAGCACATATATTGTTCATACATTTCATTTTATACAATTTTCTTGAATTAAAAAAAAAAGCAATTTTTTACTGCTTTCTCGAAAATTACGAGATCGTTAAGGGGTTAAGCGTACTATTATTATAAATTGTAGTTTTTTCTTAACCCTTATACTGGAACATCGGTCCCTGAGACCGCTAAAAGTTAGGCTTAGTGTAGGGACTTGCGGATGCATATTCCTAGAACAGAGTACCGACACGTTTGGCGATAAATGTCCAAGACGCCAAGGGTGTCTAACTGAAGCACTAAAATGCACTCAATCTGTAGAGGATAGAACAGCCCTTAGTGGTGAGTCCCGAACCGTCGCCAATTGTCCACAGCGTGGTACTAGTGCAACTTAAAACCTACTCAAACAAGGGAAGCTACCCTTGGGGTTGGCTGTGAGCAGGGACGGAGCCCCTTAGTGTTGAATAGAAATCTGTAAAATGCTATTAAAATATTAGGAATCTCAATTTTTGAGCGCTAACAGACACATTACGTAGAAATGTCAGTAATTGAGAATTCTTTCTGAAAGTTTAAGTCCGATTGGTTTTGTTGGTATTAGGTAGAATTAGAGTGCTATGAAGAAAGTTGCGGATGGAGTTATAACGAATTTTAGGGAAGTTGTGAGTTTCTAACGGAATTATGGTTTTCGGCGAGTTTTTGGTGTTCGAGTTGGATTGGAAAGTATTTTAGGTAAAGTTTTGTTGCGATGATTTATTCAAAGTTTTTTCCAGTCGTCAGATAAATTTAAATAGTAAGTCATTCAAAGCAAAGAAGAGTTATTTGTAGGAAGTCTTCCAGAGCGAATTCGTTCACAAGCGAATTATTGAATGGAGTTTCTTTGAGGAGTTATCTGCCCTTTGAAAGGTATATTTTATCAGTAGCTATCATTTTTGCCCATTTTTACCCACTGCGCAGTACTAATGCGACATTAAATTCAATCAGCCATATAATATACCCTGTCGCCCCTAGGATACGTCATGATTGAGAAAGTAAATTTATGGCTGCAAGAATTCATAATTTATCGCCACAAAATTTCGCCAAATACATTCAGTACCTTTTTTTCAAAAAGCGGTCTGTGAGATCGATGTTCCCGATAAGCATGATGAAAACATGTTCCGACCAAAGGGTTAATTACGAAGACATCGTAATCTGTTAAGGTGTACATCAATAAAATTCACCCTTTCTTCCTTCCCATGTAATGCGATAGATTTTTGTTGCTTCGTATCACAAGAATATTGCCTTCGAAAATGAAGTTTTTGGTATTCGGTTTTTTAAATCACATATTTTGAAGAAGTTACGCTTTGTCCTAGTGAGTAATTTCTTTGAAAATAATTTTAAATATCTATTTTTGTGATTGAAAATAAGAGCCATAAGTTTAATTAACGAAAAAAATATATTTATTTATTATTATTATTATTTTTTTTTTTCAAATTACTAATTAAGGTAAAAACATATATATTTAAAAGTTGGAATTAAAAAAAAAAAAAAAAAAAAAAAAAACAGAGTTCATAGGTGCCAATTCTTCCAATTTTTTCACACCAGTATTTCTTAAAAAACATTCTTCTGTACTTTAAGACCAAAATTCTGCCATTAAATAAGATGAATATACACTCCTGCTCAAAAAATTAGCAAGATTTACAAACGATTTGTTCTTTTTTTCAATTTAAAAATTTATCTCTTGATGAAATGTTTTCAAACGTTGGGTATTTAAAGAACTGGGTCTTCCTCATGTTTCTCAGTGAAGATTGGTTTAAGACAATATTTATAATGCCAGAAACAATTTGAGAAAAATCAATAATGTTTGTGATCACCCTGTATCGTTAAGTGAACGAAATGAACTGCAACTTTAAGATATATTAATACAGACCCAGTTTAATTTGTGGATGAATTTGAGTATACCATATTAAATAACAGAGATATAAGCACTTATTTTAAAACTCCAAAACAAATTAACATGCTTTATATATATAAAATATACAGAGTTTTTAACGAAAATTATTCCCACTTTCAGATAACTTGGAAAGACACTTTTAAAACAATATAATGAAATCGGAATACAAATATCTCAAATATCTCACGTAGTATGAAAATTTTTATGATAAAAACTTTCACTGCGCACGTGCGAAAGATAAAAAAAAAAAAAAAAAAAAAAAAATATTGCATAGGTTGAAAGCTAGATATATTGGGCAACTTTTATCAAAAGTGCTTTGAATAGAGTAAAAATTAAGCAAATTATACGAAAAAGAACGAGCTATATTTTAGATATTTTCCAAGAGTTGAAATTTCTTAAGGGATTTTTCTCATGCTGCGTAATTAATTTAAAGATCCAATTATTTTAACCACCTAGCACACAAAAGTTCTTTTTGTGAAAATCTCCTTATCACATCACAAATCTTAGTAAATAAACAAAAATATGTTAAAGTTACAAGCTTATAAGGGGTTTTTCACACACAAAAAAAACTTTTGCTAAGTGGTTAAAATAACTGGACACTCTGGGGGTCTTAGAGCCATCCCTTCCGTGGAGGATCAAAATTGTGATGGAATGTCTCCGGACCACCTCTAGGGGTGTGTCTCAGACCGTCGCCAATTGCCCATCTGCGCAGCACTAGTGCGACGTAAAACCCAACCATCCAACCATCCATCCATCAAATCTTGTAAACTTTTGATCAGGAGTGTACAGTCGGTAACAAAAGTGTCCGAACACTAGCAAAAATTCCTATGTAAAAGAAGTACACTTCGTACGGTTTTATTAAATAAATTCTTGTCGAATCCTATTCTCAGTCAGTATAAGAACATGATTCGATAAGGATTTATTTAACAAAACCGTATGAAGTGTACTTTTTTTACATAGGAATTTTTGCTAGTGTTCGGACACTTTTGTTACCGACTGTAGCTATTTTATAATACTAGAGTGAAAAAAATTAGAAAAATTGGCATTTATGAGAGTTTGAAAAACTTTAGTTTTTAGTGAGTTATCAAATGCGAAGCAATAAAAAACCCGTAGTATTTATTACATGAGAAGGAACAAACGGTAAATCTGACGAAAAAAAAAATATATATAATTTCATATATATCTTTTCTTATAGAAGATATATTTTCGTATAGAAATTTACGAAATCAGAAATGCTGGTTAAATTAAAATTTAACCCTTTGCCGGCCCTAACGCTCTATATACTGTTGCAAAATTTAGGGACTCTTTTATTTAACTATCACCGATAATTTTGAGGAGTGATATTTGATATACATAACGGACGAATAACCTTCGTGGTGATTTGGAATCCGTTACAGTTAAAATTTTAGTGGTGGATATTTGAACAAATAAGTCTTAAATTTGGAAACACTGACCAGAGGAGAGAAATTAAATTGGACCGGAAAAGGTTTAAATTTATAGTTTGATAATGTACAATATTGTTCACATTAAATATTTTAGCTATTTTTGAAAATTCTTTAACATCATAATGTTTTAAATTAAAACTGTTTCTCTCAATTAAACTCAACATTTTAACTTCTATACTTCGGATTTCAATTAACTTACCTGAAATTCACCCTAAATTCAAAAGATGGCTTCACAAAAGAGATCATGATGTTTTCGCTGCTCTTTAATATCAGTATAGCAGTCAGTTTTAAAAGTATGCAGTATGTTCAGATACATATGATTCAAGACTTAAAACTTTTCTGAAAACTAAGCCCAGTATGATTAAAGAAACATACAATGAGATTAATTTCCATTAAAGTTTCAAGACAATAATGTAAAGCCCCAAAACACCAATCACTATGTTTGGAAAAAGAATTGCACTAAAATTTGATGCATTTTACATACATTGCATTTGCTAATTTTTTTTTTTTTTTTTGGTCTTCTCTGTCTTTTTTTTTTCTGGTTTGCTCGATGTATCTAGGCTACAAACCAGCATGCCCTTCTATTAAAGCCACCAGGTTAAATACTAGGCGGAAAACCGCAGAATTAATCTAAGTTTAAAATGATATACATTCCAAATACTTTAAAAAGTTTTGATATATCCTAACAACTCAGATTTGCTTTTTAGGTTGTGGTCGTTCCGTCCACCAGCTCCTGATCACCAATAAGAGAAATAATAAACTTGAAGCGTCAGAGTCGATCGATGGTTGAAATAGCCTAATCTCCTACTGCCCTTTTTGCCTTTAGCAATTCTGAAAGAAGAAAAAAAGGGGGGGGGGCAAAATTTATATTACATACATATTCAAAACATATATTTTTCAATAATACAACCCTACATCTAAAATTTTGATTTAATAATTTTGGTTGTTCTTTGATTAATTATAACTAATCATGGTAACATACTATGAAAGATACCATATAATTGAATTTTAGCAAGATTCACGGAAAAAATTTTGTGTGTAAACATCCTGTATAAACAAAAATTTATACTAGATACGAAAAACCTGGCTTTGCTTTCGGTTTCAGCACACTAAAAATCATAAGTATCAACTATAATTATCAAATAAAATTTTGCCAACATTACTTTTGTAGACCTGTGTAATTAATTTTCAAATAAATTTAAAATATTCTTCTTTAGAAATAAAAAGTAAACTACAGTGATAAATTAATAAGAAAGAACCACAAAACTAGTGTTTTAGGCAACGCGTTGCCGCTTTAATTGCAGCACTCGTGCCTACTTTGTTCGCCTGAAGAAGGGTCGTGTGTTTTTTCGTCCCGAAACAATTGTTGCAAGTTTATTGCATTTTATGGTATTTATTCAAAGTTTTGTTATTACAGTGATAAATTAGTACATGCTGAGATAAACACTAAATTACTTGAAGCAAGATAATGAGTAATTCGTATCTTTGAGAAATTTTATTCCTAATGAAATAATGAGTTAAATTTTCACAATAATATATTAATACTTATTATACTGTAGGTACTAGTTGAAAGTCTTAAGCAGTCTTTTAACATTCAATATTTTACTTTCGTATTAATTAAATTATTAAAAGTCGATCGTATAAAAATTTTGCATTTTAGATACATTTTTATAATTTATATATTTAATTATTCAAGATTTTAGGTTTTTCGGGATCTGGCACTTCTCGGTCCATGGTCAACGTAAAGAACATTCTTTGGATTAGCATCATCGACTCAATCGACAGCTAAATGTAATTGCTTTTACCATAATCAACAGTGATAACATGTTATCAATTCAAAATTTTCTACGTTACACAATTTTAAAACGAATATGGATTAATATTTTAAAAAATATTTCATATATTTTTCCTTTAGAAATAATGCATGATACATGCAATAATTCATCAAAAATTTTGAATCATTTCAAAGGACGAAATTATAACAATAATATAATTATTAAAATGTGCAGTACAACTCAAAAGAATAAAATATGCGTGCATATGCTACACTTAAAGTTTGAATATTTACAATTATTCAAACTAGAAGCTTCTTCACACACTATAAAACTAATGAAAACGCTACCGGTTTCGAAAGGACGTGGCCTTTCTTCCTCAGAGGTGAGAACACGTGCTACTGCCTTGGAGGCAAAAACAACAGTGAAAGCAGGGCAAAACCCAAAGGTGGAAGAGCAACACAGCCAACCAATAGGAAGCAGGCAGCAAAACCAAACAGAGAGGGAGCACAACTAAAAACGGGAAACAAGAGAACAAACACAAAAAATGGAGGGAAGGGGTTAATAATTAAACTAATTAAATTATATATTTTGATTTTATTTTTATGTAAATACCTAACATTAATTATTATTTTATTATTTATGTTTATTTATTTTATATAATTATTATTCTTCATTGTTCTTTATTTTTATTAATTTAATTTTTAATTAATTAATTAATTAATTTTATTTTAAGTTATATATTATTATTTATTTTTACAAAATGTAGGAAATTATTTAATCAAATTAAACAGATTTTTCCAAGCTGTAGACAGCAAAGTGGAATCAAATTTTTCATTTATAATTTTATCCCGATTAAGGCAGGTAGCTAAATTTTCCAGGAAGTCGAATTCGGAAACGCATTTGGCATAAAAGATAATTTTAGCTCGCTGAAAATTAAAACAATGGTCAGATTAACAACTATGCTTAGCAATAGAATTTTTTAGAAATTTTTTGTTTAGCAACATACCGAGATTGTTCACGTAAACAGCATTCAAGATTTCTTTTAGTTTGACCTATGTAAGATAAATAGCAATTATTACAAGGGACATTAGAGATACCCCATTTACATAGTTCCGGAACAGGGGATGAAGGGAATTGAAAATTATTAATAGATTTAAAAATAACATGGAAATTAAAATGTCTTAAAACTTTGGCTAATTTAAAACATAAGAGAGGATAAAAAGGCAAGACAACTAATTTATTAGATTTAATTTTAGCCTCATTAGAAAGAGTAGAATTACAAGTCGGTCTAATAAACTTTTTAAGAGCTTTATCAATAATAGAGGGGCTAAAATCTCTTTTGACAGCAACAGAATTTAAATAATTAAGTTCTTCTTTAACCCATTAACCACCAAAACTAGAAATAATGATTACTTTCTAAATATAAACAGTAATACTCATTATTTCGAACATATATAGCAATAATTTAAAATAAAATCATGAAAATTGGTCTTACTTTACTAAAAATAGTGTTGTATGTGTGCAACATCAGTGGAATAATAGTGTAAAATGAATATAAATAATTTTACGGATAAATTTTATAAATATTATATTATTTTTTTATAATTAATATTATATTATATTATTTTTTTATAAATAATTTACGGAGATTTCCTTGAGGGAGCATAAAACAGCAAGAACTACAGAGGGCTTCATAAGTAATTTATTTATTATGAATTTCTTTTTTTTTACCAGTTATGTAAGCTCATTCAAATATGAAAATTTTCAAAGTTTTGGTTTGAAAAGTGCTTCAAGTTTGAAATTCATTTTTAAACATAAAATTATTTTTCAGATCAAATTTTTTGTAATAAAAGAAACATCTAATATTTTCTTACTTAAAAACAATAATTAACATAAAATATATTTTTTAGTTAACTGTTAAATGCAATTATCTCTGGTGTTGCGTGAACGCAACACCAGCGGGTAATGGGTTAAGTGAAAAAGTGCCAATACAAATTTTAAGCGCACAATACACGTAAGTGTAAAAGTTGCCGAATTTCTGTTTATCCAGGTGATTTGAGAGAGCATGGAGAGGGTTGGAAACAGAGACAGGTTTCCTATATATAGAAGCTTTAAAAGAAGAATCGCACCGAGTAACTAAAACATCAAGGAAGGGAAGTTGATTACAATTTTCTAACTCGTAGGTGAACTGAATATAGGGATCAACAGAATTCAGAATTTGAAGAATGGCAGAAATATCAAAAGGGTTTTCAATAAGAATGAAAGTGTCATCTACGTAACGTAACGAACATTTTAAATTTAACATCTTTAATAGTTTTTCCTCAAAATAATGCATATGGATATCAGTAAGAATTGGAGATAAAGGATTACCCGTACTTAAAAAATCACACTATTTAAAAAATTTGCTATTAAATTCAAAAGTAGTTTGAGAAACACAAAGTCTAGTTAGGTTAATAATTTCTTTCATTTCAATGTCAGAATAATGGAATTCACGTAACCTTTCTTCTAAACAATTAAGCGCACCTTCAGTGGAGACACTGGTATATAATGACTATACATCAAGAGATAACTTTGAGCAATTTTCAGGATTAAGATTAATTAATTTATTAACAAAATCAGAAGATTTTTTTATAGTGTGACTATTAGTGCTACATAAAAGAGAAAAAATAGATGCTAAAAATTTAGGGAGAAGATAAGTAGCAGTGCCAGTGTTCGAAACAATAGGTCTGAGGGGTACATTATTTTTATGAACTTTCGGTAAAGCATAAAAACGAGCACAAATTGCTGAAGAAGGGAAAACTGATGATTTAGTATTATCATTAAGGACAATAGAATTCTTAACAGCTTTTTGCACACAGGTAATAAGGGATTTTGCTTGTTCTTTTTCAATTTCCGTATAAGGTCCTTTACATAAAAGGGAATTACCTTTATCGACATAATCAGTTTTATCCATCAAAGCAATCTGGTCACCTTTATCAGCTTTTGTAATAACAAGATTTTGATTAGATTTAAGTTCCTTAAGAGCAACATTCTCAGATTTGGAAAGATTAGATTTATTATTATATTTATTAGAAGAAATACAATCAGGAAAGATATGGCGCAGAGATTCTTTTTGAGAAGGAATAATTTTATTATACTTTAAGGAAGCTTCAATGGGAGCAATTAATTTAGAAATTGAAAGTTTACTAGATTGGGAAAAATTTAAACCATGTTGTAACACTTTTTTTTTGTTGAGCAGTTAAGTTATAGGAAGGCAAATTAACAATGTAATTTTCTTTAGGCTGTTTGTTAATTTTTTGGGAAGTTTTTTGGATTTTACACAAAATAGAAAACTTAAAATTCAGATTACGTTGATAAAAAAATTAAGATAATGCAGGGATAAACAATTCTCATTTTCAAATGCAGCAAAATATTTGAATTTTTATCAAGGAACAGAAAAACTTACCAAACAATTAACAAACTGTCTAAAGAAAATTATATTGTTAATCTGTCTTCCCATAATATAACTGCTCAACAAGATAAAGTGTTAAAACTTGGTTTAAAATTTTTCCAATCCAGTAAACCTTCTATTTCTAAATTAATTGCTCCCATGGAAGCTTCCTCAAAGTACAGTAAAATTTTCCCTTCTCAGAAAGAATCTCTGCGCCATATCCTTACTGATTGTATTTTTTCTAATAAATTTAATTATAAATCTATCTTTTCAAATCTGAGAATGTTGTTTTTAAAGAACTTAAATCTAATCAAAACCTTGTTATTGCTAAAGCTGATAAAGGTGGCCAGATTTATAAAACTGATAACACATGAATAAAACTGATTATGTCGATAAAGGTAATTCCCTTCTATGTGAAAGACCTTACACGGAAATTAAAAAAGACCAAACCAAATCCCTTCTTACTTCTGTAAAAATAAATAAATAAATAAATAAATAAACTGTTAAGATTTCTATTGCCCTTAATGATAATACTAAATCCTCAGTTTTCCCTTCTTCAGAAATTTGTACTCGTTTTTATGCTTTACCGAAAGTTCATAAAAATAATGTACCCCTCAGACCTACTGTTTCGAACATTGGCACTGCTACTTATCCTTCCTCTAAATTTTTAGCATCTATTTTTTCTCCTTTATGTAGAAATAATAAACATACTACAAAAAATTCCCATGATTTTGTTAATAAATTAAGTAATCTTAATCCTGAAAATTGCTCAATGTTATCTGTTGTTGTTGATGTAAAATCATTATTTACCAGTGTCCCCACTGAAAGTGCGCTTAATTGTTTAGAAAAAAGGTTACGGGAATTTTATTATTCTGACATTGAAATCAAAGAATTTATTAACCTAACTAAACTTTGTGTTTTTCAAATTACTTTTGAATTTAATAGCAAATTTTTTAAACAATGTGATTGTTTAAGTATCGGTAATTCTTTATCTCCAACTCTTGCTGATATCTGTATGCATTATTTTGAGGAAAAACTATTAAAGGTGTTAAATTTATAACGTTGATTACGTTACGTAGATGACACTTTTATTCTTGTTGAAAATACTTTTGACATTTCTGCCATTCTTCAAATTCCAAATTCTATTGATCCCCAAATTCAGTTTACCTACGAGTTAGAAAATTGTAATCAACTTCCGTTCCTTGATGCTTTAGTTACTAGGTGTGATTCTTCTTTTAAAACTTCTATATTTAGGAAAGCTTTTCTGTTTCCAAACCTCTCCATGCTCTCACAAATCACCCGGCTAAACAGGAAATTGGCACGTTTTTACTCTTACCTGTATAGTGCACATTAAAATTTGTTCTACACATTTTTCTTAAAGAAGAACATAATTATTTAAAGTCTGTTGCTATTAAAAGAGGTTTTAGCCCCTCTATTATTGATAAAGGTCTTAAAAAGTTTACTAGACTTGTGTGAGGAAGTTTTTAGTTTGAATGTTGATTGTACACCAGTTTTTTATTTAGTATTATTTTCAATCATAGCCTCCTAAACTAGATGCCTGTCGCGTGGCTCGGAAACTTGGCAGTAGTTGAAGGTGTAGACAGCGCCACCTGGTACAGATTGCGCTACTTTTTTATTCAACAGCCTCCAAAAAATTTTAAAAGTGGGATATGATATACATAAAAGGCGATGGGACAAACTTTGAGGGAAGATAGGTCACGTCATTAGGACTCAGAATTGCGTAGGAACCCATGCCCCAAACCTCATTTTAACCCTTTACGGACCATGTGTTTTCTGGGGTTTTTAACAGAAAGCTCCGCCTACTGCCATAGTTTGTGGATGGTGCACTCTTTAACAAGAAGGTTCTGTCTTTTACTGTTAATCTTACAAAATACATGATAAAAATATTATTTCCGAATACTACACACTGATCGAAGAAATGCTTATATTGTGAATAATTTTTTAGATGTACTGGAACGCGCACGAAATGTAAAATTTATGCAGTAGGCGGAGTTTCAAATACATCACAAAATGTTTCTTTGCAGTAATATTGACAATTAATGATTAAAATTACAATCACCATCAGTAATACAACTAAGCAAAATTAGGGTGATTATCTGGTAATTCTGAAGGCTGACAGCTTTAGTGGACCTGGTCATTCGTTATCTGCATCTGTTGTTATAATTTTAAACTATGCGTTTCCGACGGTGATGGGAAATTTTCCTAATAATGAAAAAGCAGACATGCATCTAATGTACGGTGCTGCTAATGGGAAAAGTAGAACACCGCTACGACTGTATCAGGAACGATTTCCAAACAGGCGCTTGCCGAATCACAAAATGTTTGAACGGTTGCATCGGAACCTTTGAGAAAATGGTACATTTCTCGCTAATTCTGACGCAAGGATTGGAACAAGAATTGCTCGACATCCAGACATTGAAGAAACCATTCTAAACATTGTGGATGAAACATCCGACACAAGTACAAGCGATATTGCACGTCGTGTACATTCGAGTTAGTCCACTGTTTGGAGAGTCTTGCATGAAGAATGTCTACACCCATTCCATATCCAGAAAGAGCAAGCATTGGAAGTAAGTCATTACCCTCTGCACGTAGAACTCTGCCAATGGTTCTTGCAACAGTGTGCAACTTTTATTCTGTTCTCAGATGAGGCAATTTTTACATAGGAAGGCGTTTTCAATGTGCGCAATACTCACCTGTGGACAACAGAAAATTCACACTCTATACTCCCACATTCATTCCTAAAACGTTTCTCTGTTAGTGTTTTGGCAGGTATTGTGAACGATTACCTCATAGGCTTATATCTTTTACCAACGCCGCTCAATGGCTCACTTTATGCTATTTTTCTAAAAGAGGTTTTACCAGAAATGCTGCAAGATGTTCCAGTTGTCGTGCGCAACCAAATGTGGTTGCAGCGTAATGGTGCGCCAGCACATTTCGATATGGAAGTGCGTAATTACATGGATGCCAGTTTTGCAGGGTGATGGATTGGACGATGAAGGTTAGTCCGATGGACACCCAGATTTATCGAACATCGATTTCTTCTTATAGGGGCGTCTGAAGGCCATCATTTATGAGACTCCTGGGGATTCATCAGAGAACCTCGTTGCTCGACTATCGACTATCGACTATCGACTATGCGGCTGCACAAGTGCGCGAAACACCTGGCATTTTTCGCTCTGTTCGCCAATCCACACTTCGACACTATCAAGCATGCATTACGAATAGTGGTCGCATTTTTAAACACTTATTGTAAATATTGATGCAAAAAAGCACTTTGTTTTTACTATTTGCGTTTATATATTTTTACTCTTTTGTTTTTTGCACAATGTTTTTCATTTCATATTTATTTTTTTGTGTTATTCCTATACGAAAGATGTATGTTTTAGTAAACTGTTCAACCCCTTAATATTTGTTCCATGACCGAAGAAATATTCGTATTTGAAACTCTACCTACGTTGTGACTTTTAAATTCTCTGTGTTACAGTATATCTAAAAAATGTTCACAATATTAATATTTATTCAAGTGATGTGCATTATTCGGAAACAAACTTTTTATTATGTGTGTCCTTTTGTATGATAAACAATTATAAATAGAATCTCTCTGTTAAATAGTTCACCATTCAAGAGGAATGGCAGTAGGCGGAGCTTACTGGTAAAAACACAGAAAACACATGGTCCGTAAAGGGTTAAAATGACGTTTGGGGACATGGGTTCCCATACAATTCTGAGTCTTAATGATGTGTCCTACCTCCCCTCAAAGTTTGTCCCATCATCGTTGAATCACCCTGTATATCATATACAGAGCTGCCAACCTAATCCAGCAAATTGTTAGTAACGCCCCTTTTTCTACACCACTTAATTTTTAGAGTAATTCTCTTCAAATATATTTACGATGAATTAAGAAAACAAATACTCTAAAAATATATTGGTGTGGAAAAAGGGGCGGTACAAACAATTTGTCGGATTAGGTCGGCAGCTCTGCATATATCACTTCTTAGAATTATTTTTGGCAGTTAAATAAAAAAATCGCGCAATCTGTACCAGGTTTCGCTGTCTACCGCTTCAACTGTTGCTAAGTTTCCGAGCCACGCAACAGGCTTCTAGTTTAGGAGGCTATGTTTCAATTCGTTCATTATTTAAATTTAAAGATCTTTCAAATATCTCTAAGAAAACAAATAATATGCCATTTGAAAAATGCTTTACACAATATTCTAAGCAATGTCTTTTATTCAATAATTTAATAAATAAATAAAAGTTATTTAAAATGTAATAAAAATAAGGTAACAATAAAAATATTACTCCAAAGAAACATTTTACTGAGCACCAAGATTAAAAAGAAACTTAAACATTAAAACGTTAATTAGTTTGATAAAAATAATATTTTCTGAAAATAAGATATTTTAGTAAAACACATTTTTTACTTTACCTAAAACATTTCACCCAGTGATTTCAAAGTTTTTACAATTTATCTATCAAAAGTAGAATATATAAACGCAAGAATCATACCCTCCAACATACTAATTAATATTCCGTAGTATTGTTAGCCCCGCTTTCTTTTTCACACTAGTATATTTTTAGAGTATTTTTCTTCTTATTGTGTTTGGAGAATATTACTCTAAAAATTTATTGGTGGTAGAAAGGGCGGACTAACAATACTACGAAATATTAATTGGGATGTTGGAGGGTATGGCAAGAATCCCAAAACAACATTGAAAGCGTGCATTTGGTTTGCTTATCCTTCTTTCAGGCTCTTTTTCATTGTAGGTACTAGATATTAGCAGAGATGCCAACATTTTAATTTATTCCGGAGATTTTTTTGCCCCGCCTTTATTTCATACCACTGTTTTTGAGTAATTTTTATTTTTTATTTTATGGTAGTTATATATTGGAGAAAAATCTTCTATAAATAAAGTAGTACGGATTAAAGGCGGGGCTAAAAATGCTTCGGAATAAATTAAAATATTGGCAACTATATATTAGTTGTTTTGGTATGGAACTATAGCTTCTTGGCTCTAATCAGCTCCTCAAAGAAATCATGTCTCAAAAATCTCAAGATCTTCAGAAATGTGATCGGAAAACTTTTCTCAGTGCTTCAACTGACATCTAGTCGCTGACAGTCCTTACTTTGCTTCCATATATGTTAGTTATTATAATTTTCTTTCATCAGTGTCGTTCTATTTTTTTTTCTCATCTGTGATTTTGCGTTTCTTTTTCTTTTTCTTTTTCTTTCTTTTTTTTTTTTTCAATACTGATTATAAACTGCAATGTTCAATATTTCCTTGGAGGAAAAAAACAAAGTAATAAGATGAAAGATCTGACTTTCTAATTATTTTCTTACCATGTACGTTTCTCCAACAGAATAAATCTTTCCACTTCTTGTCACTGGATACTATTTTTCAAAACTGAAAAAAAAAAAAAAAAAAGAACAAATCCTAATTAAAATCGATGGAAACTTTTTCTAAATCCTACGTACGCAGAGTTTTGCAACTGTGCTTATTAGTTTTCAGTTTCCCCATTCACATTCTCTGTCATACGATCTTGTATCTTGATTAGACTGCCGTATTCATGTTCACTTGGATCGAGGGCTCGATTAAGTTCCATCAATTCATACAGGAACTAAACTGCAATATTCTAAAAATGATATGCATTTCTCATCATCATAGTTGCCAACTTTAGCCCTTTTTCCCTACCAGAAATGTTTAAAATAAATTTTTATATTATTTAATCAAAGAAAACTGTTACAAAAATATATAAAAAAAATGTCTTTTAAAATTACTGGTTGACCAAAAATGCTACAGTTGGCAGCTATGCTCATCATTCTAAAAATTTTGAAGCTGTAATTGGTGAATAATCATATGAAAAGGATATACAAATAAATAACAGTATAATAATATTTTTAAATAGAAAATAATAAAAATAATAAATGGATAATAAAAAATATTGTTTACAAAAATAATGCATTGCAGCTTTTGAATATGATAGCAAAGTGATATTTAAAACAAGCGAAAATGTGTTTTAATCATATGTATAATTTCGACAATATACTATTTATACACATCTTTCATAAAATGACAGAATTAATTTTATCAAAAGCGAAAAGTACCCAGGCCAGAATTAGAACCTGGGTCATTTGGCAAAAATATCGGTGTTCTATAATGGGCTATTCGACCTATATCTCAAATTAAATAAATGACTTATACTAGAGACTGCATCAATCTATAAATTGAATTAAACCCACAAATAAAGAGACTCAAATAATGGAAGTGAGTGTCACTTAAGTGTTTCAAAACTCACCCCTCACAGTGGAAATACCTTGATATATAATGCCACTAATTTTGAAATTTACTTAAATGTCACATAGGAATCTATTGCCAAACCATTTAAAAATAGGGAGTATTTAAAAAAATACCTTAAAAAAGGAAGATCTTTTAAAAAGGATAGTTAGGAATTGCTATATTGAACATTGCATGACCGAACTAATGAACATTTAAAAATTTATTATATTGCTTATTTACATTCAAAATGTATCTTTCATTTCAAATATGAGCATAATTAGATGTTGGAAAATGATAAATAGAAAATTTAATAAAAGGTTTGTTGGTTATCAATGACGAAAGGTTAATAAAAGATACTCTGTACCAGTCCAGAGCTACCAACTTCTTAATTTGTCACATAATATTGTTAGTACTCTCCTTCTTTTTACATCACTTTCTTAGAAGTGTAATTTTTTTGTTATTTAACTCTAATTACACATTGTGAAAATTACTGTTCAAATAAAATAGTTGAAAAGAAAGACGAGTACTAACAACGTTAGGAAAAACTTTAAAAAATTGGCAGCTCTGCTAGATAAAATACAAATATATATATGTATATATATTTAAAGAAAGAAACAAGTTAATTTTCTTAAAAAGTTAACTTGCTTGTTAACTTTTAAGATTTCTGCTGTTTTGATTTCGTAGGAAATGAAATTGACCATCTTCTATAATTGTTCGTTGTTAAATGATATGCTCGGAACCCGAATTGCTCAAATAAGACTTTGTCAGGAGAAGTAACAAAATCATTTAGTCTACTGACGAGAATTTATTTACAGATGTTAGAATGCAAAGATGGTATAGAAATGGGCCGATTACTGAAAAATGAGTGTCTATTCTGAAAACATTTTTCAGCTACTTACAATTTTTTTTTCTGTTCATCTTTCCGCAAACACAGTCCATGTCAATTTCTTTTTCTGTTCATCTGTCCGAAATCAATATTAATGTTGAATAGTTTCTACAATTAGGCAAAAATTAACTCGTCGTTTGATTAAAGAAACATATTATGAGATTAATTTCCGCTAAAGTCATAAGACACTAATGGAGCGTGCAAAAACATCGACAACAAAGTTCGGAGAAATGATTGTATGGAAATGAACTGAAAAATGTATTTTTATCCTAATATCTTTACCCTATTATTTACATTAATTTTTTTGCCTATTTGAAAGTAACCAAATTTCCCGCTGCCTTCTCTCTTAAATTTTACAAATGTTAAGATGCGATATGATTCAGGGAACTTATAAGCGTCACAATATTTTATATCTGAAGAGACCCACATAAACATCAATCACAATTTTCCGTCTAAAAAATTGGCATTAATAATTTCCTAAAAGGTGTTATAGTTGTTATAAGTTCAGATTGTTAAATAAATATTAACCATTTTCTTTAACCGTTGCGCCATAGTTGGCCATCACCAAGACAATATAACATATATAAAAATTAATCTATTTTCACTTCGTAAATATCTACAATTTTTCGGTTTGATCAAAACTGAGAGTTATAATTAGATTGTGTCTGAATTAGATTACTTTAAATCTTTTAATTGTTTATCTTAATTTAATTCCTCTGTTTGTTTATTACTATTTTTTTATTTTTTTATTTTTTTTCTACAAACACGTCACAAAAACATTTCACTAAAATTTTTTCACATCTTCTTTGTTATTATCACTATTAAATTCAAAATAAAATTTAATGGCTTGTGTGATATTTTCAGATACCCAAGTTTCAATATATGAGCAAATATAAATATCGCTTGAAAGTTAAGCAGTTTCGTGATTAAAAATCTGTACTGATTACTTTCACACAGGGAAAAAATATGCATTATCTTTTGCAATTGCTGTGGTGTTAAATGATGTGTCCCGAAGCTAAATTGCTCAAATAAGTTTCTGTCAGGAGAGTCAACGAACCCATCCTGTCTAGTGACGAGAATTAATTTATATGTGTTGGAATGACAAGATAATACGGAAGAGGGTCGATTACTGGAAGGAAAATGACTATTCTTAAAACGTTTTTCTAGTTATTATTATTATTATTATTATTATTATTATTATTCTTTTGTTCCTCTCTGCGCAACCAAAGTTCATGTCGAATACTCTCTCAACTTTTACAACTGTTAAGCAAATAAATATTATTAAAAAAATATTTTCATGCCAACTGTCGTTAAAGTATCAATACATTAATAGAAAGTTCAGAAACATCAACCACAAAGTTCCACTAACATAATTGTATGGAATGAGCTGAATGAACACCTATAAATTATTTAAACATAAAAGCTTCTTTACAGACTGTTATAACCAACAGAATAAATATGATCATCAATCTGTCATTTTCTCGCCCACTCAGACATCAAAACCGTAATCAAATAAATGCTACGTAAATCATCTAATAAATTATCAAGTAGATACTATAAATCAACTCTTCTTCTAAAACATAAATTACACTTCATTTGTTTATTCAAGGTCACGTAATAAAAAAGAGTTACAGAATTCATATCGAAAGAAAGAAACTGTTAAAAAATACATACCCTCCAACATACTAATTAATATCGTAGTATTTAATTAAAATCACACAATCAACTTATTGGAAGAAAATCATATTTATTGAATTTTTTATTTTTCCGACTGAGTGAAAATAATGCCTGGACCGGTAGTCGAACCCCAGAACTTTGACTTACAAGGTCAAGGCTCTACCAATTGAGCTATCCAGGCCGACAAACCGGTCGGCATTACTCACTCAGACAACCTTTTGGCAGAAAACATCTGGTCTATCATTTAGATAGCTCAACAGAAATAAGCCGCAGGTAACTTGCGGCTTATTTCTGTTGAGCTATCTAAATGATAGACCAGATGTTTTCTGCCAAAAGGTTGTCTGAGTGAGTAATGCCGACCGGTTTGTCGGCCTGGATAGCTCAATTGGTAGAGCCTTGACCTTCTAAATCAAAGTTCTGGGGTTCGACTACCGGTCCAGGCATTATTTTCACTCAGTCGGAAAAATAAAAAATTCAATATCGTAGTATTGTTAGCCCCGCCTTCTTTTTCACACCAGTATATTTTTAGAGTACTTTTGTTTTTATCTAATCGCAATTACATTTGGAGAATATTACTCTAAAAATTTATTGGTGGGAGAAAAAGGGCGGGACTAACAATACTACGGAATATTAATTAGGATGTTCGAAGGTATGCAAATATACTATATTTCAAATCATAAACAATAATTATGCGACTATTATAATTAAATTACACACAAATGTTTTTCCAGTTCTATTCAGATAATGTTAATTTTTTTTTTCTTTTTCTTTTTCTTTCTTTCTTTCTTTTTTTTCTTTTATCTTTTCAGTTTTCATTTGTAATAATGTAAATTTCTGTTGCGATGTAAAATTAAAAGGAATCAGAAGCGTCGTTCATGGCGCGATATAAATAAAGTTAAATTATATTAATGAAACGAGAGTAATTTCTCGTCTTTAAAATCTCATCATAAATTTTATAATGACCCACAAAATTAACACCAACGTTAATACTACAAGCATATTAACATCTGGAAAGCTGTGTTTTTTCCGAGTGCTGAATTGGTAATGTACTTCGCAACAGTGGATCTACAACGAGGAATGAGGTGTCATCGACGTGTGAATATAATGCAAGGTAAGTGATATTTCTTTACACTTACCTGATTCGCTGGTTGTTGTTTTTTTTTCATTTATTTACACTGATGAAGTTTATAATCAAAACAATATTAATAATATATGAATGTGTATAGTAATATGATTTCTTATACGGCTGATAGCGAAGGTTAAATATATTATTGAATAAATTTACTATGGTTTCATAAGAGTTGTTAACACATAAATGAAGCATTTTTATAACACAGATATAAAATAAAGGTAAGCACTACCGGTTTCGAAACGATGTGACCTTTCTTCTTCAGGTGCAAAAAACTCGTGCCTTCGAGGCAAAAGCAAGACTGAAAGAGAGGGAAAAACCCAAGAGAAGAAGCAACGCAGCCAGCCAATAGGATAGCTGCATGCAGCAACACAAACAGAAGGGGACCAGTATTGCTAAATCTGGGGGATTTTTTATTCAATAATCACCAATATTTTTTAATTGTAACGTTTGCCTAATCACTTCGAAGATTGATAGTCTATTATGTATATCAAATATCACTTCTCAAAATTATTGGTGAATATTGTATAAAAAATCCGCTAAATATGGCAACACTGAAGGGAACAAAAAGCGGACACAAAAGAAACAAACACACACACACAGACAAAAAAAAAAAAAAAAATGAAATTTTATTTTATTTTATTACTTTTTTATTTAATCATTATAATTAATAATTTATTTTCATTTAACTTATTTTCTATGTATTAATTAATATTTTTTTTTATTTTATTTTACAATTTATAATTTTATTACATTATTAAAGACAAAGAAAGAAAATTATATAATGGAACTAAACAAGTTTTCCCAAGCTGAAGACAGCAAAGTGGAATCAGATTTTTCATCGACAATTTTATCACGAATAAGATATATAACTAAATTTTCCAAGAAATCTAACTCAGAAACGCGTTTGGCTATAAAGGTAATTTTGACTTGCTGAAAATTAAAACTATGGTCAGATTCCCAACAATGTCTGTATTTTTTTTATTTGTAGTTCACTTTTGTTTTCATTCTTTATATGACCCATGAAAATAAAATGCAAAACGTTTTAGAACCAGTTAAGTAAATAAATGAAGAAATATATAGATAAAGAAAGAAGATTGTTTAAATATATGCAACCGAGAAATATAAGGTAATAACTATTTTTATTGTTATGATATTTTGATCCTTGGGATCCAGATAAGGGGTTAAAAAATTACGAACCTAGAATTAAATTTTATTTACGAAATATTTATTACTAACCCCCTTTTACAAGAACGGAGTGAACTGCAGGGGTAATGTTTTTCCTCAGAGATTACTCTTTCTTAAAGAAAGCCAAAATCCACCCAACATCTTTTTATTATACTTTGTTCGAATAGGAAGAAAATTGTTCGCACGTCCAATTTTTATTGTACTTATGACAAAAGTTGTTCGATTTTAACACAACTATCACACTTAGTGTTGAAGGAATTTCAGACTGAAAATCGGCTCAAATTAAACGTTAGTTTAAAGTTGCCTAAAAATTGTTGTTTCTGATATGACCTATATAAGTAATAATTTCCTATTATTTTTTGCAAAAACTTATTACAAAAGACTAGTATAAGATAATAGTGTTACTGACAAGGTTAGATCACGATACTGAAAAGTCAGTTCAGGAGGATCTACTCTAAGAAAGAACACCATGATGTTAATTTTTATCTTTTACGGTCACTGCCGACACAGCGGAGGAAAAAAAATGCTCATATTTTTTAAGTTTCCTCTTAAACAATTGCTGCAATCAAGATGGACCGGAACAATTGTTGCGAGTTTATTGCATTTTATGGAGTTTATTCAAAGTTTTGTACTTATTACTTTTAAACGCCAGTTTTGTGGTACTTTCTTATTATAATTACCTTGTGCCTCATAGATTTAAAAGTAACTGGTTACTGGAAGATAAAAAGTTATCTTGATATATTCTTTTAATTTTACTTTCTGTTCACATGTCAGGAACAAAAGTTCATATCGAATACTCTTTAAACTACAGCGAATGTTAAGATTTAACAACATTCAGGACACATATTATAGGTTAACATTAATTAAATCTGAAGAGACCAATAGAGGGTCTAGAAATATCAGTCACAGTAATCTGAGACACGATTGTATAGAAATAGGTTGTTTACTGTAACGTGCATGTCTAATCTAAGACTTTCTTTACTTACATTACGTTTCTCAGTTTATATATCATTAATCAAAATTGATGTCGAAAACGCTCTAGACTTTCTCGAACGTTACACTGTGGTATTCAGAAAACATATATCAAACTTAACATTGTTCAAAATCATAAAAGAACTATTAGGAATTCAAACTCTGATTTTTGCTTTCTCGGAATTTACATCGAAATATCACAGATGGCTTCATGAGGATATATTTGTTAATAGTATGGAAATAGACAGATTACTGGAAAGTGAGAGTTTTTCCTAATAGTATTTTTTTCTTTTCATGCGTCGGGAACCAAATTCCATGTCGAATTATCTCTCAACTTCTACGTGTGTTAAGATGTAATTTCATTCAGGACACATAAATTAACATATGTTAAAGTCTCATGAGACCACCAAAGGATCCAAAAATTTCAAGCAGAATACTCTGGCACAGGTTATAGTCTAAAAGTACAAAAATATCTCATCTTGCTTTCTCAAAATTCCCATCGAAATATCTCAGATGGATTTACGAGAATGCTTTCGATACTAGTATGGAAATAGACTGATTGTTGGAAAGCAAAAGTTTGTTTTATAATATCTTATTTTTCTTCATGTGTGGGGAACAAAATTACCTGTTGAATCATTGTTCAACATCTACGTGTGTTATGATATATCATTCAGGACACATAAGTTAACATGCGTTAAAGTCTCAAAAGGCAAATGGTGGGTCCAGAAATGTCAAGCACAACAGCCTGAGACAGGTCACAGTCTAATAGTACGGAAATATCTCAGTTTGTTTTTTCATAATCCACATCGAAGTATCACAGATGGCTTCACGAAAATGTTTTCGCTAATAGTACGGAAATGGACTGATTACTAGAACGAGAGATTTTGTCCTGTATTTACTTTGTCTTCATGTGTCGGGAACCAAATTCTATGTCGAATTATCTCTGGACTTTTATGTACGTTAAGATATAATATCTTTCAGGATACATATTATAAGTTAAGGTACAATAAAGTCTCAAGAGACCAACAGAGATTTCAGAAATTTGCAGAAGATTAGTCCTAGACAGGTTATAATCTAAAAGTTCGGAAACCTCTCCTTTTCTTTTCTCCGAATCCACATCGAAGTATCACAGATGGCTTTACGAGAATGTTTCCGCCAATAGTACGGGAAAAGACTGATTGCTGGAAAGCGGGAATTTGTTCTAATAGCATTTTATTTTCTCTTAATGTGTCAGGAACTGAATTTCATGTCGAATCATTTCTCAACTTCTATGTACATTAAGATATAATATCTTGCTGGAGACATATTATAAGTTAATGTACAGTCGGGGAAAAAAAAAACGCAACACTCAACGTAACTTCGTTGCTAATCGATGTAGAAAAATGTAATAGGTATCATTCGACGGGGAATTGTGAGTAGTTTCAGAAAATGAACTAAAATTTTCAATTGGGGGTCGTCTACATATTAAAACGCGCACCAACTTTGATTTTTTCAATGGTAACACCCTATTTTTATTTTATATTTGAATTCCTGGGATCGCGACAACGCGAAAAAGTATATTGGTTGTATATTTTACTTATTTTTTCACAGAGTTATAAGCGTTCAAAGTTTGAAGGTGCTAATGTTAAATTCATATTTCAAACTTTTATTAATATCTTCACAAAAAATAACTTGATCGATATAATTTTTGTTTTACGAGATACAGTGAAGAAACCCAAACATAATCCATCGTTACTTTTGATTCGAAAAAATATTTTTAATTCTGAAAAATATTAATAAATTCATATTCATAAAAATTATGAATTATGACCTATATTAATTTTTACATAAAATGAATCCTAATGCTGAAAAATATGGGTGTGCAAATTTGCAGCTCATTCCAGTTATTAGTTTTCGAGATATAAATAAATCTTTCTTTTGGAGTGGTTTAGGGGACCGTCTCCTATAAAGTTTTGCATGATATAACGAAAGAAATCTTAAAAAATAACAAAGAAAATTAAACAAAATATTTTTATTTTTTATCTACGGGTCAAATTATATAACAACAACGTCAAACGCAAAGAAATGAAACAAAAATGATGATTTTCAGCCATTAGTGTTAGCATCAAGAATTCCTGTTTTATAAAGAATACAAGCCACGCCTTCATCGTTCTTCAAAACAAAACAATACAGAAATGCAAAAGTAAATGTGACATTGAGTATTCGTGTTAAACCCCTTATTTTATGTTGACAAAAATATGCACAAGTGGTATTTACTTCATCGATTAATTGATGATAAATTTTGAATCTTTCAAACGAACACTGGAAGAGAAAAAAAAACTAAATAGGCGGGGTTTACTGTTTTAAATAGAAAAATAGGTTTAATGTGAAATTGTCAACGATAAAAAACGAATGGAATTGGAATGCAAGACGGACTTGTAAAATCGTTTCTTAACTACCATCATAGTTAAAAAAGATTAATCATTTGCTTCATATATTGCTTTATTTTATTTATTTATTTATTTATATATTTTGTAGGGGGGAGGATTATTATTAAGGACACTTTAGGCTTTAAAATTTTATTAATATATTTGAACTTTATACATTTTTATAAACATACTTTAACTTTTATAAATATATTTTAACACTTTTTGCGACCGCAGAATTTTGTCTTTTTGACAGTAAGACCCGCCTACGGGCGTTTTACTTTCAAAATGAAATATTTCAGAACAAATTTTCTGTATTCACAATTATATTACAAATGGATATACATTATAATTATATTCTTTCTAATCAATATATTTCTATCCATAGTATATTTTATTGCAAAATTATGAGCACTGGGTACACACTTAAGAAAATGTAACACACAAATTACGAAAGAAACGCCCACTGACGGAGTTACAGATTTTCAAATGGCGTGAATCTACGTCAGCAGTCGCGAAAGGTTTAATTAAGATATTATATTTTCATAGAAATTATAAAATGAATCGTACAGTTCCAAAGAGTTCAACTGATCCAAAACTAGTAAGTGCGATTAAAGTAGTTTAATATTTACTTCATGAACCCATACAATAATTTATCCGAAAAGATTTTGTTTATGCGTTGTTGTATAGATATATCTATCTATATTATTTCATTTCGTATATTATGTTACACCTACGAAAGAAAATTTAAGCTTTATTGGTGATCAGTACAGCCATAATAGACACTTTTACTTGAAAGATATTGCAATTTTTTCAAAGAGTACTGTATGGACTAATCGCAAGTGTAATGTATTTAAATAGACCTAAAATTAGCTAAAAAAGTACTGAAGTGTATACAAATCTAAAAAATTGAATTCAGGATAATTAAAGAACAGGAAATAAAAGGTAACATTCTATTAATTTTTTCATTGTTTTTTTCCTGAAAGATTTCCGGTGTGAAACATTAAAATTTTCTCTACTTCTTATAAGATCTTAATTTTATTTTTCTATATTTGCAGATAACCCCCTAACACATTTTTGATTATAATTCTATAAATACTAAAGATAAAGTATACAAACAGTATACTTTTCCGCACTGCCAGACTCTCAGAAATTCTAAAATGAAGTCAAAATTGGGTGTTGCTTTTGAAAAAATCAAAGTTGGTGCTCATTTCAATATGTAGATGACCCCTAATTCGAAATTTGACGACATATTCAGAAAGTGCTTTTAATTTCCTGTTGAATTATGTCTATTAGATGTTTCTGTGTCAATTAATAACGAAATTACAGCGGGTGTTGCGTTTTTTTTTCCCCCGACTGTACATTAAAATCGCAAGAGACAAATGTCTGAAAATTTCAAACAGAATATTTTGAGACAAGTTATAGCCTACAAATACTGAAATCTCTCATTTTTCTTTCTCAGGATCCACATCGAAGTGTTATAGATGGCTTTACGAAAATGTTTTTGGTAACAGTACGGAAATAGACTGATTGTTGGAAAGAGGAATTTTGTCCTAATAGTATTTTATTTTGTCGTCATGTGTCAGGAACCAAATTCCATACCGAATCATCTTTCAGCTTATACATGTGTTAAGATATAATATCATTTAGGACACTTATTATGAGTTAAGATACATTAAAGTCTCAAGAGACTAACGGAGGGTTTAGTAATTTCAAGTACGACAGTCTGAGACAGGTCTAAAAGTACGGAAATCAAAAACTCTCTAGGCTTTCGAATGTTGATCTGTGTTATTATTCAGAAAACATATGATAAACTTAACGTTGTTTAAAGTCACATAAATCACTTATTTTGATTTCTCAGAATCCACATCAAAGTATCACAGATGGCTTTACGAGAGTTTTCAATGTTTTCGTTACTAGTATAAAAATTGACCGATTACTTGAAAGCAAGAGTTTGACCTAATAGTATTTTTTGTTTATTTATTATTTTGTTTGTTTCATTGTGTCAGGAACCCAATTACTTGTCGAATACTATCTACACGTCTAAGACAATAAAGATATGATATGATTCAGGGCGCACAGTATCGGTTAATATCATTTAAGTCTCAAGAGAGCAACAGAGATGCAAGAAACATCAAACAAAATGGTGGAAGGCAGAATTGTATAAAAATTGGTTGATTACTAAAACGTGTATGTCTTGTCTAAAACATTTCCTCATTACTTACACTTTTATTCAGTTTATTTGTCGGTAACCAAAGTTCATATCGAAAACTCTCTTGACTTTTGCTAACGTTATGCTTCAAATTGATTAAGGAAATATATTATATAGTTAACGTTACATAAAGGCTTAAAACAGGGTTGCAAAAGGCGACATTTCTTTTATTATTTTCGTACCACTACTTCCATAACATAAAATTTATAATAAATTTATTCAGGCAAAGCGTAAATTTACCTGCAAAAATATATTATAAATTTTATTATCTGGAAGTAGTGGTACGAAAAGAATATAAGAAAGGCATCTGTGTGCCTTTGGTCTAAGAAATAGATCGTGCATTTAACCGCTAAGCAAAGTTTTCCTTCCTGAAGCGAAAATTAAATTCTCAAATTAGACTTATATGTATTTTGTAAATATCTGCATGTTTTTTTCTGTTTGATGGAAATTAGAAATAACAGTTCAAATACTAATAGGTATTAAATCAAAATTTTTAATTGATTTTTAAAGTTTTTTTATGACCCATGGTAACGCCAGAAACATTAATTACAAAGTTCCGTCTAAGAAATAGATTTTGACTTTAACCATTGCGCTACAGTTTTCCTTTCTTAAGCAAACCTCAAAACAACAAATTATAACTATTTGCAACTTGTAAATATTTACAGCCCTGGAAAAAATGTTAAAGCCAAGCAAAAAACTTAATTTATTTCACAACCGCTGATATGAGTTTTATGCAAATTTAAATATAACAAAAGAAAAGACAGTTTTAAATCTATAAAAATTTTGCAAAAAATTAAATTATTTCTTATTTTAAAATTTATTTTCTTTTTTCATATATGCAAAAAGCTGGAAAAAATATTAAGGCCACATTAAAATATCACTTAAAAAACAGCTAATAATCTAAAAACTTCGCCTTATTTTCAGTAATTTAATCATTTTTCAGATTATAAAATTTAAAAAGCTTTAATGTCTAGGAATAAACTTCAAAATATTTACATATTGAAATATTTTGTATTTTTAAACGCAATGTAATGAATGACAGTTTTAAATAAATCTATAAAAATATTTCAAAAATTAAAATTACTTTTTATTTTTCAATTCATTTTCTTCTTTAATACATGTAGAAAACTGGAAGAAATAATACACATAAGATAGTGTTAAAAAAACTGCTAATAATCCAAAAATTTACAATTCTTTTCAATTAACTGAATCATTCTCGAGGTCATAGATTTAGAAAGTTTCTTCAAAGTGTCTTGGTATGCTTTTTTAGCTATTTTCAATGGCTATTTTCAGCTCACCTACGTTGTTGTAAGTTTTCCCATTTCCATAAATGTAACCAACCAGAATGACCGATCAATTTTCTATTGGGTTCAGGTCAGGGCTTCTTGTCGGCTATTCAAGCACTTGGACATGATTAGCTTGAAGCCAGGATTTTGTGGATCTTGATGTGTGTATTGGTGCATTATCTTGCTAGCAAGTAAGAATCAGCATCAATTCAACTAAGCCATGTCCAAGCGCTTGAATGTCCATCAAGAAGTCCTGACCTGAACCCAATAGAAAATTTAAGAGGCATTCTGGTTGGTGACATTTACGGAAATGGGAAAACTTACAACACCGTGGGTGAGCTGAAAATGGCCATTGAAAAGACTGTAACCAAAAGACATTCTGAAGAAACTTTCTAAATCTATGACCTCGAGAATAATTCAGTTAATTGAAAAGAAGAGCACATTTCTGGATTATTAGCAGTTCTTTTAATACTATTTTATGTATATAATTTCTTTTAGTTTTCTACATGTATTAAAGAAAAAAAAAATGAATTGTAAAATAAAAATGAATTTTAATTTTTTAAATATTTTTATAGATTTATTCAAAACTGTCATCTATTACATTGTGCTTGAAAATGCATAAAATTTCAATATGTATTTGTAAATATTTTGAAGTTTTTTCCAAGACTTTAAAGTTTTTAAAATTTTATAATCTGAAAAATGATTAAATTAACTGAAAATAAGGCGAAGGTTTAGATTATTAGCTGCTTTTTAAGTAATATCTTAATGTAGCCTTAATATTTTTTCCAGCTTTTTACATATATGAAAAAAGGAAATTAATTTAAAATAAGCAATAATTAATTTTTTTTGCAAATTTTTATAGATATAATTAAAATTGCCTTTTCTTGTATTATATTTAAAGTTGCATAAAACTCATATCAGAGATTGTGAAATAAGCTAAGTTTTTCACTTGGCCTTAACATTTTTTCTAGGGCTATACATAATGTTTTTTAAGGTGAATTGAAAGTAATAATTATATTGAAAGCTGCTACTATTTAAAATTTTTATTTAGTTTTCAAAGATCCCTGTACTTGTAATTTTTTAAATCAAAGTTGTTTCTTGTTTCTTGTTTTTCTGTGATGGTCGTTTCATTTTACTTTTCTACAACCTACGCTAAAAAAAATCACAAATGACTTCCTGAGAATTTTCATTATGGTCTCGATGGTTTTTACTATTAGTTTCATAGCAAGTGGAGATGTTTCAGTAAGTACGAAAGAAAAATTAAAATTTGAAGCTTGAACAGTTTTCCAGTATAGAAGGTTTGCAAAACTTTATTTGTTTCTTCTTCGTTCGTTTCATCAAGCCCATACTAAATCATCCAAATGTGTTTAAGGTTTCGTTTAGAATATTTCCACTTCATTTCAAATAAGATATGTTAAGTAATTATATGATTCAGGACACGTATTACGAGGTTATTAATAGTTAACTTCTCTCTCAAAAGACATAAGAAAAGTACAGAATCACCGACTTCAAAGGTTTGTGTAAAACTGGGCTGATTACTGAAATGTTGAATGTTTATCTTTACATTTTCTTCTTTGCTATTTGCGTTTGCTTCTTCTATCGATTAAAAAAGTTTGTGTCGAAAACTCTTCAGACGTTAAGTAACGTTAAGTTGTCGTATGATTCAGGAAACATACCACAAAATTAACATTGCATAAAGTCTTAAGAGAACTATAGAGAATTCATAAACATCAGTTACTTATTTTGTGTTCTCAGAATTCGTTATATTATATCATAGACGACTTCGCAAGTTTTCAATATGTTTTCGCTGATAGTGTGCAAAGGGACTAATTTCTGGAAAGCGAGAGTCTGTCTAACAGGTTTTTATTTTCTGTTCATTTGTTGGAAACCTAACTCCATAAAGAATAATTTCACAAATTCAAAGAATATTAAGGTATTGATTCAGAGCACATACATAGAATAATTATAATTTGAAACTTGAACAATTTAGGAATAAAAGTTTAGCAAAAGTTTCTTTATGTCTTCTTTGTTTCACAAATCGCAGGTATGAAATCCATCAAATGAGTTTATGGTTCCTTTTAAAATATTTCTACACTGTTTTTGAATGAAACCGAAATGTTGTGAAGTTGTAGAGTGTTAATAAATTTAACATATGTAATACTTTTGATCCAATTACAATCAATATTTACATCATAGCAAATAACAGTTTTCCAGTATAGAAGTTTTGCAAAACTTTATTTGTTTCTTCTTCGTTCGTTTCATCAAGCCCATACTAAATCATCCAAATGAGTTTAAGGTTTCGTTTAGAATATTTCCACTTCATTTCAAATAAGATATATTAAGTAATTATATGATCCAGGACACGTATTACGAGGTTATTAATAGTTAACTTCTCTCTCAAAAGACATAAGAAAAGTACAGAATCATCGACTTCAAAGGTTTGTGTGAAACTGGGCTGATTACTGAAATGTTGAATGTTTATCTTTGCATTTTTAACTTTGATATTTAAGTGTGCTTTTTCTATCAATTAAAAAAGTTTGTGTCGAAAACTCTTCAGACGTTAAGTAACGTTAAGTTGTGATACGATTCAGGAAACATACCACAAAATTAACATCACATAAAGTCTTAAGAGAACTATAGAGAATCCATAAACATCAGTTACTCATTTTGTGTTCTCAGAATTCGTTATATAATATCATAGACGGCTTCGCAAGTTTTCAATATGTTTTCGCTGATAGTGTGTAAAGGGACTAATTTCTGGAAAGCGAGAGTCTGTCTAACAGGTTTTTATTTTCTGTTCATTTGTTGAAAACCTAACTCCATAAAGAATAATTTCACAAATTCAAAGAATATTAAGGTATTGATTCAGAGCACATACATTACATAATTATAATTTGAAACTTGAACAATTTAGGAATAAAAGTTTAGCAAAAGTTTCTTTATGTCTTCTTTGTTTCACAAATCGCAGGTATGAAATCCGTCAAATGAGTTTATGGTTCCTTTTAAAATATTTCTACACTGTTTTTGAGTGAAACCGAAATGTTGTGAAGTTGTAGAGTGTTAATAAATTTAACATATGTAATACTTTTGATCAAATTACAATCAATATTTACATCATAGCAAACAACAGTTTTCCAGTATAGAAGATATGCAAAACTTTATTTGTTTCTTCTTCGTTTGTTTCATCAAGCCCATACTAAATCATCCAAATGAACTTAAGGTTTCATTTAGAATATTTCCACTTCATTTCAAATAAGAGTATTAAGTAATTATATGATCCAGGACACGTATTACGAGGTTATTAATAGTTAACTTCTCTCTCAAAAGACATAATAAAAGTACAGAATCATCGACTTCAAAGGTTTGTGTGAAACTGGGCTGATTACTGAAATGTTGAATGTTTATCTTTATATTTTCTTCTTTGCTATTTACGTTTTCTTCTTCTATCGATTAAAAAAGTTTGTGTTGAAAACTCTTCAGACGTTACGTAACGTTAAGTTGTGGTATGATTCAGGAAACATACCACAAAATTAACATCAAATAAAGTCTTAAGAGAACTATAGAGAATCCATAAATATCAGTGACTCATTTTGTGTTCTCAGAATTCGTTATATAATATCATAGACGGCTTCGCAAGTTTTCAATATGTTTTCGCTGGTAGTGTGTAAAGGGACTAATTTCTGGAAAGCGAGAGTCTGTCTAACAGGTTTTTATTTTCTGTTCCTTTGTTGGAAACCTAACTCCATAAAGAATAATTTCACAAATTCAATGAATATTAAGGTATTGATTCAGTGCACATACGTAGCATAGTTATAATGTGAAACTTGAACAATTTAGGAATAAAAGTTTATCAAAAGTTTCTTTATGTCTTCTTTGTTTCACAAATCGCAGGTATGAAATCCGTCAAATGAGGTATGGTTCCTTTAAAAATATTTTTACACTGTTTTTGAGTAAAACCGAAATGTTGTGAAGTTGTAGAGTGTTAAGAAATTTAATATATGTAATACTTTTGATCAAATTACAATCAATATTTAGGGGAGAAGGTGGTAATATGGACCACTTTTTATTTTTTAACAAAAAATGCACTTTTTAATGGATTTTTTTCAACAATAACTACTGTAATTTGACAAAATATCCTTCCACTGAACATTTAAAGTTATTAGAAGGTAAAACATTAAACGATTTGAATACCATTAATTTTTTTAAAATATAATACAAAAATAGCTGTCTTAGAAAGTGGGGTGGTAATATGGAACAATAAAAAATGAAACAAAAAAATATTTATTGGGTTATTTGTTTCAGAAAACATTACTAAAAAAAGGAAAACCTGAACATCTAAAGGAAAGTATTGTAAAAAATAAGCATATTTTATCAAAAAACATAAAGAGGAATTTCTTTTTCCTGTAAAATATTGTTTGTAAAAAAAAAAAAAAAAAAAAAAAAAAAAAAAATCCTAAAGTTCAAATTAGTCATACTTAGGAACAAAAGTCACAAATATAAATGTCACCTTCACATCCACTGCATAAAACATGTGCCCATTGTTGGCATACAACACATTTAATCCAAAGTTCTCCGGCTTATGGTAATATGGAACACATTGTTCCATATTACCACCAATCGCCATATTATAAACGATTCCATGAATTTTAAGTTTGAAAAATATTTATCCATAATTTAATCCTGCTATTTTACTATTCAATCTTACAGTTAATAAAAACAGTATTAACAATATCTTATATTTATCAATAAGGATGTGAAAAATAGTCATGAAACTTACCTTGTGAAATTTTTTAGAACTGCATAAACAAAGATCCGCCTGTTACACCATAAACAAAACAAGCTATACTGATGCCAAGCGGTATATCAATTATTATGATTCCCATTAATTAAGTTTACTTTAGTAAACACAGATGGCTCCAATAGATAAGCAGAAAGAAGCGTTTTCATATTACCACCCTGTTTCATATTACCACCTTCTCCCCTACATCATAGCAAAAAACTCAGGATCCCCCATCAATAAAAATAACTTAATTTCAAATCAGATATGTTAAGCTGTTATATGATATAGGAAGTGTATCACGAGGTCACTACTCATTTACGCCTCAAATGACCAAAGAACAGAGAATCATCAACCACAAAGGTCTCAGATAAGATTGTGTGGAATAGGGATGATTACTGAAATGTGTATGTATATCTTAACACCTTTTCCCTTGCTACTTACATATTTTTCTTTTTATATACTAGTGATAAAAGTACGTATCCAAAAGTGTTCCCATTTTTAAGAACGTTAAACTGAGATATGGCACAGGAAATATACCCCAGGCTTAAAGTTGTTTAAAATCTGAAGAGATCTACTGTGAGTCCAGTACATCACTCAGGGCCCGATTCACTTCATGTAAGGCTCGGGGCAAACGTACTTTCTTCCCTCCCCTCCTCGCACTTAAACAAAATTTCCTGTTATGATATTTATGCATTAAAAGCAAAATTTGTTGAATGGAGTATATAAGAAACGGATTTTAGGGCCTTCTGTTACTTAGGGTCCGGGGCACGTGCCCCGCATGCCCCTGTGATAATCAGGCTCTGAAGCCACTCACAAAGCATCGTTTAAGAACTATTTCTTGCCTTTAACCGTGGCACTATAGTTGACCTTCGTCACCGCATATATATTCTTCCAAATTAGCTCTGCTTACATCTTGTAAATGTTACAATTTGATTATATTACAAGCGGCAACGCACTGCCACTTTAATCGCAGCACTCGTGCCTAATTTGTTAGCCTGACGAACGGTCGTGCCTTCTTTTGACCTAAAATAATTGTTGCGAGTTCTTTCATAAGGGTGTTTTTTTTTTTTTTTTTTTTACTTATTATGCTTGTTTTTTCCTTTCGTACGAAAAAATACTTTGGAAAAGAGGTTGTGGTAACGTTAATTAAAATTTATTTCCGGTGTTAAAATAATGTAAAAGTCGATTAATTATTTTATAATTAATATAAAATTTTATTTAAAAAAATATGTTCTTTTGTTTAAAAGTCAAGCGTATAAAATAAAAGAAGAAAAAATACAGGTTTTGCTTCTCTTTTAGAATCCAGTGTTTAAAGGAAAGCTCAAAGGTTGATTGGTTGATTAGTTTTAAATTACACCGGGTCAATAAAAGAACATTCTTTGCCAGACAAATCACGATAAAAAAAATAATACTAAAAGTAATTAAAAAAAAGAAAAGAAACACGTTAGGAGCAAAATTAGTGGAAGAAAGGTTACTCGGGCCCAGGGTTTGTGACACCCCCTGAATACCTATAGAAGGTATTCCCCTGGGGCTTAAAGTCGAAAGTGAACTATAGAAATCCACAAATTACAAACAATGATAAAATTACACCAGATTATAACATGCCTGATAAACGGTAAAAATATGAAAGTTGCCTTTATATGTTCTTCAATTCTTCAAAAATATCTATCTATAAAATGTGTAGAACATTAGACATTTCATTATTCACAAAAAAAGAACATATAAAAAATTGATAAACAACATAAGAAATTGCCAGTAAGAAATTCAGTTTTCTAAAACTAGAAAAAAAGTATCTGCAGGCAACTAATTAGTTACCTGCAGAAACGAATGATAAACATTCTGATTTAAAAAGGGATAATAATAAGGAAGATCAGGCCTCTCAGCTTTCCTAAAATTTTACCCTTAATTTATTACACTGTCACCATTATTTTAAAACAATATTTTCTTACATAATGTTCAGGCTAGTTTCAGCTTTAAAATATGCAAGAAAAATTTCTTATTAATGATTGTGGTGACAATATGATAAAATGGGAGTAAAATTTTAGGAACGCTGCGAGACCTGGAAAGATAGATCATGAGAATCGCATAGATTATGTACAGTCGGGAAGAAAAATAAATAAATAAACGCAATAACCGCTGTAATTTCGTTATTAATTGACGCAGGAACATATAATAGACATAATTAAACAGGAAATTAAATGCACTTTCTGAAAATGTTGTCGAATTTTGAATTAGGGGTTATCTACATATTAAAATGAGCGCTAACTTTGATTTTTTTCAATAGCAACACCCAATTTTGACTTCATATTCGAATTTCTGAGAGTCAGTGCGGAAAAGTATGCTGTTGGTATACTTTGTCTTTAGTATTCATAGAGTTATAATCAAAAATGTGTTAGGGGGTTATCTGTAAATGTAGAAACATAAAATTAAGATCCTTCAACAATTAGACAAAATTTTACTGTTTCACACCGGAAATGTTTCAAGAAAAAAAGAGTTATAAAATTTAATAAAAAACGTTAACATACCTTTACAGTATGTTAATTATCCAGAATTCAGATTTTCAGATATGTATATAAATGTTTCGATTTGTCGTACTTCAGATAATTTTAGGTATATTTAAATGCATTACGATTGGTCAGACAATACTCTTTGAAAAAAGTGCAATATTTTTCAGTTAATAAGTGTCTATCATGGTTATACTGATCGCCAATAAAGCTTAAATTTTCTTTTGTAGGTGTGGCATAATATACGAACTGAAATAATTTAGCTATATATATACAACAACGCATAAACTAAACCTTTTCGGATAAATTATTGTAAGTTTTCATGAAGTAAATATTAAACAATTTTAATTGCACTTACCAGATTTGGATCAGTTGAACTCTTTGGAACTGTACGATTTATTTTATAATTCCTATGAAAAAAAGAAATTTCTTAATTAACGCTTTCGTGAATGCTGACGTAGATTCACGTCATTTGAAAATCTGTAACTCTGTCAGTGAGCGTTTCTTTCGTAATTTGTGTGTTACTTATTTCTTAAGTATGTACCCAATGTTCATATTTTTGCAATAAAATGTACTATGGATAGAAATATATTGATTAGAAAGAATATAATTATAATGTATATCCATTTGTAATATAATTGTGAATACAGAAAATTTGTTCTGAAATATTTTATTTTGAGAGAATAACGCGCCCGTAGGCAGACCTCACCGTCAGAAAGATAAAATCATGCAGTTGCAAAAGTGTTAATATATATATATATATATATATATAAAGTTAAAATATATTTGAAATTTTTTAAGATTAAAATATCCTTAAAATAATAATCCTCCCCCTACAAAAAAAAAAAAAAAAAAAAAAAAGCAAAATATGAAGTAAATGATTAAGCCTTTAACCATACTCTCTAACATCCTAATTAATATTCCGTAGTGTTGTTAGTCCCACCCTTTTTCCCACACCGGTAAATTTTTAGAATAATATTCTCCA
Organism: Salticus scenicus; assembly: GCA_963930645.1. NCBI lineage: Eukaryota > Metazoa > Arthropoda > Arachnida > Araneae > Salticidae > Salticus > Salticus scenicus. The sequence continues at coordinate 120,254,380 of OZ005651.1, read as the reverse complement.
AATGCAATTACGATTAAATAAGAAGAAAAATTCTCTAAGAAGATACTGGTGTGAAAAAGAAGGCGGTACTAACAACACTACGGAATATTAATTAGAATATCGGCAAGTATGCTTTAACTAAGACAGTAGTTAAGAAACAATTTTACAAGTCTGTCTTGCATTCCAATTCCATTCTTTTTCTTTTTTTTCTTTTAATTGACAATTTTTACATTCAACCTATTTTTCTATTTTAAACAGTAAACCCCGCCTATTTAGTTATTATTTTTTTTTCCTAGTGTTCGTTTAACCCTTTAATGTTCACTACTTAATTTATTTTAAAAATTACTAAACTAATTTTAAAAATGGTTTTTAGACACATAGCTGATCATAAATATTTAAAAAATAAAAAATTAGCATTGTTCCTTTTCGAGAAATTTTCGGTTTGAAACATCTGTAAGTAAACCTTATTAAATTCAAATAATATTTAATTTAATAAATAAATCACTTTATAAGTAAACATTGTCGACAACAAAAACTCGTAAAAGTTTCATGGATTCCAACATTTCAATTTATTCGGGAGTATTTTAACCCTTGGCGGTGCAAGGTAATTTGGATCTTTAAATTATACTGCCACCGGAATTTATGAACATAATTCAAATACAAGAAATTTTAAATTTTCACGTTAGAAAAAGGGCCTTTTCTGCTATGTTATAAATGTAAATGTTTGCTAAAAAATTTCCGGGATGAGTTTTTGCACTTGAGAATTAAAATTAGGCGTTCCGTCAGCGGGAACACTGCGACTGAAAGGGTTAAAGGATTCAAAATTTATCCCCCGTAATCGATGAAGTAAATACATTTGTGTATATTTTTGTTAACGTAAAATAAGGAGTTTAACACGAATACTCAAAGTCACATTTACTTTTCTTTTCTCTATTCTTTTGTTTTGAAGAACGGTGAAAGGCTTCTTTAGGAAACAGAAATTCTTGATAATAACACTAACGTCTAAAAATCATCGTTTTTGTTTCATTTCTTTGCGTTTTACGTTATTGTTATATAATTTGACCCGTAAATAAAAAATAAAAATATTTTGTTCAATTTGATCTGCTATTTTTTTAAGATTTGCTTCGTTATCTCATGCAAAACTTTATAACAGACGGCCCCCAAAACCACTCCAAAAGAGAGATTTATTTATATCTCGAAAACTAATAACTGGAATGAGCTGCGAATTTGCGCACCCATATTTTTCAGCATTAGGATTCATTTTATGTAAAAATTAATATAGGTAATAATTAATAATTTTTATAAATATGAATTTATTAATATTTTTCAGAATCAAATATATTGATGTTTTATGTTTGGGTTTCTTCACTGTATCTCGTAATATATATATATATATATATCGAACAAGTTACTTTTGGTGAAGATATTAATAAAAGTTTGAAATATGAATTTAACATTAGCACCTTTAAACTTTGAACGCTTACAACTCTATGAAAAAATAAGCAAAATATACAACCAATGTACTTTTTGGCATTGTCGTGATCCCAGTAATTCAAATATAAAATAAAAATAGGGCATTACCATTGTAAAAATCAAAGTTGGTGCGCGTTTTAATATGTAGACGCCCCGCAATTCAAAATTTCACTTAATTTTCTGAAACTACTCACAATTCCCCGTTGAATGATATCTTGTATATTTTTATTCATCCATTAGCAACGAAATTACGTCGACTGTTTAGTTTTTTTTTTTTTTTTTTTTCTTTTTCTTTTTTCTAGACTGTACATAAACTCTCTAAATATACTTACCCATTACACAATTTAATGTTTGTTATGCTTAATCCCGTAATAACGGCTTGAAATAGATATTATTTAAAATATTGAGAAATAAATATCATAAAAATTATCTTTACAACTTTACTTAATATATATATATATATATATATATATATAATAGATTGTTCTTGTGCAGACTTGTATATTATCAGACAGACAGACAAAAAAAAAAAAATCAGGAATAAACTTTTATTTTTTACGAAGTGTTAAAAAATGCAGAACACAACTAAAATTGCACTTGTAACAATTTCATGTACTGAATCCAAATACCTTTCTGCAGCCCTGTAAATGAATAATTTATAATAATCATTTAATTTCTTTAGGAAACATCTTTTATCGCCTTTGTAAAATGTAACTTAATTTCGTTTTACTTAACATCGTGTAAAATGCATTGAAATATGCCTAAAAGTACTTCTCTTAGACAATACCACAAGCAGGGGTCATAGCGCTTCTATATTTTTACGATTCTTTTATTGAACTTACACCACAATTTTTATGAAGAAAATTTTCTTAAACATTTTTGCGGTATTTTAGCATGAAAAGCTTTGGAAAAATTTTCTTTTTAAAAGTTGAGGTGGGAGTTCAATAAAAGAATTGCATAAATATAGGAACGATATGACCCCTGCACAAGGTATTCGAAATTTTTTGTATGTTCCTGTAAGCAAACCAGTTTTACAAGTTTCTTCAGCTTTCTACAGTTGACATTCTACAGTAAAGCTAAAAACCTAATTAACATACATTATTTCTAAGGAAATGTAAACTTATTTACGGAAATGAGAAAATGGGAAGACAGTTATACAAACACCCCCCCCCCCCAAAAAAAAAAAAAAAAAAAAAAAAAAAAAAGAACCGAAATCATAAGTAATTTTTAATCTTGTTGAAAATTGTTAACATCCCATAGCGTAAGTAATAACACATCTCGAACAATTTCCACTTATATCTTTCAACGTATCTGGGTATTTTTGAGCGGCATTGTAAACATATCATTGATGGTAATTAATTAATTTCAATGATATTTACTAATTTCGTTGATTCATGCGACGTATAAAAGTATTAAAATGCTTCAAAGAGGTATCTCTCATAGACCATAATGTATTCGCCGTCTTTTGTGAGTGGCTGTACACAAACTAGGAGTGCTATTTATAACATTTTCAATAGAAATCATGCCATAGGGAAACTAAAGGATATCCATGAGTTTCAAATCATTCTAAGAATACTTACGGAAATTAAAATTCTGACAAGCAAACAGCTAAACCGGAGTCATAAACATTTTTAAACTTTGTTGGAAGTGTTAAAACTGAAAGCAGTTTTTTTTTTTTTTTTTTTTTTTTTTTTTTTTTAAATGGGAAAAAAAAAAAAAAAAAAAAAAAAAACAGTAAATTTCGGCGCAAGAGCCGCAAGCCAAATAATTACTTTTCACACACACATTTACTTGAATACAATTTTACGTGTTTTAGTATCTGGTTTAATATAACTATGTCTATTAAATAAAATTTCTGGTATAAAACTGATTTTTCTTATCTACAGAGTTTATACGCTGGAAATTAATTTCATATCATGTTCAAGTAATCCCGGAAAGTTATGTTTATGCCTTTTAAAAGTGCAGACAAAACTGCTCTCTCTATACACAAAATGCCAGTTAAAGTTTCCTAGCTCTTCAGTCCCTTACATTGCAGCATCGAATATAGTTTAACACAGAATTCCTCACTTTGGGGAGGGACCTACAAAATTTAATAGCGAGTATTTTAATTTCTGTAAAGATAAGCTGAATTTTCAGGTTCTGTTGAATTACATGATTGTGGACATAAGGACATGAATTTACATACCTACACAATTCATTATTTTGGAATACCTAAAGTTTTTCAAGCGTCTAATTAGAGGCAGATACATAGACGACCGTAAGTCAGTATCAGTTTAATCTATGATTAATCTATGATACTGTAATAATTTGTTCTTAATGGATAAGTAGCTATAAGAGATTTACTCAGCGATCCTTAACAATAAAATTAAAGGAAAGGCCAACGTGTTGGATCTTGTCAAAAGTTTTTTGAACAGTTGAGAAGAATAATTCCCGCTACACTGCTGCTTTCGATTTCATAGTAAATTATTTTGCTCATCGTACTTTGATTTTTTTGTTCCTGTGTTAAATATTTCTACCCGAATCTGAATTGGTCGGATTATATTTTTTCATGAAAGTCAACGAATCCATTCTGTTTTCGAGGGAGATTATTCATAGATGTTCCAGTGACAGAAGTCGACAGATTACTGGAAGGTGAGAATCTGACTTCATAAATTTTCAGTTACTTTTATTTTTTCCTTTCATCTGTGGCAGCCCATGTCTAATCTATGCACAGTCCTTGTTCAATACTCTCCCGACTTTTTCAAATATTAGCGAGGGAAATAGGATTCAAAATACATATTACCTCGTTAATATTCTTAAAAGTCTGAAGAAGCCCATATAGAGTCTAGAAACTTGAATCACATAGGTCATGATATTTATAAATGCTTTTCTGTCCATTTGTCGGCAACCAAAATTGATTTCGAATGCGCTCTCAAATTCTACCATTGTTGAGCTTTAATATGATTCAGGAAACAATCATGAAAATCTACGGCGGCATGCGTAACTCCATAATGCATACGCGTTCAGAACAGTGTGGGGTATTTTCAGTTACTTTTATTTTTTCCTTTCATCTTTGGCAGCCCATGTCTAATCCATGTACAGTCCTTGTTGAATACTCTCCCTACTTTTTAAATATTAACGAGAAAAGTATGATTCAGAATACATACCACCACGTTAATATTCTAAAAGTCTGAAGAGGCCCATATAGAGTCTAGAAACTGGAATCACATAGGTCATGATATTTATAAATGCTTTTTGTCCATCTGTCGGCAACTAAAATTGATTTCGAATATGCTCTCAATTTCTACTAACGTTGAGCTTTAATATGATTCAGGAAACAATCACGGAAGCCACGGTGGGAGCCACCGCGCTCTAGAATGCAGAGAAAGAGGAAAAAAAGCTGAAAATTCATGGAAACACGAGAAAAAAGAGTAAAAATTCCATAGAAAAAGGCGTGGGACGAAAAAAAAAAAAAAAAAACTCACAATGCCAAGTGTGGGGGAAAAAAAAAAGGCTGACACCGGAAGGAATAAAAATACAAAATTGACTAGAAAAAGACATGGAAGAGCGGGAGGGTGGAGTTGGGGCATTAAACCTATAGTCAAGGGTTAATACGACTCGCCTAGTATAAAACTCCGCGGTGGCGGGGTGAGTGGGAGCCACCGCACTTTAGAATGTAGAGAAAGAGGAAAAAAGGCTGAAGATTCATAGAAACATGGGAAAAAAGAGTGAAAATTCCATAGAAAAAAGCATGGGGTGAAAAAAAAAAAAAAAAAAGGCTAACACTGGAAGGAATAAAAGGATAAAATTGACTAGAAAAAGACATGGGGGAGCGGGAGGGTTGGGGCATTAAACCTATCGTCGAGGGTTAATACGACTCGCCAATACGACTGTTCAAGTTTGTTACTTGATATAACTGCTGTAATGCAGACTCGGTGACCTCGCCAACGTATATTATGTGAGAAATGCCGAGCTGGTTATCAGCCAGGGTAGCTCAGTGGTTAGAGCATCCGCGCGTTAAGCGGAAGGCCCGGGTTCGATTCCCGGCTCTGGTAATTTTCACATAGTTGGTAAAAAATCAGCCTTCCACTCCAATCTACAGAAAAGATAAATATTATTGTATAAAAAAATCGGCCTTCCACTCCCGAAATCTACAGAAGTGAGTTTTCGGGGTTGATAAATGAAATTTCTAAATTAGAATTTCGTGGCCTGTTGAAGTTGTGTCATGTTCAAATTTGTCACTTGATATAGCTGCTCTAATGCAAGACTCGGTGACCTTGCCAACGTATATTATGTGAGAAATGCCGAGCTGGTTATTAACCAGGGTGGCTCAGTGGTTAGAGCATCCGCGCGTTAAGAGAAGGCCCGGGTTTCATTGCCGGCTCTGGTTTTTTTAACATAGTTGGTAAAAAATCAGCCTTCCACTCCAATCTACAGAAAAGATAAATATTATTGTATAAAAAAATCGATAACAGAATTGGCGGGAATTTCTCATCCCTTAGAGAATCCCAAAAAAAAGGGTGGAAAGTACGACGCTAGAAATATACAAAAAATGTGCCTACATTAAGCTGACCAGATTTTTACAAACGAAAATGAGTACAAAAGACGTGACGTACTCAGCTTTGGTTAAAAAATGAGGGCATGTCTAGGTTAAATATGAGGACATTTCTGAGGACAAAAATTCAAGCACATTTAGGTTTCAAGCACATCCAGAAAATATCCGGTATTTGGCTAATTATTTAATTTCTAAAGTACTGTCGGATATCCGGATCAAAACCGCCACATATCCAACCGGATATGAGGATGTATACTAAATACTTTTTGCTTTTTTTAAAATTACAAATTCATGACAGAATATTTGGAACGCCGAATCCGGTAAAATTCATATCTGGTTCATCTCTAGATTTTACAGCATATACATTCCAGACGATTCAAGATAACGAATTTTATATACATATTATGTATTTTCGGAAACACACACAAAATAAAAAGTATGTGCGGTCGGGGAACCCTGTCAGGAATGAAGTTCCTTACGACTTTTCTCAAATTCCAAATTTGATTTGATATAGAGATCTAGATTATTTATTCTCTCTCTCTCTCACAGTTTTATTGTTTATTTTCTACCCCCCCCCCCTTTTATTTTCAAATAATGTAAATAATGTAAAGTAAGGAATCAAATTAAAAAGTTGCATTTAATATTTCAGCAAAAATATTTGTTTTTTAAAAAATTAAATATAAAAAAATGAATTATTAATTATATTAAAAATAAAATGAAATAAAACTAGTATGTTGTAGCCACCACAAGACTTTCTTCTATATTTTCCTATATAAAGGGCAAATCAATTATTAAAACTATTAGTTATTAAAATTATCTAACATGGTTAATGCGAATGATTTTCATCTTAGATAAAACTAACACTAAATATCCAAAGAAAGGCAGTTTTATTGTCTATAAATAACATCTTAAAAATTGCGTTTTTATGATGGTTATCTCACATATCAAGTTTCGTACAGTTTTATGCCATAAAAGTTGAGATACAGCGTTCCCGTTATCGAAGAAATTTCCAGTATAGTAGCTCCATCTATTGGCCTAAAAGCATCTAACTTGAATTAGCATAATGTCTCATAATGGCCTTCTCACATATCAAGTTTTGTTTGATTATACGCCATAAAACCTGAGATACAGCCTTTTCTTAAATTGCAGAAATCGCTGTGTGGCAGCGCCACCTGTTGAGCGGTCGACACCAAAAATTGATAGAAACTAATTTATGCAAAGGTACATCTACACATAAATTTTTATACAATTGTGTACAGTAGTCCCTGAGATATAGCCTTCCCTTAAATTGCGGAAATCGCTTATATTGCAGCGCCACCTGCTGGCCGATAAACATTCAAATTGAATCAGCATAATGTCTCATAATGACCATCTTACACATCAAGTTTTGTTTTATTATACGCAATAGAACCTCAGATATAGCGTCACCTTAAATTGCGGAAATCGCTATATAGCAGCGCCACCTGTTGAGCGGTTGACACCAAAAGTTGACAGGCACTAATTTAGGCCAAGGTGCATCTGCATATAAATTTAAGTACAATTCTGAGCAGTAGTTCTGGAGATACAGTTGCCACAAACAAGCGTAACGGTTTTTCGTTACGTGACGTTTTCTGCTAGTTAACTTCCTGCAGGAACTCGCGTCAAGGAACTTTGTTCCAAAAAAAAATCTTATGACATAAATCAAAGTTCAACAGGACTTTCTATTTTTCTACCTTGTAATTTTTATAATTGTAATTTCCAGAATGTATGCTATTTCAGTAATTCATGTTTATATATACAAATGAAATTACATAGTGATTTTATCTGCATAATAATCTTATTTTATATACAAGATTTAATTTTATTTCCAAATCTGAAGAACATTTTCAACAACCTAGATTGAAAAAATTAGAAATTAAAATGAAGAGCATTAATTTATAAAAAATGGTAGAAGGAAAATCTAAGAAAATAAGGGAATTTTTAGCAATACTCAAAAAATGAGGACAAAAAAGTTAAAAATGGGGACAAATGTGGACAAATGTGGTCCTCATTAGAAATTTTCAAAATTGGGCAAGATGTCTAAAAATGGTGACAGTCCTCAGAAAATGAGGACGGCTACCTTAGCCTACATACATACCTGGTAACATTTATAATTTGTTCCGGAGTATTGTTAGCCCCGCTCTTTTCCACACCAGTATATTTTAAAAGCACTTTTCTTCTTATTTCATCGTAATTACGTATTGGAAAAAAATTCTCTAAAATCATACTGGTGTGAAAATGTGACGTGGCTAACAGTGATCCGGAATAAATCATAAATGTTACCAGGTATGCTACAATGAATATATAATATATTACATCTACTTAACAAAACAAATGGAGACATGCCAACATTTTAATTTATTTCGGAGCCTTGGGTTCGTACTCCCCGTCCAATTTTCAGGTCGCTTTAAGAAGGGCGACCAGATTATTTAAATTGAATCCGAGGAGAAATATGGCGGTGTCCCTGAATTTCGATTACAAAATAAATAAATAACCTTAAATTGCAAAATTTTAGTAATTTTTAAGTATGAAGTACCTAAAAGCACTTATTTTAGGTTATTTATTATATGTATAATAAATTATTATAGTGAAACATTATTAACTTTGTTACCGGCGTCCTAAAACGTATTCGAAATTTTCGGGGACGAAGGGTACTTTTCGAGAATTCTTATCGGGATTAGAGAACATCTGGTCCCTCTACGTTAAGAAATAAGAAAATTTCACCTTTATTTCTACCGCTATTTTTATACAAAAATTTCTATCCCGTTTAATTACGACACATCTATAATAATACCGTAAATATTTCTGCATGAAAATTAGTGATGGCGTGAAAGGAGAAAATTTCTTATTCCTGAAAGTGCCTTCGAAAAATAGCGGGGAGTAGGAATCCTGTAGGACTGTGCATGTGGACACAGTCCGAAGTTATTTCAGACCCTCGCGACTTTCAAGACCTGCTAATGACAGAATCAGTGAATATTATCAAGTACAATAAAGTTATTAACTCCAAGGATGCTGCATCATTTCATAAAATTTGGCACGCGTTGTGCTCATAGAGAAAAAAATACTGAAAATGATATTGAAATGAAAAAAAAAAAAAAAAAAAATATTGTAACCGCAATTAAAAAAAAAAAAATGTTATTGTAACCGTAACTTTAAACCGTTTGAACTTCTCTTGTTTATATATTGCTGGTTCTATGTAACGCAATTACACCTGATGATGCTATTGGAATAATAACGAAAAGCTTTGTGTCGTTTTTAATAAAAATATTGTATCTACGTGTTTTAAAGTAGTTTGTTACCTTTTATATAAGTTATAATTGTTTTAATTTTGATTTTATTTCTTTTCTTTTTTAATTCTGTCAATATAAGCTTCATAAGGGTCTACGTTTTATTAATGAAATCTAATCTTAATTAAAAGCTCTCTCTCATGAAACTCCATTTTGAATTATAAGTAGTGAAAGTTACAATACAGAAATTATTTCCTCCCGAAATAAAACTGTTAAACAACAACTTTTCCAAACTAATTTATTTTAAAAATGATTTAAATTATTATTACTTACTTGAGAAAAAAAAATGATGCATTAGTTTTTATCCCTGTAAAATATTATGTCATTCAAAATAAGAACATTATTTGATAAATACTTGCTATGAAACTTTTGTGCAATTTTTAGCATTCCATTACAATAATTTTTTCTTTCTTTAAATTTCAAGTTTCCTTTATTTTATGCATCATGATTACATTTTTATTTTTTAAATTTTGTTCGCTTTTTTAGATAATGTCGATGTAGTTTATTACGCAGAATGTACTGATAAAGGTTTTTTTTTTTGTTTTTTTTTTCAGTTTGTTTATTTTGTAAAATTAATATGTTTGCTAAAATTGTATAGATGTTTGTACTCTGCAAAATATAATTTAATAAAGCATTGAAAACTGTCATTTCAATTTTCATACGTTCTAAAAAATATTAAAGTAGTTTTAATTATTTGAAGTACTTATTAAATAATGCTTGTGATTTGACTAATTTAATATTTCTTTAGCGGATTAAAAATTGATACATAATTACTTTTAAATAAAACCAGCAATATAAGACTTTCGTTTTTATTATTATTTAAATGGTTAAATATTTTTATGTTGAAAAGAAAACATTACTGTATTACAATTCTAATATTACTTTATAAAATAGAATTTATTGAAAGTTATTATACATATTATATTTCCTATTAAAATGCGTAACATCTTCAAACTTACATTCACAGAATAAAAAAGATGAATTAAATAAAACAAATATAACTTTAAAAGAAATAAAAATAAATAAAAAAAGAAATAAAAGAAAGAAACACATATAGCTTAAAATAAATAGATAAAATAAAATAAAATAAAAAATAAAACTAATATAATACTTTTTTTTTTTTTTTCGAATAAAAACAAACAAACAAACAACAAAAAAAAAAAAAAAAAAAAAAACAGCGTGTTGTAAAATTACAACACCCTCTTTGAATATTCAAGCACGTATTTATTTACAACACACTTGAAACTTACCGCACATGGTGCTGGCAATTTTTTTAACCGCACATTGTGATGTGCATGTTCATTTTTTTTACAGTGTATATCTTCCGAAAAAATAAAGGAATTAAGGAAAATGTTATTCCCCCGTTTTATAATTTTATATATGCCTAACAAAATAAACAAAATAGATAAACGAAAAACAAACTAACAAATTTTCTCTACAAAACAGTTCTAATAATAAACAAAGTTATCCAATTACGGACACTGCAATATTGAAAAAATATCGGACCAATTTCAATTTTTTTAATACAGGACTGCCACAGGCGACTTTTTTCTTATTCTTTCGTACAACTGTTTTCAAAAAATAAAATTTATAATGTATTTACGAAGGTAAATATGCCGTTTGCATGTATAAATTATTATAAATTTTATGTTATGGAAGTTGTAGCCACAAAAATAATAATAATAAAAAAGGCGTCTGTTCAAGACCTGTTAAAAATGACACTGAAAACCATATACGAGGCACTTTTGAAACGAATTAAAAAAATATATAGGTTTTAAAACTTTAAAATCTTAATTTGAAACTTAATTCCAATTCCCTTCAACTAAATCCCCTGTTCCCGAGCTTCACAAATGGGGTATCTATAATGTCCCTTGTAATAATTGTGATTTATCTTATATTGGTCAAACAAAAAGAAATCTTGAATGTCGTTTACGTGAACATTCTCGGTATGTTGTTAATCAAGAAATTTCTAAATCTTCTATTGCGAATTTGATCATAGTTTTAATTTTAAGAGTGCCAAAATTATCTTTCATGCCAAATGCGTTTCCGAACTGGATTTTTTGGAAAATTTAGCTATTTATCTTAATCGTGATAAAATTGTTAATGTTAAATCTGATTCCACTTTGCTGGCTACAGCCTGGAAAAATTTGTTTAATTCAATTAAATAATTTCCTTCATTATGTTTATAACATAATAATAGTTATAATAAAATAATTCTAATAAAAAAAAAAATATTAAATTTACTTATTAGTATAATATTAATTAAATAAATTAAACAAAATAATTAATTGATTATTCCTTCCCCCCCCCCTCTCTCTCTCTCTTTTTTTTTTGTGTGTGTGTTCCTCTCTGATTGGTCCTGCATGATGCTTCCTATTGGTTGTTTGTGTTGCTCCTTCCCCTCTGGATTTTGCCCTGCTTTCAGTCTTGCTTTTGCCTCCAAGGCAGTAGCACGTGTTTTTTTTTTTTTTTTTTTTTTGCGCACCTGATGAAGAAAGGCTACGTCCTTTCGAAACCGGTTGTGCTGGCTTAAAATTTATGGTGTGTAAGGAAAATTTAAAATCTATATATTGATTTTACACCAGTTTTGAATTTAGTTTTGGTGAAAAAAAAAAAAAAAAAAAAAAAAAAAAACACGAGCAACACATTTACGATTATCTCATAAATCCTTTGTGGAAGTTAATAATTAACGAAGGGGACAGGGCTAAATCAACAACAGTGGGTGATCAAATTATCAGATTTTTTTTTTTTTTTTTTTTTGAGATTTTTTCGATAAAAAAAAAAAAAAAAAAAAAAAAAAAGAATTTAAGACTTGCAAAGAACATTTTAAAACTCACATTTTCCATTATCAATTTACTCATGAGTACAATTAGGGGACCAACTACAAATTGAAGAAAAGCACAAACATTTTGGTTGGTTGGTTGTGGGAATTAAGGCCTATTGACTGCTTTAGGGTCCCAAGCCTGAGGGGGGAGTGCCCTCCGTGGGGGGTCTTTCCAAAGGATCCCAGCCCGTATTTACGCAAGTTTCGGAGAAAACTATGGAAAGCTCCAAACGGCTAGGCCAACGATTGCGACCTGGGATCGAACCCGGCACCTCGCCTCAAATATATTTTGGAATACCTGTATCATAAAAAGCTATAAATGACTTGTAACTTTAACCTTTTGTCGCACTTACTATGTACAATATTTGTATGGATTTTTTTTTTTTTTTTTTTTTTTTTTTTTTGTAGGTATTGCACAATTATTTAGGCATGTATATATATAATATATATATATATATAATTTTGAAAATATGTAGAACATACATATTTTCTACATATTTTCAATACTATTCTTCATATTTTCATACTCTACATATTTTCAAAATTATATATTTTTGTATAATTTTTGTGCTGCCTTTGGGGCCTTTTTTATACAAATACACTTTAATTAATAAGTAATTAAAAAATATATATGTATATATATACTGCTAAAAACAATTGAAGGATATTGTAGGTCTTATATAAAATGACAGTATAAGCAAAAATTTTTTTGCAGAAAATGGAAGAAGAGAGTCACAAATACAAATTTTTCTCGTTTTCAAACTCCGGAGTATGTAAATGATGAGTTTGACCTCAAAAATGACGTTTTAGCGGCAACGAATGAAATTTGGCTTGACACTAAAGGAAAGACAAAGCTGTAAAGAATGGTCAATATTCAGTAAGAGCGTTATTTTGATGATTGCTGTGTCTTATCGAAGTTATTTAACCGATTCAAAAGCTTGGAGAGTTGTTGGTCTGTTAGAGGGGGTCCAAACTCCAAACACAAACCGAAGTAGCCGAAGCAACTGGAGTTTCGCAAAGTGTGATTTCCAGGATCTGAAACTGGCTTTTGGAGACTGAAAATATAAGCTGAAGGCCAGGGCAAGATCGTAGACGTGCAACAACACTCAATGAAAATCGATATTTAACGCTAACGGCTCGGAGACTTCGAAATATGAATGCTAATCTTCTACAAAAACAACTTCGCTCAGCTACTGGCACCACAGTTTCGACTCAAACATTCCGAAATCGGCTCCACACTGTGAGCCTGTATGCTCCCCGACCAATAATGTGTGTTACGTTAACAGCAAGAAATCGTCGCGCTCGCAGGGAGTGGGTAACAGAGCATGTAAAGTGGAGAGAAGTGAAAGCCGCAATATTTTTTTCTCTGGCAAGTTTCGTTTTTCTGTTCATTACGATAATAGGTATATTTTCATTTGTAGGGAAAGTCGCACTAGTAACAATCCTGCGTTCGTGAACAGAAGTATCAGATTTGGCGGTTTGAGGGGGAAGGGATCCATTGATGAGTGCACTGATCCCCACATCATTCGAAATGGAGCTCTGACCGGTCGTCGATATAGGGATGAGATCATCAGACCTATTGTTATAGCTTGGAGTCGATTTTGGACAGTTTGGGTCAAAATTGTGGCGCCAGTAGCCGAGAGAAGGTAATTGTTGAAGATGAGAGGCATTCATATTCCGGTATCTCCGAGTCGTTAACGTTAAATATCGATGTCCATTGGACGTTGTTGCATTCTATGACCTTGCCCTGATCTTAAGCCTGCATTTCCAGTCTCCAAAAGTCGGTTTCAAATCCTGGAAATAACATTTTGCGAAACCCCAATGGTTTCGGCTACTTCAGTTTGTGTTTGAACCCCCTCTAACTGATCAACAACTCTCCCAGCTATTGAATCGGTTAAATCACTTCGTTAAGACATCGCAATCATCAAAACAACGCACTTTCTGAACCAGTGGCGGCTCGTGCACCGAAAATAGGTGAAGAGGCACACTGTATTTTACATTGCATTCATTTATAGAATGTAAATTTACATTTAAATAAGTATTTTTAGTTAGTTTTAGTTAAGAGCCTGCTTATTAATATTATAAATTAAAAATACTTCAATATTATTTTTGAGCTCTTCACCTATTTTCGGTTCACGAGCCGTCACTGTTCTGAACATTGACCATTCTTTCCCGCTTTGTCTTTCATTTAGTGTAAAGCCAAATTTCATTCTCTGCCGCTAAAACGTTATTTTTGAGGTGAAACACAAAATTTACATACTCCGAAGTTTAAAATCGAGAAAAATTTGTATTTGTGACCCTCTTCTTCCGTTTACTGCAAAAAAAAAAAAAAAAATCGCTTTTACTATTATTTTGTATAAGACTTACAATATCCTTTAATTGTTTTGAGCAGTGTATATATAAGACATTATAACATATGTTATCAGTCATACAAAAATTGAAAATGTGTAATAAAAATAACTTAAGATAAATTTACATGAACATTAAAAAATATGAAACAAAACATAAGTAAAACTTATTTAAAAAAAACTTATTTTAAAAACATAAAATAGATGAATTAAACTATCAGTTATATATATATATATATATATATTGTTTTTCAAAAAATTATTATTACTTTTTTTTTGGCAAGCTTTTTGCTTATAACAAAAATGGATTTCTACGAAATTTAAAAAACTTGCAGAAAAATTGACAAAACATTAGAGAAAAGTTATTCTGAAACATAAAATTCATGCGTATAATATTCGCTGAAATCTTAGTAGTAAATACTTTTTATTGCTCATGAGTGAAAGATAAAAAAAAAAAAAAAAAAAAAAAAAAAAAAAAATACATATATTAAAAGCTAGATATATAGGGCAATTTCTGTCAAAAGTTCATTTGAATAGAATAAAATTCAAACAACGTATCGGTGAAAGAATAAGCTACATTTTAAACATTTTCCAGAGTTGCAATTTCATAAAGGGTTTTCCGCATGCCACGTGTTTAATTTGACGATCCAATTATTTCAACCACGTTGCAAAAGTTCTTTTTCCTGAAAAATCCCTTATGAATTCACAAATTTTATTAAATAAATAAAAATATGTTAGAGTTAGGAATCCATAAGGAGTTTCAATCCCATAATGCTCAACTCTCAGCGAATTTTAAGTTTCAGAGTAATGTTTTTCTAAAGTTTTGTCAACTTTTCTGGAAGTTTTGTAAAATTGTTTGGAAATCTACTCTCGTTATAAGCAAAAACATTTCATCAAAATTAATGATACTTGAAAAAAGAAAAAAAAAAAAAAAAATCTGCCCAAATAATTGTGCAATTCCCCCAAAAAACATGCAAATATAGTAAGTGCATAATAAACATGATAAGTGCAACAACATATTAAAGTTACAAGTCATTAGTAGCTTTTTATGATACAGGGTGATGCAAAATATTTGTTCTTTTCTCCAATTTCTGGTTAGTCTCCAATTCACTCTGGGCTAAATCGATAACGGAAAAAGCGAGCTCTCAAATGTTCTTTGCTTGTCTGAAGTTCAATTTTATTTCGTCCAGAATTTTTTTAGAAAATCGAAAAAATGTCAAAAAATTAATTAATTAATAAATAAATAAAAATCTAATAATTTGATTACTCCCTGCTAACTCGTTAAAGAAAAATAAAATAAAGAAAAGAGCAAAAAATAAACTCCTCTATTTATAATTATATCCAGAAATAAAAATAATGATTCTGAAATTTTGAAATTCAACTACTGATATATGATATACTGATAGTAGAGTTGTAGGTATGATAATGAAATTCGAAGGAATATTCCAATACTGATTTCAGAAACGTAGCCTCCCAAAGCAACCGTTTCAGAAAAGAAATAACAATAATAATACAGATGCGTATATTATGTAAACGACTTTATCAATCTTTCTTTGATACTTTTCATAGGGATAATTGTTAAAACTTTGGCATAATTGAAATGGTGAAAATGATATTTTTTCTAAAAAATGACGGACATAATATCTAAATTTTCACTTTGATAAATTAAAAAAAAAAAAAAAAAAAAAGAGGCGATCATTAATTTCCCTTCTGTTGCTTTCTTCTATATTAAATAAATGTGAGAAAGCTAAAACGGAAAAACATCTAGAATATAAAGCTTCTGTTCTCGTTCTCGTTCACTATCTGGTTCAGGTTATAACGAATTTTATGATGATGAAGTCGATAACTTTCCAGATTATACCATCTCACAAAATTATTATTATAACCACCACAAATATGTTTACGATGTCAGGTTCAATAAACTCGTATATCTGTCACCTTATAACTTGTTTGATTCAAAAAATGTTGCTTCCTGAAGCAACTCATATAAGAATGTTTCAGAAAAATAAATACATGTGCATGCTTAGCAACCTAACTCGGAAGATTGTTAGTTTCCGCTCCCTTTTTGTACACCACTTAATTTTTAGAGTAATTCTCTTCAAATATATTTACGATTAAATAAGAAGAAAAGTACTCTAAAAAAAAGAAAAGGGTGGGACTAACAATCTTCTGGGTTAGTTTGGCAAGCATGCATATATAACGGTATATTCCCAGATAACACCCCGACCCCTCTCAAGGGTTGTGATTGCTTTTGTTGAAGCTGTCAGGGAAAAGAGCGATAAAGCCTAGCTATGGCAGTCTGCACTCCTCGTTTTAATTCAAGCATTTCCCCTCTTTCGTTCAAGATTCAAGATAAACTGTTATCGGAGAATTATAGAGGGTGAAAGTGAAAGAAGATAATATTTTTACAATCCTTATATAAGATTTATTGAAAGATAGAAAAAGAGCAGAATTTCTAACGCATTTAAAATTGTAAATTTTGTTTACTCCATAATTATCTTTTACAAGTTTATAAAAATTAAATAAATAAACTAATTAATTAAATAATTTATAAATAAATTCATAAATATTAGAATCGCCCGGTGGTTGAATCTTTATTACTTTTTTAAAGTAAGCATTGAAATAAAAAATATAAAAATTCAAAATTTAAGTATAAAAAATGTTCTTAGAAATTACACTATCCATCAAAATAAATAAAAAATGAAATGAATGAATAAACAAATAAAATTAAAATTAATAAATATAAGTAAATATCATCATCTTTTTACTTTCCGAACACTATAGTGAGGAAAGTATTGTAATCATGTCAAAAATCCGAAATTCAGATTTTGATGTTTCTATACGTTTCGAGGTCCTCTGAGTCCGTTTTCACTATTTTTACGATGATGTATGTATGTGTGTATATATGTGTGTATGTATGTGTGTATGTATGTGTGTATATATATGTGTGTGTATGTATGTGTGTCTGTGAGTGAACACGCTAGCGTCTAAACACTTTGTTCGAATAAGCTGAAAGTTGGTACATATATTGCAAGTCACCAAAGTACGAACCCTATTGATTTTGGTGAATCTAGCACTTATAGTTTTTTTTACAGGGACACCAGGAAAAATTCTTTATCATTAAGGCCTATTGGGCCAAATTTTTAAAAGTGCGATAGCGTCAAAACGTCTCTGAGCAAAAAATTTGTACACATGTTATAGGTCATAGTTGCACGATTTGTATAGATTTTGGTGAATTTAGCACTTACAATTTTTTTACAGGGTCACAAAGAAAAATTCTTTATCATTATGGCCTATGGGGCCAAATTTTTAAAAGTGTGATAGCGTCTAAACACCCCTAATCAAATATTTCTGCAATCCGCATAAAGAAAATCAAGATAAAATGGCAATTATTTGTAGAAAAAGAGCAGAATTTCTAACGCATTTAAAATTGTAAATATTGTTTTCTCCAGAATTAACTTTTATAAGTTTATAAAAAGTCTGATGAGAATCGGGATCCCGATGGAAAAGTTTAACGGCAAACAACGAAATTAGTAAAGGTTTTTAATGTATTAATTTAGTAATTTCACTTCGTTTTTTAATTAATATAGTTTAATGTTAGGTGAATAAGTTAATTAAGTAAATAAACTAATTAATTAAATAAATAATTAGAATATTGAATTCAAATGTGGAAAAAATGTTTATTGATTTATTATCTTTAAATATGAACAGATATTACATTTTTTTAAATAAATTTAAAAATAATACATCAGTTAATGCAACTAAAATATGTTGTTTAAGAAAATATGATAAACTGTCATTAATTCATTATAGAACTTTAAAAAATAAAAGGATCGAAGGAAAATTTTATAGTAAAAAATAGAACAAACCTCTTACCGATTTTAATGAAACTTTGTATAATCATGTACAATTTGTGAAAAAATTACAGTAAGTGTCAAACATACTTGGAGGAGGGGGGGGGGGAGAGACAGAGTAAAATATATTAAATATTTAAATTACCATTTTAGCAATTTTAATAATATATTACCACTTAATTTTTATGAAGATTACAATGAGTGTATTATATACCTGGAGGGGGCAGGGGAGGGGGGGGGGTAGATGGAAATAAAATATATTTTCCTTTAAAACACCCTATTATAGATTTAAACAAAAACTTTGTATAATAACATACAATTTGTGAAAAAAATCACAATAAGTATCAGACATACTTGGGGGTGGGGGTGGGGGTTAAAGAGAGGGGGGAGACAGAGGAAAATAAAATATTTTTTAATATCACCATTTTACCGATTTTACCTAATTTCTCCTTGTAAAATTGATGCTTAACATCAACGAGAGTGGAAGTGTTCCATTTCTACATAGGGCGGGGGAGGACAAAAGAGACAGATTAAAAGAAGAAAATTCATTTTTGAATAACTTTTTTACAGATTTAAATCATACATCGAATTTTTGCATAACTCACTATAATTATTCATTAATAGTAATCGATACACACAAAATATAAATAAACAATAAAACAAACGATAATAAGTGTTCTTTAAAAAGATTATTTTATTTTCCATCTGTCTCCCCCCCCCCCATTTTCACTATAATTTTAATAAAATGAAAGTGATAGTCGTACAAAGTTTCATATAAGTAGGTAGCATGGTGATATAAAAACAAACATTTTCTTCACTCTGCCCCCCCCCCCCTCCTTAGCAAATCGTCCTGATATGTGTACACTCACTGCAATTGCAATTTTTCATAAGCAGAAAGTTGCATAGATACAAAGTTTTTTTTTAATCGACAATGCGGTTGTTTAAAGAATAATATATTTTACTTCTATCTGCGTCCCCCTTGCCCCCCCCCCCTCACAAATATATAATGCACTCATTTTGAGATCTTCATAAAAAGCAAGTGATAGCTATAGAATATGTCTTTAAAATCGGTAAAATGGAGATATAAAAAATATTTTATTTTCCTCTGTCCTCCCCCCCCTATCCTTAAGTATGTCTAACCTTAATGTGATTTTTTTCACTAATTGTACGTTATTATGCAAAGTTTTTGTTTAGATCGATGATAGTGTAGTTTAAAGAAGAATACATTTTATTTCCATTGGTCCCCCTTGCCCCCCCCCCCCCCCAGGTATATAATACACTCATTGTAATATTCATAAAAATTAAGTGGAAGTTGTAGAATATATCATTAAAATCTCTAAAATGGTGATATAAAGAGTCTTTATGGGAGTGAGCTATTTTCAAAACTATAACCATATTATTTAATATTTTAGAGAATATAACATTTTACATGCTGAAAAAATCATTAGTGAATCAATCATTAGTGAAGTTATAAAATGTTTCATAACTTCTATCGACAAAAAAAAAAAAAAAAAAAGCTAGATTCATTGTAGTAGTTCAGTCCATAAAACAACTCCTCTAGCGTATTTTGTCAAAGTTTCATAAGATTTATATAATAACTTTTGGAGTTATGATGTTTTGTGAAAAAGCAAAATGTTAATAATCTCATTCTGAGAAAAAGCAAAAAACGTAATTAAAAACCAGATTTTACCTATTAAATAAAAAATAATTTTAATAACTTTCCTGATTTATTTCAAAGTTTTTTATTTCTTCTTATTATTTTTAAATTCATTTTATATTCAGTAACAAATTTTGATGCTTATACTGAGTAAAACTTTTATGAAAACAAACATTTCCGGTCACTTCTGGTTTCAAAAAGTTGCGAGTGACTAATATTTAGATGCCTGTAACTCAAATTCTAAGCAAGATAGAAACAAAATTCAAACTGATTTAGAAAGTTTAAATGTCAGGCTTTAATACTAAACCAAAAATAAAAAATCTTAGTTTTGACTGAAAATTGCATTTTAAAGGTAGACAGGCGCCTTAAAAAGTATGTAGGAAAGAATTTAAAACTGAAGCTGTAGGAGATTTGTCCACAATAAAACATTAATAGACTATTACTTTTTTTCCCCAGATATTTTCGAGTGTGTAAAATTATTACCTCGCTTTATCTTAAAAATATATAGAGAGTATTATACAATGCTATAATTAACTGAAAAATTCCATAATAAAAAGTATAGACAAAAAAAAAAAAAAAAAAAAAAGTAATTTTCTTTCTTTCTTTTTTACAAGTAACTATGTATAACCAAAAAAAAAAAAAAAAAAAAAATCGACAAATAATGACAAAAAATTAACAGTTTCCAAGTGGTCGTATATTAAAGCTGTAGAGCAAATGGTCTAGATTTTACAAATTTCTTTCTATTATGGAAAAGAAATTATACTGATTTTTAGCATAATATTTCATTTTAAGAAATGGGGTACTAATTGTTATGAATTTCAATTTAACATTGAATATGGAAATTTCTGCAACTTTTTTTTTTTTTTTTTTAAATCTTTTGTTATAGACTATTAACACGTTGAGCGCCACGCAAATTCTTAAAATCCATTAAAATTCCATAATGATACCTCCTGTAATAAATGAACATTAAGCAAATTTTAATAATTTTTCAATCATTAAATGTTATATTTTTAGTCTTATATCCTATTTTATATGCGCACCGATGGTTGACGCGGCTTTATATCATATTTGACACTGTCTGCCACCGATGGCTGACAGGGCGCTCAATGTTTTAATTTTTAATTTTTACTGCTTTTACTTTAGGGGTAAAACTTTCACTGAAATGTTTGAAGTATAACAGGTTCTGCACACTCCTAAAGTTTCAAGATGATTCCTTCAGTACTTAAAGATATATGACAAAATGTCTAGTATCTACAATGACTGACATGGCGCTCAACGTGTTAATATCGGTTTTCAATAAAAAGCAAAGCAGCGAATAGGCGGGCAGAGCTTTGCAGTGGTTCATAAGTAAAGCGAGTAGAGTGGAGTCGAATCATCATTCATTAGGTCAATTATATGTCTTCTGAGTGCAATTCTCTTCAAAAAGTGCACATAATACTTGTATAATGTGTAATAGGAGTCGTGTGGTTGTTCTTTTTTTAACGCATTAGCGCCCAGTATCCTCATTTGAGGACAGCTAATAAAATGACACGTATATTTTTTGTAATTTCTTGGAATGATTTCTGCTTTTTAGTGACAGTTTATAGCGTCACTCTAAATGATCCCTGAAAGTTTTATGTGCCTACTATTAATTATTATTTCATAATGTGGATAGTCATTTTAAGATTTTTCATTCGTCGCACATACATTTGCTTTTTGCGCAGGTATACTAACTTAAATCAAGTTGAATAATAATATATATTATAATACTTTACTTTTGAAATCTTCGTCAACATATAACAGGATATTAATCTGTTATCTCAAAGTTTTTCTATCTCGAAGTTTTCTCGCTAGAACACTAAACGTCAATAAATGAGGATAGCCTTGAAATTTAAAACTATCAGAAGAATTGTTTAAGTTAATATATTTTTCTGTCAGTTGTGTATATTAATTTAGAAGTGAAATAATCAGCCAATAATATTTTACAAAATTAATTCGGGCGTTAACGGGTTAATTACCCAAGATTACTATGAGCTCTTGATGCTCAATTAGCTTTCGTGCTAAGTATACTATTCTCAGAAATAATTTTTTTTTTATGTTTTCTTTCATTATTCATATAAAAAAATATTTCATGTTTAAAAAGAAAAGATTGGTAAATTGTTTTTGGCGCTAAATGTAAACTAATATTTAAATGACTAACTTTTAAAACTATTATAATATTATTTTCTTATTTTAATTAAATAAAAATAATAATAATAATAAACATTTCAAAAATGGGGCTTCGAGATGCACTAAGACACCTCAAGCGAATTCTTGTTGAATCTCTTGACTGTACGAGTACCAACCTTACGCTTCGTTGTCCACAGACACACCGACAAGCACAAACATTGGTTATATATAAATAAAATATATTTATATTAAATTCCCTTTAAAATTCCTTCTTTTATAAGTTTACGTTTTTTGTAACCCAAAAAAGTATTAAAATTAGAAAAGTAATTTTATTAACTTTTTAATACATTTAAGTTAATATATAACTGTTCAAATAAATTTAAAACACCAAACTTATTTAAGTTAACTACTTATCTAATCGGCTTCTGTGGGTTTCTGTGTTGAATTATTTTCAACTGTTTGGTTTCCGTTCTCAGTCTTTTCATTATTGTCATTAAAAATTATATATATTTGTGTGTGTGTGTGGGGGGGGGGATTTATTATTATTATTATTATTATTATTATTTTTTTTTTTTTACCTAAATTGTAAAATTATTTTTTTTCTTTTACTAGACAGTTGTTCTGCGTAATACTGCTCAAATAAAGTGAGATATATGTAATATTTAATTCCGTAGTTTAAGTAATTTTAAAAGATTTTTTTCCGTGCAATTATTTACCAATTCATTCACTGTATTCAATAAAAAACAGCAAATTATCAGCTTCTTTATCAATCTTCTTTCCCCGTTCTAGAAAATCCCATGGCTCTCCACTTTGAGGGACCATCTTTAACAAAATTACTTAAATGCAAAAAAGGTAACCCTACTCCGTACCAAGGGGAGATGACTATAGTGATTGATGATCATTTTCCCCCACGGTGTTGCGTGGGACATAATCGGGACCGGCCTGTCAGTGCTCCTTAAATTTTGGGACCGGCCTGTCAGTGCTCCTTAAATTTTATGCTCATTTTAGTATATTGTCACCACTATCTTAAAACAATACTTTTATACATAATATTTTAATTTTACGCGATGCCCGTACACTTTATCTCTGAGGGTAATATCCAGCGAATTAACATTTAACGGACGTGTCGAATTTGTTTTGCCTTTCTCGATTTCCGGGCATTTTACACATTGCGTATGCAATGCATACCCTCCAACATACTAATTAATATTCCGTAGTATTATTAATCGTATTATTAGCCCCGCCTTCTTTTTCACACCAAAACATTTTTAGAGTATTTTTCTTCTTATTTAATCGCAATTGCATTTGGAGAATATTACTCTAAAAATTTATTGGTGGGAGAAAAAGGGCGAACAGAGAAGGAGCAAAAGTTTAAAAATCCATTAAAACAAGGAAACTGCACATAAGCAATTTTTAAATGGCGTCAAATGTTTGATTTTGTTGTGAAACTAATAAACGTTAAAGGGTTAAGTAAGATCAGATAAACACTTAATTTGCAAAAGTATTTGAATACTTTCAGACTAGAAATTTTGTTGAACATTTAAAGAAAATTCAAATAACATGTTATGCCTCATATATTTAAGCGAATGTTTTGTCCTGAAGCCAAAAATG
Source organism: Salticus scenicus (assembly GCA_963930645.1). Lineage (NCBI taxonomy): Eukaryota > Metazoa > Arthropoda > Arachnida > Araneae > Salticidae > Salticus > Salticus scenicus. The sequence continues at coordinate 120,230,647 of OZ005651.1, read as the reverse complement.
GGATCATTAACAAATCCAAGTAAAACTTTTGCTGGGAATAATCCTGAAAAAAAAAAAAAAAAAAAAAAAAGCTAGAAATTCTTTATATGTGTAGCATACGATTATGATCCTTTTATTAAAACAGAGACATCCATGATTCAATATAAATCCTTTATTGATGTAACAATTAACAAAAAAGACAGTGAAAAAAAAAAGAAAAAAAAATGAAGGTAAACGCTAATCTCCCAATTTTAATTATACCTGGAAATAAAAGTAATGATCCTGAAATTTTTAAATTTAACTAGCAATGCCCCGAATGCACAGTTGTAGGTATTTTGGCTTTTATTAGCATCTTAATTTTATTAACTTCACTAAAGAAAGCTGAAATGGAAAAGCAATCAAAAATTAAAGCTTCTAGTTCCGGTTCAGGTTATAACGAACTTTATGATGATGAAGTTGATGACTTTCAAGATTATACCGTCCCCCCAGTTTATTATTATAACAACCACAAATATGTTTACGATGTCAAAAACAATAAACTTGCATATCTGACACCTTAGAAGTCTGATTCAAGAAATGTTGCCTCTTAAAGCACGGCCCTACTAGATCACTCCAACGTCGTGGAAGCTGCCGTAACAATCGACGATTTCCTCAAAAACAAAACTAGCTGTTGTCATATCTGTCAACTTACTAATTAACACTTTCGCGACCACTGACGTAGGTTCACGTCATTTGAAATTCTGTAACTCCACCAGGGGGTGTTTCTTTCTCAATTTGTATGTTACTTATTTCTAAAAATATACCCAATATTCACATTTGTAACTGTCAATATACTAACGTTCCTATTACATGAGCGTCAAAAGTTGCTTGAATCTACCGGTGATACAGTACTATGCTATGGTTTCCAAATGTGTTGCTCGAAACAAGCAACTTTTTTCTGTTGCAGCAATTTTATCGCCCGAAAGCAAGCGATGTCTCTTCTAGCAGCCAATGAAATGGTCTCAAAATGACGTCACGGTTTGATTGGCACTTACGTCTCTTCTCCTCCTTCCTCTTCATGCTGTAGAGACTATAGCAACCATAGCATTACGTCGTGAAGGTGCGATGACCCTTTATTGCGGCAATTTTTGTCGCTTCAAGTAATACCGTGTAATAACAGCACCAGGATATAAATGCTTTGATTAGAAAGAGTATAATTACAATGTATATCCATTTTTAATATAGATATGAATATGTAAAATTTTGTTCTGAAATATTGTAACAGAGGAGAATAACGCCCACAGGCGGACTTTACTGTCAAAAAGTCAAAAACATGCGGTCACGAAAGTGTTAATATACGGTAAAATTGTTAGAACTCGCCCCTTTTTCCATACCACTTAATTTTTAAGGAAATCTTTTTCAAATGTGATTACGATTAAATAAGAAGAAAAATACTCTAAAAAAAGACTGGTTGGATAAAAAGGGTGGGTACTAATAATTTTACGGAATATCAATTAGTAAGTTGGCTAGTATAGCTGTTATAATGCTGCAATCTAATCACAAAGCGTGTATAAGAAAGCGTCGTCACTCAACGTTAAAACCGGTCGCAGAATAAATGCGCCACTGACTTGTTGTGGTTGCATGTTAAACCAATATATTAGAATGAATCAGAAATTTAATTACTATTTAAACTCAAATACAGTGCGGTGCAAAAGTTTATGCACAAGCTAAATTGTTTAATGAAATGAAAAATATACATCGGAATACTTCGAAACATTTACTGTATCTAAACCATTAGATTATGAATTCATGTTTCGAATTCGGAAATAATCATTTGAAAGAAAAATAATAAACTATAAGAACATCAAAATTGTGATATCGCAAAAGTGTAAGCACAAATGAAGTTTTATGCAAATATCTCTTTAAACGTGATTGGTGGAGGATCGGTGAGACTTATCTCTAGACTATAAAGTGTAACGAACGCTGTACGAGTTATCGAAATCAGAGCCTGATTAAGGGGGAAGCACACATTATTTATACTTACACCGTTATTTTTTAACAAATACTTTCCTCCTATAATAAACAAAAAATTCTCATTAAAATTTATTTTAAAAGAATTCCGGTGTCTAATAACGGTGAGTAAATTGGATTGTTTTATACCGTTCATATTTTATAAAAAATATTTCCTCGTCAAAGCGTCGAATTTCTATGACATGAAGTTAAAAATAATTGTAAAAATATTCCGGTGAGAGCGGAGATAATGTGTGCTTCCCCCTTAATCAGGCTCTGATCGAAATGCCGAAATTATTGCAGTTCTTATCTGAAGAAGTTTCGGAAGTGTGGAAGCTGAAAGCCCAAGGTAAATCTGGTTTTCAAATGTCACTTATTTTAAATCCATCCAAACGTGGTATTTATAGTGTTTTGCAACGCAGAGAACAATTGAAAATTGCGTTTCGCTCGGGAAGTCCGAGAAATAACCATATTTCGTGAGGATAGAAGAATTAAAAGAATGGCTCTAAGTGACTATTTGTCTCTTAATCAGAGAAAAATCGAGTTGGATTAAAAATATCGCTTGATACCATACGCAGACGAATAACCGAATCAGAATTCATAAAAAAAAAAAAAAAAAAAAAAAAAAAAAAAACGAAAAAAATTAGCTCGTGAGTCTTTTCTGAAACAGTGTCACAAACAAGAAAGACTTCAATGGGCAAAGGAGCCCATGTATTATCGTGACGAATGAATTAGTGCTATTTTCTCTGATGAAAAAAATGGAATTTGGATTGTCCAGATGGGTTCTCATTCTATTCGCGTTACTTGAAGAACGATCCAAAAGCATATCCGGCAGGCAAGAAGGTAGTGACTCGCTCATTGTATGGTGCGATTTTGTTGCAATGGACAACCATCTCTTTGTTTCCTAAATGCCAGAAAAAATTCACAGAAGTATCAGGAAACTCTGAGTGAGCATTTGTAACGTTTAGTGAACTCCTAGGTGGTCCCAACTGGACCTTTCAGCAGGACAATGCATCGATACACGCTTCCCGTTGTACGAAAGAATGGCTTAAATTTTAGAATATCAGTGTGATGAACTGGCCTGCACTCAGTCCGGATCTCAATCCGATAGAGAACATCTGGGGAATCCTCTCACATGACATCTACAAGAATGGGAAGCAGTATTACTCAATGCAAGAGCTTGAATCCCTGATCGAGGAAACCTGTTACAGACTCGCTCCCGGAACCTTTCCTAATCTTGTGTTGTCAATGGAAAATCGCGTATTTGATCTCATCAGGTACAGTCAGAAAAAAAAAAAAAAAAAAAAAAGCCACCACCCGACCAATTTCGCTATAAATTATCGTAGAAATATGCGACAGGTACCGATCGATTTGTAATCAGTGTTGTCAAATTTGGCGGATTTTTTATTCAATAATCACCAATAATTTTGAGAAATGATATTTGGTATATATAATAGACAATCAATTTTAGAAGTGATTAGGCAAACATTACAAATAATAAATTTTGGTGATTATTATCCGCTAGATCTAGCAACACTGTTTGTAATAACGTCTAGTTTATAACGGTATAGTTAGATTTTGCTTAGGAGGTCGTCTACATATTAAAATTTGCATCAATTTTAAAATTTGCATAAGTTTTAAGGCAACCCCCATTTTTGAAAATTTTTTTTAATTATTTGGATCAAATCATCTCAGAAAATGGTATAATTTATATATTTGGCTCAATTTTTCACAGAGTTATAAGCTGTCAAAGTATGGGGATGAATATGACAAACATTGATTCATATCTTCCCGAAAAATTATTATATTCAAATTTTCTTTTTTATACGTTAGAATGAAGTTACGCAAACCTATTCCATGCATTTTTTTTTTTTTTTTCTGAATTATGAAAATTATTAATAAATTCATATTCGAAAAAAATTAAGAATTATGACCTATATTAATTTTTGCACGAATAGAATAGGCATCATTAAAAATGTGGGTTTCCAAATTTACAGCTCATTCCTAACATTATTTTTCGAGTTACAGTGATATTTCATTTTTTATTGCTGTTAGGGGATCATCACCTGTTACCCTTTGTATTGCCTATAAGTAAATATGTATATATAATCTAACGGAAGACTATTTTAATTTATTTTTATGTTATTCTTATTGTTTTCTAAGAAACATTTCGATGTTTATTATACAAATTAACTTATTTTTGTAAAATTATGGCAATGCAGGCGAGAGATTGTGAAAGAAAGCGAAAAGGAAACAAACACCTCCTTCTCTATTTCTGAAGCAATATAAAAATAAAACTATTTTGCGTATTTGTATTTGACTTTATATGTGATGCTGTTATGCATAAACGTCAATGGAATTTACTACAGCGATTGCCGAAGACAAAATTTAAATGATTTAATTGTGAATATGTAAATTCATTTTGTTATGCAATGTAAAGGTTTAGAGAAATGTGATAAGGCGTGGCTTACTTTACAAGATAGGAACATATCTGATCTTGATACATTGATTCTTTCTTCTTAAATATTAAATAACTTTAGCTAGTTTTTTGACGCTGAATTTTTGATTGAACCATGTAGTCCTATTTTTGTATTTGAATATTGTAGGGTTCGTACACCTCAAGTTAAATGTGATACTTTAGAAAACGCGGTAAGGCGAGGCTTATTGTTTGAAATAGCAATATACATTGGATAATAGATTTTTTAAATTAATATTTAATGTTTTATAAGTTTTTTATGGAGTATTTTCTGTTTTAATCTTCTTGTCATATTTTTGTAATTGTTTACTGTACAGTTTGTGAGCTCATAGTTGCCAACATTAACAAATTTAAAATAACGATATTCACCACTATACTTTTAGAGAAGCTTCTTATATTAATTTTCTGCGATTTAAGATCTTGAAATTCACTATCATAAAATTCTAGTGTAAAGTCTTCTCGAAAATCCAGAACACTTGGTAGCTTTCTAAGCTTTATATTATTTGAATTTTATTGCATGATGTAACATAATAAAATATTTAATTCTTATTACACGGTTTTTAATACAGAATTAAAGGTTGGAATATTTTTTTTAAGTTTATAAAATCTATTACGGAAAAAGAATTTAAAACGAAGTAAAACGTTTTATCACTTTTAAAGATATAGATACTGCTCTTTCATAATTAAGAATTTATGAGCAGTAGACTCCTGTATAACGCAGGAGATTCGTTCTGTGCAATAGGAAATCGTGTTACGTGGGGCATGCATTATCAGACCAATTTATGCAAGTTCAGTTCAATATTGAAAGAAAATTATTTTATTTTATTTTATTTTTATTTTATTTTATTTTTTTATTGTTTTCTAAATAAGGTTTTGATGTTTACTGTACAAATTAACTTGTTTTTATAATATTAACAAATTACAGTCGGGAAATTTTGATGACATTGAAAAAGAATAATAAACTCCATCCTCTGCCTTTTTCTGGGAGAATGCTTTACTTTAAAAAATGTTTTTTATTTTCCTTAATTTTATTTTGTTTGACTCTTTATAAGACGCTAGCATATGCAAACGAATGAAACTTACCGTTTCGATTGTTGATGAAAAAATTTCAAATACATAATCAAGAATTTGTTAAATAATTTGATGTTTCAGAGAAACATATTAAGGCGTGGCTTATTACTCGAAATAGGAAAGTCTTTAAACAATACCTCTTTTTTCATGAATATTAAAAATCCTTTCTCATATTTTTACCATTAATTTTTTGTTTAAATCATGTTATCTACATTTCTGTATATTGTATATTGTAGGTTTGTATGCGTTAAACTAAACATAACATTTTATAGAAACCTTTTCATGCGGGGCTTACTGTACAAAATAAAAATATACCCAACAAAAGTAGAAAAAATATTTTTTTTTCTTAAATATTAAACTTTGTTTTAAATTTTTAGCGATATAATTATTATTATCGTTATTACTATTATTATTTTATCTTGCAATCTACATATTTGTAATTGAATATTGTAAGTTCATATGACTTAATTTCTGATAGAATGGAGTAGAAGGCTGATTTTTACCAATTATGTGAAAAATACCAGAGCCGGGAATCGAACCCCTGGCCTTCCGCTTAACGCGCGGATGGCCTTCTACTCCAATTCTATCAGAAATTAATTTCCAGGTTGATGAATTAAATTTCTGAATTCATATGACTTAAGCTATTTAAATTTTAACGCATAAAGTGACGTAATAAAGTATTTCATTTTTATTAAAAATAAGCTATATAAAAAAATTAATTGATAAACTGTATTTAAGAAGAAAAAGTATAAGTCATTTACGCCTTAGAGGAATCAAATATTTGATTAACAGTTTCGCGACTGCATGTTTTTGTCTTTTTGACAGAAAGGTCCGCTTGTGGGCGTTATTATCCAAAGTTACAATATTTCACAGCAAAAGTTTCTATATTCAGATTAATATTAAAAATGGGTATACATTGTAATTATACTCTTTCTAATCAAAGTACTTATATCCATAGTACAGTAAAAAAAAAAAAAAAAAAAAAAAAAAAAAAAATCCACACCTAATTTTGCCGTAAGTTGTCGCAGAAACATGCGGCTAGTACCAATTGATTTTTAATAACGTCTAGTTTATAATGGCATAGTTAGATTTTGCTTAGGAGAAAAAAGGCGGGAACTAAAAATTGTACGGTTCATAATGAGATGGTTGGCAAGTATGTAAATGTCATGATTTAGGAAACGCGGTAAGGCGAGAATTATTGTTTGAAAGAGGAATATGCAGTGAAAAATCCTTTTTTTTTTTAAAAAATTATTATAATTAACATTTTATAATTTTTATACAATTTTTTCAAACGAATTTTCTGTTTTAATTTTGTTGTGACATTTTCGCATTTTTTTACTGTACCGTCTGTGAGCTAATGATATTTAAATTTTATCGCATGACGTAACATATTAAATTTTTATTAAATGTTTTTTTTTTTTTTTTAATACAAAATCAAACAGTGGAAGTTTTTTTTTTTTTTTTTTTTTTTTTTTTTTTTTTTATTATTATTATTATTATTATTAAATATATTATTGAAACAAAGCGCAATATTATTTATTTTCGATTATTCTAATCACGGCGTAAAATTCACATTTATTATGGGAAAACAATTTAAAACAATGTAATATGGGTTATTACTTTTAAAAATATAGATCTTACACATTTAAAATTAAGAATTCAAGTACAGTAGACGACTATATAACGGCGGATATTCGTTCTGGACAATAGGAAATGGTTTTATATAGGGCATACTTTATCAGATCAATTTATGCAAATTCAGTCCAACACTGAAAATTTTTATTTAATTTAATTTTGTGGTTTTGTTTTGTTTTTTATTGTTTTCTAAGTACGGTTTCGATGTTTACTATACAAATTAGTCTATTTTTGTAAGATTAACGAATTCCAGACGGAAAATTTTGCTTGCATTCCAAAAGGATAATAAACCCCACCCTCTGGCTTTTTCTGAAACAATACTTTACTTTAAAAAATGTTTCTTGTTTCCTTAATTTTAGTTTGTTTGACTCTTTATAGAACTCTAGAATATATAAACGAGTGAAAGTTGTCGTTTTAATTGTTGATGACAAAATTACAGTTATTTAACACTTTAATGACCGCTGACGTAGATTCACGACATTTGAAAATCTGTAACTCCTCCAATTGGCGTTTCTTTCGAAATTTTTACGCATTATCTTAACCCTTTGCGGCGCAAAACAATTCAGATTATTTAAATTATACTGCCACCGGAATTCATGAATTAAAAGAAAATAGAAGAAATTTTAAATTTTAAGGTTAAAAAAAACCGGCCTTTTCTGATATGTTATAAGCGTAAATTTTGGCCAAAAATTTTCCGGGATGAATTTTTGCAGTTGGATTTTAAATTTTGCGTCCTCGCAGGGAGGACAGCGCGCGTTAAGGGGTTAAGTATATAACCAAAATTCGTATTTTTACAATGGAATATAAAATGGATACAACTACTTTGATTAGAAAGAACATAATTATAATGTATATCCATTTTTAATATAAATGTGATTACAGAAAATTTTGTTCTGAAATATTGTAACTTCGAAAATTAATGGCCACAGGCGGACCTTACTGTCAAAAAGACAAAAACATGCGGTCTCGAAAGTGTTAATCATGAATTTTGTTAAATAATTTGATGTTTTATAGAAACATATGAAGGCGTGACCTATTACCCAAAATCGAACCGTATTTCATTTTTATTGAATTTTAACCCAAGCAGCACCGAAACGTTCTCTGAACGTTCAAAAATTGTTCTGCAAACACGTTCTAAGAACGTTCACTCTGAACGTGTTATAGACGTCTATCTGTCCATCTTGAAGACGTACAATAGTACGGTTCAGAGAACGTTCAATGAACGTGTAACTATCACCATCGGTGTTATAGAAGCGTTCTGAGAACGTTCTATGTACACGGTCTCAGAACGTTCTAAACGTTTTTAGAACGTTTTCAAAACGTTATACACATTTTCAGAACGTTCTAGAAAACGTACTGTAAACGTTCTAAAATAGTGTAGAAACGTTCTGAAAACGTTCTATACACACGTTCTCACAACGTTATGTAAACAATTTTTGAACGTTCTTTGTACGTGCTAAAAATGTCTTGTATCATAAAATGGAAGAACTCGCAACAATTGTTCCGGGTCGAAAGAAGACACGACCCTTCGTCAGACGAACATAGTAGGCACGAGTGCTGAAAATACAAGAGCTACGTTGCAGTTTTTTTTGCAGCATTCGTGCCTACTTTGTTCGGTTGATGAAGGGTTATGTCTTTTCTCGACCCGGAACAATTGTTGCGAGTTCTTCCATTTTCTTCGAATTCTTGAATTTTATAGTGTCTATTCAAAGTTCTGCACTTGTTATTTTATTTACTTATTTTATTTTTCTTTTTTTCCTTCCTTTCCTTATTTATCTTTTCTTTCCTTTTTTCCTTTTTGTGTAGTGCATTGTAATATGGTATAAGAAACGATCAAGTATTTTGAATATTCTGGATAAATATTTGAATTCAAAAACGAATAAATAAATTCAAGATTTGGAATATTTTGAAAAAATTTAAGATATATGCCCCCTGCTAACTAATTATTATTCCCCCCTAGATTTTGCATCATTATAATTTAACAATAGAATATAACCATATTTTGATATTGATTTTAATAAGTTAAGCAAAAAAACTTAAATATATTTTTATGTCTAAATTTTGAAACTTACTGCAAATTTTAGCATTCAAACACAAAAATTTTTTATTAAATTTTAAATTATCAATGGAATCTCAGATTAATGCCCAGATATGTTACATATTCTATTTTTAAACTATAATAATGCAGAGTCAATGGAAAACAAAAAATAAAAATTAGTTAAAAGAAGTACCCAAGTGTACAAAATTAAAACAATGAACTGTTTCCTCGTTTTCTTTTTTTCCACATAATTCTTAAACAAATAAACACAGAAGTATAAAATTTGGATAGCATGTTTTTTAAAATACCATGAATCGAATTTTATATAACTTTAGCATAAGTAATAATTCTTAAACTAAAAATCAGTAAATTTTTCTCGAAAATAAACTTTGGAAAAATGAAAAATTTCAGCAATTTTAGAAAAGAAAACTTAATGAAAAATGGTCATGAAGGTGCATTACAGATAGGTTAAAGATGTACGTGCATCTATATTTTATTTGTAGATTAAAACCGAAAATTTTTTCTTGTAGTAATTTTTTTTTTTTTTTCTTTTTTCTTTCTTTATTTTTTCGCGTGTGAATATTTTTTTTTTAATTTTACATAGAAACATGAAAATCGGATAAAACGTTCATTATTAAATTATTTATCGACGTTTTTATTATTCTAGTGATGGTCACAGTTTATACAAATTAGTAATTATTATTATTATTATTATTATTTTTTTTTTTTTCAAAAATTCCATTATTAAAGTAAAAGAGAAATGAACACAGAAAGAAAAATCAGGATTTTGTTTTTAACATTTGAGGGCATGTGCGTGTTCACTTGTCTATAATGCATCATTAACACAATTTTTCATTAAGTTTTCTTTACTAAAATTGTTGAAATTTTTCATTCTTTCCAAAGCTTACTTTTGAGAAAAATTAATAATTATTACTTTAAAATTATTGCTTATGCTAAAGTTATGTAAAATTCGAATAATGGTATGATAAAGAACATGCCAGCCAAATTTTATGTCCATGTGTTTATTTGTTTAAAAGTTATGTACAAAAGAAGAAAATAGGAAAGCAGGTTTGTTCCTTTAATTTTGAACAGCGGTGTATTTTAAATACGTTAAATAAATAAATATATATATATTTAAATAGATTCCGTGAAATTTCCTTAATATTTTCATATTTCAAATCATGCGTATGCAAAATTTATTTAAATTATTGATTTTGAGTTTATAAATTTTACATACACCATGCAGTGAAATATAACAGTATAAAATGTGGTAAAACTTTTTGAACAATAAATAAATAATTAATTAAAAGTTGTTTCTGCAAACAAAACAAATAATAAAATAATAATAATAAATAAAATAAAATAATTTAAAACATTTAGAAATATTAAGAATCACCTTCATATTGTTTGTCTATGTTTGTTTGTTTTTTTTCTTTATTTCTTTTCTTTCTTTCATTTTTCTTCCCTTTGGATTTTGTGATTCATTTGTATGTATGTGTGCCTTTGTGTTATAAAATTTTACGTACATGTCTTCAAATATAATAACATACAGTATTTTCATTTTTTTTTTTTTTAAACTATAATTAAAGAAAACTGAAAAGTTTTAAGATGCTCCTTACTGACTAATTATTATTTTTCCCTTTGATTTTGCATTAATATATTTTAACAATAGAACCTAACCATATTTGGGTAATTAATTTGCGAAATTCTTGTTAAGTTAAATATATATATATATATATATAGATATAGATATATACAGTCGGTAACAAAAGTGTCCGAACACTAACGAAAATTCCTATGTAAATTAAGTACACTTCGTAAGGTTGTATTAAATAAATCCTTGTCGAATCCTATTCTTAGTCAGTGTAAGAACATGATTCGATAAAGATTTATTTAACAAAACCGTATGAAGTGTACTTTTTTTACATAGGAATTTTTGCTAGTGTTCGGACACTTTTGTTACCGACTGTATATGTTTAAATACTGAAACTTATTGCAAACTTTTGGCATTCAAACATAGAACTATTTTTAAAACTTTAACTTATCAATGAATTTACAAATTAATACCTAGATATGTTATATATTCTATTGATAAAGAGTAATAATGTACAAATGATGGGAGAAAATAAAAATATTTAAGAGAAGTATTAAAAAAAAAATTAAAATTAGTTAATTAATCTATTTATTATCGATTTTGTGAAGATTTAATTTTAAAGTATTGATTTAGAGTTTATGAATTTTACTTACACATGCATTGAAATATAACAATATAAAATACGATAAAAATTCTTGAAAATCTTTTAAATATAAAATAAATAAATTTTAAAATTTAAAATATTTTTAAAATTTTTAGAGAGCCGGCTGCTAACTATTTTTCCCTTGATTTTACAATACTACAGTCTAACAATAAAATCTAAACAAATATACTTAAATATATCTAACATTAAACTGTAATAATACAAAATCGAATGGGGAAAAAAATAATAATAATAAATAATTAAAAGTTAGTTAGCATGAAAAATTTAAAAAATTAATGTTTTCAAATTATTATTATTACTCTTTATTTATTTATTTATTTATTTATTTGTTTATTTTTTATGGTTTTTGAAAACTTTAATTTATTTAATTTTGTTAAATTTGAATGCAGATTTGGGCAAAACTATGGAAATCCTAGACTAGACATATGAAAATTGTGTAGAATAAACTTATCTGTAGATAGTGTATCCAAATGTCAGGAAGAAATCTCAAACCACACGCAATGAAAATAATGACAGAAAAAGTTACCGTTATCTATCTTGGACCTTGGAGTCCAAGTGCTTCCGTTGTCATAACTGGCAAACCCAATAAAAATTTCACAGTTTGGCGAATTTTTTCGTTTTTTTTTTTTTTTTTTTTTTTTTTTTTTTTTAAGATTCAAGATTCAGCAAAATGTATATCACTTTTATATTATTAATTGAAAAGGAATTTAATTTAATTATATTTATTATTTTTGTGAGAAATACAAAACTCAAGATTTTTATTCAGATTTTTTTTTTTTTTTTAATATTACGTGTTATTGCGTATCTATTTAATAATATTTTGCAAAATAATTGACGTTTATTATGAAGTAAAATATAAAAATTTGATCGCAACTAAAATAATCGCATGCCTGCTTATATGAATCAATTACAATAAATTACAGGAAATGTTAAACTAGTGTCTTGTGACTATCACACAATTTTTTTCTTTATTTTCTAATACAATTCACATAGTTTAGATCAAATCACACATTTTACACAGTAAAATTGAAAAACAAAATAAAATATATATATATATATATAATAATAATATTAACTTTTTTTTTTTTTTAAATATCGATAACTTTGTTTTACATTATCACAGATAATTGATTCAACCGTTCGTTTTAAAAGATATCAACGAGTAATTTTGAAAAAATATTATAAAAATTTACACACCCGAGGAGGGGGGAAGGATTGCTATTCTTCTTGTTAAAAGTCTTGTTCACCGTTAATATTTTTTAAAAAATCAGTTTGACAATGTTCAACTAAAGAAATCCCTATTGTGTGTATTTATAAGAAATTTTTTCCTTTATTGTAATATTAAAAATTTTGAAAAAAATAAATGACAGTGCGACCTGTTGAGCGTTATATGTGTAAAAAAAAAGGGGGGGGGGGTAATAATCACTAACTGATATCAAGGGGGAGCAAAATATAAGTTTTCAGGAAATTCTGTTCATTAGTTTTTGACCTAGAGATGACACAAAATTCTTATCACACATGTCCAAACACACAGACAAACTGGCATTTTCTAAGAAATATCATTTTTTTATTAGAACATCTTAAAAAGGGAAAAATCTATCGAAACGCGGGAGCCAAAAATATTTACGAATCAAACCTTTCTTCTTTTTATTATAGAAGAAAATAATAAATAAATAAGGAAAACAAAATTTTTAGCTACTTTATTTATTATTTTTTTTTTTTTATTGTTTCAGCTTCTAAATTTACAATATCATAGATTATTTACAACGTATGATCACTTCACTGTTTATTATTATTATGTTTGTTACTTACATAAGAAAAAAGCACTAGATTTGTGAAAATGTTTAACTTCCGGATTTCGATAAATATACACGTTTTGTGACTTCTGAGTATGATTTGGCTTTTTTTTTCACTTGAAAATGACTGTGAGTTCGTTAAAAAATAAAGAAATAAATAGAAATAAATAAATGTGGACGCGGTTTCTCAAGAAGCAATTGACGCAAAGTAACATAACATTTGAATGGACCAGGAAGTAAATTAGTGCTTATTAGCTTTTAAGATATTATTGTCCATTTTGTGGCGCTGATATAATGTGATCCCATATAAGGAAAGGTTGTATCAGAACTTGTATGATACATAAATGCACTAAAGTTATATATGAGATCAGCATTATGTAAATCTCTGCTGATTCAATTTGGGTGCATATCGGTCGACAGGTGCTTCTGCTATGCTGCAATTTAATCTTGTTAACGGGAAGGCAGTATATCAGTTTCTATGATATTTAAAAGCATCACATTTCGTTTGTGAGATGGCTATTGTAAAGTTAAATAAATTAATTTTCCATATCGGCTATGTTAGGTGGCGCTACTACGTTGAAGTTTTACCCGTTTAGTTAAAATTTTATTTCAACTTTTGTCATTTAAATACCACAAACTTGGTATGTGAAAAATATATTATTAAAATTTATTCTGATTGAATTCGGATACAAATTGGCAAACAAGTTGTGCTGCTATTACTTTTTACGATTTCTAGATGTCTACAGTCTACATTTCAGCATCTATTGCTGAAAATTACACGAAATTACATATATAAAAAGTTTTTTATATGATGGTAAGTTGATTAAAATTCTGTAAATGCTAATCGTAGCTAACTTTGTTCATATAGAATGATATAAAAGAAAGTTTTGTGATGGTCCCAGCGTAACTAATTTTGTATTATAGTTGTGTCACTCAAAGAAAAAATAGTTATATTTTTATTGATACGAGTATAATACAGAAATTATTTATTTTTTAGTAATAAATTTCGTAATTAACAAAAGAGAAAAATAATTCGAATCTCATTGTTTATAAAAAAGTTTCCATCTCTTCTTCACTATATTGTTTAATTTAGTGATAAACCCTACAGTTAATGCCTTAAAATATGCTTGATTTCAAATGAAGAAGAAGAAATCTCCTGAAATCTATCTTTAGAGCTTTATATGGAAAATAAAAGTTTAAAATAGGTTATTTTTTATATAGCTCTTATATCGTATAAAAATTTCGTGCACATTATTGTTTTCTTGAGTAAATATTTATCGAGTCATGGTCTTAGTCTTATGCTGTTCATAGAAAAGTAAGTTTGTGATAAAAAATAACGGTCAAACTATTAAAAAAAAAAAAAAAAAAAAAAAAAAAAAATGGTATATGAAAAATGTGGATGTGTTCAGTAATTTTGCTGCCGATTGTATAAAAAGTTTTCTTGAATGATTATCAATATTATATGAACAAAAGAAAATTCATTTCACAATCCTTAGTTTAAAAAAATCTGTGCATTTTTATACAAAATGTTATACCAGAGGTCTGCACGAGCCGAAAGTTTAAGGCCTGAGCCCAGTCCGGACGAAAACCGATAAAGTCAGGCTCGATGAAGAAAGGGGGAAAATGAATAAAAACAACAAGAAAAAATTGCATGCATTTCTACGCTTTTTTATTTTTATTTTATTTTATTTTTATTTTATTTTTATTGTATTTATTTATTTATTTATTATTATTGCTATTATTATAATAAGTATTAGTATTATTATTTTGTATCTAATTTTCAGAGGCTTTATTAGATTAGAATTTTTTTATTCAGAGGCTAAGCAATTTATTAATGGAAAATGATGCCATTCTCATGTAATATCCTGACAAAAATAGCGTTATAAACATACACACAATGACACACACATGCACTCACATATAGAAAGAGAAAGTTTTCTGAAATCATTTTTGGCTCTCATGATGTGTGGAACTTCAAGATATCGCAAAATTTTTTAATTACGAAAAATGTACAGACAAAAGTCAGATTTATTAATATAGATTTATCATAAAACATATTTTTTTTTTTTTTTTCATTTATCAGACCCTTTCCAAACCCAAATAAATAAATAAATAGATAATGAAATAAAAATTACTTTTAGTTCCCCATCATACTATAGGTATGGGGAACTTAGGTATCGTGAAAATTTTCGACCTCGGTTTTTTGACTTTTTTACACGTTTTCAGGTGTGAGGAATCCGAAAATGACAAAATTTGTATGGTGTCTGTCTGTAGGGTGTCTGTTAGTGGGTTAGTGTGTTAGTGTGTTAGTCTGTGTACACAATATCTCAAGAACAAATTGTCGCAGAGAGGTCAAATCAGTTTTAAAGTATTACTTTCGACACTGGCAAGAACCCTATTCATTTACAACATTCGAATTTAAAAACTTTGTAAGTTATTAGAAATTTACGATTTTCTTAACATGGGAGAATAGGACAAAAATTCACTTAAACGTGCATTAAATGGAAACTTTTTACTGTAAAAATGTCAGACCAGTTTTAAAATAGTTTTGATGCCGGAATGAACATCAGTAACTATAAATAAGCTACTTTGAAAATTTCGCAAGTCATTGGATATTTACGAATTTCTTAACATGGCAGAATAGGACAAAATTTGACATAAATGTCAATTTTGAGAGATATTTTCATCGTAAAGATGTCAGACTACTTTTGAAATATTATTTAGGATACTGGCATGAATATTATTGACTATGAATTTTCCAATATAAAAATTTCGTAAGTTATTGGAAATTTACAAATTTCTTAACATGGCAGGATAGAGCAAAATTTCGCATAAACGTCAATCTTGAGGGATGTTTTCATCGTAAAGATGTCAAACCACTTACGAAATATTATTTAGGATACTGGCATGAATATCATAGACTATGATTTTTCCAATTTAAAAAATTTGTAAGTTATTTGGAATTTACGATTTACTTAAAATGACAGAATGGGGTAAAATTGAGCATAAACTTCCATTTTGAGGATCATAAATACATTAGACAACTTCAAAATTACATTTATAATATTTTTTTTGAACATGATTGAATACAAATATTCTAATAGGAAAATTTCGTAAATTATTCGTAATTTACGATTTTACCAGCATAGCGAAATTGTAAATTTTTCATACAAATATGAATTTTGAGGATTATTGCATTGGAAATAGTAGCATGAAAACTAAACAACGGAATTGACCCTGATAAAATAAATTAATAGATTAGAATAAGATAAATATATCGAAGTGAACGAAGGATAGCCTATTAGGCGGGGATTTCATTCTGTCACTCTATCAAGCTTTGGCGAAATTCATTTCTTTTAACATGATTATAATATGTCTCGCACTAGAAATATATGAGAACATAAATAAGATGGGGAACTGAGCAGAGTCCACCTATGCCAACTAACTAGTTAATTATATATTATCAATATTAAAAAAAAAAAAAGACTGTTTTTTATTTAAATTTTAATAATAATCTGGTGGCACTCATCCGACTTTTTCTTACTCTTACCTAGCATTTGAATGCTATAAACACAAATTGCGGATTAAGGTGTAAGGTAACAAGTACTATATATAAATCTACGTTTCAAATATTTCAAACTACTTTTAGGAACAAATAAATTTTGATGAATAACTCTCTTAGTGAGGGGGTTAAATATAGTACTTACTATAAATAATTCTTGGTTGATATTAAATTTAAAAGTTCATTTGAAATTATTCAATCAACTTCGATCTCACCACTTTTGAAGCTTATTAATCTTAGTCAAATATTTTAAGTAGCAACCTCATAATCAACTTCAAAATACAAAATTTAAATTGTCTGCAAATATATGTTCTAAAGTTAGCTGATAACAGACATACACAAAGATTAACATTTTAAAATTTCATTTTAGTATTTAGGGACCCTCAAAACGTGTAATTATGCGCGAAAAAAGCCTTAAAAATTTCACTTTAAAATTTTTTTATTTTGTTCTCTGCATAGGTATAAAGAAATTTTTATTCCTGGGTAGACCTGTAAAGGAAAGGAGAACGATTCTCATACCATATTTTCCACAAAACATGCTTTTATGCATATAAAAAATATATGTTCATTTCATTTTGTTTAGT
The DNA here is from genome assembly GCA_963930645.1 of Salticus scenicus. Taxonomy (NCBI): domain Eukaryota; kingdom Metazoa; phylum Arthropoda; class Arachnida; order Araneae; family Salticidae; genus Salticus; species Salticus scenicus. Next base: position 120,213,259 of record OZ005651.1, on the reverse strand, counting down.
ACAGGCTATAGATGTTAAACTGTAAATAGCAAAAAATTTTACCCACATACTTAATGTATTTGAATTATTATGGATATCCCTGTACACGAACCATTTCCATGATCTCAACGAAAAGCTAAGTGCAGCATCCTTATATGACACTGATTTAGAATGTTAAGTTTTCATATTCTGGAATTATTTGTTTTTTAGCTATGCTGATAACAGGCACACACGCATAGACATACACAAAGACACACATACACACTCAGAGATCAAACGTAAAAACTTGATATTTGGAGTCAGGGGACCTCAAAACGCGTAAGTATTAAAAAAACGCAGTTTTCAAAATTTAACCCAAAAAGCAATACTTTCTCTATCTTATCTAAGGATAAGAAAATGCATAAAAGAAAAGAAATAATTAAGGATAGGAGAAAATATAGCCAAATTAGCGATAAAGTTGCCAAACCGTTTGGTTTGACTTCCCGCAACAGCTGCAAATTAAAGCGCGAAAATCTTTGTGACTGCAATTCTGCTGACCATGCACTATATTACTCATTCAATAACATCCGGGATTTTCTTTTTTGTTCACGATTTCCATTAGACTCAAATCTTAAACATTTTTAAAACTTGTACATTGAGGCCATCACAAAACATTCGTCCATATTTTCCCATTCAAACTCTTGCAGTACAGAACATGTTATTTATTAAATTTATTATTTATCTAAATACTTTCCTCTGGCGAATGCATACGATTTTCATAAATCAGAATACAATCAGTTTTATGCTAGATCTAGAAAATATAATCTTAGAAAACATAATTTTCTAAAGATTTTCATTTTTGTTATTATTATGAAAAATGATAAAAAAGTAGATAAATTTGTTTTTAAATCATCAGAAATCGATGGTTCAACCATTCATTTTAAAGGTAAACATATTGAAAAATCTTCCATACACCCCTTCTCCTCCCTCGGGAATGATGGATACTTATTCCTTGGAGAGAAATTGATGTCCGATGAATACCCCCCCCCCCCCAAATAAATAAATAAATAAATAAATAAATAAATAAAAATAAAATAAAATAAAATAAAGAAAAAAAAAGCATTGAGTATTACTGGTTATACAACCAAGTTGTATCAACAATATATCAAATGTATGTCACACACAAGGTTTGATGAGTATATATATTATAGAAGCTGAGATATAGTCTTTCCGTAAATAGAAAATATAGGCTTTTTATAAATTGGAACGTGGCAGCGCCACCTGTCGTCCGATAAGCACCCAAAGTTAATCAGTAGAGTTTTATATACTAGCAATTTTACGTACAACTTTTACAACATTTATAAATCACAGAAGTTGAGATATTTCGTTCCCGTTATGGGATTAAATTGCAACATAGCTACGCCACATGTTGGCCGATGTGCATCAGTGACGTTTTACATAAAATCGATTTCACATATAACTTCAGTATATTACAAAATTTAGAAGTTTAAGTTTTGTTTTAAATCACATGAGCTGAAATATTGCCTTTCAGATAACGTAATTAAATTGCAGATTAGTAACGCCACCTGTTGGCCAATGTATACATTCAAAATGTATATACACCTCCTTATACATACACCCCGTGTATCAAGTTTTATGAATTTGTACACTATAGAAGTTGAGATATAACCATCACATAACTGGTGGGATTCACTACGTAGCAGCGCCACCTATCAGGCGAAATATCCCATATGCAATTAAAAAAAACACCAATTGAGGGCAAGTTCCAATTATATAACAAATTTCGTTAAATTCTGTCCATTGATTTTTGAAATAAAATATCCACAATTTTATTTTCACCAATTTAAAATTTTGTAATTTTTTTCACTTCACCGCTACTACTTCTAGTTGAGCATTCTTCATTGACGTGCTAACAAAACGTTAAACTGAAAATATAAAAAAGGCCCTATCCGCTATCATGTTAAAAAATTATAAATTTCGAATAACTGACGAAGATTTTAAATTAGAATGTTGCAAATCTCTGAATAGGATTGATATCATACGTGATATTTTAAAACTGGTCCGATTTCTCTGCAATCATTTGTTGTTAAGATTTCGTTTACCTGGACTAACAGACTAACACACTAATAGGCACCGATACCCATTAACAGGCACCATACCAACCTTTGATTTTCGGATTCTTCACACCACAAAACGTGTAAAAAATTCAAAAACCGAAGTCTAAAATTTTCATGATTAAACTAGTTTGCCTACCAATAGTATACTTAAAAATCCTTTTGTCATGTTCGTTATAATTACACTGTTACAGAACGTGTTATGACGGTCATATAGTTGAACGTTCTATATAGAACTAGAATTGTACGTGTTATAGATGGTACAAAGCACACATTTTCAGAACGTTTTAAATAATACTATTTTTGAACGTACAATAGAACGTTCTATTGACACGAAACACGGTGTTTGAACTACTGTAACCGTTATTAAACGTTCAAAGAACGTTCTTGTGCTACTTGGGAACTATCCTTTCTCAGATTTTAGTTTAAATCTTGTTATCCACATTTTTGTATGTTGTAGGTTGTAGGTTTGTACGCCTCAAATTAAATGTAAAACTCTGTAGTGACACTTTCATGCGGGGCTTAATGTATAAAATAAAAATATACGCAACAGAAGTAGATAATTTTTTTCTTAAATATTAAACGCTTTTTTTTCTTTTTTATTTCACCACTATTATTATCATTATCACTATTATTCTTTTATCTTGCTATCTAGATTTTTGTAATTCAACACTGGAGAGTCCATATGACTCACGCTATTTAAATATTTACGCATGAAGTGACGCATTAAACCAATCTACGTTTATTAAATATAAACCACTTAAAATTTTTTATTTTATAAATGAAGATTTGTTTTATAATTAATATTTCTGTACTTTTTTCCGGTGTGAAACTTAACAAATAATGTCTATTCTATGGTAGATCATGATTTATTTTTTCTAAATGTATAAACGGACCCCTAATATATTTTTGCTTGTATCTCTATCTAGAGCTCATTTAAAGCATATAAATAAGTACATTTTCCGAACTGCCTTGATCTCAGAAATATGAATATGAGGTCAAAAATAGAGGTTGCCATTGAAAAAAAATGAAGTTGATGCTTGTTTTAATATGTATATGACCCCTTAAGCAAAATATAACTATTCCATTATAAACTAGACGTTATTACAGATCGATTGGTACCAACCGCATGTTTTTACGATAATTTAGAGCGAAATTAGGTGTGGATTTTTTTTCCGACAGTACAATGGTTGTACAAATATTAATATTGTGTATATTTATAAAAATAAATTACATACGAATTGCAAAGGAAACGCCCACTGGCGGAGTTACAGATTTTCAAATGATACGAATCTACGTCAGCGGTCGCGAAAGTGTTAACTATGTGAAAATGTTAAATTTATATTACGCTTTATTCGGGTCTGTTTATCGCGCTGTATGAGTACTAGTCGCAATATTTTTGTCGTGATCTGTGGTAGCGCGAGAATCTGCTGTAGTTATTGAACCAAGTTTAGATACAGAATTTGTAGATCGAACTTCATTTTATTTCCTATTTAAATTTTCTGTATTTTTATTCCGGTATGAATCTTAATGAATAATTCCCATTCTATGGGAGATCACAATTTAATTTTTCTAAATATATGGATGGACTCCTAATACATTTTCACTTCTAATTCTATCACGAATTTATTTAAAGTATATAAATAGGATTTTTTCCGAACCGCTTCGATCTCTGAAATTTGAATATGAGGTCAAAAATAGGGGCTGCCGTTGAAAAAAATGAAATTGATGCCAGTTTTAATATGTAGATAACCCCTTAAGCAAAATCTAACTACACTGTTATGAACTAGACGTGATTAATAATCGATTGGCACCCGCCGCATACTTATAGCATGATTTGCGACGAAATTATTTGTGGGGGGTGGCCTTTTTTTTTTTTTTTTTTATTGCTAATTGTACAGTCGGGAAAAAAAAAAAAAAAAAAACGCAGCACTCGATGTAACTCCGTTGCTAATCAATGCACAAAAATGTAATAGGTATCATTCGACGGGGAATTGAGAGTGGATATAGAAAAGGAACGGAAATTTTGAATTGGGGGTCGTCTACATATTAAAACGCGCACCAACTTTTATTTTTTCAATGGTATTGCCCAATTTTTATTTTATATTTGAATTCCTGGGATCGCGACAATGCGAAAAAGTATATTGGTTGTATATTTTGCTTATTTTTTCACAGAGTTATAAGCGTTCAAAGTTTGAAGGTACTAATGTTAAATTCATATTTCAAACTTTTATTAATATCTTTACAAAAAATAACTTGATCGATATAATTCTTTTTTTACGAGATACAGTGAAGAAACCCAAACATAATCCATCATTACTTTTGATTCTGAAAAATATTTTTAATTCTGAAAAATATTAATAAATTCATATTCATAAAAATTATGAATTATGACCTATATTAATTTTTACATTAAATGAATCCTAATGCTGAAAAATATGGGTGTGCAAATTTGCAGCTCATTCCAGTTATTAGTTTTCGAGATATAAATAAATCTTTCTTTTGGAGTAGTTTAGGGGGCTGTCTCTTAAAAAATTTTGAATGAAATAACGAAGCAAATCTTAAAAAATAACGGAGAAAATTGAACAAAATATTTTTATTTTTTATTTGAGGGTCAAATTATATAACAACAACGTCAAATGCAAAGAAATGAAACAAAAATGTTGATTTTTAGACATTTGTGTTAGTATCAAGAATTCCTGTTTTCTAAAGACCCGCCTTTTATCGTTCTTCAAAACAAAACAATGCAGAAACGAAAAGTGAATGTGACTTTGAGTATTCGTGTTAAACCCCTTATTTTACATTGACAAAAATATACACAAGTGGTATTTACTTCATAGATTACTGGTGATAAATTTAGAATCCTTTAAATGAACACTAGAAGAAAAAAATTAACAAATAGGCGGGGTTTACTGTTTGAAATACTGTCCAAATAAAATATTTCAAAACAAATTTTCTGTACCACAATTATATTACAGATGGATATACATTATAACTATATTCTTTCTAATTAATATATTTCTATCCATAGTATATTTTATTGCAAAAATATGAACACTGGGTACATGCTTAAGAAATAAGTAACACACAAAGTACGAAAGAAACGCCCACTGGCATTGTTACAGATTTTCAAATGATGTGAATTTACGTCAGCAGTCGCGAAAGCGTTAATTAAGAAATTATATTTTCATAGAAATTATAAAACAAATCGTACAGTTACAAAGAGTTCAACTGACCCAAAACTGGTAAGTGCTATTAAAATTGTTTAATATTTACTTTATGAAACCTTACAATAATTTATCGGAAAAGATTTAGTTTATGCGTTGCTGTATATATATATATAGCTATATTATTTCAGTTTGTATATTATGTTACACGTACGAAAGAAAATTTAAGCTTTATTGGTGATCAGTATATCCATGATAGAGACTTTTTAATTGAAAAATATTGCACTTTTATAAAAAGTATTGTCTGACCAATCGTAAGTGTAATGTATTTAAATATTCCTAAAATTATCTAAAAAAGTACTAAAGTATATACATATCCAAAAAACTAAATTCATGATAATTAAGATACTGCAAAGGTGTTAATATTTTTATTTCTTTTTATAACTCTTTTTTTCTTGAAATATTTCCGGTGTTAAACAGCATAATTTTGTCTAGTTCTTGTAGAATCTTATTTTTATTTTTCTATATTTAGAGATAGCCCCCTAACTCATTTTTGATCATAACTCTATGAATACTAAAGATAAAGTATACAAAAAGTATACTTTTCCGCACTGCCAGACTCTCAGAAATTCAAATATGAAGTCAAAATTGGGTGTTGCTATTGAAAAAATCAAAGTTGGCACTCATTTTAACATGTTGATGACCCGTAATTCAAAATTCGATGACATTTTCAGAAAGTGCATTTCATTTCCTGTTGAATGGTGTCTATTAAATTTTTCTGCGCCAATTAATAACGAAATACCATCAAGTGCTGCGTTTTATTTATTTTTTTCCCCCGACTGTACATTGAAAACACCGTAGACTACTAAAGGACTTTTGTGTTTTGTGAAATGTAAACATTTCGGTTTTGTGCATAAACTTTTGTGACATCTCAATTTTTTTTTCAATTAATTGTTTCTGAATTCGTAACATGAACATGCTTGCCGACATCCTAATTAATATTTTGTTGCTAGTCCCGCCTTATTTTACCGCCAGTAAATTTTAGAATATTCTCCAAATGTAATTATGATTAAATAAAAAGAAAAATACTCTAAAAAGGTACTGGTGTAAAAAAGAAGGAGGGGGGGGGGTAACAATACAACGGAATATTAATTAGTATGTTTTGGTAAGTATGCATGAATATATGTAATCCAATTGTTTAGATACAGTAAAAGTTTCGAACCATTCTGGTGAATGTTTTTCCTTTTATTAAAAAATTAAGCTCCTGCATAAGCTCTTGCGCCGCACTGTATGGTGAAAGAAAACAATAACGCAAAAGGCTTTGCCACATGGGATTATGAGGTACTATTTCCATCTTTGTAGATATTTTTAGTTCAAAGAATTCTGAATACCTTTAGTTCCAAAAAATTTCTGAGAATTTCTGGTGTGAATTGTGAAAGATTTGCCTTGGAACCGCTAGAGGGCCGATTTTGAAACATACTACCAGAGATTCATAGAAGCAGTGTTGCCAGATCTGGTGGATTTTTTATTCAATAATCACCTTTTAATTGTAACGTTTGCCTAATCACTTCGAAGACTGACAGTCTATTATGCATATCAAATATCACATCTCAAAATTACTGGTGATTATTGAATAAAAAATCCGCCAGATCTAGCAACACTGCATAGCAGTTTCAATGCTTGTTTTTCAATGCTTTGTCGAACATATCTAGCAGACGCATTCCGCAACATGCAGAAATCGACCAATGTTATGGCCGAATGACAATAACAAAACTGCAAAGGTATTTTGGCTGTTTTGTTATGGTCGCTCGGCAATTATATTGAACGATTTCTCCGGAAAGTAAACTAGGTTCATTCTGCTATTTTGGCTCTGCAATCCGACCATAAATAGCGACGCATTTCGCAGTATCTTTGATCTTTGTAGTTTTGTTATGGCCACTTTCGCGTTAAGCTTCCTTTAAACTCTGGCAACATACAAGAGCTTCAAAAGTCATGAATTATCCATTGTCCGAAAGTGACCCTTGAAATTTTGCACACATTTACAGTGAAGGACATTACTTTTTATTGCTCTTTTACAAAAGAGACCCCCTTCTCATGCAATTATCGCACTAGGAGGTTTGTGCGCTTCGATTCCAGCGAGCGGTGATCTCCTAAACCACATCAAAGAAATATCAATAGAGCCGCACTTAGTTACCAGAGTTTGAAGGCAGCTTTAGCGAACGGTGATCTAGTTGGGCCATACCGAAAGCAACTAATATAGTACTGTTAAAAAATAAATAAATAAACCGCAGAGTAAAAATCTCACAAAGCATTTTCTTATCTATCGTGTTGGATTTTGTTCGGGCAAAGAAAGAAGAAGAAATCAGGAAAGAAAACTCAATTAAAGCACAGTTAAAAATCAGTTGAAGCACAATTGCAGGTATTTTGGCATTTACTAAATCAATATATATATATATATATATATATATATATATATATATATATATATATATATATATATAATATATATATATATATATAATATATATATATATATATGTATGTATGTATATTACGCTGCCTTATTGCGTTTGAAATTTCATGAGAAAATTGACAGAAATAACCAAAAACATAAAAAAAAAAAAAAAAAACTGTTAATCTTATTATCTGCTGTATTTTCCTCCTTATTTTGCCGAATTTTCTGTCCAAAAGAATTCTAATGATAAACAACACTTTTGTTCATCTAATTAGATAGTGCAATATCGGAAAACATCAGGGAAGATTTTCAATTTCACAGTATAAATGACAGTGAAAAGCCCCATAAACGGATATTCTAAAACGGACCCAGAAAATCTCGAATACATTCATGATCCCCCCCCCTCCCCCTTTCTTTCGTAAACTTTTTGTCGAAGTTAACAATTAAAAAAAGGAAACAGTGCAAAAAGAAACTTTGCTAAAGAAAAAAAAAATGAATAAAATGAAAAAAAAAAAAAAAAAAAGAATAAATAAATTAAATAAATTAAATAAATAAACGAAAATCTCCCATTTTTTAATTATACCTGGAAATGAAAGTGATGATTTTGAAATTCAACTATCAATATACGTAAAGCATAGTTGAAGAAACTTATTAGCTCGAAATTAGTTTCGACATTTGTTAGTACAGAAATTTTCTTCGTCTTTTTTTTAAAATTAATTTCCATTGTTTTATAATGTTTAGGATAAATTATGCTCTCGTCATGAATAATTCAGAGATGAAAGAGTTCCGCTTTTCTGCCACCGGTATTTGTATACAAACATTTTTATCCTATTTTTTTTTTTTTAGCTGTTGTCGTAATTTTATAAGTTAGAATTTTTTGTAAGAAATTACCGGTGGCAAAAGAAGCGGAACTTTTTCATCTCTGATAATCAGATTAAGATATTTTGAAAGAATTAAAAAATAAATGAAATTAATAAAAAATAAACACCCGAACCATTTTTGTATATATTTCTTTTTAATCGATAGAAAATCGATCGATAATAACGAAAATAACAATCAATTGCTTTGTTAGCACAATGAAGTCGAGCAGAGAGGAGAATACTGGGGCAAAAAGATCCTAAAGAACGAGAAATTTGAGCGTCTAGAATAAACTGCCTCTCCCGAAAAGTTACATATTCCCCTCTTTCGTAACATTTTTCTCGAAACGGTTAAACTAATCATTACAGGGAGAGGAATTTGGGGCAGAACTCACACCGGTATTATCTTTCAATATTCTGCATAGATGCCAACATTTTAATTTATTCTGGAGTATTTTTAGCCCCGCCTTTATTTCTTACCACTTATTTTATAAGAGTAATTTTTTTTATTTTATCGAAGTTATATATAATTGCACAGTTAAAATAACAATCTTTAATCTTTCCATAGTTCCTGAAATAAACAAATGAAAACTAAATCCTAAGCGAATCACTGTTAGAAAAAAAAAAAAAAATTATTTATTTATTTATCTTTATCATTTTAAGAGGAAATGGGTAAAATACATCAGCAATAATTGTTGGTATGCTCTTTCTAATAACTGATACGCAAATAATAATGCTTTAACGAATAATAATCATGTATTTTGACGCCATTAAAACGTCTGTTGAGATAATTTTTCAGATAAAAAGCTAAGTCCCTCCAAATAGAACCTATTCTTTCGATATTTGTTCCTATATTAGTTTACTAAAATTCTGAGCTTAATTTTATTCTATATTTTTTTCCTTACTCAGGGCAGAGATGCCAACATTTTAATTGAATCTGGAGCATTTTTAGTCCCGCCTCTATTTCATGCCACTTTTTTTATTAAGAGTAATTTTTTCTTATTTTATTGTAGTTATACATTGGAGAAAAATATTCTATAAATAAAGTGGCGCGGATTAAAGGTGGGGTTAAAAATGCTCCGGAATAAATTAAAATGTTAGCACCTATGACACAGGCAGTGTTGCCAGTTCTGGCGGATTTTTTATTCAAAAGTCACCAATAATTTTTAATAGTAATGTTTGCTTAATCACTTCGAAGATTGATAGTCTATTATGTATATCAAATATCACTTCTCAAAATTATTGGTGATTATTGAATAAAAAATTCGCCAAATCTGGCAACACTGGACATAGGGGTAGAAATTTGGCGCTGAACTCATACCGATATTGGTTTAAAAATTTTCTCTACTTATAAAAGCATTGGTTTAAGAAGAAGAAAATTTTGTTTCAGGTATGAGTTCTGCACCAAATTTCCACCCATGCTTACACGAGTAAAATTTCAGCTTAAGATTTTGTATATATATATTTTTTTCCGTATTACAATTTGAGTAATTTATACAAGTGATAGCAATAATGGTTTTACGAGGGTTGTTCGTAAAATAAGGTTCCCAACGAATTTTCACAATGAAAAACATGTTTATTGGCATTGAATAATACATATTTGGAAAGCTTAGACTTTCCCCTATTTTTCGACATAATCGCCGTTGAGATCGGTGCATTTGTGCATGCGGTGTAACATCTTCTTTATGCCTGAATCGTAGAACTCTGCCGCCGCGGTCCTAACGGTCTGTCAAAAATTTTGTGAATGCAGGACTTACTGACGTCAGGGATCATCTCGCTGAGGCAAAGATCTTTCAATACGTGAAGATGGGAAGGCTCCGTAGACGTAATGTAAATCCACGGGAACCGGCGAAAGAGTGCAAAAAGCTATTCTGTAAAGTGAATATACAGGGGTAAATTGGCGAAAGGGCGCTTTTGGCAGTATCGACAAAAGCGATAATTATTATAATCTGGTAGATTATTGACAGCAGAAAACGTAGGAGGATTATCGCTCCAGGCAAAGTGGAAAGTGGGGAATTTTCGTCAAAGAACCTAGTGAGTATAATGAAAATAATCCATTATACTCGCTTTGGTACTGATTGGTCTGTGATTTTTATATATGCATTTTTGACAGCAATCGAGTTTTAGTGGGAGTTGCTTGTATTTTTAAATTTACCAATGTATCAATTATAAAAAAAATATTTTTCATGTTGAATAACACTGATAAATTTTAATGAAAAGTACTACCCAATATATATATGTATAAGGTATATATTGTCTTAAAATAGTGTTACGAACCTTTTTTATTATGTAAATTTCAGTTATTTTTAATTCACACAGTTTAATAATAAAGGTAAAAAAATCAAATGTTTAAAATTTTCCATAAACCAGCATTTAGATCCTTTGTGGTTGCCTATTTATTAGCTAAAAGTGCTATTAAAAGATAAATAAATTAAAAATAAACTCATGGAGTTAGTTTTACTTAAAAATTATCATTTTAAAATTAATCTGATTTAGGAAAAAACTTTGTAATGGATACAGCGTACTAGAATGATAAATTTCACATGTATTTCATAAGTCTTAAACAAAGAGAACATATTTTAAGGATTAAAATAATTTTAAGCACTGCTTAAAAAAAAAAAAAAAAAAAATTGCACATTCCCCTTTTACAATTCAGAACACATATTTACAATATTTTCAGGATTATAGTATAAATGCATATTTATCTAAATTGCCTAAATTGTTTTAATAGACATTGTACACAGTGCTGCCAGATTTGAGGGAAATTTTTATTCAACATACACCGTTAAATTTTACTTGTATCGGTTGTCTAATTACATAGACGATTTCGGTAAAAGATGTTTCAAAACAATTAGCAAACTGTTTCAATTAAAATTTAGTAGTGGGTGTTAAATAAAAATTTCCCTCAATCTGGCAGCACTGATTGTACATTGACTATCTGTTTATCCAAAAATTTTGCTTCATCTCTTAAATGTGCTTCGTGCTTGATTATCATTATTATTATTTCCAATAAAACTGTTAATGCAGTTACTGATAGAAAATTTAATCAATGTAAACAAAAATTAAAATTTGCGATTAAAAGAAAGTTAAAAGGCAATAAATAAAATCTAAACTAAAATTGGGAGTGTTAGATTGTTCCCTTCACAAAATTTAAATTCATAAACAAGCATTTCAAAAACATTTTGGTTTAAGTAAATGATTAACTCAAAATTGTCTATGCCTAAAACCTGTTTTCAATATTGTATGAAATTACTGCATATGCACACACTTAGTTCTATAAAACATTGGTAGCTTAATATTGTATATGTATATTTTTATATTAAACAGGAAATCGGTTGACTGCTAATGTTAAAGTTTAAAGCTTTACTCGATATCTTTTTTTCTTTTTTACAAAAACAGTAGAAATTTCACAAGAGTATTTATTGATTTAAAAAAGTGTACCAAAATTTTAAACCTAGATCAACACCTAAAAATTAAAGACTCAAATACAAAATTAAAGAAGAAAAATAATAAATAAAACACTCACTTCATTACTAAGGCACATTTCCTTAAGTAAATTTACAGCTTCTTCAACTTGAAAATACTAGCAGGCACAAAACCCAAAGCCAAAGATTATTAAAACTTTGAACTTTTAAGGTTTGCGCCAGCTTGCAAGTGGTAAGCAAAATATCATTTACCTTTCAGGACTACAATGAAACTAAAAGTAGTTTCAGGCTGTGTTTAATCCATTGTGATTTCACAGAAAATTGACACATCACTTTTAACACGATAGAGGACAACGGTCAACGACAACTGACAACTACATTCAGTTTCAAAATGGTGCGCGCAGTGACGCGTTTGAGGTTTGCCACAGTATACTTGGCGATTTCGCAGATAGAGCGGGGGAAAACGTACTTTCCTTTAAGCATGCTTTCCAGCAAAGCTGTATGCACGTTTTCGTTAGTTACGGTTTCTCCAGCCTTCCCTTCTTATCTATTAGAAGTTCTTTGGCTGAGGTACCGAACCGTCACCCTTCGATCTTTTTTCAGCATTGCTTCTTCCGCTTTCGCAATCGTTTCGACTGAAACCGATGGCTGGCCAGAACGTTTTTCGTCTTGGACACGTCCGTCTTTGAATTCTCTGCACCATTTGAGCACATGTTGCACGCTCATACACTTTTCTTTTCTTCGTACAAATTCCCATCCTTGATGTTACAATTTGTAAACTCGAAAATGATCACATATTACTTGTAATTTACGAGTAATATGCCATCATTTTCGAAGTAAAAGACCTGATTTCCCATGTTTTACTTAAACTGCTCGCGCATTTAGAAGAAATGCGTAGAACTGTTCTCCAAGAATTGGATGTTTCTCAGTTCACATAATTCAGTTAAAATCAAGAAAATATGTGTATTACTTCTTCCTGATAGTCTACACTTTTTGAGATACTTCTTTGCATATTCTGTTTATTATTATGGTTTGTCAAACCATAGCCTAACCAGAATTCACCAACAATATTAGTAGGCAAGAAATAAATGAAGTTATTCGTTTAAGTTATAAAAGCAAAGTTTTATAACAATTTCCGGGGTTAGAATAACAACTGGGAATTAAAATTTTCTTTTGCATTGTGCAAACGGTGCCCCCGAATGGATTAACAATGAATTACGATAATAATGAGGAATAGAGAAAAATTTGCATTTCTACTTTTATTTTTCGTATCTCCTCTGGTTCTTAATACTGTACAAATACAATAATTAAATTTACCTTTTCCATATCTTCTCTATGACAGGACATCTCACTTAAATCCACTGTCCATTTTCTCTTCTTATCTGACAGCTAAAACTCGGTGCAAAAACGTTCGAATTTCCTTGTAAAAAGACTGAAAATAACAAAACAATACAAAAAGAAAAGAAAAGAAAAAAGAGAAACTGGCTTACTTTTTGACTGTTTCTGCCTCCAATTACTTAAATTTCCTCAACTTGATATTATAGAGCGACTTACTACAAAAAAGAACTAAAATAATAAATGATATTTAACCCTTTGCGCTCGGCATATTTTCCGTAAGACACGCCTTTTGGCGTTCCTTTAAAACGTCACACGTATAGTTTCCAACTTACTACCTTTTGGCTAACGAAAAATTGTAATAATTTGTTTTATTTTACTTCATCGTTAAATTAAAATAAATCTTTCTGTTAAAATTTTTCGATAACCGAAAGGTAGCCTATAGTTACATGTTTTAGAAAAATAACATTTCATTTGCAGAGGAACACCTTAAGGCGTGGCTCAATTTTTTAATGTTCCCTCAGAAGGGACATACGAGCGATAAGGGTTAAAAGAGGCTAACAGGCCTTGCAGCGTCCCCAAATTTTATGCTCATTTTATTATATTGTAACCTTTATAAATAATAGTTTTTTACACTTTAATAGTTTAGAATTAAAATGATCAAGAAAAATTTATTTTTGAGAGTAGTGGTGACAATATAATAAAATGCACGCAAAATTTTCAGAACGCTGCAAGGCCTGGGCTAAAACATTTGAAATGGATGTTACATAGTTGCTAAATCTTTTAAGATTTAGGGGATAACTTTATACTAGAATTTTATAATGGTGAATCCCATGATCAATCGCCAAAAATTAACCTCTGAGGTTTCTATACACTATTAAAAGTAACACAGGTCTGCGATGAAATTTTTTTCTTTAAGATGATGTGTTTTTCTGGTGTATTTTAGGATGCTGATAAAGAAAAATATATTCAAAAATTTAAATCACGAAGAGTTTTGGTAAAAAATGGTGTATTTTGAGCTTAAAGCTCCAATTTTGAACTTCCATCTAAGTTATTTCCAGAAAAATCTAGATGATATGAGTGAAGAACAAGTAGAGCGATTTCATCAAGCATCAAAGAAATGTAGAGAAGGTATCAAGGATGATAAAGTGTTAACATGTTAGCAGATTATAGTTGGATGCTGCATAGAGAATCCTCCCCCCTTCAAGGCTCCCAGGCAGTTCACAAGAGAAAAAGCTCTAACTGAAGCTTCGTTATAAAAAAAAACACATTTAAAAGGTAATATGTAGATAATAGCCTATTTAAATGCATCTTATACGTAAAGAGTTTCTGTGTGTGAATTCTTTCGATATTAATCCTTACTTTGTGAAAAACTCTTACATGAAAGGAAGAAAAGACAAACATTTCTGAATTAAGTACATCAAAACCCATTAGAGACACCCAAAGTACTGAAAAAAAAAAAAAAAATCGACTTTACAGACCTGTGTAATAATTCAATGTTTTACCATAAGTATAGTGCTAAACAAGTATTTTTAGCTGCAAAGAATATTTTGATGGTGACTACAACTTAAATGGTGAAACATTGCACCAACATATTGGTTGCAGCTGATTGGGACAATTTTCTGGCGAAATGTAGAGTTTTATTTTTAAAAATGTAGAAAAAAAGTGGTAATAAACCTTATTTTAAAAATGCAAATGTTGACATTTATGCTTATATTAGTCTCGAAAATCTTTTGTTGCTGTTTCATTTCTATGTAACTTTGTTATCTGGAGTTGATTGGGGATGCAGTAAGTTGGGAATACATGAAAGTTGGGATACACTTTCCGAATGTATCCCGCACCAAAGAGTGTGTAAGAAAACGTCGTCACTCAACGTTAAAACTGGCTGCAGGATAAATGTGCCATTTACTTGCAGTGATCGCAAGGCAAACTAATAAATTGGCGTAAGTCCGGAAACACGAAATCAAATTACGAACTAATATTTGAACTCAACTATACTATAATGCTAGCGAACAACAGAGCTAAATTTATTTAGTCACAAGAGATTGTGAAACACTAGCAGCTTCATTGGCGATACTTTTAGTTATTAAAAGAATTTCTGAGAAATTCCGGTGTGAATTTTGGAAGTTTTGCGTTGAAACCGCTACAGAGCTGCTTTTGAAACATGCTACCAGCCATTAACAGACCTTGTAGTTTTCCTAAAATTTTCGTTCATTTTATTACGTTGTCACCACTATTTTAAAAAAATGCACTTTTACACAATATTTGCACATGTTTTAGCATTAAAACATCCAAAGAATTTTTCTGATTGACGATAGTGGTGACAATATAATAAAAAGAGAGTAACATTTTAGGAACGCTGCGAGGTCTGCATTAACACGTGTCCACACGCTTTTATAAGTGCTTGGACCCGGATACGATTGGGTATCGCCAGTTTTCTTGGAGTCCGACTCACAGTCTTCTAAGAATTTTTGTACTACTTATGTTTATTAAAAAATTCTTAGATTGTAATTGGTGTATGATGATACAAAAATTGGATGTATAAATAAAAAGTAAAGAACAAGAAAAGGAAAATAATAAATAGGAAATAACTAAAATTATAAATAGATATTGAAAATCGTGTTATTAACAATAATACACAGCTGTGCAGCTTCTTAAATTGTTGAATAGGCTAGTGAAACAAGATTTAGATTATATACAATTTAGGGTAAAATGTTTATTATTTAAAACGAGAGATTTATAGATCAGAGCTAAGGGTTGATGAAAACTTTATTTAGATAAATATTAAACATTTGTAGGAATTTTTAATGATCCTTTACGTATAATCACAATAAAATAATTATTTCTATATTTTAGAATGGTACGTTGATAAATTTTAAAACGTTTTAATAATTTTATTAAAATTTACAATAAATAACATCAACTAAAAAATTATGAGGCGTAACTTATTGTTAATTTTAAAAACAACCCAACAACAGAGTATTACCATAGCCTCCTAAACTAGATGACTTCCGCGTGGCTCGGAAACTTGGCGACAGTTTAAGCGGTAGACAGCGCCACCTGGTACAGATTGTGCGACTTTTTTATTAAAAACCACCAAAAATTTTTAAAAGTGGGATTTGATACACATAAAACGCGAATAGAATCGAAGAAACGTCGATTATATGTATTATTTATCATTTCTTAAAATTATTGGTGACAGTTGAATAAATAAAAGAAGTCGCGCAATTTGTACCAGCGGGCGCAGTCTACCGCTTGAACTGTTGCCAAATTTTCAAGCCACGCGGAAGGCATCTAGTTTAGGAGGCTATGGTATTACTTCTCCTTGATATCCTAGACCTTTTTGAGATACCTCTTTGCATATTCTGTTTATTATTAGGGTTTGTCAAACTTATCTAACAATAAACTCACCTATTTTTTATCCAAATTTTAGAGAAAGAATTGCTCTTTGAAACACGTGTTCAAAATACATTCACCGTACTGCAAAAGTTTGATTTACCATATTGCATAAACATTATTTCCGCAGAGAGAGATATCTCTTTTATCTTTAACTTTTAAAATAATTCGTCCCAAATCATATCAACAGTGGTTGCTGAAAAGTATACTTAGTCATTTGGATCTTTACATCGATTGAAACTTATTAACCCTTTTTGAGGAGCAAGAAAATGTTTAAGCAACCAGAATTCACGAACAATATTAATAGACAAGAAATAAATGAAGTTTAAGTTATGAAAGCAAAATTTTATAAACAATTTCCGGGGTTAGTTTTGGCAATTGGGAATTAGCATTTTCGTTTGCCTTGTGTAAATGACGCCTCCGAAAGGATTAATAGTGAATTATGAAAATAATGAGGAAAAGAGAAAAATTTGCATGTCTTCTTTTACGTACTTTTACTTTTTCGTATCTCCTGCGGTTCTTAATACTGTACAAATACAATAAATAAATTTACCTTTACCAAATCTTCTCTATGGCAGGACGTCTCACCCAGATCCACTGTTCATTTTCTCTTCTTCTCTGACAGCAAAAATTCGGTGCAAAAACGTTCGAATTGCCTTTCAAAAAGACTAAAAGTAACAAAACAATACAATAAAGAAAGAAAGAAAAACTGGTTTACTTTTTGGATATCTCTGCCTCCCATGACAAAACACAGGTCTGCGATGAATTTTTTTTCTTCAAGACGATTTCAAAATTCAAAATTTCTGGTATCAGTTTCCGGGGACACAACCCTCCCCCCCCCCCCCCAAAAAAAAAAAAAAAAAAAAAAAAAAAACAGATTATGGATTAACTTTTTGAAACTAGTTTATAAGGAGAGGCATACAGGGGTGGAATACAAGGGCAGAATTCATACCACTATCAATGTAAGCAAATTTTCTACTTCTTAAATCAACGATATTACAGGTAGAGAAATTTCTCAAACAGATTCCGGTATGTATTCTGCGCCCGTGTTCCCTCCTTCGGTATATTTAAAATAGTTAAAAACAATGTAATTATACACACACACACACAAAAAGAAAAAGTCCGGTATGGTCAAAATTAGACGAAGAAAGATTCGTGACAACCCTTAAAAACCTTTAGGAGGCATTCCCCTGGGGTGAAAGCCTGAAAGAAAGTAATTGAAACACACAAATAAGAAACAAAGTAATGGAAAAATTTTAGTAGGTTTGGTAATTCAATCCTTTATCTACCTCATTATGATATATACAAAAAATGTATTTGAAACGTATTTTTTAGATACATCAGAGTGTTTTTTAAAGATACATTCAATAAAAATTATGCATATCACCTCATCATAATAATTAATCCCTTGAACTGCAATTTATTTTCAGTCAGCACTGCTCATGCAGACAATTTAATTTTCTTAGTTTTAAGAGGAGGGATTGATATATTAACTTACGGTTTTGTTGCTCAAATAATTTGTTATTATTAAAAATACTATTCGTTTCACACATTTATAGGAATGTTTATTGTTATATATAGACGTAAGAACATAATTAGTGTCGGGAAATTCATGACGAGCTGGACTCGTCATTTCAGTTCAAGGGATTAATCAGGATTTTGTGAAGTGGTACTTTAAAGTACCATTACAATAGAGAGGTCGAAAAAATATTTGGACCTTAAGATATACGCAAAAAAAATATTTACTTTATATGTTCTTGATATTTTTTCAAAAATTGGTGGGAATATCTTTAAATAATTTGGAATTAATTGTAACACACGTGAAGATCATTAAAAATACTAACAAGAAAGGTTTCCATAGACGCATACGAAAAAAAAAATAAAAAAAATTTACAGAATACTCTCCTTATGAGGTTATGCATATTTATAAAAAAAATTCCTGCGGAATCACTATATATTGTCCGTAAAAAAATATTGAAAAAGTCCGATTCTTGGCCATTTATCGCTCGTTGGCGACGCAGCGAAAGCTGATGCAAAATAGTTTTTCGATAAATACTCATTACGGAAATACGTTTTCCATACTCTTCATACTAAACTAGTTTAATAAAGGTTACTTTAAGCAAATACACTTTTATAACTACAATTTTGTCATATATATTTGTAAGTAAATCTAAAGATAGAATTATACAATCTTTAGTTTAAAGTGAAACACTTAAAGTAAGCTTGAGTTTTGCTTGATCTTTAAAAATTAAAGTAAAACAGTATGCGCATTTATTTATATTGCATAATAAACTAAAAACACCGTGCATAACTATTTGAAAATTAAACAATAGTAAACAGCAATCACTTATCAGTGTTTTTGAATTTATTTTGTGTTTTTGAAGAATATCGATTTCACAACCAGTAATTTAGATCATAGTTTAAATTGATAAAAACTATTTCAAACTTATGTTTAACTCTCAAACTCCAGTATAGATTACACATTGATATCGGAAATTTACACATATTTTATTATAATTTACTTTTTGTTACACTGGTTACATAAAGTATACCAAATAATTTTTTTAATTCTATTTAACAAATTAATTTAAATAGGTTTAACTAAAAAAAAAAAAAATAATAATAATAATACAATAATACATCTGTGTAACTGCAATTTTTCAACCGTGTATCGTTTGTTAATTTATTCAAACTTTGAATCATATTTTAATTGAAAATTATAATTAATTAAAAATTTTAAACTCTTTATGAGATTAAATAATAATCATGGATTAGAAGGGGAAGTAAAACAGGTCTTTTTGGATTAGCAAATATGCACAAAAACAAATTTATTTGTATGAGCATAAGATTTCTTATTGAAAGTTTGTTATGCACGCTTTATTATTGCTTCATTAGAAGATGTAATTCTACCCCCCCACCCCTTCCAAAAAAAAAAAAAAAAAAATGCTTTTTACTTCCTTTTTTCCTCCCTAAGATTAGTTACATTTTCTATTTGTTTCTTGCAATAACACAATTCACGTATTTTTTTTTTTTTTTTTTTTTTACATTTTTAAACTTCGTTTGGACATTTTTTAAACTGTTTAATGAAATTCCAGATTTCACATTATGTCAGCAATTTAATGCCCTCTTCTTATAGTCCCATGATATATATATATTATGTTTCGCATCTTTAAGAGGCGATTAACTACTATACTGATTTTTATCGTATTTTTCCGATATTTCATTATACAAAGAATGTGTGTCAACAGAAATGCTTTAAAATTTTTGATAACTTGCGCACTCATATATATATATATATATATATATATATATATTTTAATATTTCAACAATGCGGTTTTTTAATTTAATTTCTTCTGTAACATTTATGAGTGCTATATATTTTTCCATGTATTGTTTATAAAGCATCCAAATAAGATTATACGTGTTAATTTCCAAAGACATTGTCTTCAATAAAAAAATTAAAATAAATTTAATTTATCAAATTGTAATATTTAAACATTAAATAAAAGTAAAATTGCAACTCGTAAAATAGAGAACTTTTTCAATTACCAATTAAAGATTTAAAACATGTATAACTTAAACGTGTATTTGACATGCAATTTAAATATTTTCAACTGGAAGATACTCCGTTTTTCAATGTTAAGATGAAATACTTTTAATAAAACGCCACATGCATATACTATACAAGCTTGTACGAGAAACAGGCAAGTCTATCATTGATTATTTTCAAACTATATTTACTATAACGCTATTTAGAAAGATTTATTTTGCAAGAAATTCTTAAACGCATTAAAATTACTTGCATTTGGAAGGGAAGGATGTTGCTCGCCAAAACTTGTGCACGTTTAGTCTTTTTGCGCCAAATATTCGAAATTTTTTTTTTTTTTTTTTTTTTTTTTAGATTTCTAGTGCTTTGTAGTTAGATTAAAGTGAGGCATGTGGATTCTATTCTTATAAGTATCTTTGACACGCCTTCCATAAATTCGATTTTATTCGCTTTAAAAACAAATTACACTTTTAAGTATTGTCAGTAAATAAAGGTTTAGAAAATATTTTACATATTTATCTTTAACATTATATATACTGCCTGTGTATATACACGTCAATGGCATTAACGCCACATATTGCTGACAATTATATTTAAATAATTTAAACACGAATAGATAAAATAATTTTGTTAAATGATATAATGTTTATAAGAATGACAAAAAGTAGGATTTACTGTTCTAAATAGGAAAATAGTCCGATGACACGTGTTAAATAAGAATCTCCATGCAAGATTAACGATTGAAATACATAGCTGCCAACACCCTAATTAACCCCTTGAACTGAAATGACGAGTCCAGCTCGTCATGAATTTTGCGACACTAATTATGTTCTTATGTGTATATATAACAATAAGCATTCATATAAATGCGTGAAACAAATATTATTTTTAATAATAACAAATTATTTGAGCAACAAAACCGTAAGTTTCTATATCAATCCCTCCTCTTAAAACTAAGAAAATTAAATTGTCTGCATGAGCAGTGCTGATTGAAAATAAATTGCAGTTCAAGGGGTTAATATTCCGCAGTACTGTTAGTACCCGCTTTTTATTCACACTTTTTTTTTTTTTTTTTTTTTAAAGCATTTTTCTTCTTTTTAAAAAATAGTTACATTAGACAGGGTTTGTACGGCCACGCCTTTTCTGTAGGAGTCTTACACCAATAAGTTTTAACGATAAAATTGTTTTGAATTTTATTGGCTTCTATTATAACAAAATTTATAATATAAATTTAGTGGTTGAAAAGATCAAGGAAAATGTAGGAGCGTACGAACCCTGTTAGAGAGAATTACTCTAAAAATAAAGTAGCGTAAAAATGGGCACGAGAACTAACCATACTATGCAATATTAATTAGGACATTGGCAGTTATGGAAATGTTCGGTTCTGTGATAATGGTCTCCGTGCTTAACAATTTTTTTATAACATAAAATTTTTACAATACAGCATTTAAAAACGCATGTGATTTATTACTTAAATTTTAAAATAATTCGAATAGCCAGTTTTTGGATGTACTACATAACCCGTTAAAAAAATGTAATAATTTGAAAACTTTGTTGAGTTGCATTTTTCAAAATATTTTTCTTGATGTTTAACACAGTTAAATAAACAAAATGTGTATAAGTATACTATCGAAAAATATAAAAAAATTTCAATCCCATTTATTTAAATATTGAGCTGTTTTCTAAAAATTTAGAAAAATAATATCATGGGAACAATTATCTTAAAATTTTCCAAACTACGTCTAACATCCAATAGTTAAACAAAAAAAAAAAAAAAAAAAAAATAGAGAGAGACTTCTTTAGATTTCAAAAATTTATGTACTAAAAAATCTCTTGTGCTACTAGATGCCAAGATTTTGATATACTCCGCAGTATTTTTAGCCCTGCCTTTATTTCGCACCACTTTATTTATAGAAAATTTTTCTGCGATATATAACTTCGATAAAATAAGAAAAAGTTACTCTTAAAAATAATTGGCATGAAATAAAGGCAGGAGTAAAAATATTCCAGAATAAATTAAAATATTGGCATGTACGCTATTGTAAGTAAACATTAAAAAATAAAATAAATAAATAAATAAATATTCAATATCAAAAGTAATGACATGAATGAAGAATTTTCATACGAATTATTACGTTTCCAGTTCAAAAGGTTAGAAAAGCTTTATAGCATATCCCAAATAAATAAATAAATATGTCATTACTTTTAATATTTCGAGAGGTCATTAGTCAGTAATTAGATAATTTTCAAGCAATCATTGAAATTAATTAGTGAAATTCAGTAATTAGTGAAATTATCTAATTACTGTGCAGAGTGAGGGACGAGCACCCTACCTCTCAGTCACTCCATAGCTGAAAAAAGAAAAAATATATATATATATTTAAATTTACACAGCACATTGAATAAAATTTACAAAAATAAGACATACGCATAGCTTCCAATTTTCACGCTTTTTATCCAAATATGCCAACATTTTAATTTATTCCGGAGCATTGTTAGTACCTGCCTTCTTTTTACACCTTCTTTCTTTCTTTCTTTCTTTATATATATATATATTTAACGGAATTTTTCTCATTTAATCATAATTATATATTGGAGGAAATTCCGCTTAAATATAAATTGGTGTTTAACCCCTTAACGCGCGGTGTCCTCGCTGCGAGGACACAAAATTTAAGATCCAGCTGAAAAAATTCATCCCGGAAATTTTTTAGCAAAAATTTACGTTTATAACATATCAGAAAAGGCCAGTTTTTTTAACCTTAAAATTTAAAATTTCTTTTAGTTTAATTTGGTGCATGAATTCCGGTGGCAGTATAATTTAAATGATCCGAATTGTCTTGCGCCGAAAAGGGTTAAAGGGAAAAAAAAGTAGGTACTAACATTTCTACGGAATAAATTAAATCGTTGGTATGTCCGCTTAGCCGCTTATAATTTTTAATATAAACGCCTATAAATTTCTGTAATTTGTTTCATTGATTAAGTAGGAATGAAATGAACCTAAGAAGGGTAATTTCCAAAGAGTCTCTCCCCTAGACCTTTACTCCTATTGATTTCAAACTTTGGAAAAATATTCTAGACATATTAACCTATTAGATTCTTTTTTTTTTTTTTTTTTTTTTTTTTTTTTTAATAAACCCATGTAACCATTCAAGTAAAGAAAAAAAGAATCTTATCAATTAAAGTCTATTAAAAATAAATAAATAAAGTATAAAAGTTGGGAGCTTTGCATATGTAGATATTTTTTTTTCATTTTCACATCTGCCAACATCCTACTTAATACTCCATAGTGTTGTTAGTCCTGCACTTTTTTTCACACTGATAAATTTGGAGAATAATACCATAGCCTCCTAAAATGGATGCCTTCCGCGTGGCTCAGAAACTTGTCAACAGTTCAAGCGATAGACAGCGCCACCTGGCATAGACTGAAAGACTTTTTTATTCAACAGCCACTAAAAATTTTTAAAAGTGGGATTTTATATACATAACAGGCGACTAGAATCGAAGAATCGAAGAAACGTCGATTATATATATCATATATCACTTCTTAAAATTATTGGTGGCATTTGAATAAAAAAGTCGCGCAATCTGTACCAGGTGGCGCTGTCTACTGCTTGAACTGATGACAAGTTTCCGAGCCACGCGGAAGGCATTTACAGTGCAGCCACATATCCGAAAACTAGCAGTGAGGACGCGTCTAAAATGTTGGAGGGACGACAGCTTGTCCGACAGTTTGAAATTTGGAAAACATCCAGTAATTCCGCACTCTGTTATTGCTCATTTTCCCTGAGTCAGATGACTGTCACCCCTATTTTAGCAGTGGACTCATTGAGTTAGCACTTGCGCAGATGCTTCCATGGTTTCATGAAATGTGGTCGAAGAATAGTTTAAGAGACTATGATAATACTCGTACTCCCCAAATACAATTACGAATAAACGCGGGGAAAAAAATTCTAAATAATAATAATAATAATAATAATAAAAATACTTGTGTAAAAATAAAAATAAAATAAATAAATAAATAAAAGCGGGGCTAACACTACTACGGAATATTAATTAGGTTGTTCGCAGGAATATTCATATCAATACCTCAGGGGTGTTTGCATTCCGGATTTTTTATTTTATTTCTCACCAGTACTTTTTTGATAGTGATAATATTGGTAGTTTTATAGTAATGTTTAGCAATTAAATATAGCCCAAAACACAATTCGTAATTACTGGTGGAGAATGAAATAAAAAATCCGGAACGCAGACACCCCTCATACCTGCCACCATTCTAATTAATGCTCCGTAAAATTGTTAGCACCCTCCCCTTTTTCACACTACTTTATTTTTAGAGTAACTTCCTCCAAATGTAATTACAATTAAATAAAAAGAAAAATGGTGTATAGAAACAATTTTACGAAATATCAATTAGAATGATGGAAGGTACGTCCTATCATCACAGAAAATATTAAAAATCGATGCGATTTCTACATCAGTATTGCATTTCTCTTTAATCTCATTTTTTTTTTTTTTTTTTTTTTTTTTTTTTTTTACGTATGAGATGCTTTTGTCAAATATATCTTTCACAGGGAATTATAGATTTCTGCAGCTGAGTACTTTCACGAAGTGCTCAATCTACAATAAATTTGGTATCAGAGGATAATAATATTCCCAAAGTACTGGTTTTCCACAAAAGTATAAACGATTTACACATTTTAAAGTAAATATTTTAGTAGAAATAATGAATAGATGAATAGATGATAATGAATAGTTATGTTAAAGAGAGTTAATGAATAGGTGAATGGAGTAGTAGAAATAATAAAAGTGTTATTCCTAAGTTGGAACATTGTTAAGCCAATCCGATTTTTGAATATTGTTTCTGTATTTCTTCTTGGTCGTTTATTACGTTAAATTTAATGTTTTTCTGGAAAAGGCGCCTTCTAGTGGACATTTTGGAACTAAACGTTTTTTTTTTTTCGAAATTCCGTGAGCGCATCTCGTGTATAGTCTATACACCAAATTTCATTGCATTCCGTTCACCCGTTTACGCTGTAGGATGCTGTTTATAGGGGAAGTTTAATTATAACCATCTTGTACATAAAATATTACTTCTCAAAATTATTGGTGATTACTGAATAAAAAATCCGCCAGATCTGGCAACACTGCCCCCTGAATACCTTTAGAAGGCATTTCCCTGGGCGAAAGCGTTAAAGAAAGTTATTGAAATACACAAATAAGAAACAAAGTAATAGAAACATACAGTATGTTACAACAAGCTTAGTTCCTAATGATAAAAGTTATGATGCACATGAAATGATAATCGGTTAAGCAAATATCATACCTGCCTCACATCTCTTTAATAATCGAAAGATTTTCAGCACCCGCGTTTTTTTTTTTTTTTTTTTTTGAGTAATTTTATACTAATTTAATCGTAACTACGTTTGGAGATAATTACTATAAAAATAAAGTGGTGTAGAAAGAGGGGTGTGTACTAAAAGTTCTTCCGATTTATAGTTAGGATGTTGGCAGGTATGAAATATATATATTTAAAGTTTAAAACTAATTATTATTTTCAAAAAAGAAAAAAAAAATCATGTGTCATTACTTCTAATATTTTGAGAGGTCATTAGTCAGTAATTAGATAATTTTCAAATAATTAGTGAAATTATCTAATTACCGTGCGGAGTGAGGGACGAGCACCCTACCTCTCAGTCACTCCATAGCTGAAAAAGAAAGTCAACATAAATTGAAATTTATACATTACATTAAATAACATTTTCAAAAATAAGACATATGCATAGTTGCCAAATTTTACGTTTTTTAACTACCAATAAATTTAAATAAAAATCTTACACAAACTTTTGTAACTCTTTTCCTGATTGAACAAAACAAAATTTTCTGATCACTTCAAGTGGTATTAACCATACGAAAAGTTGGCATCTATACATATTTAGTTATTTACTTCAAATCAATAGATAACAACAAAAATAATTGTAATTTATACCTCATTACTTCATTCTCATCGCCTACGAATGAAATATTTTTGTCAAAGATATCTGATATAAGGAATTGTGTTTTTCTGCATCTAGATACTGGCATGTAGTTCCTTTTGAAATAATTTCGGTATAAGTGGATAATATAAGTCAGCTTTTCTATGAAAGAGTAAACTATTTACGTATCTTAAATTAAGTATTTCAGTAGAAATAATGAATAGATTAATATATGATAGTAAATAATATATTGAAGAAAGTTGTTGAACACATGATAGTAGTAGTAGAAGTAATAAAGTTGTTATTCTAAAGTTGGAAGTCTGTTAAGCCAAATAGAAATTTCAATAAACGCATAGCACTGCAACTTGCAATATTCCTTTTAAACAAGACATATTTACAAGTGTTAAACAAAACAAAATGACACCAGCAAATTAAGAAAGCAAATTAAAATAAGTTAAATGAAGTATGATAAGGGTAGGCCTAAGGGTAAGATCTATATCCGCTGAATTTGATTAACTAATGTACAGGTTTTTTTTTAACAGATACACCGGTCATTTTGAGATCGTTGTTCTAATATTCTATTTATTTAATATGATGCAGTTAATAAAAAAGCAAAAGGAATTCACCTACCTCTTCACCGTAAGCTTTTTCTTCTTATATCTTCTTTATTTTATAAATATGATATAAAGTCATAGAAACAAGATCTGAGTACTCTTCGTAAAGGAGTACATAATGTTTGTGAGTGTAATTGGAGATTGGATCATAAAGATGAAAGTTATGTGAAAATATTATGTTTTATGCTGATATTTTACTAAAGACAGAAATATGATTTTCTCTTTGCTTTTAAACAGTTTCAAAGTAAGAATTCGCGAAAGAATTCTTTACTTATATTTTATTCTTGTATATTATGAGGCAAATGAAAAATTTTCTTATTAGATCTGAATTCTTTTTTTTAATATCAGCAAATTAATTTTCAAATGTATAGCCTGAACGTATTAGTTTAATGATGATTAAAAGTTCTATTATAATAAAATTGAATTGTTTATAATAGAGCGATGGCTTTGTAATATGCTAAATTAAGCAGTTTCTTTTAGTTAAATTTGCCTTTCGTCATTTATTTTTCGGATAACAGTTTCTGTCCACCATAAAAAAAAAATAATCGTATTGATGATGACTATTTTTTGTTCTCGCTTTTTTAATAACAGTAATATCATAAAATGTCAAATCCTGCGTAATGTTTTAAATTCGTATGTTTACATATATGAATAAGCTTATTTTTGTTATAAGATTTAAACGTTTTAAATATAGAAGATTGATAATGTTTTATTTTCTTGTATCTTCTTCTATTTTATCTTGCAAAAAAATAAATAAATAAATAAATAAATAAATAAATAAAAATAAAAAAATAAATTAATTAAAATTAAAATTAAAAAAAAAAAAAGACTCAATACTGATCTGCGTGTTTTTTTTTTTTTTTTTTTCCAGAATTAGATAAACATTATTATCATTATTATTAAAACAATTTTGGGGGGAAAATACAGTAAAGTTTTCTTTTTGTATTTCTATTGAATTTGTTTCGTTAAGCAGAGATAAAATCCCCCATACTTTGCCTGGGTACATTTTTTGCATATTTGAATAATATTTTTCATTTCCATCGAAATCAAAAGATATAAATTTGAAAATCTTGTGGGTCCTCCATGGTGAGGCTGAAGCAGCCCGTTATTGGGAGACGAGAAGACTCATGGGGTGATAACCTCCAATTATCTCATGAACTCTTTCGATGTTTTCTTTTGTTGTTATTTGTTCCTGTTTCTCTTTTTCTAGTTCATGTACCCGCCACTGGGAAAAAAAAAAGAAAAAAAAGGAAAAAAAAAAAGTTGAAAATTGAAAATTATTAAACATAGCCTCAGTAAGATTTCTCATTAATTTTATACACTTCTAATTAATTTTATACTTCTTAAACAACATAAAACAATTTAAAAAAATAAGGTGTTAATATTAGGGCTTTGCATAAATTTGTGTGGTTTTTTATTGCTTCATTTCATAAAAATACATCAAATCAAGTGACAATTTTTAATCAAAATACTCTCCATTACTTTCTACAACCTTTGCCCACTTTTCGGGTAACAAATGTATACCACGGCGATAGAAGCTCTCGTCTTTGGAGGCAATAAAATGATCCGCGTCCGCACGAACTTTTGCAACGACCTAATAGAAGCCAAAATACCTACAACTGAGGTATCGGAATATCGATAGTTATATTTCAAAGTTTCAGAACTATTATGTTTATTTCTAGACAAAATTATATGAAGGAGATTCTTTATTGCTCATTTCTTTATATTTTTCTTTAGTGAGTTTAGTTTATACAGCACAGCATCTTTCGTTAATTATTAACTTTCACGAAAGATTTATGGGGAGGGGGGGGGATCATAATGTCTTTTTCCAGTTTTTTTTGGATCCGTTTTAAAAGTTCCTCTTATTTTGTTCTCGCTGCCATTTCTGTTGTAAAATAGAAAATCTTCTATGAACTCTTCCGACATTGCTGTGTCTGTAATTGGATAAATATAGCTTTGTTTATCCTGAGAACTACTACAGAGAAAAGTTTTCGTATTTTCCTTTTATTCGTTTAAGCAAATGTAAAATTTTCCATAATCTATCTAGATGCATTTTTGCGTAAGTACTGTCTTCTCCACTATTTAGTACTGTCTTCTACAGTTGCTAACTTCCACAATGGATCTACTGAGGGGAGGGGAGAGATCGTGAATGTTTTCTTTCAGTTTTTCTTGATTAATTTCAATTTATCCTCTGTGACAGTTCTCACTGTTATATCTATTTTAAAAATTGGAAATCGTCCATGATGTTTTCCGATACTACGTTGTCTGTGATTGGATAAAAGTAATTTTGTTTGTTAATATAATTGTTTTGGAAAGAAAGTTTGACAAAGATATCTTTCCGTATTTCTATTATACTTCTTTCCTTAAGTGTATCTATTTTTTCCATATTCTATCTAGGCGTTTACTTTTCTGGTATATATTTATAATGTTTTTCAGTTCCATTAAAATCGGAATACATATTTTGATGAAGTTCAGTATCGTTATCATTGTTGCCCACTTAGCACCTTTCGGCTACCGAAAAATTTTAATAGAAATATTTATTTTATTTAATCAGTGAACTGTAACGGTTTGCACTGATAATGTAAAAATTAAAAAAAAAAAAAATAATAAATAAATAAATAAATAAAAATAAATAGTATATATATATATATATTAAAATTTTCCAGTAGCCAAAAGGTGCTGAATTGTCAACTATAGCCGTTATCGCCATAAAATTGACTTCCTTCTTAAAAGGCGCTGACAGAGTGAACTATTAAATTTAATTTGTTTCTTGTTAAAATTTTAAAATTTTAAATCGTGTTTTTCATTTATTTTTATTTAATTTTGTTTTCTTTATGTTTGTTTATAATCCACCCCCAAATAATCATCAATAGCTTCCTGGTAGGTTTCATTCTATTTTCCTTAGTTTTCACTATTAGTAACATTATAGAATAGGAAATCTTGAGTTACGTTTTCATAAGCTATTGTCTCTGTTGGCACAAAAGTACATACAATCCTGCTTCACAGTTACACCTTTTTGGAATGAAAAGCCAGTAAAGTTTTCTTTCCTGATATCTCCGTCCTTCTTCTGTCCGGTCAAAATCCACCCCATTAGATTAGAAAGTACTTTGCTAGATTTTTCTTCGGTGTTATTTCCTAATGCAACATTATCCTATGCATTGTTTTAGAGGGCAACATTTCCCGAAACAGACAAGCCGTAAAGTAACAGATCTATAAGTTTTTTTTTTATATAGTAAACATGTTTGGGGGGGGGGGGATATGATAATAATCTGGTGGCACACTGGGATGGTACAATCTTGAAAGTCATCGATTTCATCATCATAACATTCGTTATAACCTGGACCAGATCCAGAAGTTTCAAATTCTCTTTGATTTTCTGTTTCAAATTTCTTTTTATTATTATTATTATTATTATTATTATCATTATTTATTTATTTATTTATTTATTTTTATAGAAGAAAGTAATAGAAAGAAAATTAATAATCTATTTATTCTTCCTAAAATTTTCAAAGAAAAGTTTAGATATTATGCCCGTCATTTTTTAGAAAAAAACATTATCTGGGGATATATCTGGTAATGTAAATAATCTAGTAGGGTGGTTTTGATCTGGTAATCCTGATTCACGCTCAAAAATTTTTGATATTGAAGTTTGGGAAAGTTTTAGTTTTTGTTCATTTCTTTCTCTTTTTCTTTTTTTCTTTAGTTAAGTTTATTTTTGCAGTGTCCCATTCGTTAACTGTTAATTTCCATAAAGGAAGAAAGTTTTCTTTTCATATTTATGTTTCATCTGTTTCCATTTAGCTAGTTTCTTTATTTTCTCATTCAGCGATTTCTCTTTTGGCACTATCTCCATTCTGTTCTTTTTGGCTTTCACTATCGGTATCATAATAAAATCGGAAATCTTGTGTTATGTTTTCATATGCTGACGTCTCTGCGGATTCATAACTATAATTCTGTTTCACGTTTGAAAATTTTTTATGTAGAACTACGGTAAAGTTTTCGTTTTTATTCATTTCTTTTATTTCCTTCTTCAGTGAAATTTATTTTGAAGTGTCGTTAACTGTTAACTTCGTTAACTGAAATTTATATTGAAGCGTCTTCGTTAACTGTTAACTTCAACAAAGGATTTATGTGTGTGTTGGGGGGGGGGGGGGACAAGAATGTCTTCTTCGAGTTTGTTTGGATCCATTTCGAAATTTTCTCTTCCGTAGTTCACTTACGTAACTCTTACGTACGTTCACAGCAATGCCCATTGTGAAATTGAAATCTGTTTTAATCTGTATTATCGAGCAGAGGTAGAATTTCCCATATTCTATGCAGAAGCATTTTTTTTTCTATCATCATATTCGTCTTCAGTTCCATCGAAATCGGAATACGTATTCTGATGATGGTCAGAAACTGTCAAAAACTTGACTCCTTTTTCTTTCTTCTATTATTTTTTCAATTTCAATACTTTTTCCCATATGCTTTTTTATAATCCACCGTAAGCAATCATTAATAACTTCCTCAGAGATTTTATTCTGTTTTTCTTGGTTTTCCTGTAGATATCATTATAAAATAAGAAAACTTGTGTTATGTTTTCATATGCTAACATCTCTGTGGGTACATATGTATAATTCTGATTCAAGCTCACATAATTATGGTGCGGAATTTCAGAAACATTTTCATTTTTGTTCATTTCTTTCTTTTTTTCTTTAGTGAAATTTATTTTTGAAAAGTCCCCTTCCGACACTGGGTGAACATAATTTTGATTCTTATTAGATATGTTTTATAGTGAAAATTCGGAACAGATTTTCTTTCTTATTTTATCTGTTTCATTGGTTTATTCATTCTTTTCCATATTCTTTCTAAGTGTATATAGTGTGTATCTTTATAATGTCCTTTATTTTGGTGATGTTCAGTGCCATTATCGTCACGAAATTGACTTTCTAATAAAAAAGCTCTGACAGACTAATCTGTTAAATTTACTCTGTTTCTTGTAGTTAAACTTTTGTCCGGTCACAATCCACCTCATTAGATAAGAAAGTGCTTTGAGAGATTTTTCCTCGGTGTTATTTATTTCTGCAACTGAAACATTATCATATGCATTGTTTTTTGGGGAAATATTTTTCGAAACAGACGAGTTGTAAAGTGATAGATACTTAAGTTTATTGGGTTTTATATCGTAAACATATTTATGGTGGATATGATGATAATCTGGTGGGGTAGTATAATCTAAACAGCTATCGTCCTCATCATCATGAAATTCGTTATAACCTGAACCAGATCCTGAACCAAAACCAGAACCAGAACCAAATTCAGAAGCTTCAAATTCTGATTGATTTTTCGTTTCAGCTTGCTGACATTTTTTTTTTTTGTATGGACGAAAGTAATAGCAGGAAAATTAATAATCTATACATTCTTCCTGAAATTATCAAAGGAAAATTTAGAAGTTATGCGTTTCACTTTTTGAAAAAAAAAATATTTTCCTCATTTTCATAAGTTTTCCCATAAAAGTTATATACAGGGTGATCCAAAAGTCAGGACAAACTTTAAAAATAAACAATTCGAAAACGAATCAAGATACAAAGATACGGTT
This sequence comes from Salticus scenicus, assembly GCA_963930645.1. Classification (NCBI taxonomy): domain Eukaryota; kingdom Metazoa; phylum Arthropoda; class Arachnida; order Araneae; family Salticidae; genus Salticus; species Salticus scenicus. The sequence continues at coordinate 120,180,819 of OZ005651.1, read as the reverse complement.
TGCACCAAACGGATGGAAAAGAAACCGGGTTTTATGTGGCAAAGAAAAAAAATTAGTTCTGTTGGCGACCAACAGATGGCGCTCTCGTATTTCTGATGTAGGATTATGCAAAGCAACAACTACAGCAGGTAATGGTAGTCGAAGCTTATATGCATCGAAATATCTCATTCTCAGTCGCTATTTTAATCACGCATGGCCTCCAAGATCTCCCGATCTGACACCCTGTGACTTTTGGCTGTGGGGATTCTTGGAAGTCAAAAGTGTACCGCGACCAACCGGCATAACTAGCAGCACTGAAAGATGCCATCCGCCAAAATGTGTCTGCCATAACGCAAGAAATGTTACTAAATGCTGTGAACGATGTGGTGAATCATCTCACACCTGTACTTTTGGATGATGGACATTGAACAGTTACTGTAGTAGTACTAATTAACTGTAATTAAGGTAACTTGTAAGTTGTCAACATTTTTTTTTCATTTATAAATCATCTTTTGGTGAAATAAAACACTATAGCGCCATCTGTTGGTCGCCAACAGAACTAATTTTTTTCCTTTGCCACACAAAACCCGGTTTCTTTTTCATCCGTTTGGTGCAAACCGTATCTTTGTATCTTGATTCGTTTTCGAATTATTCATTTTTAAAGTTTGTCCTGACTTTTTGATCACCCGGTATATTCCCAAACAACGTAAAAGAGCAAAAAATAAAATTAAGACGCTAATAAAAGCCAAAATACCTTCAACAGTGTTATCTGGATATTGATAGTTGTACTTGAAAATTTGAGGTTCATCATTTTTATTTTCAAATATAAATGGAGGAATTTCCTTTTTGATACTTTCTTTATTTTTTTGCTCAGTGATTTTTCTTTTGGCACTATCTCCATTTTATTCTACTTGGTTTTCAGTATCGGTATCATTATAAAAACGGAAATCCTGTGTTAAGTTTTTATATGTTGATGTCTCCGCGGGTTCATAAATATAATTATCATTCACGTTTGAAAATTTTTGATGTGCAACTACGGTAAAGTTTTCGTTTTTGTTCATCTTTTTCTTTTCTTCTTCAGTAAAATTTATTTTTGAACTATCTTCCGCGTTAACTGTTAACTTCAATAAAGGACTTATGGGGGAGTCACGAGGGTCTTCTTCGGGATTTCCTAGTTCCATTTCAAAGTTTTCTCTTTCAAAGTTTTCACTGCAATGTCTAATGTAAAATTCAAATCTGTTTACATTTGTTTCAACAAGCAGAAGTACAATTTCCCCTATTCTATCTTGATGCATTTTTTTTTCTATCTTAATCTTCTTCAGTTATATCGAAATCGGATGATATATTCTGATTGTAGTAAGTGTCGTCATCGTTAAAATATTGTCTCGTTGTTAATTTTTTTCTTTCTTCTATTATTTTTTCAATTTCAATTACTTTGTCTGTATGCTTGTTTATAATCCATAACAAGCAATCATTAATAGCGTCCTCAGATATTTCATGCTGTTCACCTTGAATTTCACTATCAGTATCATTATAAAATAGGAAATCTTGAGTTATGTTTTCATAATCTATTGTCTCAGTAGGTACAAATGTATAATTTTGCGTCACATTTAAACCGTTTTGGAGTGGAAGGTCAGTAACGTTTTCTTTCCTGATATATTCTTCCTTTTTTTGTCCGGTCACAAACCACCTCATTAGATAAGAAAGTGCTTTGAGAGATTTTTCCTTGGTGTTATTTATTTCTGCAACTGAAACATTATCATATGCATTGTTTTGGGGGAAATATTTTTCGAAACAGACGAGTTGTAAAGTGACAGATATATAAGTTTATTGGTTTTTATATCGTAAACATATTTGTGGTGGATATGATGATAATCTGGTGGGGTTGTATAATCTAGAAAGCCATCGTCTTTATCATCATAAAATTCGTTATAACCTGAACCAGACCTTAAACCAAAAACTAGAACCAGAACCAAATTCAGAAGCTTCAAATTCTGATTGATTTTTCGTTGCAGCTTGCTGACATTTTTTTTTTTTTTTTTTTTTTTTTTTTTGTATAGAAGAAAGTAATAAAAGGAAAATTAATAATCTAACCATTCTTCCTGAAATTATCAAAGAAAATTTAGAAGTTATGCGTTTCACTTTTTGAAAAAAAAAAAAAAAATATTTTCCTCATTTTCATCTTATGCGCAAAGTGCAATAGCTATTACTAAAGTGAGAGACAGAAAATGGGCAGTTATTATAATTTTTTTAAATTATATTATATATTTATTATTTTATATAGAAAATATTTGATTTAGTTTGATATTTGTATTATCCTTTATCAAAGTTCAGTTAGGATTTTTTGCATTTAATTTAATTTCATCATTAATAATCTTAGAAATCTATTTTTCTCTAAACTCCCTCACAATGGATCAGAAATAGCTCCATGAGGTTTTTCATTATAGTCCCTTTCTTTTTAGAGATAATATTTCCTTCTGGGATGTCTTTAGAAATTTGGATTGCTCTATTAATTTTTAATATAACATCTGATATACAAAGTAATCATTAATTGAATGTAAATGTATCAGACCTACTCGTAGCATAACTGTCAGGTCCCCCTTTTTTTTTTTTTTTCATAAAGCATTGTTTCCCTGAAATTTCGTATAAAGAGTTTTATTTTATTTTATTGTAAAAAATAAATGTGAGACCAAGTTCTATTAAAATTAGTGTTCATAAAGAAGATTTAAAAGTTTGAAGTATTGCCAGCTATGCTATATTCTTATTTTAGTTAATGAGGGATGAAATCCTTCTACTCTTCAGATTCGTAATGATAAAAATCCTCTTCTTATTTATAATAGAAGCAGAAACTTTGTCTTTTGGAGTTTTTCTTCATTTTCATGCTCAGTATCTTTCCGAGTCAGTATAGAAGCAAGTTATGAAAGGAAAATTACGATTTTTTTTTTAATTTATTAAAATTAAATATCTTAATATGTGTTTAAAAGAAAATTTAAACCCTTCTTTTCTTCATTTAATTGTTGTATTTCTTCTTTTAATGGACCACAACAAAGTGATATTGAAAGTGTCATATCAATATTCCGAGAGATTTATTTTGATTTATCAACATGCAAGTAGAATTTATTTCAAAATATTCAACAAATTCACTCATAACTTTAATCTACGACTTTAAAATTTACTTTAACAGCATATACTTTTACTTAAAAGCCTTTTGCACAGCCAGAAATGAAGAAATTAGCAGAAGGACCATCTAATATCTCTCTGTTGTTCCTGAAATTAACAAATTAAAATTAAATCTTTAGCGAATTACTGTTAGAAAAAAAGCAACATTTTAAAAAAAAGCATAAAATATATTAACTATAATTTTTCGGGTACTTTTTTTATCATCTGTTTAATATATATATATATATATGATTTTGAGTCTTGAGTATTTTGACGCAATCGAATTACCCGTTAAGATAATTTAAGCATAGCCTCCGAAACTAGATACCTTCCGCGTGGCTCGGAATCTTGACAGCAGTTCAAGTAGAGACCCTATAAATAAGAGACTGGACATTGACCCGCCAGCCGATCCGTCATGTTTGTTCAAGCTGCTATGTGCGCAGGGCCTGATTAAGGGGGAAGCTCGCTCTTGACACATTATTTATACTTACACCGTTATTTTTTAACAAATACTTTCCTCCTATAATAAACAGAAAATTTTCATTAAAAATTATTTTAAAAGAATTCTGGTGTCTAATAACGGTGAGTAAATTGGATTGTTTTACACCGTTCATTTTTTATAAAAAATATTTCCTCGTCAAAGCGTGGAATTTCTATAACATGAAGTAAAAAATAATTGTAAAAATATTCCGGTATGAGCGAGCTTCCCCCTTAATCAGGCCCTGTATGTGCGATACCATTTCGCTCTGCAAAATTTCAAATGGCTCTCTACAAGGCTTTCTAAAGATAAATAAAAATGTTTTATTGAGATTTTAATTAAATGAAAAGTGTCAGACGCAGGTAAAATTTAATTACGTTCAACGGCGATCGACTAGTTTTTGAACGAACGTCCGCCATATTTGTTCAATGTTCAGTCTCTCTCTATTCAGGGTCCCTAAGTTCAAACGGTAGACAGCACCACCAGGTACAGATTGCGCGACTTTTTTATTCAACAGCCCTCAAAAATTTTTAAAAGTGGGATTTGATATACATAAAAAGCGAATAGAATCGAAGAAACGTCGATTATATATATATGATATATCACATCTTAAAATTATTGGTGAGAGTTGAATAAAAAAGTCGCGCAATCTGTACCAGGTGGCGCTGTCTACCGCTTCAACTGTTGCCAAGTTTCCGAGCCACGCGGAAGACATCTAGTTTAGGAGGCTATGATTTCAGACTTCGAAAACTGAAACATCCCAAATGCATAGCTACCAACATTTTTTACTTTAATCAGAATTGACACCACTATTTTAAAAATGGAATATGTTACATATATTTTCGACGATTATTAAACCGGAAATTGCTATAAAAACTTTCCTCTTTGAAGTCACCCTTGAAAAACGGAAGACTTGGCACCTATGCAAATGGAACATGGTCTTGTATTATTTATCATAGTTGCCAATATTTTAATTATTCCGGAGTATTTTTAGCCCTACCTTTATTATGCACCACTTTTTTTTTTTAGAATATTTTTCTTTAATATATAACTACGATAAAATAAGATTTTTTTTAAAAAAGTGATATAGATTTAAAGGCGGGGTTAAAAATGCTCCTGAATAAATTAACACTTTCGCGACCACATGTTTTTGTCTTTTTGGTCCGCCTGTGGGCGTTATTCTCTCAAGTTACAATATTTCAGAACAAAATTTTTTATATTCAAATTCATATTACAAGTAGACATACATTATAATTACACTCTTTCTAATCAAAGTATTTATATTCACAGTATATTGGTTGTACAAATATGAATATTGTGTATATTTTTTAGAAATATATGACGTACAAATTGCAAAAGAAACGTCCACTGGCGGAGTTACAGATTTTCAAATGACGTGAATCTACATCAGCGGTCACGAAAGTGTTAAATTGTTGGCAATTCTGTATTTGATATAAACTTAGTTTGATTAGATATTGAGCTTAGTTTTAATCTGTTTAACAAACATTTTTATTCGCGAGTAAAATTATTGTCTTAAGATTTAGGTTTCCGCACTAAAGTGTGGATAATTTCTGCAGGCAATAGCGACAACTGTTGCATATTTCACTGATCGTTCTTTATCTTAGCTTTAATCTACTCACAATTAAACAACGTAAGAAAAAACAAACTACTGCAGAAATTTTCCATTACCTAAATAATTTTTAAGAAGAATCGTCTTCAGCTCTGCAATTCGTATCATCTAGATTATTATCAACGCCCATGCCTCTGACTACCCCTCGGAGGAAGGATAAGAATCTATCCTTCCTCCGAGGACTACCTTACCATTCTTCGATAAGTTTTACATAGTGTAATTTCCTTTCCAGTTTATCGGAAAGGGATACACTTGTATCCCTTTCCGAGTCTAGTACAGCCCAGGCAAAAGAAAAAAAAAAAACTCAACACCCTCTGTTATTTCGTTATTAATTGACGCAGAAAAATCTAATAGATATCATTCAACAGTAAATTAAGTATACGTTTTGGAAATGACTTAAAAATTAGGAATTGGGGGTCATCTACATATTGAAATGAGCGCCAACTTTAGTGTTTTCAATAACAACACCCAATTTTGACTTCATACTTGAATTTCTGAGAGTCTGGCAGTTCAGAAAAGCATACAGTTTGTATATTTTTCGTTAATCTTTGATAGAGTTATGACCAAAAATCTGAAAAATATTTATAATATCAGGGATGGAACACGGGCGCAGAATTCATATCACTATCAATGTAAGAAAATTTTCTACTTCTTAAATCAACGATATTATAGGTAGAGAAATTTCTTCAACAGATTCCGGTGTGAATCCTGCGCCCGTGTTCCATCCCTGTAATATGTAACGCATAGACATTTAAGGTAAAGCTAGGAGAGATTGTGCATATATGGGATCGACGGAAAAGAGTAGAGTGGGCGAGTTGCGATTTCAGGTGGTTGTACAACATCAATAGTGAAGTGCCTACTTGAATGTATATGTTGATTGCCTCAAGAGTCTAGGATATAACGTGCTCGTTAAAAAAAAAAAAAAAAAAAAAAAAAAAAAAAAAAAAAAAAAGTTTGAATTTTTATAACCCTTCCTAGGAATATCAGTATAATTGTAGTAGTACAAAATATTTTTTATTCAAACGATTTTTCATAAACTACTAACCTAGACTAACGCTACGAGCACCACGATTTTCTCTAAAAGCGAATAATTATTTAATAAAAGACTGCATAATGCCTCCTACCAAAATGGGAGAGTTTGCACTTTTGGCATTTAGGACTGACTGCGCATTGATTTTCAAAAATTTCTACACTAATAGAGATTTTGCAGAGTATTGGTAATAGCAGTACAATGAGGATGAGTTTGTTGAATGTCTGAAACTGTACCAGGAAATAACTTCGACAAAAGACTGGACTAGTTCAACCCATTTCAGGCGGTGCATCGTTTTGAAGACTGTTCCTAGAATATGAAAATGAACATTATTTAGGAGCGGCATGATCGACAAAAACCACACCTCAGGTGGGATTTATCTTTCGAATGCGAATGTTAGCCTATAAGAAATTTATCGCAAAGTATTTAATAACTATTTCATATCTGTTTAGTTTTGCAATATTTTAAAGTATGATGCTCAAGTTTTGTGCAGCTGTCGGCAGCTTAAATAGAAACGATAAAACTAAATGTAAGCAAAAAATATCAGCCTACTTAAAATTCTTTTTAACACTCTCGCGACCGCTGACGTAGATTCACGTCATTTGAAAATCTGTAACTCCACCAGTGGGCGTTTCTAACGCAATTTGTATGTTATTTATTTCTTAAGTAAATATCCAATATTCATATTTTTACAATAAAATATACTATGGGTACAAATACTTTGATTAGAAAGAATATAATTATAATATTTATCTATTTGTAATATAAATGTGAATACAGAAAATTTTGTTCTGAAATATTGTGACGTGGGAGAATAACGCCCACAGGCGGACTTTAGTATCAAAAAGTCAAAATCATACGGTCGCGAAAGTGTTAAGAACATTAAGGCGACAAGGGGCTTTCAGATTGAGAAAAATATGTCCCCAAAACGATTTTTTTTTCTTTCAAAAACAATTCCAAAATTTCATCAGATTTAAAAAAAAAAAAACATGCAATTTTCCTGGTAAATTTTGGATCTCCTGTGAATTTAAAACTCTAAATACTGTTTTTTCAGAATGAGTTTTTTTTTTTTTTTTTTTTATATATATATATAAATTTTGGTTAGTTCAAAATGTTTCAGGCTTCACAATTTTTTCGAATTGCCCTAAAATTTTCACAATTGTTATTTAAATATGTTAGCATATAACTTGCTAACAATTTCATTATTTTTATTCTAAAAAACTACTAAATTAAAATATATTTTTGATGAAAATTCGCAAAAAATCACCTACGTTTATCGAAAATATTTGTTTCTTCTAATGACTATGGCCATAAATAAGAAATGGCTAGCAACTTTTATTATAATTTTATAAAGCTAGTTTAAGAAAAAAAAATTAGGTATCTGAGTTAAAAATTAATGTGCCTGGAGAATTTTTAAATATAATGATTAATTAACAGATTTTAATTAATTAATTTATTTGAATCTTAATTAATTATAGTCCGGAAATTATTTTTAATTTAATACTTTTCGCCTATAAACAACACTGTATCAATGCACAAAATTTAATAACAATTGATGCAAAATTAAAAAAAAATAAAGTTTTTTATTGTTGTCCCTTGCCGCCTTAATCGTCTAAATTTGAATAAAATAAAATATATAAGCGTAAATGATTTTAAAATTAAAATGAGAAGATTTCAAACCAAGTGAAATTTAGATTTTGTGTTTCGAACATTTTTATGCGGGAGATTTTGAAGAGAGAGAGAGAAAAAAAAATAATATTAAACTGTAGGTGGATTCTGGGCTTAAAAGTGGACTGAACTAGCCATGTATCATTTCACACACGTGTGCTACCCGTTTCTCGACTCAGAAATAGATTACACACACGGTGTGCAATTCGTATCGAACAGGTTAACTTGTGGCAGGTAATTACACGATTAGCTTCACTAACAAGAAGTGCAAGGATTGCGGACACCGAGAGATTTGGTCAGCAAACAAGAAAACATTGAAGCTAAAAAGGAAATGTACTAATTTTTAAGTTAGACGTGTTATCTAATAACTTAATGTTGTTTTACAATTGTTTATCAATATCTGGTCTTGTTCTTTTTCCTGTTTCTTTCGTATTTTTTTTCTAAATTGATTTTTGTAATTCGTTTTAAATTTCTTTTATTTCTCTGATATTTTAATTATTAAATTGAAATATTCAATGCTAATACAAAAATTTTTGTTTACAAATACATTACAACAATTTGATTTAAATGCAATCATTACTTTTAACAGTTTAGTTGTAGTTATTATTAAGCGCAATCTCTCCTATCCATATGTGCAATCACTCTTACCCTGTAAGAAGAGATTGCGCAAAATAGTTGTCTTGGTTTTATTATAACTGTTATTTTAAATTATAGCAGAACAACAAAATAGTACTGAAAATGTATGAGAGAAGGTTTAATTCAAAAGTATGCACAAATAATTTAGCAAAAAATTAATATTTGGATTTTTTATAGTGTTTCGTTGAATTGTGCGCAAACTCTCCTAGCTGTACCTTGTAAATAGTTTCGATCTCGATAAGATATCTTGAGTAGTTAAAAAAAAAAAAAAAAAAATAGATTTAACCTTTTGGGTTGCCACCCCCATTACACCCTTATCATTGAGGGTAGAAGTCTGAAATTATGTGTAAGGATATTTTAGATAAAGAACAATAAATAGAAGGGAAGAACTCTTCATTCGACGATAGTGCAGTTTTCATATGCTTATCCCGCTACACCCTTTCTAAAAGACGTCTGCAATAAAAGTTCTTTCTAACAATAAGTTAAAAATAAAATAAAAATGCTCGAGTAAGAAAGAAAAAAATTCTATGCTTTCATTTACATACTTTTATTTATTTTGCTAACATCCATGGTTTTAATGCTACAATAATACTTTAAATAAATTTTACCTCTTCTATATTTTCTCTGTGAGAAAACAAGCTTATATAGTTCCACTGTCTTTTTCTCTCTTCCAAACTGACAGCTAAAATCCAGTACTAAAGGGTCCGTCATTTCTCTGCAAAATAACTACAGCAAAATACTCACTTAATAGTTGGTTTGTCTGTCTCCAACGGCTAAAATCTGTCCAACTTGTTATTACTAAATACTTTCCTCTAAGGGAAAAAAAAAAAGATCAAAGGAAACAAAATATATTTAAAATCGGTTATAACTTTTTTAAATGGCTGTTTTATGACATCTTTGCTTATAATAGTCTTGAATTGCTTTTGCTACTAACCTACCCCCATATGATCCTTATCTTGAGTGAAATACTTTACTCATCATCTCAATGCATCCAAAGTACGATTGGACTGACCTGTAATGTTCTATAAAAACATAGCTGTCAACTTTTTTAATTTATTCCAAATTGTTGTTAATACCCGCCTTTTCTTCACTCTGCTCTGTTTTCTGTGTAGAATAGTTTTCTTCATATTTAATCGTATATATTGAAGAAAGTTACAAAGAAAATGGTCATACCTGCCAACATTCTAATTAATATTCAGTAGTATTGTTAGTACCCGCCATCTTGCCCCCACCTTCTTTATTTTTAGAGTAATTATCTCCAAAACGATCAAATAACATAGTTGTCAATATCCTAATTAATATTTCGTGTTAGTATTAGTACCTGCCTTTTTTATCACACCAGCTTTTTTTTTTTTAGAGTATTTTTTGTTCGTACTTTAGTTACACTTGGAAAGAATTACTTTAAAAATAAGGTGCTGAAGAAAAAGAGGTAGGTACTAACAATACTATGGAATATTAATTAGGGTGTTGGTAGCTATGAAACACGAAGAAAAATCCTCTAAAATAAACAACAAGGACTGGTGTAGAAAAAAAAAGCAGTTACTAACAATACTATGGAATATTACTATGAATGTTGGCAGGTATGAATACGGTGTGAAAAAAAGGCGGTACTAACAAAATTTTGGAATAAACTTAAAAAGTTGGCAGCGATGTATAAAATGCATGCACTCCCTACGTTAATTTAGAATTTCTTAGGTTATAATTAGTAGATAATTATATAAAATTGAATTTATACATAAAAATAAATAACAAGTTGTTTGGTTGAGTGGTTTTAATGTCATACTAGAGTTACGCATTGGACAACTGGCGATAGTCCAGGATTAACATCTAAGGCTGCTTTGGGTGGTTCGGAACATACCTGCCAGCATTCTAATTAATATTCCATAGTATTGTTAGTCACGCCCTTTTTTTTCACACCAGTAAATTTTTAGAGTTACATTCTATAAACGCAATTACGATTAAATAAGAAGGAAAATACTTACAAAAAAAAAAAAATGCGGGGTTAACAATACTACTTATTACCTACTTACAAGTAGGTAACCTACCTGTAAGTAGTACCTACTTATTACTACTTATTACCCTAATGTAATATTAATACCTAATTAATACTACAGTATTAATTAGGATGTTGGCTATTATGATTAACCCCTCACCTGTCGATAAAAACTTAGGAGATTCACTTCTCAGTGCACTGTTTCTCCCACTGGCGATTCGATAACCGACTGCGAAAAGCGATCCGATATACGCACCGGCTTAGCAGGACGAACATATTCACCCAGGGCAGTTAACCCTTTACGGCGCAAGACAATTAGGAACATTTAAATTATACTGCTACCGGAATTCATGAACTAAATTAAACTAAAAAAAAATTTTAATTTTAAGGTTAAAAAACCCAGTCTTTTCTACTATGTTATAAACGTAAATTTTTGCTAAAAAATTTCCGGGATGAATTTTTGCAGCTGGATCTTAAATTTTGCGTCCCCGCAGCGAGGACAACGCGCGTTAAGGGATTGAGGGGTTACTATATCACAGTACTGTTAATCCCGTCTTTATTTTATTTTATTTTTTTACACCAGTAATTTTTTAGAGTATTTTTCTTCTTATTTAATCATAATTATATTTGAAGAATATTACTCTAAAAACAAATACCGGTATGAAAAAGTAGGCGGGACTAATGATATTACGGAATATTAATTGGTGTGTTGGCAGGTATGGTTCGGAGACATGCAATCACAACTTTGATCCTCCGTGGAAGGGATTAACATTTTTAATTTTCTTGATATTTGCTTCGTGTTTTTCTATATGTAGCTTAATAAATTTGGCTAATAAGTTATGCCAAAGAAATTTTGTTAACGCTTCTGTATACACAAATATTATTTAGCAAAAGTGCTCATATTTAATTAGCTGTTTAAAATTTTTTCTTCCTTTTTGATTTTAATATGGTGGGTAAATTTCCTAAAATTTATATAGTATTGGGTTGAATACCCATGCTATAATAAAAAAAAAAAAAAAAAAAAAAAAAATCGTTCAATTTTATTATTATTATTATTATTATAAATTTTTTAAAGAATTCTTTGCATTTAAATGATAAAATCACTGATTTCATGTGCGTGTTATTAAGATACAAATAAAAAATTATAATTAAATGAAGCAGCATAATCGCATACTACAGCTAAAACGCAATTAAGTGTTTCTTTTTACAGGGTGGTCCCAGCACTGTGTTTTTTCCTTGCATTTCTCATTAGTAACCTTTTTGTTTTGGAGCAAAGCTTTCACTGAGACAAGAGTAACTTATTCTTTACACATCCAGATTTTCAATATATTTCTTCAAGTATATTCCTAGATATTTAACAAAACCTTTAAAATCGAAGGTGTCCGGTTATTTATGGCAAAGTAGTGTATCTGTAAATTGTTTTTGAGTTTTATCGAAACTTTATGTTATATTTTGAAGTTTTCTTTTCCATTTTTTACTTTCATCACCCGACTACCGTATGTAATGGAAGTATTGTATTCGGTCCAAAAATTCGATATCGAGTTTTCACCTGATTTACATGTTTTAAGGTCTCCTGAGTCCAAAAAAGTAGTTTTTGGCAATTGGTCAGTGTGTGTGTGTGTGTGGGGGGGGGGTTCTTCTGGATATCATATCTCCAAAACTATTAAAGATAGAACTACGAAACTTCAGAATTGAGACAGGTCTGGTGTACAGATGAGTTTTCCAAATTATGGTGAAAATTGGAAAACCAGAAGTGGGACCGTAAATCAGTATCTCAAAAACAGCTCTAACTATTTTCTTCAAAGTTACTGTATAAACACTCTATTAGATGTCCTTTCGAATGATATAGTTGGTTAGTTGAAGAAAATTGATAGGCGTCCTGTATAAATAGCTAAACTTCAGGTATCGCAAGTGCGTTTCTTTAAAAACGGCTGTACGGAATTTTTTTAAACTCGCCATATTAACTCCCTTTTAAATATCCTTTTGAATGTAATCATTGTTTTCCGGTCAATAATTGTGTATGTCAAGTTTTGGTAAAAGTTGGTATCTCAAAAACGGCTCTAACTATTTTCTTTAAAATTGTTACATAAATCCATTTTAGATATCCTTTCTCATATATTGCGTGGTTATTACAGGAAAATTAACAGTTATCCTGATTGAGTAGATCAGTTTTAGATCTCGAAAATTGGTGTTTCAAAAAATAACTCTGCCATTTTTTACTATTATTATAACTCGCTATGTAAACTCTGTTTTATATGCCTTTACGCGCGTATCAAGTTTATCTTACCGAAAAATTTTTAAATGTCTACTTCGTTAGGTCATTTTTATGCCTTCTGATGTTATTATCTCCAAAAAAAGCACATAATACGTGTAATATTGGGTAATGGAAGTCGTGTGGTTGCTTTACACTAGATTTTTCTTTTTAATTAACTCTTATTATAAAAATGAGGTCTCTTTAAAAATGCTGACATAGTGATTTTTTTTTTTTATTTAAACTGTAGTTTTTTTTTTTTTTTGTTTTTTTTTAGGTAGTTAAATCACTTGTATTTAATAACTACATCTGTTTATATTAAATGATAATAAACTATTTTTATAATAATGAAAAATATTTATTGAATAATATATTCATAATGTAACAAAACGTATACATATTTTCTTGAAATAAGTAGAGAAAAGGGGTTACATAATATTCTATTTGAATATAATAATACAGTAATAAAAATATAATATAATATAATAATAAAGTAATAATAATATAATAATAAAGCAATGATAATGCAATTTTGTGTAATATAAGAGCCACCGATACAAACCCACAGAATTAGTATTATACACTTGCTATTGTTTGAGGTGACATCCACTACTATACAAATACATAGCAAAATACCTACTGCCTTACTGCAGCCCTACTGCCCTACCTATAGCCCCTACTGCAAACCTCAGAAATTTATTTTAAAAGTACAGTTTTTAATTGATCTGAATTTTATATTACCTTTTATCCTATTTATTTATTCTATTTAGAATATATATTTAAAAACATTATACCTGTTTGATATATGGGGGTAATAAAATTATCTGATTAAAAAAAGCAACCGACAGTTTTACTTTATGCGGATATATTGCAGTGTATTGCTTCAATTAAATTTTATTATCAATTTTTTAAGAATAACTTGATTCTATAGATTCTTATCATTAAGGATTCATCATTTAGTTTTAAAAATACATTAAACTCATAGAAGCCAACATTTTAAAATTTTTCCATAGAATTGTTAGTATTTGCTTCTTTTTCACAACAAATTTGGTGTGAAAAAATGCTCAGAAAATGGTGGGGGAAAAAAATAAAAACTGTATTAACAATGCTGCGGAATAAATTAAAAACGTTTGCAACTATGTTTACTGCTAATTTGTAATTAAAAATTGCCTTATTTTATACACGTATATTGCAAAAAAAAAAAAAAAAAAAAAAAAAAAAAATTAATAATAATTAATATTAAATTACAGTATATTGCATAAAGTTTTTAAATTTATTTTGTTAATTATCGAAACATAAATTGATTTTATACACTCTTAGTATTAACTTAATTTAGTATGACTTAATTTCATCATCTAATTTAAAAATAGTTCACTGATAATTTGATTTTAAAATTACTTTAAACAGTAGAAAAATTATTTTAATTTTTCTACTGTTTACACAGCTAACTTTCCTAAATTCCTATTAGCCACTCTCCCCACCTTTCCCGTAATCCTATAGAGCAAGCGCATGTTTATAAACAAACGACGCTATTCTGCAACTTTTGCGCATGTAGGCAAAATATCTGCCTTTCCATTGGTGCTTTATCCCACCTTTTGCCTACATTCTAAAGTACGCGCAGAATCACCTGTCACAGTGACGACACGTGCGCCTGCTCTATTGGTTGAACTAAATACGGCCCCTCTCCTATATATATGAGCACTTCTCCTGATTCAGAATCCTTTTTGCACTGAAGACGGTACGCTTTAGGCTACCGAAACAGCTGTATGCATTTCTAATATTTTTTTTCGGCGTTTCTGACGTATTAGTTTATTCAGGTTTTAATATTCCAACGCCAAGTCTCCTGTTATTAATTCTAATTCTGTTCTTAAGCCACGTCCTTTTAAGAAGCATTTTCTAGTACGAAAAATTATTCCATCAGTACCGGAAAAATGAAGAAGGATCACCAAATATCTGGAAAATAGGGTCGAGTTACTGGTTTATCCGTGCGAAAAAGGCTTCGAGAGCAAACGTTTTATAATCATTGATTGTTTTCTTTTAATTGTGTTATTACTCAAGAAGTTTTTTCCATGAAAATTTCTGAACGGACTACCATTAAAAATCTATTTAAAATATTTTACTGGCAACTGTCACATTTGATCTATTTGAAAGAAACGGCAACATAATTGAGCACAATGATAATTTTTCTGAAAATGATTTCACTGATTTACAATCCGCGTTTACATCTCAAAAACTTCACAGTTTGGTCATTTACGCATTTTACAAAGCTTGTTATATCGACTAGAGGCCAAATAATTTCAAAATGTTCAAAAAAATATATTCTTAAACATAGAATATGAAATTGTTTACAAAACTTACCAGGACATTACAGCACATGAAAGATGTAAACTGATACTGAATAAAAAATAAAAATTACATACCATACATTACTTTTAAAATTTTCTTAATTATATTATGGCTGTTACTGTGTATAGAAAACACAGACACATGAAAAATACTAAAATAATTGTGAATTTTCAAGAAAGAAGATTCACAAATATTTTAGTTGTAAATTCTCCTTCTTCTCAAAAATAAAATAAAATAAAATAATAATAATAATAATAATAATAATTATAAAATAAATATATAAATAAAATAAAAATAATCCTGTGTAAGTTTGGTATTATGTCATAAATTTAAAATTAATGAATTCTAAATGTATCAGAATACCTGTGACAAGTCGGTACCTCGATACTATAAATACATAACGTTACTTTGCACAGTTAAATAACTGTACAAGACCCAAACATTTTTCTGCTCTTTACAGATGAGCATGTGTATATAAAAAAATAGTTTCGAATCAGGGAAATAATTGCAGCTAATGGTTCGACAAGAATAAAGAAAAAGCAGCACTTTATACAGCTACAAAATAATACTAACATACAAAAAGTTTTAATTATAAAATTTAGCATCACACATTCATTAGTTTTAAGAAACTAAAAAAAAAAAAAAAAAACTAAAGAGTTTTAAGAAAATATACTTTAAAACATAAAATATAAAAATGTTTACAAAACTTACCAAGGCAAGGCATTATAGTACATGAAAGATATAAACTGATGTTAAATAAAAAAATAAAAATAACATACCATACATTTTTTTTCCTTAACGTTAAAAATACAGACTTATGAAAAATACTAGAATACTTGTGATTTTTCAGATATTTTGTTTTATTATCGTTTTTATTGCATGTAATAATTCAAGAAAGATAATTACAATTCTTGATGTAATTTATCTCTTATTTTTTTTTATAATAGCTTGGAAGCTATTTTTAATGTTTTTTAACATAATTTAAAATATTTATGACTTCAGTTTATCTGCCTGTATGTCTTCGTTTTCATTACTGTAAATATTTTTTACAATTCTATAAAATTGATGTATGTTATTTAAGCTTTTCCTTTTTACTGTAGAATGTGTTCTAACACAGTTAATTTCTGTACAAGTACAAATAATTTGGAAAATGGTCTAAGAAACGTTTATCTTATAAGTACATTCCAACATTTTTATACAGCGCTAAGTGGCCGAGCGTTTCTGCGCTCAAAGCTAGTAGATGGGTCCGATTCTAGGTCGCGCTCGTCGATCTAGCCATGTGGATTTTCCCACTTTTTTCTCCGAAACTCTTGTAAATATGGGCTGGGATCCCCTAGAAAAGACCCTCCCCCCCCACGTAGGGCATTCCACCTATAGGCGTAGGACCCCAATTAGTCAATCAACCTTGACCCACAGAACCACAACAACTATACAGATCTAAATATATTGTACAATCAACATGAAGCTTTGAGGCGCAATATAGGATGTTTCCTATAGAAAATTATGTCATTGACACTAATGATTTATTTAGAGGGCCGAACAAAAGTATTCGGATTGATTACTGCATATTGCTGGAGGTGTGTCTTAAGTTCTTAGAAAGCATTAAAAATAGGTTCGAAACTATGCTTAAAAAACCAAAGATAAATGATATTGGTAAGGGAAAGTACTTTATGTTTTTTTTTTTTTTTTTTTTTTTTTCATGCATAACTGCAAAATAAAACAAAAAATAATTTTTCCGTAACTGCAATTTTAAGATATTAATAATATAAATAATAATAATAATAATAATAAATAAACAAAAATAAATAAAGTGTTCCTCTGTCTTTTCCCCCACATGAATTTTTTTTTCCGTGGATTATAATTGACTTCTGGCATAAACAGCCCTCTGTAGTCAAATTGGCTGCACTGATTACCAGATAATTCGATAACCTTTTTAATTGTACATTTTTTTTTTTCATTTTATTTAATCAATGAAAAGTGTTACAGAAATGTATAAAAGATTATTAGAAATTTCTAGTGGACAAAATGCGTAAAACTTGATAACCATTTAAGTAATAAAAAAAAAAAAAAAAAAAAAAAAAGTTCAAAAATGCCTGTTACGCGGCGTTTTGTATGGTAAAACGGAAATTGTAATAGAGAATATGACTCATACGAAATACATAAGCCATTTGAGATTTGTTGATTAGTTTTTGATTCCCTGTAGGTCACCCTACTTATAAAATTTACCATTTTCCGTACAAAGTGCCCTCTGTCGGAATTGTTTAAACTAGAAATATTTTTAATACCTTGAGCGCATCACGTAAAACGTGTGGATTTAATTTTTAGTGGCAATCTGACCAACTATTTTTGATATAGGACGTCATTCATTGCAGAAGTTTAGTTATATCTAGCTTGTATTTACTTATGTAATATTTAGAAAAAAATGTTTTAAAAATTCTTTAAATTATCAAATGCAAAAAACAAAATTATAAAACATTACATAGAAAAGATACATTTTAAATATAGTTTTCAAAAATTAAACAAATTTTGCAATACAAAATTAGCATTTTTACACAAATAGATATATTTAAAAGCTTAAAATTAACCAAAGACAGAAGAAATGTGAGATATATAAGCTTACTTTGTAATAAAAAATGAAAATAAGGAAAAGTTCAACTGAGCTAGTCCGGTTCACATAGATGCTTAATATACTGTATAGCTACCAGTTCTTCCGCCCCTACCCCCACCCCCTAGAGATTTCATACCAGAAATTTTCTTTTTACTTAATTGTAGAAAATATATATTAGAGATTCCTATTTGAAAATAGTTGTGACAAATCTGATTTAAAATTTCGAAATATTGGCAGCTAATGATATTAAAAAGGTATCTATAAACATAGTAAATGTCGTATTCAATTTTTTTATCCTCATGCATTCAAGAGAGAAACAAATATAAAAGTTTACTTTAAATTTTGTGGTATTCGCTTTCAGGGATGGAACACTGGCGCAGAACTCACACCGGTATTTGTTTAAGAAATTTTTCTACCTATAATACCATTGATTTAAGAAGTAGAAAATTTTGTTTCATTCATAAAGGTATGAGTTCTGCGCCCGTGTTCCATCCCTGCGCTTTTCAAACAATGCAATTTCTGCCAAACATAAAAAAAAGAAAAATCCGTTTTCTAATATTATACTCCAGAGGTGTCTGCCAATTTCGACACCATGGTAATTTTGGAATTCCTGCTAGAATGCAAGATATGATAAAATAAAAAATGGCTTTCTAAGTAATATTAACAGTAGTTTTTATTTTGCAATTTTCTCAGTGTTACTATTTTTTCTTGCGCACATAATATTTAAAATTCTATTCGTATTATGTCCATGAAATTTTATAAATGAATTTTAGAACTTACGCTTCAAATTAAGCTGTATGGTTATTATTACTATTATTATTATTATTATTTTAGCTTTTTTTTTTTTTAATCAAAGGCATGAAATCAAACTCTTTTCTCAAACTAAATTTTAAAACTGGTTTTAATTTGACGTTTAAATTCAAGCTATAACACTTTAAATTATTTACACTCGGTGTTTCTTTTATTGAAGGGAAAATTCTTGTCGGAAGTTTGCACCCAGTAAATATATAAAAAGAAAAAAAAAATTCTAAAATTGTAAAAAAAATAAAAATAAAAAAGTTTAAACTGAAATTTTAAAGGTACAGTCGGGAAAAAAAAAAAAAAAAAAAAACGCAACACTCAACGTAACTTCGTTGTTAATCAATGTAGAAAAATGTAATAGGTATCATTCGACGGGGAATTGTAAGTAGTTTCAGAAAATGAACTGAAATTTTGAATTGGGGGTCGTCTACATATTAAAACGCGCACCAACTTTGATATTTTCAATGGTAACACCCTATTTTTAATTTTAATTTTAATTCCTGGGATCGCGACAACGCGAAAAAGTATATTGGTTGTATATTTTACTCATTTTTACACAGAGTTATAAGCGTTCAAAGTTTGAAGGTGCTAATGTTAAATTGATATTTCAAACTTTTATTAATATCTTCATAAAAAATAACTTGATCGATATAATTTTTTTTTTTTTTTTTTTTTTTTTTTTACGAGATACAGTGAAGAAACCCAAACATAATCCATCATTTCTTTTGATTCTGAAAAATATTTTTAATTCTGAAAAATATTAATAAATTCATATTCATAAAAATTATGAATTATGACCTGTATTAATTTTTACATAAAATGAATTCTAATGCTGAAAAATATGGGTGTGCAAATTTGCAGCTCATTCCAATTATTAGTTTTCGAGATATAAATAAATCTTTCTTTTGGAGTGGTTTAGGGGGCCGTCTCTTATACAGTTTTGCATGAGATAACGAATCAAATCTTAAAAAATAACAAAGAAAATTAAACAAATACTTTTATTTTTTATTTACGGGTCAAATTATATAACAACAACGTCAAACGTAAAGAAATGAAACAAAAATGATGATTTTTAGACATTAGTGTTAGCATCAAGAATTTCTGTTTTCTAAAGAAGGCAAGCCCCGCCTTCATCGTTCTTCAAAACAAAACAATACAGTAAAGAAAAGTAAATGTGACATTGAGTATTCGTATTAAACACAAAAATATGCACAAGTGGTATTTACTTCATCGATTAATTGGTGATTAATTTTGAATCTTTTAAACAAACATTAGAAGAAGAAAAAGTAACTAAATAGGCGGGGTTTACTGTTTTAAATAGAAAAATAGGTTTAATGTGAAATTGTCAAATATAAAAAACGAATGGAATTGGAATGCAAGACAGACCTGTAAAATCGTTTCTTAACTACCGTCATAGTTAAAAAAGGCTTAATCATTTGCTTCATATAATGTTTTATTTTATTTTATTTATTTACTTATTTATTTATTTTGTAGGGGGACGATTATTATTTCAAGGACACTTTATTCTTTAAAATTTTATGAATATATTTTAACTTTATACATTTTTAAAAACATACTTTAACTTTTATAAATATATTTTAACACTTTTTGCGACTGCAGGATTTTGTCTTTTTGACAGTAAGACCCGCCTACGGGCATTATACTCTCAAAATAAAATATTTCAGAAAAAAATTTCTGTATTCACAATTATATTACAAATGGATATACATTATAGTTATATTCTTTCTAATCAATATATTTCTATCCATAGTATATTTTATTGCAAAAATATGAACACTGGGTACACACTTAAGAAATGTTTAACACACAAATTACGAAAAAAACGCCCACTGACAGAGTTACAGATTTTCAAATGGCGTGAATCTACGTAAGCGGTCGCGAAAGGGTTAATTAAGAAATTATATTTTCATGGAAATTATAAAACGAATCGTACAGTTCCAAAGATTTCAACTGATCCAAAACTGGTAAGTGCGATTAAAATTGTTTAATATTTACTTCATGAACAGTTACAATAATTTATCCGAAAAGATTTAGTTTATGCGTTGTTGTATAATATATATATATATATATATATTATTTCATTTCGTATATTATGTTACACCTACGAAAGAAAATTTAAGCTTTATTGGTGATCAGTACAGCCATAATAGACACTTTTACTTGAAAAATATTGCGCTTTTTTCACAGATTACTGTATGGAGTAATCGCAAGTGTAATGTATTTAAATAGACCTAAAATTATCTAAAACAGTACTGAATTATGAATAAATCTAAAAAATTGAATTCAGGATAATTAAGGAACTGAAAACGAGGCAACGTTTTATTAATTACTATAAATATTTTTTTTTCCTGAAAGATTTCCGGTGTGAAACATTAAAATTTTTTCTATTTCTTATAGGATCTTAATTTTATTTTTCTACGTTTATAGATAACCCCCTAACACATTTTTGATTACAACTCTATAAATACTAAAGATAAAGTATACAAACAGTATACTTTTCCGCACTGCCAGACTCTCAGAAATTCGAAAATGAAGTCAAAATTGGGTGTTGCTATTGAAAAAAATCAAATTTGTCGCTCACTTCAATATGTTGATGACCCCTAATTCAAAATTTGACGATATATTCAGAAAGTGCTTTGAATTTCCTGTTGAATGATGTGTATTAGATGTTCCTGCGTCAATTAATAACGAAATTACAGCGGGTGTTGCGGTTTTTTTTTTTTTTTTTTTTTTTTTTTTTTTTTTTTTTCCCCGACTGTACATAATTAAATTATTTTTTCCAAAAGACTAAGATTTAATACTTGTTGTGGTAAAAGTTTTATGTATTCCCCTTACAGAAGCAGATTAATGTGGAATTAATATGGTATTAATTTCGTGCGTGACGTTTGCGGTTATTGGATAAGTCCTGATATCACTTCAACTATTAAATATTATAGAAGCACCCAAAAATGCTCCCCTTTTTTTTTCTTTTGGGCTATTTTAATGTTGCAGCGGAATACATTGAATTTTCTCCACTGATTAATTTTGTTATACAAAATTTAACTATATTTTTATAGAGTTACGATAACTTTGAAAGTTACAGTTTGATAAAAACAGAGGTGGCACTCTAGCACAAATTTTCACTATTATTTTATAATAAGTTTGCGAAATTAAATAAAGTGGGGGGAAATACCGTATAATTTTCGGTGTATAATCCACAGGTCAAGTAAGTCGTTAAATTTGTACGAGCCATTTCATCGAAAATATGTAGATTTTTCTGTTAAAAGTATTCTGGTAGAAGAATGTCATACATTACCTGCGGATTATACACAGAAAATTACGGTATTATTCGTAAATAGTGATACCAAAGATGCTCCTGTATGATATTCATGTAATAATGAACTGCAATTTAATATGATGGTATTACCCATATATATGGCACCTGATATAATTGAAGCTTTATCACAAAAGGAGTGCTAAAATTTGAAAAAATAAAGATAAATAGAAAAATACCTACTCAAATAATGATATACTAAATTTCGAAAAGGAATAGTTATAACAGCGCTCGATTTTGACAAAAAAAAAAAAAAAAAAAAAAAAAAAAAAAATCACAATTACTTTTTGAAAAAAAAATTGATTTGTGTAGCAGTGACTACAATTCTATATAGTTTTAAACATTTTCTTATTCCTATAGAACTGAAATTTACATGATAAATAGCTTTATTGTAAGAAAAGTTTTATATGTTTTCTATTACATTGTTGTGATGCATGGAATTAGAAAGTAACCAGATTAATCAAAGCAAGAGAAATATTTCAGTCTTTTAGAAATAACTTCAATATAAAAGAATAATAAAATTAATAATGCATATGAGAGATAATAATCGGGACAGATAAAATGTATTATAGAATCTGCGATGCAGATAAACTTTACCATAAGAATTCAGGCGAATAAGCATTGCAAAATCAATGTATACTGGTTAAATTGAACCTTAATTTATAAAATTAGGATCTGTTAAACTGAGCATTGATTCTAATTTAAATAACAAAACTAAAGAAACATGTTATTAAATCACCAAATAATATTCAATTGTAAATGTACAAGCGAAGGAAATGGGCACTACCTGATGTTATTTTGTTTCTAATTGACGCAGAAAAAAGTAATAAGTATCATTTAATGGAGAATTAGGTGTACTTTTCGAAAATGAAGTAAAATTTTGAAATGTGGGCCGTTTACTTTATAAAAGTATACTAACTTTGATTTAATATATATATATATATATATATATATATATATAACGTAATATTTTGACTTTATATATGAATTTTTGGGATTATTATATTGAGAAAAAGTGTACTTTTTCGCAATAGAGAGAGAGAGGGAGGGAAGCATTGCAAGACCTTGTCGATTATTTTTTTTTAATACTGTCAAAATAACTCTGTTAACATTGAAAAAAATCATTCAGTGTATTTTTTAATAGGTAGATGACCCCTATTTTCTAATTTACTTTGTTACTAAAGTTCCATGAACCAATCACTGTGGAATATTATCTATTACATTTTTATGTGTCAGTTACTAATAAACCAATAATGCATGGTGCACTTCTTTTTCTCCTAATGGTAACTCTTAAATTTCAAATACGACCTGAATACAACATTTAAAAATGATAAATGTAAATCTATCATTAAAAAAATTAAACGAAATTATTCGATTCCCTAGAAAAACAGCAAAAGCAAGTTGGAAATTAAAGCAAGTGATAAACACCAGTTAAACGAAACAGAATTTTCATAATCCTTTTTCAGTTCTTCAAATAGACTGCATGAAAAAGAAAAGTATTTAAACATTTTCAAATTTTGGCGTTTCGTTGAATGTCTAAGGAAGTATTTAACATATTCACTCGTAACTGTAGAGCTGTTAAGAATATGATATACTTCATATGTTACAGCAAAGCTATTGTCATGCAGGTAGGAAGGAACCAGAAGCAATTTAAAGAAAAAATAATAACGCTTTGGATCACTCTGTAAAAGTTAATGCTTGAAAAGCGTTGTAACTGAAGCATTTTATTATATGAAGCTTCTATTAATTATTTATAGGCATTTATATGAGAATGGTATATTTATTCAGGGGAAAAAAAGGTTTCTTTAACAAAAATTAAAATATATATATATGCTTTTTTTGTTTCTAACATGGAAGCTTTTCAAACAAATGAAATGCCATTTTTAGAAAATTGACAAACTACAATACAACATAAAGTAATAAGAATATATATATATATATATATTATGTGCCGAAATATGTGCATTTTTATTAAACAATACTTAATTGAGCATGCGCAAGAATTAACAAAATTTCTTTTGCATGATATTTTAGACAATGTATTAAGTTACTTATATTAAAACACTAAGTAAATATTGTGAAAATTTAAAAAGAATAAAATGAATTTCAATCTCTTTCTCTCTAAAAAAAAATGCAAAGAGATAACGTATTTTAATCAAATGTGCTATAAATCATTCAATGTAATATAAAAGTAAGTTGATTAAAAATGATTGTTCATATAATCCTATCATTTTACATTCTTCTTTTTTTTGGGGGGGGGGGGGGGGATGGGCGTAATTGACACTGAGTTCATTCTATCGACGATAAGTTTTTTCATTTTCCAGATTTTTGCTTTACGTTTTTATAAAAACAGCTTAATATTTGAGGTTAATAAATAATGCAAAAGAAATTTTGTTAATTGTTGCTCATGTATAGTTGAATATTTGATAAGAAAAACTCCTCATATTTCATCATATATTTAATATTTTTACATTACGTTGCTGTATATTCTCTCTACTATAGTGTAACACGTTTTCTAAAAATTAAATCGCATTGATATGAAAACTCTATACGTTAACAAACAATTACTAAAAATTGTCAATGTTGTTGAAAAAACTTGATAGCTTCATAAATACACGTGCTATTCTTATACATACGAATACAAATAGTTAAAAAAGTATTATAATCATATGCTACACCTACAAAGCATTTTAAGTATTTTTTTACAGAGTGATCACAAACAATCATTATTCTTTGATTTGGTAACGGCTCTTTTCTTTCAGAACAAAACATTAACTGAAACATGTGAGGAACATGTTATTTGCACACCTGAAGTTCCGAGAGAAACTAACATACATTTTGTTAGGTATTCGATAAAACGTATAAATCCGAAAGTGTCTAAAGACTTTAGTAAATTCAATGCATATATAAATTTAATTAAACATAGCCGGTAAGATTTCTCATAAAAGTCATATATATTCCCAAACAACGTAAAAGAGCAAAAAATAAAATTACGACGCTAATAAAAGCCAAAATACCTTCAACAGTGTTATCTGGATATTGATAGTTGTACTTGAAAATTTGAGATTCATCATTTTTATTTTCAGATATAAATGGAGGAATTTCCTTTTTGATACTTTCTTTATTTTTTTGCTCAGTGATTTTTCTTTTGGCACTATCTCCATCTTGTTCTACTTGGTTTTCACTATCAGTATCATTATAAAAACGAAAATTCTGCGTTAAGTTTTTATATGTTGATGTCTCCGCAGGTTCATAAGTATAATTCTCATTCATGTCTGAAAATTTTTGATGTGCAACTACGGTAAAGTTTTCGTTTTTGTTCATCTTTTTCTTTTCTTCTTCAGTAAAATTTATTTTTGAACTGTCTTCAGCGTTAACTGTTAACTTCAACAAAGGACTTATGGGGGTGTCACGAGTGTCTTCTTCGAGATTTCCTGGTTCCATTTCAAAGTTTTCTCTTTCAAAGTTTTCACTGCAATGTCTAATGTAAAATTCAAATCTGTTTACATTTGTTTCAACAAGCAGAGGTACAATTTCCCATATTCTATCTTGATGCATTTTTTTTCTATCTTCATAATCTTCTTCGGTTATATCGAAATCGGATGATATATTCTGATTGTAGTAAGTGTCGTTATCGTTAAAATATTGTCTCGTTGTTAATTTTTTTCTTTCTTCTATTATTTTTTCAATTTCAATTACTTTTTCTGTATGCTTGTTTATAATCCATAACAAGCAATCATTAATAGCGTCCTCAGATATTTCATGCTGTTCACCTTGGATTTCACTATCAGTATCATTATAAAATAGGAAATCTTGAGTTATGTTTTCATAATCTATTGTCTCAGTAGGTACAAATGTATAATTTTGCGTCACATTTAAACCGTTTTGGAGTGGAAGGTCAGTAACGTTTTCTTTTCTGATATATTCTTCCTTTTTTTGTCCGGTCATAAGCCACCTCATTATATAAGAAAATGCCTTGGGAGATTTTTTCTCAGTGTTATATCCTGCTGCAACATTATCATATGCATTGTTTTTGCGAGAAACTTTTTTCGAATTAGACGAGTCATAAGATGACAGATATATAAGTTTATTGGGATTTTTTCTATCGTAAACATATTTGTGGTGGTTATGAAAATAATCTGGTGGTATGGTATAAGATAGAAAGTCATCGTCTTCATCATCATAAAATTCGTTATATCCTGAACCAGATCCTGAACCAGATCCTGAACCAGAACCAGAAGATTCAAATTCTGATTCATTTTCTGTTTGAGCTTGCTCACATTTTATTTGTATTGAAGATAGAAACAGAAGGAAAATAAGTAACCTTTCCATTCTTCCTGAAATTATCAAAAAAAAAAAAAAAAAATATTTTTATAATTATTTTTTTAAACATTATTTTCACCATTCTCAAATTAAGAGCGAAGTGCAACAGTTTTATTCATTATCCTGATAAAAGGCATCAAAAAAGATTGACAAAGTTGAGAAGAGAATATAGGCACTTATCATGCCCTTTTATTTTATAATTGTTGTAGTACATTTTGACAATGTATTTATTTTAATCAGTGGCTTTGCAAAAGGATAAATCTTTTTTTCATATGGGCTAATCGGCGCGATCTCCCTGCATGTATGTATGAATTTTCTTTTTTCTCTCTTTACTGTTACATAAGTAGTCACTTGATATGACGTATCTGTATCGCTCCAAAGGATGCTTTCTGTTATTAATGAATTTTTATTCTGTTGTTTTTGCTTGCGCTATAAAATGCTGTTGATGTCTTTATTAAACGTTTTAATGTGAATGTAAATAAAACATTGTCCAGCCTTTATTTTTTTAACCTGCATTGTTAATGGGCCTAGACTGCACAATAAGACAAAGCATGCACGTTATATAAATGTAATTGAGAATTTAAATTAATCGTGTTTTAAGAAGTTTTTTTGAAGAATTCCATCGCGAGAAAAGAAAGATAAATTACTGATTCTGCGCGAGTAAAGAATAGTGAACGACCATCTTTTGATCGGAAGGTTGACAGAGGAAAATTTTAATACGTTGAAGATTTAGGTAGAATCTGTGCTAATCAAAAATAGTCAGTTGCATTATGTCATAGGAGATAACTCTAAAGCAGAAGTTGACGATGCCGAATTAAGGAAGTGGATAGGATCATTGAAGATAATAAAGCACAGCTGATATAATCCCATCGATAAATCCCACGGAGGTAAATGGAATCAAGAACTGCAAAACATGAAAGGAATTATTCAATAAATGGGAAAACATTTATGAATCAAAAGGCAACCAGAAAGGCAACTACTGAAGCAACATTTATTCTTAAGAATGTCTGAGTGAAAGAGGGAGTGGTTTTTTTCATCACATTAGCGCTTATGGGCAATTCACGACGATCTGGGTCTCAACCCTAAGGGTGGTCTGAGTCATACCATCTCAAATTTGATCCTCCACGGAAAGGATCCCCCAGGAAGGGGGATCCTTCCAGTGGCGTATCCAGAAACAGATCATGGGAGGGGTAATCCAACCGTTTCTTAATCCGTGATTTCTGGAATGAAGTAAAAAAAAAAAAACAGTTTACAAAATCTCAAACTTTAACAAAAATTGGAAGTCGGTTTTAAATAGTGATTATGAGTTTGCAGTTTCAAAAATATTTTAATACGGTTCAAAAAAAAATATTTTAGAAAATTAATATTTAATTAAATATATTTTTCAGGCTGCGATTACTTTGGCATCTGCAAACATCTGCCTCATAAGACAGTGCCGTAGATGAAAATCGGGTCTAGGACGTACGTAGAAGTCCTGTAGTTATAAAAGTGGAGTGTTTTTTTTTTTTTGTGTGTGTGTGTGTGTGTGTGTGTGTGTGTGTGCGTGCGCGTGTGTAATTTTGCGTTATATATTTATTGACCGATTTTAACAAAAATCGAAAATCATCTATAAATAGTAATCACGAATTCACAAAAAAATTCTCTTGATTCAATGGGAATTTTAATTTTAGAAAATAAAATATTTCATTAAATTCATTTGCAATCTCGTCTTCTAATCAAAATGTCAGAAACTCTTCTTTTAAACTATCATAGGACAAAGAGTATTGTCGTATAGTTAAAGAAGCTGTAATTTACAGGAATATTTTGATGCTTTCATGTTTTTCCTCGTTTCTCTTGCTGTTCCTAACTGCTTTAGAGCTTTAGAAATATTTTTATAGTGCAACCACGTTTCTCGTGCCTAGTATTGAGAACTTTTCTATAGGCTTAGGGGAATGCCGAATTGACTGAGAGGTTGAGGTTCGGTAAACATCCAGTCATGCGGCATTCCCTTATCGTTTATTTTCTCTTCATCACGAAGTTTATCACCCCTATTTTAGTACTGGACTCATTCAGTCAGCATATGCGCACAGGCTCCCATAGTCGCAAGAAACGTAGTTGAAGAATAATCGATCCCCCCTACCTAAAAATCTTGCAATATGTTCTTCCGCGTCTAACTTAAATTAAAAAGTTTATTTTTGTTTTAACCTTCTATGTTCCCTCTCATTTTATATTCTATACGACCGACCGTTAGCTTAAACTTCTTAAAAATTTCCAGAAAATGCCCTTTATTAAGTCACTCTAACTATACGACTGCCAGGTAGGAATGTTTTAATTTTTGTTTATTTCTAATCTGCTTCTGTTATACATCGTTGGAAAACTCTATTCGTCCTCCACCAACTAAATAAATATTCCTCCATATATGCTCAAAATTGTTTGCAGAAACATATGGAGAAATAGATCTAAAAATAGAATTCTCAACTTATTTGCCAGTATCTAAAATATCTTTTTAACTTACTCGCCACTTTTTTTTTTCTATTTTTTCGATTACCGAAATTAATATTTTACTTGTTTCATTTTTTTTTAAAAAAGCTTTTATAAACTATCAAATTTTGTGAAATCTTCGTTTTAAATTCATTCCCTTCAAAATTGTGATGGCATATTTTCGATTGTTGTTGTGGGGATTAAGGCCGATTGACAGCTCCGTGGTAATCTTTCTAAAGGGTCCTATCCCGTATTTACGCAATATTAGGAGAAAACCATGAAAAACTTCGAACGGCTAGGCTGACCTGGTATTGAACCCAGCACCTTTCGTCTACCAGCTTTAAGCGCAAAACCGCTCGGCCGCTGATGGACCTGACATGTTTCTGGACTACTCCTTAAAGTTGAGTCGTCAATTGCCCAATGCGTAGCTACAGTGTTAAAACCCATCCAAACTAAATCATTTTAAATTTACCGATTTTTACTGAGCGTTCGTTTCAATTTTGATGATTTTATGAATTGTTCTTTTGAGAGCTTCCATTTTTGTAAAAGGTCATTTTTCGAATCCGAATTTTTATTTGGCAGGACAGAAAAGAATATTTTTCCATAGTCAATTGATGAATTTTGCTATTTTAAAATATTTTAATGGCAAGATGTGATTTTTTGCAGTCGATTGTTGAAATGTGAAACTAGATTGCCACAACTAAATGAAAAAATAAGTACGTTTACTACGTATTGACAAAATTCGCGTTTTTTCAAAGCTGATTTCCAAAATAAACCTTTATTCCTCTGCAAAACAATGAAATTTCTGCCTTTTATATATTTAATTTATAAAATATGCCACATTTTTGCGAGTTGCTTCTAAATAGAGTGTTTACACGATGGAAAAACAGACTATAAGAATCTGATGTAAGGATGAGGGCGCCGCCGAGGTGAAATTTCAAGATTCTGTAAGGTTTAGGTTATAGGATTTTGTTTTATTTCAGCGGGCAGAGCAGTTAGAATTTTCAGGCTTTCGAACCAGTTTAGTACTAAATATAAAAAAGGAAATATTGAAATTTAACAATAGACATTATTAAATCCAAAGCATGTTTTGTGTAGGTTGTTGTATGGGAATCATTCATCCTTTATTTACAGGGTTACCCAAATTATATGGATATACTGTGACTGTACTTGGAGATTGCAGGAATCGTAATTCCTTTTGAGTTAAATGTTTTTCAAGCAAGACTAATTTTAAATACACAGTATTATTAATAGTGCATATTGATTATAGGCAATATACAGGGTTATCCAGAATTAAGCAAAACGTTCTTTTCTGCTGAATGTAATTAATGGAAGTGCTTTGTACATTTTACTATGACAACGAATACTGCAAAATTAATTTTTTATACCCATACTGTAAATAAAGTATTTTTTGAAGTTCTACTTTCAATTCTGTTTTTTATGTAATATCACGTTTTGAGGTTGCCTGATTACGGAAGTCCAACTTTTAGTGGTTGGTCTGTATGCATATCTGTTATCAGCATAAGTTAAATATAAATAACTGCAGGAAGTTCAATTTTGGCATTTTGAATTTCGTATTAGATTACCACTAAAAAATTTGATCAAAAGACTGGCAAATTTGAAGGCAATTTGATTTTTATTTTTTAAATAATTCTATGCATTGTAATTGAACGGGAAGTTAAGGGGTGCGGTACCCTCCCTCACACAGAAATTATATGTCAAATAAAACTTTTACTAAACCTAATTTAGAATATTTTAACATTGTACAGTCGGGGGAAAAAAAAAAAGCCACCTCCCCGTCTAATTTCGCCATAAGTTGTTGTAGAAACATGCGGTTGGTACCAATCGATTTGTAATACCGTCTAGTTTATAATAGTATAGTTAGATTTTGTTTAAGGGGTCGTCTACATATTAAAACTGGAATCAAATTCATTTTTTTTTTAAGGTAACCCTCATTTTTTATAATTTATTTGAATTTTTTGGATCAAATCATCGCGAAGTATGTAAAATAATTTTGTTTTATAATGTAAAATTTTAGAAAAACTGTGTAAAGGCGTGGCTTCCGTTGCAAAAAAGGAGTATACTCGATTCTGAAATGTTAAGTCTTTGCTCTTAAATATTACATAACTTTTCCTAGTTTCACACTGCTAAAATTCTATTTTATCCCTGTTGTCTTTTTTTTTTTCAACTTGAATATTCTAGCATTCGTGCACCTCAAGTTAAATGTCATGATTTAGAAAACGCGGTAAGAGTAAGACGAGGATTATTATTTGAAAGAGCAATACGCAGTGAACAATACTTTTTTTCCTTTTTTTAAATTAATATAATTAATATAATTAACATTTATTAATTTTTATCAGATTTTTTAAAACAAATTTTCTGTTTTAATCTTGTTGTGACATTTTCGCATTCGTTTACTCTACCGTTTATGCTATTTAAATTTTATCGCATAACGTAACATAATAAAATATACAATTTTTATTAAAGGTTTTTTTAATACTGAATAATATAGTAGATTTTTTTTTTTTAGTTTTTTAAATCTATTATTGAAACAAAGCGCAATATTACTTATTTTCGATTATTCTAATCACGGCGTAAAACTGGAGTCACATTTCTCATGGAAAAAGAATTTAAAACAAAGTAATATGTCTTATTACTTTTGAAGATATAGATTTTACACATTTAAAATTAAGAATTCAAGTACAGTAGACGACTGCAGAACGGGGAATATTCGTTCTAGGCAATAGGAAACCGTTTTTCCTATCTCCATATTTATTTTACATATGAATATACAAAATAATTAGACTCTTTCTAGTGAAAGTATTTGTATTCATACTATTTTGCTTATATAAATATGAATATAAGGAATATTCTTAAGAAATATCCTAACACACGAATTGTGAAAGAAACGCCCACTGGAGGAGTTACAGATTTCCAAATGACGTGAATCTACGTCAGCGGTTGCGAAAATGTTAAATAACCTTTCTAAGATTTTAGTTTAAATCTTGTTATTTATATTTTTGTATATTGTGTATTGTTGGTTTCTACGCTTAAAATTAAATGTAAAACTTTATAGTAACACTTTCATGCGGGGCTTACTGTATAAAATAAAAATGTACCCAACAGAATTAGAGAATTATTTTTCTTAAATATTAAACACTTTTTTTTAAAACCGCTATTAATATTATTATCATTATTATCATTATTACTATTATTCTTTTACCTTGGTATCTAGATTTTTGTAATTCAACATTGTAGGGTTCGTATGATTCAAGCAATTTAATTTTCTTCGTATAAAGTGATGTAGTTTACTATTCAATGTTTAATAAATAGAAATCAATAAAAATCTTTTAATTCATAAACTAACGCATAGAGTCCTGTGAATTAGAATCGTTTTTTATTTTATAATTAACATTTCTGAACTATTTTTCCCGTTTGAAACTTAATAAATAATGTATATTGGGTGGTAGATCACGATTTATTTTTTCTAAATGTATAGACGGACCCCTAATATATTTTTACATGTAACTCTATTTTGAATTGATTTAAAGTATATAAATAGGTGTGTTTTCCGAACCGCCTTGATCTCAGAAATCTGAATATGAGGTACAAAAATACGGGATGTCATTGAAAAAAATGAAGTTTATGCCTGTTTTAATATCTAGATAACCTCTTAAGCAAAATCTAACTACAACGTTAAAAACTAGACGTTATTACAGATCGATAGCAGGGATGGAACACGGGCGCAGAATTCATACCGGAATGTGTTTAAGAAATTTCTCGACCTATAATATCGTCGATTTAAGAGGTAGAAATTTTTCTTACATTGATATGGTATGAATTCTGCGCCCGTGTTCCATCCCTGCGATAGGTACCAGCCGCATGTTTCTACGATAATTTACGGCGAAATTAGGTGTGTGTGGTGGGGGGGGGGGGGCTTTTTTTCCGACTGTACATTGAACTTTATTATCTTATGCTTCTTAAAATTTAATATGCAATCTATCATTATTATATTGAAATGCAGGGTATGAGAAAGAGTCGTGTGAGTGTCACACCATATTATTTTATTTACTAATTTTATTATTATTATTATTATTTTTCAAACACTTGTGATTGTGAGTATTTTGTGTTTTTATCTCATGCTTTTTTCTATCGATTTTTTAGCCTTTTTACTCCGTTTTTTGCCATCTAAAGAGCAGTGGAGTTCGCAGGGTTTCTAAAACATGCATTTTATTATATTTTCACCATTGTCTTCAAAATGAAATTTTTCTTGACTGCTTTAATGCTACAATATTATTTAAATGAAGATTGTTCTAAAATTATGGTGACAATTTAATAAAATTAGCGTAAAAATTTAAGAGCTGCGTTCCTTGTTTATGGTAAGGCAGTAAGGGAGCGTGGAACAGTTTTTAGAAAATCAAATGTATTTTGAAATGTATTTAATTTTTCTTGTTTATAATTGCTGTTTTAAATAACATACATATTCATCTATCATATTCATAAAAAAAAAAAAAAAAAAAAAAACTTTCGTTAATTTTGCTAATTTTAGCACAAAAAGTATTCTTTCAAAATTATTTGCCTGTTACAATTTTTCCCAGATTTGGGGCAAATTGTAACAGGCACGTAACAGGCACTTTCGTTAATTTTGCTAATTTTAGCACAAAAGATGTTCTTTCAAAATTATTTGCCTGTTACAATTTTCCCCGGATTTGGGGCAAATTGTAACAGGCACTGAACTTCGTACACACGTGAGGCAAATTGTAACAGATACGAATTGAAAACTAACAATAAAAACGACAATATTTTAAAATGTTTTTTGCTATCAATCATTTATTAATTTAATAAAAAAGGCAATTAGTAACTAATATTAAATCATAACCTTTATGGTACAGTAATAAGGATTTATATCAAATGGATTACAGTAAAATAAA
This sequence comes from Salticus scenicus, assembly GCA_963930645.1. Taxonomy (NCBI): domain Eukaryota; kingdom Metazoa; phylum Arthropoda; class Arachnida; order Araneae; family Salticidae; genus Salticus; species Salticus scenicus. Next base: position 120,147,192 of record OZ005651.1, on the reverse strand, counting down.
GTGAAAATTAAATATATAATCAGCATAGAAGTCAATCTTAGTCAGAGTTGAAATTAATTCAAGCAAATGATATTTTGTTCCCTCTCATACATTTAACGCGTGGCCACATTTTGCAAATAAAGCATTATACCCATTCTTCTGCCGCAGTGAGGATTTACCAGAGCTCGAATTCTCCGCCCTTTTTTCAGTACACTCTCACTGATGAGAAATTTCTGCTTTTTTTCTACCACTATTTTTTTGCAATATTATTTAATTCGTGAGTAAATCGTGATTATAATTCGTGATTAAATAATAACTGCACTATAATATAAAAAACACAGAAAATATTTCTGTATAAATACAGGGATGGAACACGGGCGCAGAACTCATACCACTATCAATGTAGCAAAATTTTCTACTTCTTAAATCAACGATATTATAAGTAGAGAAATTTCTTAAACGAATTCCGGTATAAATTCTGCGCCCGTGTTCTATCCCTGTAAATATAGTAGTGGCAAAGAACCCAAATTTTTTTCATTTCTGAAAGATTCATGAAAAAGGACGGAGACTTCGAGTTCGGGCTGTAGGAGTCAGGGTTCCCAACTTTTATAATTTATTCAGGAGCATTTTTAGCTCCGCCTTCTTTTCGCACCAGAAATTTTGTAGATTATTTCTCTTTAATATGTGACAACGATTAAATAAGAATAAAATCATTTTCCAAAATTTCCGGTGTGAAAAAGAGCCGGGGCTAAAAATGCTCGTGAATAAATTATAAAAGTTGGGACCTCTGGTAGGAGTCTCCACAAGCCACGCCTCTAATTCAGAATCTATATCTGGAGTTAAGAACATTTTATTAAATTTTTTATTATTTCGTTTATTTATTTATTTATTTGTTTGTTTTCCCCGGATTCTTCCACCAGTATTTTTCTTTGTGGTTTTTTAACAGCAAGCTTGGGCGCTAATTAAGTAAACAATTATCATATAAATATACTGGTGGAAAAATCAGAGAAAAAGAGAGGTATGTAACCACTCTGAATAATAATAATAATAATAATGAAGATGAGGAATGAATTCGTGTTGTTTTGGTTAAATTGATGTCACTTTAGTACTGATGACTTGAAGTTTTCGTAGTTCAAACTATTAATAGTTGAGGGTTGTAACATTAACCTTGAATGAGAGGCAAATCTATGCACGACTAAGCTTCCTTCTGGGTTTAAATTTAAAGGTGTTCTTTACTGGTAAATTGTCCACCACTGGTAACATTTATCTTATACATGAAAATCTTTCTTTTTCTCTCTTTTCTTTTCTTTTTTCTTTTTTCTGTTTTTTTTTTTTCTGTTTTTTTTTTTTTTTTTTTTTTTTTTTTTCTGCAACATATTGCGAATCTCAAGGTACGAAATTTCTTAAAATTATAAACTGAAATCAAGGAGTCTTTTTTTTTTTTTTCTTTCCCTTGGGTATTTTCTAGATAATCTCATAAAAACAGTGAAAATTTTATTTATTTATTTATTTTTAAATCTATAAAGCTCTCTTTAGGTTGCAGAATTTTAAAGTGTTCTTCATTTTTTTTTCTTTCTAATAATGGTTATTATTATTATTATTATCATCATTATTATTTGTATTCCAAATTTTGCCGTTGTTCCTTTTAATTAATTAATTAAGAAACCTGTAAAATATTTATTCTTTAATATCATAGGGTAAGTGCACCAGTGATTGACACTTTTAGAGCAATCTCTGATGTTTTTAATGTTCTAGTCATCAGAAAATTTTTTTAGAAATCTTAAGTTAGTAGATATGGTATGAAAGACATTCAGAACCACATATATGCTAAAATATATACATTTGATAACAATGTATATATTTTTTTAATGAATTTTTATTTGACACCCACTGAATGTTCCAGTAATTGACACTGCTAGTTTTTCATTTTATCAGTAATTGACCCCCTATGTTCCAGTGTTTGACACTGCTAGTTATTCGTTTTACCAGTTTTTAGCACCCTATGCTCCAGTGTTTGACATCGAATGTTAAAATTCTTATATGTAAAATATATGAATTTATTGTTTTTCTTATTTATTAATTATTTCGAGACAGATGTCAATTACTGGAGCATGCCAATCACTGGAGCACCTACCTTACAATAATTCTAAATTATTGCTTCTTTATGTAAATTTACTATTTTTTTGTTCTTTTTTACATTTATTCATTTATTTTATTTATTTATTATTTAAATATTTTAAGATTAGAAACCGATTTGACTTATCGTTCAATTAGTAACTTGTGCTTTTCCCGGGAAAAAAAAATGCAGCAGAAAACTAGTTTTCTAGAACACTACTCCAACGATATTGCTAAAATTCCATATCACTTATTTTTTTTAATTATTATTTTTTTTCCTTAATTTTATCGAAGTTTAGAGAATTTTTTTTCTAAAAATAAAGTGGTGAGAAATAAAGACAGGTTTAAAAATACTTTGGGATAAATTAAAATATTGGCAACTATGCATAAACTATCAATACTATCAAATACTATAAAACTATAGCTATCAAACTAATATCTATCAAACTATCAAATACTATCAAACTATGCATAAACTATCAAATTATCAATAAAGTCAAAAATAAAATCTATAATAATACTAGTATTAACCAAATTACTAAAATTAAATATACCAATAGTCTACTTTTTTGTAATGAATTTAAAAATTTTAAGCACTTTATTCTACGCAAATTTAATCTACTAATTCCTTTCTCCTCCCCCCGTACTATTAAAAATTTAGTTGTTAATACGCATAAAAATAACCTCCCTTTACGCCCAATTATTTCGAAATGTAATAGCCCTACGTATTTTCTTGAAATATTTTTATCTAATCTACTTAAACCTATAATAATTGGTAACCCACGTATTGTTAATTCAGGTATCGAAGTTAAAACTAGGATTTTAAATACAAAACTTAACCGTACTGATAATTTTTTTAGTTTAGATATAATTTCTCTCTTTCCTAATATTCCTTTAGATGAGGTCTACAATATTATTGCTAATAAATGTAAAAATAATCCTGTCCTTGCTTCCTTTTTTAATTTTATTTTTGAAGCTTTCAATTTAATTAATTCCAATAATTTTTTTTTGTATATAACGGTGTTATTTATAAACAACCTTTTGGTGCCCCTATGGGCTCCCCCCTTAGCCCTTTGTTAGCAGATATTCTATTAATTGATCTTGAAGAACGTGCGTTTGCTTCAGTTACCCTTAAACCCATCTTATGTTTACGGTATGTAGATGGCATTTTTATTTATTGGCCCCTTTCTAAAAATTCTCTCCTTTACTTTATAGATATTCTCAATAAACAATTCCCCTCTATTAAATTTACATTTGAATCTGAAGTTAACCGTACACTTGCCTTTTTGGACTTAGCTATTCACCGTAACGAAGATAACTCTACTATTTGGTTCGAAGTTTATTACAAAGATTCTTTCATCCCTTCACCCATTCCTGTTTCTACCGCTCACCCTAATGAATTTAAAATGGCTTTTTTTCACTCTTATATTTTTCGTGCAATTAACTTTACTTCTTTTCAGTTTAACGAAAACAAAGAAATTAATAAAATTACTCATTTAGTTATTAATGCTGGATATAATATAAACACTATTTTAAAAATTATCAGTAAAGTCAAAAATAAAATCTATAATAATACTAGTATTAACCAAATTACTAAAATTAAATATACCAACAGTTTACCTTTCTGTAATGAATTTAAAAATTTTAAGCACTTTATTCAACGCAAATTTAATCTACTAATCCCTTTCTCCTCCCCCTGTACTATTTAAAATTTAGTTGTTAATGACCGTTATATCAACAAACCTACAGGTGGGGTTTATAAATTCCCTATTAAATATAATGATGAACTTTATTACTACATTGGGCAAACACGACGCACGCTTAAAGCTAGAATAAATGAACACATTCGAAATGTTAAAGAGAAAAAAAAGCTCTATTCTAGTTAAATTTCCTTACGATAATCCTGAAGCTATTCCTCTATGGTCCCAGGCCGAAGTAATTTCGGCCCCTTGTGACTTTCAAGACCTTCTACTGACAGAAGCAATAAATATTCTTAAATACAATAGAGTCATTAACTTTAAAGATGCTGCATCTCTACACAAAATATGGCACACGTTGTGCTTATGAGATTACTGAAATTTTTGGTTGAAATCTATTTTTCGAGTTTTTATTGTATGCCTTTAAGTTTTGGTTTCTTCGGGGAATATGTAAAGCTAATGTGACCTTTCTGGACTTTAACCTTGCCTCATGGCTGCATTTGACTTTTAACTTAGTTGGCGGCTGTTATCGAGACTTCTAATCTTCCTGTTCGGGAATTTGTATGTGCTTCTGCAAGTGTTTCTTTGCCATTTAGTTCTGGTGCGACTTTTTGTGAACTGACCTTCTTTTTATGTGTCAACGTTTTTCTACAGAACTTGCTGTGTAACCCTAGTGTGACGCCAAGTGATCTTAAATGACTCGTGATTTTTACAAGACTTATTTTTTAACTGTAACTGTATTGAACTTCTCCAGTATATAATGCTGTCTACTCTGCTGTTAATTAACAACACCTGAAGATGCTATTTTAATAATAGGGAAAAGCTTTGTGTTTTATTTTAATAAAAAAAATTATATACGTGTTTTAAAAGTGATTTTATACTTTTTTTAATATGTTTACAATTGAAGTCATTACAAATTTTAAACTTTCAGTAGTTTTTAATTTTAACTATGCATAAACTGAAAACATCTATAGAAACTTTCCGGTATGATGTGTCCTTTGAAAAACAGGAGACTGTGAGCACCTATGACGAAATTAAATCATATTTCCTCATTTAAAAATTTCGATTTCTGTTGCCTTTTCTTCATAGTTTGGGAATGATGAATAATGAATTAATTATTAAAACAAATTAAGAGTTATACATATATATTCATTAGGAAGAAATAAAAATGAAAAATAATTTATTTATAAACAAGAAAATTACTTTTAAATTTATTAATTGAATTTCTGATTAATAATAACTATAATCAGAAGTAGGAAAAGGATCAAGCATTTTACTTATAAAATATTATATTTCAGAGAAAAAAGTAAAAGATATTTTAAGCTTTTTGTTATATTAAATTAATAAGTTACGAAATAATAATCAAATCAACATAAGAAATTTATATAGTATATATATATATATATATATATATATATATATATATATATATATATATACTTGTATAAACATTATTTTACATTTAACAAAATACAGGGCTGGAATATTGGCGCAGACCTCATACCAGTATTCGCTTAATATATTTCTCTACCTATAAAATCGGTGATTTAAGAAGAAGAAGAAGATTTTGTTTCATTTATTGTGGTATGAATTCTGCACCGATTTTCCATCCCTGCAAAATATTACAAGGAATAAATAAAAATATCATTTATTTATGTGGAAGAAAATTACATTTAAAAAGATGCAAATTTAGTTTATGATAAATAATGACTATTATTAAAAGTAGAAAAATTATTGAACTATAAGCATCTTACTTTTAAAATGTTTCACATTTTCTTGTTAGTTATACACAAAATATTAGGGAATTGCTAATGTTTGCAATATTGTGCTTTTAAAAAAATATTTAAGCCATATTTTTATGTATTAATTAGAATTACTATGCCTTGCCTGTGTCTGAACCTGGGAACTCTGGAACAGAAGTCACTAAGTCTACAAATGAGCTACATCCGGCCTCAGCGAGGTATTGCTAAGTTATATTTTCCGTGAGCTAGGATTGTTGTAATATTTATATTAGAAATGGTGAATACACATGTTGTAATTTAAAATTTAAAGCTATTAGAATTTTGAAAAGGGAAAAAATTGTTGACAAGTTTGTCTGTATCTCCTTGTCGGAACCGCATTTTTATTAGCTGTACATATAGTGAGACTTTTGAGGTAGATCTCGACGAAAGTTGCCGACAAGGAGAATTTTTTTTTTAAATTGTTTATATATTTATAAATAAAATAATGACGGCAACACATTAGCTTAAACCATCTAATATCGAACTCATTGATTGCCATATATTTATTATTTTAAAAATTAATTAAAACTTCAGTACAGCAAAAGTTTTTCTAATATTGTATTATAATAAAAATATAGATTTTTTTTTTTTTTTTAAGGTAAATAAATTTTTTATAAATTTTTTAATGTACAAGGCATCTGTTAATAGCATAAAATACATTGTTATAGTTTTTCATGTTCCATACATGGTACTTAATAACGTTTTAATTCATAATTTAGAAACCGCCTAGAACTATTCATTAACCCTTTAACGTTCATTGGTTTCGCCCAGAAACCAAACATTGCACTTTTTTTTTTTTTTTTTTTTTTTTTTTCAGAAATTTTTAGTATTTTTACAAAGTGTTAATAGAATATTAAACTCTTATTCATTCTCTTAGCACTACATGACAGCACTACAGCAAAATGCAAAAAATGATATTTCAGATGAAGTCAGATATAGAAGTCACTTTAATTTTCTAAAATTGTATCAGTTTTAAAAATAAAGAAAAAATATTTATTTTAAATAATAGGATATGAACTTACTATAATCTTTCTCAGTCATAAATTGCAACTTTCAATTTTTTATATAAATAAACAGAACTGTCCGAAAAGTTATGTAAAATGTTTGGTTTCTTAGAGAAACCAAACTACAGTAAAGGTCGAATTGCGCAAGACATAAGATAAGAGTAGAAAATTAACATTTCCTGTAATTTCTTAAAATATCGTTTTCTGGAATTATATGAATATATATATATATAAAAGTATGTATGTGGGTATATAATTTTTTTTTCTTTTTAAATAATTTATATGTACTAAACATTTTGCAATTATGAATATAAAGTTTTTTCTTTCTTTTTCTTTTTTCTGGTAAAACAATTAGTAAGTATAGTTAATTTTATGTAAAAGTTCGTAAATTTGTAAATAAAGTAAAAAATTAAATAATAAACCAGAGCTGTAGCAGCAATGTTTGGCTAGGCGCCTGGTGCTGTGACACTGCTTACACCACACTTGCTTCTTTTCTGAATAAATCATTATTTGAATTTCTTAATAAGTAAGTAAATATATAAATGTTTTAGATTTCTAAAGTATCTGATTCTTTCTCTGCAACTTTTATATTAGTTTGTTTAAGGAGAAAAAGTAGTCCGTTATCGTTCATTGGTTTCGCTGTGAAACCATAAATTTCTGGAAAATAAAAAAATGCTAACTTTTTTTCATTTATATATTTATTATCAGTGATGCGTCTAAAAGTCATTTTTTAAATTAATTTCACAATTTTCGAAAGGAAATATGTAGTGAACTTTAAAGGGTTAAGAAACACAAATAAAAAGAAAGTTTGTTAAGAATAGATTACGAAACACAAATAAGTATTTGTAGAATAAAGATTGAAAACATCCCTTTTATAAATAAGAAATGAATTACTTAATATGGAATATTACAAATACTTATTTTACTATTTTAAAAATCACATATACCTAGTTAACTATGCTTAAAGATTGGTTAATTCTAATAACGTAGCTACTACCCTTTCTACTTTGTAATAAGATTTATTACCATTATTTAAAAAAAAAAAAAATCTATTCCATATATTTCCGACGATTAAATAAATTGAAAACAATTAGAAAAGATTTCTGGTATGAAGCCTACCTTGAAAAGCGGGAGACTTGATACCTATGCTAATATTATAATTAAAATTAGTCTAATTATTACAAAATATTTTAAACATTATTTAAATATTACATATTTTTCGTGTGATCATTTTTTCTGCTTGTTTCTAATTGACTTTTTGGCTTCACTCATTTTTTCTGTGAGACGGAGAGTGAATTTTGTTTCAATCCGAGGACACACCTCTGTAAGGGGAAAAAAAAAAAAAAAAAAAAAAAAAAAAAAAAACCGCTTTGGACAAATATAATGTTAAAAATTAAATTAGACTTTTCATTGCTTTTTGATTTAATAATCAATATTCCCATTTTATAGAGAACCAAAAATGAGATCTTGATGTAAACTGAAATTCAGCTTTAGGATATGACATAGGTGCCAACAATATGACCTAGTCTGCTAAACTCGTAACTAAAAAATAGTTGGCCTAATCTGCTCAATTTCTCATCACATATTTGTCCTCATAAACATCTTCTACAGGTAGGGTTGCCACGGACCTGCCTTTTTTCGTCGACTCTTCCACAAGAACATTCATACAGTAATTTCCATCGTAATCTATCGTGGAAACATATTAGTGAAGATAATTATTTAAAAAAAAAAAAAAATGGTGGAAGAGACTGGGAAAAAATAATATCCGGGGCAGCCTTGTACAAGTTTCATTTCGTCTACAATCAGAACAGGACTGATCACCTGCAGAGATGCCAACATTTTAATTTATTCACGAGCATTTTTAGCCCCGCTTTTATTTGATCCCACTTTTTTCTTAGGAGTAATTTTTTATTATTTTTATGTATTGGAGAAAAATATTCTATAAATAAAGTGGTGTGGATTAAATGCGAGGCTAAAAATGCTCCGGAATAAATTAAAATATTGTCATCTATGCACCTGGCGTGGTCAGGGGTGAAAGTGGTTATCGTCATCGGCACCACTATTTTTATTTAGAAAAAATTACCGTATTTTACCATGTTTTTATTAACTTCGATTCTTGTTTGTGTGTTTGTCAGGGACAAATCTTGCAATCGATTTTTAACTAACTTCCCGACTAGCTAGATATTTGAAATTTTCAGGACAGCTCACAACACGGTGACAATACATTTTTCTGATAATTTTAGTCAACTGCTTCAGGTTGCGGTGCCTACGGCAGCGTTTATATGATTCGGCAGAAAATTTATTTAACTAACTTCCCGACTAGCTAGACATTTAAACTTTCAGAATAGTTCAGAATAAGGTTTAAATGCATATTTTAATACCTTTAGCCAACTGTTTCGGGTTCCCGCTGCCTTCGGCAGCATTATCAGTAAAAATATTGCAATCGATTTTATCCAAACTTTCCGACTAGCTAGACATTTGAAACTTTCAGGATAGCTCAAAACACGGTGACAATACATTTTTCTAATACTTTTAGTCAACTGTTCCAGGTCCCCACTGCCTTCGGCAGCGTTTATATGATTCAACAGAAAATTTATTTAACTAACTTCCCGACTAGCTAGACATTGGAAACTTTCAGAATAGTTCAGAACACGGTGAAAATGCATTTTTTAAATATTTTTAACCAACTACTCCGGGTTCCTGCTTACAAAGCTTGTAATCGATATTTCACTAACTTCTCGACTAGCTAGACATTTGAAAATTTCAGGATAGCTCAGAATACAGTGACAATACATTTTTTTTTATACTTTTAGTCAACTGTTTCAGGTCCCTACTGCCTTCGGCAGCGTTTATATGATTCGAACGAAAATTTATTTAACAAACTTCCTGACTAGCTAGACATTTGAAACTTTCAGAATAGTTCAGAATACGGTTAAAATGCATTTTTTAAATACCTTTAGCCAAATGTTTCGGGTTCCTGCTGCCTTCGGCAGCGTTATCAGTACAAAGATTGCAATCGATTTTTCCCTAAATTCTCGACTAGCTAGACATTTGAAACTTTCAGGATAGCTCAGAATACAGTGACAATACATTTTTCTTATACTTTTAGTTAACTGTTTCAGGTCCCTACTGCCTTCAGCAGCGTTTATATGATTCAACAGAAAATTTATTTAACTAACTTCCTGACTAACTAGACATTTGAAACTTTCTGAATAGTTCAGAATACGGTGAAAATGCATTTTTAAAATATTTTTAACCAAATGTTTCGGGTTCCTGCTGCCTTCGGCAGCGTTTCCAGTACAAAGCTTGCAATCAACTTTTAACTAACTTCCTGGCTAGAAAGCCATTTGAAACTTTTATAATAGCTCAAAAGACGATAGCAAGGAATTTTTTTAATACTTTTATCCAATTGCTGGGGTTCCGGCTGCCTTCAGTAGCGTTTATATGATTCAACAGAAAATTTAAAAACATGGTTTATAAAAATTTTTTTATCTTATAATTATTTACTCTAATATCCTATCATTAAATAGAACACAGATTATTGTAAAAAATTTTCGGTGGAAGAGTTCCGTCAAAAGACGGAAAACTTTCACCCCTGGGCGTGGTCAAACATTGCCATGTCACAGCTACTAAGCTACTTTACACATTACTTTGACACATTTCTCTTATCCTAATTTGCTATATAATGACAGTGGTTTCAGTTTTGTATTTTAGGATTCAGAAAATTTTTTGCTATTTTTCATTAGAATTATCTTCATAATCGAAATTTATGTGAAATATTACTCCTTCTGCCATGTTATAAATTCTTTATTTTCGAATAGCTTACGAAGTTTTTAATGTAAAATATTAATATTCATTAATATTCATACTGGTATCATAAATAATATTTTATATTAGGGTCAATTTTATAGTTTAGTATTTATGAAATTTTCTACTATTTTCAGTGCAATCATTCCAACAATGTAAGTGTATGTGAAATTTGCCTTATTCTGCCATGTCATGGAAATCTTAAATTTCGAATAACTTAAGAACTATTTAAAATAGAATGTCCATAGAAATTATGTTCATGCCAGTATCATAAATGCTATTTTATATCTAGCCCGACTTCTTTACGATGAAAATAATTCTCCTATTCCGCGTTTTTCACTATACTGCTTGCAAAGAAAAATCTTAAATTTAGAATAATTTACGAAGTTTTCAAAGTAGAATTTTGAATTTCAACCAAGTTCTTCCCGGCATCAAAATTGGATATTTTAAATTGATCTGATTTATTTATGCTGATTAATTCTTGAGGATAATATCTACACAAACTGACAAGTAATCTAACAAACCGACTGAAATTTTATTTATTTTAAACTAAATAAATTTTATCTAAACAAGTATATTTAAATATTTATATAATATTGTCATAGATGCCAATTTGTACAGTTTTTTAACACCAGTATTTCTTTGCAAAAAATGCCATCATGTTTAATCCCAGAAAACTGTTAAAAACTAATTAAAAATTTCGATTAAAAATTTCCGGTAGCAAAAAAAGTACAAATCGGCAACTATGTACTGTTAAAAAGATTATTTTGAAATCAAAATCCATGTATGTTTAGAACATGTATCTAAATGTAATTTCCGATACTTGTTTGATAAACCCCAAAAATACTTTAATAGACGGTTTCATCGCTTTCCCAACTTCAAAGTTCTGTACCAATGCTACTGTGATTCTGCAGTACTGAAATGCTGCTTTTACTCTGTACTCGTGACTACTTTGTTTGTCTGATAAACAGAAAGGAGCTATTAAAACGATCTGAAATAATTCGTGTGTATTTTTACAGTTTATTGTGTTTTCTTACTCTCTTTATCTTTCAACGCTTTTTTTTTTTCGGTGAATTTCACTGAAAGTTACCTCTCTTGTTTAATTGGTTTGTTTGAGATTACTAATGAAATTAAATTTTTCTGATTTTTTTTTAGAATTACCGTTCACAAAAATGAAACACTAAAACATTTTCTGATTAGAAAAGTTTAAAACGATATCTTTGTGATGCTTTCGCATAGAAGCATTGATAAATACTGCTAACATATGTAGAAAAGTGGGTAATTTGCATATTTTTATCTGCCATTTTCTATTTTTGAACCAAAAATTTGTTTAAAGTAATTATTTTAAAATAAGCTATTTCAGCTGTTATCACTTAAGTGAAATGTATATGTTAAAGATTGAGATACTTCTGAAAACCCCTAAATATCTGACATAATATATATATATAGAGAGAGAGACAAGTAGTATCAATGCTCCGGAATAAATTAAAATGTTGGCATGTTTATTATGTGTGTTTGTATTAAATTAAGACTAAATGTTAAAAATAATCGATAAATTTCATGAATAATAATAATAAAAAAAAAAAAGATTTTGTTTAAAGTTTAAAAGTATGCTATCATTTATTCATCTATTTATTAGGTATAGAGAATATTTGGCCAAAACAAATTGGTTTTCAAATAAGAAAAATATTCATTAAAATTCAGTAAGAGAGTCACGAGTTTAAAAAATTAAACTTTATTACATACTTTTGTTAACTACAAAGAGTTAACAAACAAGGCGTATTCTTGTAAATTAAGTATTAGTATAGCGATATTATACGCTAATCCTATAGCAGGGGTCACAGCGTTCCTATACATTTGCATGCGTTGTACTCTTTTGTCACCACTATTTTAGAATAGTACTTTTTAAATTATGTAATTAAATTCTTTAAGAGAAAATTCTCTTTTAAAAATAGTTGTAACGATAGAATAAAACGCACGTAAAAATATAAGAAAGCCACGATCTCTGCCTATAGAAATAAAATGAATACAAAAATAATGGCTTACGATTATTGCATATAAAAGTTGCTCCTTTTTAAATGCATTGTAAGTGGATACTATTTGTGTGTAGGGGGAGAGGGAAGAAGGTAGTTCAATTTCAAATGAAGAAATTAACTTTCAAGTTTCTTGTTTTTCAAAATTTCATGAAACTGCATTTGCTTTATTTTAGCGCCAATCACTTCAATTACAGTAATAATACATACTAATAAAAAACTAATATATCAGTTTAAAAAAAAGTATGTAAGACAGGTTTATCAAAATATTATAGCTATAAATATCTTTTCCATTTATTATCTGAATCCATGTAAATTAATGTTTTATTTAACTTCTTTTTCTTCTGTTAAATTCTAAACTTTACTTTAAAAAATAAGTTAAAATTCAGGTTAGTAAGGAATTAAGTACGCGAATAAAATTTTGGAATTATTTTATGTCTTTATTATATTTTTCAATTTCTAAATGTCCTCATTTTAATAATAAAAAGCAATAATAGCAACGTCTGTGAATTTTGATTAAGATTTCTATACATATGAAACTGTAAAATAAGACTGAATTAAAATTTTTCTTTCGGTGTATTAAATATTTTCCGTTCAAAAATGTGTACTTTTGACCAATTTAATATATTCTTATTTTAAAAATATTTTCTAGGTTATTATATTTTTCATTTATGCTAATATATACATCGTTCACTGGAAAAGTGATGTAACTCCATATTTTTAAAATATGTATTTATATATTTATTTATTTATTTATTTATTTTAATTTATTGCTTAATTGAATCGCATTTAGTCATACTGTCATTATAAAAGTCAAGAAACTCCAATAATTGCATTAAAATCTTATAAGTGGTATTACTTACTTTTCCAGAGAACTAAATTATTCTAAATTTATTAATTTTAAGAAAAGAGCAAAATATCTTTTTAAAAGTAATTTTAATTTGACAATAAAATAATAAGTGAACTTCCATTGCTGCTAACTACTCCAATTTTATTCCACCAAATATTTTAATAAGAAATTTTTATAATTTTTTGTAAGAATTCCTTGTGGTTAAATAAGTTAAAAAAAATTTACTCGGAAAAAATTATATTAAAAAAGCATAGAAGATAGTAGCTAAGCATAATACACAGAATGGAAATAAATAATTATGTCTTACCTTGTAATGCCGACGATTTTCTCTTGATTTCCCACACAAAAAAATTATTCAAATGAAAGGACTAATATACTAGACGAATATATAAGGAAAAGTTTATAATTTTTTAAGATAATCTGATTTTACATACAGAGCAGCTATCATGATTGGTTAAACATGTAAGAAAGGCGGTACTCACATTTTATTTGTTATTGCAAGAACTGATGGGGGGCTATTTTTAGAATTCTTGAACTTTTGATAAAAGAAAATGCTTTTGACCTCCAGCTTAGAGTTTCTAAAATTCAAATTTACTTTAATCATCAACTTTATCTGAAAGTGATTATTTTTTTTATTATTATTATTATTACATTTTATTTTCAAAACGCATTTTATGTAATAGCAATGTGTCTCATATCATGATTAATAAAACGAACAAAAAATGCACGAAAAGAGTAAATTAATTAATAAATAAAATTTTCTTCTACTTGTTAAAGTAAATGTAAAAGGATCTATTTAAAAGTATATATATCAGTAATTTGAAAAACAAATCGATTACTTTTTTTATTATTATTATTCTCAATTTGCATCCTTAAAAACTATTTTAATACTGCCTAAGGTAATTGAAAAGATTTTATGACATTGTTTGATTTATATATATTGAAGATTTATTTTTCCAAGTGAGTGAAAATAATGCCCGGACCGGGAGTCGAACCCCGGATCTTTGACTTACAAGGTCAACGCTCTACCAATTGAGCTATCCAGGCCAACAGCCGATGAACATTACTCACTCAGACAACCTTTAGGCAGAACAACTGGCTATCATGTAGATAGCTCGATAGAATAAGCCGCAGGTAATGGAAACACCATTAAACAATGGGAGGAAGAATTTCATTTATAAATAGCCTAAAGATTGTCTGAGTGAGTAATGTCCACCGGTTGTCGGCCTCGATAGCTCAATTGGTAGAGCCTTAACCTTGTAAGTCAGAGATCCGATGTTCGACTTCCGGTCCGGGCATTATTTTCACTCAGTTGGAAAAATAAATTTCCAATATACACTAAGCGACAAAAAAAAAAAAAAAAAAAAAAAAAAAAAAAAAAAAAAAGCCGCACTTGAATATTCACCTTCTACAACCGTCAATTTTAAAACAATTTTTTGAATAGATTTTATTATGTTGTTCTCCACATACGCTTTAGCTTTGAGTCCAGTGTTAAAAACAAAATTCAATTGCCAGGAAAATTGTCATTTTAGAAATTGTTTCAAAAATGGTAAGAATGAGGTAGTTAACGATGCCACAAAAAGAATTTTTGAATGAAAATAAAAAAATATTTTAATAAGTGAGATGACAAAACAATTAAATGTTAACGAAATATTGGTAAAATGGTTTTTAGCAAGATAAAAAATATTTTGGCAGTTTAAACGGGAAATTTGGCCTTAGGCGGCCATGTTGCTCATCCAAGCGAGATGACCGTAAGTTAAAAAGCCATTGCTTATAAAATCAGTTTGTATTACATTTAGAACATAAAAGAGATTTAGAAAAAGTGTTTAGCAGCATGATTTCTTTAACTACAGTGCAGCAACTATTAAACAAAGCAGGTTTAAATGACAGAAAATTTGAAAAAATTCCATTCTTAGTGAAGAAAATTAGGAAAGCAAGACCTCAGACGGCTAAAAAAATTAAAAAATGATTAGTTAATTATTGGGCTGAACTGGTTCTCTCTGATGAGTCAAGTTTAACTTATTTCGAGCTAAAGAAAACAAGTAGATCTGACAACGAAAATATGACCGATTTAATGAAAATCGCACTTTTAAAATAGTGACGCATTCTCCGTACATTATGGTACGAAGGTGCATAACTTTTTAAACAGTCGGGCAAATTTTTATGCTCAAGGGATCAATTAACTCGAAATAAAACACAGTTTTCATAAAAGTGGTAACTAACCGACTATTTTGGAGGTAACTTGGATATTTCCACAAACAGCATTCCAAGATGATAATGCACCTTACTAACACGGCGTCTGTGGTAAGTTTATTCACTTCAAATTGTCAAAATTTCCTATCCATTCCCATGAGAACCTATAATTCTGTAAGTATTCATATGTTTTTTCACTTTAAGTTAAATCCCACAAAAGATATAGTAGAATTTCTTTTTTACCAGACATGGAAATAGTTATAACTGCGATCCGCTCGAAAATGTTTAGTCATAAAAAGGCGCGGGGTGAGAGAGGAGGATTCGAAATTTGCAGCCTACAACTTTGCAAGAACTAGAAAAACTATTCACAATATTTAGCACTGTGAAATTTTTGAGATTTATATCAAAAAACGGTAGAATACTATGCCACTGTGCATTAAAGCAGTAATTCCATATAAACATGGAATTAACCCAATGCAGAATACATATTTTTATTGAAAAATTGCTTAGATCTAACAAATAAATAGTTTTATTTCATATATTAAAATATAACTTCTTTATTTCATATAATAAATCATAATAGAATACAAAGTGTATGGTTATTGCATTATGTTTAAAAAGAAAATTTTATGTAGATTTTTATAAAGTACTTCATAGAGTGTAATAAAGCGAATTATTAAATCGAAAATGTACAGTCGGGGAAGAAAAAACGCAGCACTCGATGTAAATCCGTTGCTAATCAATTCACAAAAATGTAATAGGTATCATTCGACGGGGAATTGAGAGTAGATTCAGAAAATGAACGGATATTTTGAATTGGGGGTCGTCTACATATTAAAACGCGCACCAACTTTGATTTTTTTCAATGGTAATGACCCATTTTTGTTTTATATTTAAATTCCTGGGATCGCGACAATGCGAAAAAGTATATTGGTTGTATATTTTACTTATTTTTTCACAGAGTTATAAGCGTTCAAAGTTTGAAGGTTCTAATGTTAAATTCATATTTCAAACTTTTATTAATATCTTCACAAAAAATAACTTGATCGATATAATTTTTTTTTTTTACGAGATACAGTGAAGAAACCCAAACATAATCCATCATTACTTTCGATTCTGAAAAATATTTTTAATTCTGAAAAATATTAATAAATTCATATTCATAAAAATTATGAATTATGACCTATATTAATTTTTACATAAAATGAATCCTAATGCTGAAAAATATGGGTGTGCAAATTTGCAGCTCATTCCAGTTATTAGTTTTTGAGATATAAATAAACCTTTCTTTTGGAGTGGTTTAGGGGGTTCAAAATTTCTCTTAAAAAATTTTGAATGAGATAACGAAGCAAATCTTAAAAAATAACGGAAAAAATTGAGCAAAATATTTTTATTTTTTATTTATGGGTCAAATTATATAACAACAACATCAAATGCAAAGAAATGAAACAAAAATGTTAATTTTTAGACAGTGTTAGTAACAAGAATTCCTGTTTTCTAAAGCCCCGCCTTTTATCGTTCTTCAAAACAAAACAATACAGAAACGAAAACTGAATGTGGCTTTGAGTATTCGTGTTAAACCCCTTATTTTACGTTGACAAAAATATACACAAGTGGTATTTACTTCATCGATTACTGATGATAAATTTTGAATCCTTTAAACGAACACTAGAAGAAAAAAATTAACTGGTTTACTGTTTGAAATACTCTCAAAATAAAATATTTCAGAACAAATTTTCTGTACCACAATTATATTACAGATGGATATACATTATAATTATATTCTTTCTAATTAATATATTTCTATCCATACTATATTTTATTGCAAAAATATGAACACTGGGTACATACTTAAGAAATAAGTAACACACAAATTACGAAAGAAACGCCCACTGGCATAGTTACAGATTTTCAAATGATGTGAATCTTCGTCAGCAGTCGCGAAAGCGTTAATTAAGAAATTATATTTTCATAGAAATTATAAAACAAATCGTACAGTTCCAAAGAGTTCAACTGACCTAAAACTGATAAGTGCTATTAAATTTGTTTAATATTTACTATATGAAACCTTACAATAATTTATCCGAAAAGATTTAGTTTCTGCGTTGTTATATATATATATATATAGCTATATTATTTCAGTTTGTATATTATGTTACACGTACGAAAGAAAACTTAAGCTTTATTGGTGATCAGTATATCCCTGATAGATACTTTTTAATTGAAAAATATTGCACTTTTATAAAGAGTATTGTCTGACCAATCGTAAGTGTAATGTATTTAAATTTTCCTAAAATTATCTAAAAAATTGAAGTATATACATATCCAAAAAACTGAATTCATGATAATTAAAGTACTGCAAAGGTGTTCATATTTTTATTTCTTTTTATAACTCATTTTTTCTTGAAATATTTCCGGTGTGAAACAGTATAATTTTGTCTAATTCTTGTAGGATCTTAATTTTATTTTTCTACATTTCGGGATAACCAACT
Organism: Salticus scenicus; assembly: GCA_963930645.1. Taxonomy (NCBI): domain Eukaryota; kingdom Metazoa; phylum Arthropoda; class Arachnida; order Araneae; family Salticidae; genus Salticus; species Salticus scenicus. The sequence goes on along the minus strand of OZ005651.1, from coordinate 120,129,241 downwards.
AACACATTTTTGATCATAACTCTATGAATACTGAAGATAAAGTATACAAACAGTATACTTTTCCGCACTGCCAGACTCTCCGAAATTCGAATATGGAGTCAAAATTGGGTGTTGCTATTGAAAAAATCAAAGTTGGTGCTCATTTTAATATGTAGATGACCCCTAATTCAAAATTTGATGACATTTTCAGAAAGTGCATTTAATTTCCTGTTGAATGGTGTCTATTAAATTTTTCTGCGTCAATTAATAACGAAATATCATCAAGTGCTGCGTTTTTTTTTTCCCCGACTGTACATAGGTTAGGTATCATTTCATCCCTTTGGCATTATGCAAACTTTACAGTTTTATTTGTTTAAACCCTTAATTTTAAAGTTATTACAAATAAAAAAGGTATAAGATATTTTTTCTGGAGTGCGGCTTTTTTTTTTTTTTTTTTTTGTCGCTTAGTGTGTATGATTTTCTTCCCAATCTGTTGATTGTGTGATATTAATAAATGAAATTGTTTGATTTGATTATTTGTCTAACTGTGTCCTAATTTTTATTGAACACGATCGTTTAATCTCCACTAATTTGATGTTAAAATTAACTACAGTATCATATCATTAGTCAACTTTTATAATTTATTTCGGAGCATTTTTAGCCCCGCCATTTTTTTCATACCGGCAATTTTGAAGAAAAATTTTCTTCTTATTTGATAGTTGTCACACAGAGAGAAATATTCTACAAAAATTCTGTTGGGAAAAAAAAGCGGGTCTAAAATTGCTCCGGAATAAATTATAAAAGTTGGCAAGTCTGCATTAGGTGAACAATTTTTGACTTTGTGATACCAATTATTTTGAAAGAAACGTCATCATTGCTTGTTTGAATATGCGATTTCTTTTTTTGTTTTAATTAATTAATTTAAACAGCAAGAGACACTCAAATTTTTTTTCTCTCTATCGTTTATTTTTTCTGTATTATTATTATTATTATTATTTATCAATCAATAAAGTCCTATTCTCGCCTTTATAAAAAGTGCCAAAATGACAAGGAAAATTCAACTGTAACTGATATCTAACTTATTTTGGATTTCTTGGTGAAAAACGACATATTTAACTTTAAATCTTCTTGAAAAATCATGATAAATAAATCAGTTGAAATTTTATGTTTGGCATTTCATACTTTAAAATTAAGGCCCATTGACTAAATGTGATTCCTAAACCTGGCGGGATACCCTTCGTGTTTTTTTTTTTTTTTTTTTTTTTTTTTTTTAAGCGAACTTAGTCCTTATTTACGCGAGTTTCAGCATTTCGTTGAAAGTAAAGTGTTCACTTGGTGGCTAAATGCTTGGTGCTACAGCCTTCAAATCAAACTTGACAGGTTGGCGTCAATTTAAAGCAGGCCCATATTATCGCATGGGCAAGCCGGGACTTTGCCCAGGGGCCCCGGATATTGAGGGGCCCCCAAAAGCCCTAATATTAAATTGAAAATTATTCCCTTTTATTTCAGTAAAAATTCAAATCGCATGTATATTTACTTATATGAAATTTATCTTTTAAAAATATTGAATGTTCTCGGACACAAAATTTTCATTTTGGATATATTTTGCCTTTTCTATTTCTGCTGGCTCATCTAGTGCCTAAATAGTGGGCCTTGGATCAACATATGCCGGGTTCATTCAGGGAGGGAGTTCAAGGTGATTCGAAATTCATTTTAATCAGTAAATCCCACTGTAATTAATCCTAGTGTGTAAATAACGGCAGTAGAGCGATAATCCAAAGCTGGCAAATCTATGACTACTAAATTTAAATATCAGTTCCTGTTTAGTGTAAATTAAACATATTACACAGTGCTTTTTTTATTGCCGTCTGTCAGATAGGATATCATGAACGGATCAGCAGAACAAATCCATTCCATATTCAATTGTATGTAGCTGTATAACATAAATAGTAATTGAAAATGTAAAAAAATATTAACATATTTAAATATCTAGCCTCGAAAATATTGTTTATGCATTGGACATACGACTAGTAATCATCTATCGTACATAAATGGAGTTGCGACGGTTTCGAGGGGGCCCCTAATTTTGCTTTGCCCAGGGCCTCAAACATTCATGATCGGGGCCTGATTTAAAGCAGTAATCCTTAATGTAATTAGTCTTAGTGCGTAAAAATTGCCGTAAAGTGACGAATTTTTCCAAACCATCCGAGAAAATAGGTTTAATTTTGGGTATGGGTTGTCACTTTATGACCATTTTTTGTACATTAAGACTCATTAGACCAGTACCTACCGATTAAACTGGATTTCAAACTACTAATAGCATCCATGCCTTAACCAGGAATCGAACTCGACACTTGGAAATTCAAGGCCAGGTAACGTCTTGGTTTGTTTGGGAGAGAAACCGAATGACTATGACTGTTGAATCTTTTGGTCTGTGAGGCTTGATTTTAGGTCTTGAAACTTAGGTCTATGATTTATTTCAATGCCTTCCGTATGGGTATTTCTAATGGTACCATGCTCGTATTTACGTGAGTTTCTGAGAAAACAACTGCTAACTAGCTGGCTACTAGATGATGAGAAAATGAAGAATGCTATTCTAGTTTTAGGAGAATCAGTATTATCGTCAAGAAAGATTGATTTATTCACTTGCAAAAATGCTTTTTGAACGTATCAGGATGTTTTGTGATGTTGAGCGGGGGAAAAATGAACATTAGATACCATGCAATGAAACAATTTCCACCGCCTGAAATTAGGGAAGAACTCCTGTTTCCTTTAAATATCAAACTTTTATTGGAACTGCTAAGCCTCCTAAATAAAGACTTTTTGATGGAAGTTCGGGTTGAGGGGTTTAACATCACTATAGCTACACATTGGGCAATGACTCCGGTTTGGTGTTTACTCCTAGGGCTGGTCTAGAAGCATCGTATTACAGTTTTGATCATCCACGGAGAAAGGTGTCTATCCCGTTTTGGTAGCCCACAGGTATAGCTGCCAATTTTTTTTATTTCTTCAGGAATGCTGTTAGTACCCGCGCTTTTTGTCACCGTATTCTTTGTAGAGTAATTTTCTTCAGTATATAATTACGATTAAATGGGAAGAAAATTTTCTTCCCATTTAATCGTAATTATATACTGAAGAAAATTACTCTACAAAGAATACGGCGTGAAAAAGCGCGGGTACTAAGAGCATGCCGGAATATATTAAAAAAGTTGCAGCTATGTTTGCAGGTATTATTTTACCAGGTGGCGACATGCCGCGTTTTTCCCCTGAGTTTTCCACCAATATTTTCTTTTAGAATTTTTTATAGTAAGTTTGCACGATAATTAAGTAAAAAATCAGGGGAGGAAGGCGGGTCTGTAGCCACCCTGTTTGCAAAACATAAAAGCAGATCATAGCCTCCTAAACTAGATGTCTGTCACGTGGCTCGGAAACTTGGTAACAGTTGAAGCGGTAGACAGCGCCACCTGGTACAGATTTCTCGACTTTTTTAATCAACAGCCACCAAAAATTCTTAAAAGTGGGTATATGATATACATAAAAGGTGAACAGAATCAAAGAAACATCCATTATATATATCATATATCACTTCTTAAAATTATTGGTGACAGTTGAATAAAAAACTCGCGCAATCTGTACCAGGTGGCGATGTCTACCGCTTCAACTGTTGCCAAGTTTCCGAGCCACGCGACAGGCATCTAGTTTAGGAGGCTATGAGCATATATTGCGAAATTTCTAATTTATTCCAGAGCATTATTATGAGCCGCCTTTTTCTCATCACTTTTTTTATAGAATAATTTTCTTCTTATTTAATCGTACTTAGAAAATATAGAAATTCACAATCAAAGTGGTGTTATAAAAAGGCGGGTATTAATGATGCTCCTGGGTAAATTGGAAATGTTGGTATATCTGCATGAAGGACATTGCAGCCATGACGGGTTTTACGTGCACCAGCCAACAGTTATGGGTGGAAGAAGTAGTTATGCACATGGCTGCCATCTTTCCCCTTTATCATTGCATTTGTTTTTCTGAAATTTACTAAACCATAACATGTTCATCCACTAAGCCGTTCAATTAAGAACCAATATAGTAAGTGTATTGAGAAAGCACCACAGAACTGGCGTTTTAAAGTAATAATTACAAAACTTTGAATAAACACCATTAAATGCAATAAACTGCAATAAACTGCAAATGTTGCCGCTTTGACTGCAGCACTCATGCCTATTTTGTTCGCCTGATGAAGGGTCTTGTGTTCTTTCGACCCGAAACAATTGTTGCGAGTTTGTTGCATTTTATGGAGTTTATTCAAAGTTTTGTAATTATTAATTATTATAGCAAGTGTGTATTATGTATAAGAAGTTTTGTTATTTCAGTCATACAGATTTTTTGCTGTAAAAATTATAACTGTTATTTATAATAGAATAAAGTTTAGAGGGATTTACATGTATAATGTAATCAGTAATAATAGAGGAAGAATATTTGAAAATCGCCAGAGGAGTAGTGCGGTCGTGTAATAATACACTACCTTTGTGTATTCTAATAATCGTTTCTGAAATGGATATTTATTATGCAGTATTACAAAAAATGAAAGTAATCCTTTTTTCCCTTAAAGTAAAGATTTGCGAAAGAGATGAGAAATCATTCATAAATTAGTTATCAGTGCTCTATAAAAAGTATGAAATTGTTGTAAAATGTGCGAATTAGGGTAATACGTTGTCCTCGTACATTTGATTTTAAATAAAGAACTGAATGGAATTCACTATAAAATTGCAGAAAAATGGACTCTTCATAGTCAGTGTATTAAATGAATTAAAAATAAGTTCTATTTTCTTATAATAAACAAATTACAAGTGTGTAAAAAATAATGCGTATTTGTGTGGAAAAATTCTATTATATTATTGCATTACCCTCGCTCTTTCTTTAAAAGATATTTTGATTTAAATGATAAATCTTTTAGTCTCAGTTCCTCAATATAAGACTTATAATGTATTTAATTTCTGAATGACGCACACTTCATTTAAGAAGAAATTCGAAAAAATAAATCTGTTCAAAATAAAAGAGGTTTCTTATATTCAGAAGAAGAGAGAGTTTTCTTCAATAGTATTAGAAAAAAAATTTCCCTTTTTTTAAAAAATATTAGTTTTGATTTTAAGAATTCAATTTTTAGATTAAGGGAAGGATGGGTTAAGAGTACTGCAATTGCTTTCGATATGAGATCATCTTCGGGAAAAAGAGAGAGAGAGAGAGAGAGAGAGAGAGAGTGGCCTTACATTGTGTAGTAAACAAATCTCCTTAAAGTCAGCTTTTGTCTACACTACATTTCTATAAATGACCGGACACTTTTAATTTCAGACGTTTTTTCAAATATCCCAAAAAGTACTTCACGAATTATCTAGAAACTTCAGAAGTGTGAAGAAATTTTTACACTTCATATATTTCAGAGTTTTGTCTCGAAAGTAAAAGGGGGACCAATAAAACATTAAATAAGTATGAAAATGTTTGGGATCACCCTGTAAAAAATAATGGTTTGAATGCAATCCGGCTGTAACATGTGATTATGAAGATTTTTCCTATTATCCGTATAAACTTTTATGAGGCTTCCACAAATATTTATGTAGATATAACTTTTTTTTTTTTTTTTTTAATTGCAAAAGAAAATTGTCACCTTTTTTAGCTATAATACGCAAGGTGTTAAACCCAATGCAAAGCCATTTTCAGAAAATTTGACATACAATATTAGACACAGCAGAGTGCAAAAATATTAAATATGTAATGAAATATAAGTATTTTTATTAAATAATTTTTAACTACGCATGTGCAGCCTTAGCGAAATTTCATTTGCATAATTTAATAGCCAAATGTACTGATCTATTTATATGAAAACCCCAAACAGTTATCGTAGAAATTCAAAAAGTTGTATGCGATAGAATGAACTGCTATTTAGATTCTCTCTCTCTCTATCTCTAAAAGAAAAGAATAATATTATAGTTTAAAAAAATTAAAGAACACGCTTTTATGGAAATGCGAACTAAAAAGCACAAAATATCTATCTTAGTATTAAAATGCAGGGTAAGAGAAAATCGTGTGAGTGACACACCGTAATATTTACATACATTTAAATCTTTAATTAAAATAATTTAGAATTAAACAAAAACCATTTTTAAAAATTCTCTTTTGACTGGAATCGAACGCTAGATCTTTAGGTTCGTAGCGCTGAGCTACATCTCAAAGCCACGACGTTCACGCAGGGAAAGACTTTTTTTACAATATAGATTTTTTGTTTGCTCCCAGAGCGGTTACAAACATACAAACATACATACATACATACAGGTGAAGCTAATAAAAGCGTGTTAAAAAAAAAGGCCAAATTATAACTCCTGAAGTTTTAAGATGATTCGTCCAGTACTTTCTGAGGTATTTGACAAAACGTCTAAAATCGAAAGTGTTCGGTCATTTATGAAAATGTAGTGTATACATTTGCCAACTTCAGCACCTTCTGGCTATAGAAAAATTTTCATAGATCTCTTTTATTTTTATTAAGTAATGAAAACTGTTACAGAAAATATAAAAAATTTATGTTAAAATTTTCCAGTAGTCAAAGAGAGCTTAGGTTGGCAACTATGATCATAATGAAAAGATGGATGATGATTTAAAATTAAAAGGCAAGGTTCATATTTTTAATTCTTAGTTTTGTTGAGTTAAACCTATTTAGTTTTCGTAGTTAAAGCTGGTTTTTGCTTTTCCCATCGCTACAGTAAGAATTTATTCAGAAAATTTTAAACTATGGGAACAAAATGAAAACAGATAAAAGTTAAAGTCATTAATATTTCTGAAACTATAAAACTAGTTTTGTGTAAATTAGGAGAAAAATTTGCAATGCTCAAAATTGAAACAGTAATGCATTAAAAGCAGAGCTGCCAACCTAATCCGGCAAATTGTTAGTACCGCCCCTTTTTCTACACCACTTAATTTTTAGAGTATTTTTCTACTTAATTCATCATAGATACATTTGAAGAGAATTGCTCTAAAAATTAAGTGGTGTAGAAAAAGGGGCGTTTTTCAATAGGCGTTAACAATTTGCCGGATTAGGTTGGCAGCTCTGTAAAAGACAAAGATGAAATTGGCTCCATTATATTTAACTGTCTTTGTATAAGAGCCAAATATATCTCTTAAATAGTGTAGCTTTTCAAGAGGAACACTGAGAATTTCCTGAAATCATTAAAACATAAACTATAAATCTTCACGTTGCTGCCTAGAAAAACTTTAACTGTTATAATATACATTTCAAAACTGTTTCTCCTCAATCTTAATCAGTCAATTTCTATGACGTAGCAGGCTGGTTCAAAAACTTGGAAGGAGTCTACAAGACAGGGTTCCCAACTTTTATAATTTATTCACGAGCATTTTTAGCCCCGCCTCCTTTTCGCACCAGAAATTTTGTAGATTATTTCTCTTTAATATGCGACAACGATTAAATAAGAAGAAAATCATTTTTCAAAATTTCCGGTATGAAAAGAGGCGGGGCTAAAAATGCTCGTGAATAAATTATAAAAGTTGGGAACTCTGCTACAAGAGTTATGAATGTAAACACGTTTATAATAATTCTGATGAAACTGAACATCTGTTCTCAACAAAATTGTTTTTGTTTTAGGGGAGCGAATGTAAATGAAAAAATAAAAAAGTACCACAACGTTTTACTCGTCTTCAATCACAGTTGCCAACTTAGCACGTTCTGGCTACCGGAACATTTAATTTTTTTTTTTTTCGCAAATTAAATGAAATAAATATTTTTATTAAAATTTTCCGGTAGCCAAAAGGTGCTAAGTTGGCAACCATGCCTGCAATATGGGAAGATTTTATATAGCCTTTAATCATGCACCATACGTATCATAGCTACATTATTAGTTAAAATATTTTGTGTTTACATGAAATTTTTTCCATCATTAAGTAAGGAATGAAAAATTTCCATTGAGGGAATAAAACGACGTCATACATAAACTATCATTTGCATAGTTATCTCGTATTCCTATCTTTTGATTCTAAGAAGTTTTTCCAAAACATATAATGTAAAAAATATAGAAAAAATACTTCAAATTGAAAAAAAAAAAAAAAAAAAAAAAAATGCGAAATTCAAAGATAATTGAAGATAAAATACTCTTTACAATTACAAGAAATACACTAAAAAGAATTAGGCAGGCTTGGATAGTTGACATTATTGGTTTTATTGTCATTGATTTTTCTATTTTTGCACCCCCCCCCAAAAAAAAAAAAATAAATAAATAAAATAAAATAAAATAAGGTTTTGGGAGTGAAAGATAAAGGTTGTCTGTTATTTTGCGAAAAACATACCAATTTACGTAAGTCAATACTTTTTGCACCAAAAGTGAACCATGATATTAACAGTTTTTTTCTATTCTACTTCCACGCTAACTATTAGAACAGTTAATGTGGACGATATGTTGACTCTTGGTGCAAAGGTCAGAGGTCATTAAAAATTCTACAATAAATAAATAAAAATAAAAATAAATGTATTTTTGTGAAACTTTGATTCCCAAAATAACCTTATGAAAAAAAAAAAAAAAAAAAAACTTCTCACGCACAATAATGTCAAGGTTTTCTTAACAATATGTACAGCTTGGGTGTATGAGGAAGTAATGTTGTGTACACATCAGATTTCAGTTTTGGACCATCTTCCAAGGCGAAAAAAATAAACCTTTCACAATTAAGAGTAGAAGAGCTTCTTAGAAAAGTTGCATATAACATTCTTAAATCAAACAAAAATGTTAATACTTCTACATGCAAAAGTTATATGTTCAATAAATTACGCTTCATCAATAATAAAACACTATAGATGGATATACGATGAAAGCTTTAAAGAATGTTTGATGATGGTTCATGTTTTATCTTTTAATAATAATTCATTTTTTTTTTTTTTTAAATATTATTAAGAAATTTATTAGTATGTAGCTTCAGATAGTTTTTTTTTTTTTTTTTTTTTTTTTTTTTTACAATTAAAAAGCAATAGTTTTTCAAAATGATTTTAGTTACAAACATAGTAGCAAATCTAAACAATTCTGTAGAAAAAGAAAGCGACAAACTGTGCATATAATAAAAGTAAAACTCTGAAAAAAAAAAAAAAAAAAAAAAACTACGATCGAAATCACCTTATTCTCCCCCCACAGACTACATATATGTCAGTCATACTATCTAAAACTTTATCAGAAACATTTTTGTGATATTGGGAGGTCTCAGAATATTATCTAATGAGCTGCTGGAATGTTTTCTGTTCGACATTGATGCAACACACAGTCATTTTTATTATTACTATTATTTTACTAACGGATACTGATGTCTTTAAGACGAACAATTTTTACGTCGAGTAAATAAGGTAAAATTTTGTTACTATCATATTTCGACATATATTCTAGAAATTTATTTTCATCTATTTATTTATTAATTGCATTTCCTATCTTCCCTTTATATTTCTGCGTTTTTGTAATGAGTCTTTTAAAGTCTGATCTTAAAAAGACTTCAAGTAAATTTTGATAACTGCTATTATTATTATTATTATTATTATTACAGAACATTACACCAGTACCCTTTGTGATCTTGTATTTTTCAACAAGTATTTTTCAACCAGTATTTTTCAACCAGTATTTTACAATCGTAATATTCCTTTCAATTCTTAAAAATTACAAGAAAACTATAACATAAATTGCTGTAAAAATATCAGACTACAAACACTCTTGCTAAATGGGAACTCGATGTTATTATTGTAACATAATTGCTTATGTAATACTATATTTATAGATGCCCAGTTAAAAGAAAATTTAAAAAATCGAACATTCATATTAATTTTTGCGCAAATTGTTACATGAGAAAGAAACTATTCAGTTGAAAATAACAACTTTCATGATTTAAAAGCTAACTTCACATCAAACATTTCTGTGGTATTGACAATTTCAATAGCACTGTTTTTTATTAAAATATATATATATATTAATTCATTGACAACATTATGTCCTCAAATTTTAGATCCTTTGGACAAATGTCTGGAAAGTAAAATTATTCAAAATTTTGTCCTCAAGTCTTAAATTACGATATTTGCAGTAAATACAGTAAATATGTCACAATAGTTATAGTAAATGATATTACTGTAAGTTAACAAACGCATAATTTGTTTAATAGCTATCCCTATTAAAAATGAAATTGAGATTAACAACGGTTCTAGTTATGATACATCAATTAAAAAAAAAAAAAAAAAAAAAAAAACATGAACATTCTTTCAACTAGTTTTATTTAAATAAAATTTTTCATGTCCATCCTAATATTATTAATTAATTTAAAATTAGTCTATGTTAGGGTTATTCTCTAAAACAGAAGCTAGAAATTAGAGTTTGAGATTCGATTAAATCATAATAAACGTTGACCTGATATTTTAGACTACTCTATATTTTAGAACATATAATTATTTCTTAAAAGCAAATTACGAAATTTTAATTATTATAAATAATAAATAAACTTCATATAGAGCGAAATATTATTTCTATTTAATTCTTATACATAACACAATGTGAAAATATTTTGTATTTCGTAAAAATTTCACTTCATAAAAAAATCAGTAAAATCTTAGCACATTATCTGAAAAAGGGACCAATGATCAAAAGATTATAGGTATCAAACATTTTTTAGAATTACCTAAACGCTTCCAGAAATTATCGAAATACCTCCTTAAATTTCCAGAAATTATCAAAATACTTCTATAATTTTAGAATTATTTAAATATAATACATTACCAGATTTTTGAAACTGCTGATATGTAGAAAAATTGAATTATAATTGATCGGGATAAATAATTAATAACAGTAATTAAATTTACGCTTTTTTTTCTACCACTATTTTCTAACAATAATCACTAAACAATTTAATCGCAAAAAATTGCTATAAAATATGATAAAGATTGCTATATGGAAATAATGGAAGCAAAATAAAGCTTTTGGCATTTTTTGAAAATAAAACATTATCTTTATTTTCTATTCCAAGAAAAGAAGATTCTAAAATTCTAAATCTTAAGTCATGACCATGTGGATATTTAATTAATTTGAAATCTTTGGATTATGTCACTGATATATAAATCTTATATTTGTCTCTGTATCTTATATTTTTCTTTAATCACACAACCACTAAGTTTATTAACTCAAATTTTAAAACGATTAGTTTTGCTACGGTCCGATTTTTTTTTTTTTTTTTTTTTTTTTTTTTTTTTTACTAACTCTCCCAGCACTATATTTATAAGATAATCGTTTACGCGATCAATTAAATAGGAGTCCACTTTTTTTTTTTTAAAGCACATTTCGGATAAAAAAATTCAGCCTTTTTTAGTACTATTTTTAGAGAAAAATATCTGTCATTTTTAAACCCGACACATCATTATGAAAATACATTAAAAAATCCTCTATAAAAAATAGTGGTAACAACAAAGTTAGAAATCTTTCATCCTTGAAAGTGCCTTAAAAAAATAGCCGAAGAATGCAACCCCTGATTAAGGGGGAAATTCCTACTATAATATAGTGGTGTAAGAATCAGGAAAAAAATAAAGCCAGGACCATAGCAACCCTGATAATAAAATTATTTTGAAAGTTTTTTTCTATGGATAATAAGCGACAATAAGAGCCAGCTTTATCCTTACTACCAATAGTTTTTAACCTTCGAATATGTATAACAGTATATATTCTTCTAGGGTTGCCGTTGTTAGTAGTTTAATCTGCGACTATATTTAAGTAGCAATCTTTCGTAATACTTTTATAGGATTCAATAAAGTTAATATACTAATACAAAAATAATGGCTTTGAAAATTACGAGCAGTGGCAAACATGTACTATTATGGGTATTACAGGGATGGAACACTGGCACAGAATTCATACCGGTATTTGTTTAAGAAATTTCTTTACCTATAATATTGTCGATTTAAGAAGTAGAAAATTTTGTTTCGTTCTTAGTGGTATGAGTTCTGCGCCAGTGTTCCATCACTGGTATTATATTTGCTAACGTGTGCATGGGCATAAACAGTATCTTAAATAAATAAATAAATAAATAATAAGCATAATATAAAATTCTGTCAAATATGAAAATTATAAAATAAAAAGAATGTTATTTTAAGCGTAATGAATCGAATAGTCAATTTATGATTTTAAGAATATATCTAAGTCCATTTAATTATAAAAATGGTTTTGTATCATAAACAATATTTTTAATAATTTTCGTCTACCTATATGTCCAAAACAGGTTCAGAAATGTTTGTATAGCTAAAAATAAATTTATAAAAATCGTTTATTTAAACAGTTTCTTCTTCCAATTAGCATATTAAATTAATAATTGAAACAGGGATAGACAGGGATGAAAGAGTTTTTCTGCCACCAGTTTTTTTTTTTTTTTTTACACACAGAAATTTTTATATTTTTACAATTATTTTTGAGATTTTATAAGTTAGAAATTTTTGTAGGAAAATACTGGTGGCAAAAAAAGCTGAATTCTTTCATCCTTTGCAATCGACCAATCATTTTATTGAAAAAATAGTAAACATTTCTATATCGAATAATTTAAATGCATTTTTGTATGTGTATGTGTGTGACTCAATTTTCTCCAAACCCATGTTCACTGATGATAAATAATGCGTTTTCAACAAAATTAGTATTTTCAAGAAAGGCAATCTCTTCACTATTACATTTCTTAATATTATATACTGAAATATACGTGAATAAGTTACTTTGAATGTTTACAATTAGTTGTAGAAAAATATAGGATCAATATATATTTAAATATTATATTTAAAATTTTTTGAGCGATTTCGAAATGATTCATCATTCCTGAACATTTAATAAATTATAAAATTCTTATAAATAATAAAGAGTAATTTTCTTTTAAAATAATGAATATTTAGTAATTACGCATTTTCTTGACGACTATTTTCGCATTTTCGCTAAACAGCGTCATTTATCTTCAGTAATACACAGCTGCCAATTTTTACGTTATACTACTCTATTGCAGTAGAAATTATTGTTCTATTTAATCAGCATACACTGTTACAGAAATTATTATTTTTTTTTTTTTTAAAGGGGCGGGGGGGGGGGGTACTGAAAATTTCTGGTAGCAAGAAAACGTAAAATTTGGCAGTTGTAATTAATAACAACATATTCGCGGTTGCTAATTTAGTTGCTGTTTGCACAACAACCAGTGAATAGTCTATTTTTATTTAAAAATTGAATGAAACACAAGGGTTTATTATAACACAACCTATAACATTAATGTAATTCTAATTTTATATTTAAAACTTTCGCATTAAACATAATTGATTTCAGAAAGCTGTAAAATACAGGGTGACTTCCTCCCCCCTCCCCAAATAAAACATCTACATTTCAAAGGCGGATAAAACTGGAAGTATTGTAGATAGAAACTTTTTTATTAAATAACTTGATGTACACTTTGTCTTAACCTGCATTTATACTGTGATGACAGATTGCAGACTAAGATGCAAGATAAGTATCGTATACGAACCTACTTTAAAAACAGTTCAAAACAGTTTTAGAACAATTTTATTTCACATGTAATTCTTTCTGTGCGACGGGGGCTGCTGCCCTTCTCAATCCCCTGTCAATATATAGTACTTACAATTATGGAAAATTCAAGACTATTATTAAATTTAAAAGTTTATTTTAAATTAATTAGACAACTTTCACCCGCACTATTCCTTGAACCTTACAAATTTTGCTCCAATACTTCAAGTGACAAACTGATATAAACTTCAAAATATAAAATTTGAATTGCGTGCATTTATTTGTTTTTAAGTTATGGTTGTAACACAGAGATTAACCGCTGAAAACATGACTTTTTTATTTAGGAGACTCAAAACACGTAATTATTGAAAAAAAAAAAAAAAAAAAATTCTTAACCTTGTCCATCGTTTGAGTATGAGAAATTAATTTTCATTACTGAGAAGTTTTCTGGACATAGCAAAATGTAACCAAACACTTCAATCAGTTACGTTTAATAGAAAAGAATATTTTCGGTTAATTTTGAGTATCCATGTATTTTGTTTATATTTTATATACACGCCGCTATGTGTACTTAATTTTAGTTCTATATGAAAATTATATGACGCAATCTAAAATACACTTCCAGCGATTTCCAAGTAAAGCTCCAATACATACAAATTCTTTTGGGCAGCCCTGTAAATGAATGATGAGTGATTTTCATAACATATTCTACATGAAACATTCTTTTATACACATAAAATATATATGCTCATTTCATTTTTTTAGTGCATTCTATAGATTTTAAAATATACCTACACTGGTTCACATAATTATAAAGACACACGTTTTTCTATAATAACTAAACGCTGAACACTATTATTTAAAAATCTATATTTTTTATTAATTTAAATTTCATTAATAGACTATATTTAAAAAGCTTTATCGTTTTTCTATCTTAAAAAACTTTAAATACGGTCAAAAAGATGATTTTTCAGGTGTTCACAATTATAAGGGCAGCTCGAATCTTGGTAATTTCTTTTCAGTTATTCCACAAATTAATATTTTATGGGGTCTCTTTTTAGGTGAAACAGTCAGACATTCTCTCTGGTATATATATATATATATATATATATATATATATATATATATATACATATATATATATATATATATATATATATATATATATACATATATATATATATATATATATATATATATATACATTTTTTTTTAATATTCAGTTTCAATACCATTTCATACAGCATAGATGATATTCTGAATACATTTAAACTATTTAAAATTGCTTTCCACTTGCATGCAGTTTTCTAATATGATCAGTTAAGGTTTTTTTTCCACTTTTAGGTCACGGAAAAGGCAATAATGCAGAACTTTCTTTCTTCAAACTATTTCCTATTTCTCTAGAAGTAGAGCAAAAATGTAAGTCTTGTTGAAAAAAATATTATTACCCCCCAAAATCTAACAAAAATCTGAGAATTCCACGTTTAAAATTTGCGGACATTCTCTTGATGTTCATAATAATAGAAAAAATTACTAAATTCATTCTGCCTTTAGTAGAAACAGCTCCACAGAGCACCATAGATCCACTTTTAACCCTTTGCGGCGCAGGGTAATTCGGATCATTTAAATTACACTCCCACCGGAATTTACGAACAAAATTAAAATAAAAGAATTTTTAAATTTTCAGGTTAAAAAAAGGGGACTTTTTTGCTATGTTATAAATGTAAATTTTTGATAAAAATTTTCCGGGATGAGTTTTTGCACTTGAGAATAAAATTAGGTGTTCCATCAGCGGGAACACTGCGATTGAAAGGGTTAAAATGCCCGATTCATATCTGCCTTTAAAAAATCTGCTCTGTTTTTCACTATTTTCAGATCCTACCAGTAACTGTTAAAACCATTTGGTTAATCAAGAATAAAATGTTTTTCCTCCGAAAATGCATCATTTTACCATTTAAGGTTGTCTTTATTCAACTTTAACACAGACGTTCTTTCCCCCCATTAAATGCTTATTAATTATTACATGTTTTTTATTCATTTTAACATATTATTAACTATTTTAAACATGCATAAATGTGGACTCCAACCATTCGTTAAAAATTACGAGCAAATTCAGCAGCAGTCATTATGAGTAGAACAGTATGAGGAATTATGAGTCATCGATCTCTGTAAAAGAACTCTGATTTTAAATCAGATATCTCTCCTATCGAACCAGCAGTTCAACGTTTGATCACATTTTCTTCATCAATTTTAGATCTTCAAATTTCATTAGAAATTCGGCGGATTGAAATTATCCTTCCACTTAAAACAAAACATTTATCATACTTCACTACGTGAACGTTCTTTTCTTCGAGGAATTATCAGTAATGTCCGTCCAGATAAAATTGAAGGCTTATATAAGAATTAATCTAGCCCAGTAGTTAACAAATTCGTATGTCAACTGTAATTTATCCGCTAGTAAGTTAAATAAAACGAAAAAATCTGGATTGTCCCTATAATTATGAACAACTAAAAACGTGGAGAAAAAATATTTTGTATTATTTTTTATTAATTTTGTTTCATATTAAAAAAATTATAGCAGTTTTGGTTTATAGAATACTAGATATATTAAGTGCACTTAGTATAATCTTGTTCACAATTATTTTTACATTAGTTATTTCAAAACATAAAGTGTCCTTACAAATATGAGAAGGAGTGTATAAGAAATTTTGACCATAGACATAATGTATTTGAATTTTCCAACTTGTAGGAACTTTTATATTTAATCTCCATTGTTAATTTTTAATTGTGATATTTATCTAACTGGCTGTCTGTCTAACCCGCTGTCATATATATAAAAAACACTAGCAGGCTTTGCCCGCTTCGCTGGTCATTATATTGAAATGAATCCCCAAAACAGCATATCATTGATAATAATAAAATATCTTAAAAAAAAAAAAAAAAAAAAAATCATTGAAATCCGTCAAAATCTAATTTTAAGTTGCCCAATGCCTTCGGCAGTCCCTTACCTGCTTTTTACTCCCCCTCCCTCGCGGTTACAGTTGAAAGTTTTACAAAATCTCATCAAAGTGCATATTTCGCACACTTAATTAACATCCACACACCAAAATTCGCCATTCTTAGGTAATTTGGACGGATTTAAGCTTCAAAATGTGGTTTTTGCCCCGCCCGCCCCGAGAGGAAGGAGGGGGGGGGGTAAATTTCCAAAATGACTTTATATTTCATGTTGCATACACATACCTGACCGACACATCAAAAAATTGAGATCATGAAATTATTTAAAGCTGAGCTATGCTTTAAAACTTTTTTTTTTTAATCTCTCCTTCCGTTCTTAAAGGAGGGAAGGAGGAGTGAATTTCGCAAAATCTCTTCATACTATGAGTTAGATACATATAATCGTCCCTTACATAAAAAATGTCCAAACTTAGATAATTTAGTGCAGCGTTACGCATGAATACATGTTTTTGCCCCCCATTCTCCAAAGGGCGGTAGGGTGGAATTTCATAAAATCCCTTTGTAGTGTGTGTTCAGTTCGATTTCCTCGTGTGTTGAGTACCCTTCTTCCAAAATCTTTTCCCTTCCCTCCCCACTTAAAAATCCAAAATTCCAAAATCGCAGAAAATAATTTTTTTGTACTGAAGTCTGGTCTTTCCATCTGCAATTTCTTCACCGTTAAGTAATTTGGAGCCGAGTTAAGCATTCTGCCCCCCAAGGTGACGGGGGGGATTTTGCAAAATTCCGTCTTAGTTGGGGGTCAGGCTCCGAAATCCAACCTGGTCACTAAAATTTGTGACCCTCTTTCCCACAGAATCGTCATGGCACTGTTGAGTCAGTGAATCATTGAGTTTACTCTTTTATATGTACAGATTTGTTTATATTTTTTATGGACTACTTGGCTTAAGGTTGTTGTCACAAAAATAGAGTCCTTGGCGAAAAATGTCCTATCTACTTCAGTATTAAAATTAAAAATATACCCAGGATTATCAACTAATAAAGCTCTTTAATACAGATCTGAATTAGCTGTCATTTTCTTATTATTTAATTTTGATAATGACGTTATGTTGTCATGTGCCTAAGCAAATTTAATATGTATTATTTTTTTTATTATTATTCGCGTGAAATATTCTTTGGCAACAATTAAAAATTAAAATAAATTATTTTAAAGTTTTATTATAGAAGAAATATTTATATTATACAGAAGATTAATTAAAAATTTACATTTTTTCCGGTATAAATAGTAGCCTATGTCTTATTCCAGACTATTACCTATCTCTATACAAAATTTCATCCAGATCCGTTTAGCCGTTGTGGTGTGATTGAGTAACAAACATCCATCCAAACTTTCGCATTTATAATATTAGTATAGATTATAGTTATCATGTGCATGTGTTAGATTGAGTTATTTTGCTATCAAATTGACAAAATTTTAATTTTAAATTTCAAAACTCTGTCGTTCTTGGCGCTTATTGTATTTGGTGATCAAAAACGTAATACGAAAATATGTATGCCAGATGTATATTTTTGTAATATGCATTGTACGAAATATTGTTTCATATTATTCATTACTCTCTTAATATAAGTTGTTAAAATAACCATGATTTTTGAAAGGAATTAAATTATGTTCGCCAAATAATTTGTCGATTTTTTTTTTTTTTTTTTTTTTTTTTTTCTGCTAAGGATGACCGATATCAAATCTATTCCGCTGCAATATCGTATCTTATATCAGATACTTTATTTAGACATTTGGAAAGAAATTTCACTTCAAATTATGATAGAATATTTATCATTTTCCTTTTAATTAGTGTATTAGTTGGATATTTATTGTGTAAATATCATCCTTTGAAATGAAATGTTTGTGTTTTCAATCGAATATAGAAGTTTGCCATTTTTTTTCCCTAGAGTTTTGATATTAAAAATTCAAATTTTGTCAATTTTACAACAAAAATAACTTAATCTAACGCATGGACATGATAACTAATACATATCTATACCTAAATATGGGGATTAAAATCGGGAAATAATTTTCCTCGATTTTTAATAATTTTTTACAAAAAATCCAATGGGCGTTTAACATAGGACATATTTTTCTTGAATCTACAAACGGCCAGTGATGTCATCACTTCGCTTGCGTATTAGCACTTTATCAATGTGTAAAAGAAATTTTTAATTAAAAATGACGTCAATTTTTGTGAGATGCATAATTTTTTTTTTTTTTAATTTTTTATCGTTCACTTTTATATAAATGTATTTATTTTCCTGTTGAAAAAAATAAATAAATTCGTTTTTTTTTTTTTTTTTTTTTTTGTCAACAATTAAATTACGGATAAATTTAAATGGCTAATTTTTTGCTATTATTAGCTTACAAAATTGCTACTTTATGCATAAAAATCGCAAAAATAAATTTTTTTTTGGAATAAAAGGTAGCCAACTTTTTAAGTTAGGGTATAAGCTATCTCCATTACAAATTTCATCGAAATCTGTCGAGCAGTTTTGGCGTGAAACTCAGTCAAATAAATTCACGGACATTCAAATTGAACTTTATTGAATAGCAATAAAGTTAAAATTGACTCTAGAAAACGTTTGTATGGGAAATAGAAAAGGGCTGTTTTTAGGGTTTTCCCGGAAATTATTCGATTTTTTCTCGCCTTTTAAACCTTCCCTAGACCTCCACGAACATTTCAAGACTAAGATAAGATAAATCCGTTCAGCCGTTCTCGAGTTTTAGTGAGACTAACGAACAGCAATTCATTTATATATATATAGATAAGTCTTCAAACTTGTGATAATTATTAAATAAAGAAGTTCCTACAAGTTGTGATCACTGACCTGTGCACGAACAAAAAGTTTAGTGTAGCATTACTGTATGATACAGATTTAAAATACTGAGTAGGGATTTTTTGCTACAATTTGTTCTTGAGATATGCTGATAAAAGACACACACAGAGACAAACCGCTAAAAACCTGTTTTTTTTTTTTTTTTTTTCTTTTCAGGGGACCTCAAAACACATAAATATAACAAAAAATTAATTTCGAAAATTTAGACCAAAATTAGTACTTTCTCTGCCATATTTGGGTAAGAAAAAATAAAAAATATATAAAATGATATTGAAAAGAATTTGTAAACTAAGTGTTTTGTTCAGAGTTGAATTACTTTGTGCTAATATATAGCAATGACACAATTGACAATACGATTATTGTCAACAAAAAGAGATAATAATAATAATAATAATAATAGTAAATAAACTCAACGTTTTTTATGTATAATGACACATCAGTCCAGTCCTAAGCCCTTGCCGACCTCAAGCGATATAATTTAAGCAGAAATAAACTATTCCACAAGACATGACGAATGCAGGGATGATGTTAGAGTTCAGATATTGTCTTAAAATTTGTATTGCTCGCAATGGACAAATTTTGCCAGGTGTCATTTTTGAAACATAGTCGTTACAAACTATTTTTATATCCATTGTATATTTTTGAATAAACAAGATTTTCTGTGGAATTCTTTGTTTTATTACCTTTACAAATATGGGACTTTTTTTTTTTCAGAGGGGTGGGGGGTGGGGGAGGTCACTCTATATTCTGATAATATCTTCTTAATTGTCATGTATTTAAATGAATCTTTTTTTATGAAAATAATTTAATAGGTATTCTCATTCACTTTAAACCACATATTTCGTTTTTTATTCCCATTCTTGGTAATCTACACATTTATACCATAAAGATTAATAATAAATATCTGAACAGACCCAGCCAACACATAAGTAACAGAAACATTACGTGAAGATGTATCCGACTTGTCAAATATGTCAGTTTCCGTGCAACATTTAGCTATCGTTTTCGTGAAACATAAAGTTATATCACATGCTGTACGGTAACAAAAGTATGATATTTGTTCAGATGTATCAAATGTATGTTATCGTACAGGTGTCCGAAACCTGATAGTTTTACGAGGCGCCAGTTATGTATACAATGCAAGAAATTATTCTGATATCAGAGATATGATAATTTTTTAACATCAGATTGAAAAAATTTAAAGAATCAAAACGTTAGCTATGTTGTATCATTATTCTCACTTGGTTTTATTCACTACCACTACCAAATATTTATAAATAAACTTGCTTGTATTCTAGGTAATTGGAAACT
The DNA here is from genome assembly GCA_963930645.1 of Salticus scenicus. Taxonomy (NCBI): domain Eukaryota; kingdom Metazoa; phylum Arthropoda; class Arachnida; order Araneae; family Salticidae; genus Salticus; species Salticus scenicus. The sequence continues at coordinate 120,108,566 of OZ005651.1, read as the reverse complement.
TACAGTCTTGCAAAAGCACTAATTTGTATGTGGTCAGTTAACATCAGGAAAGAAAAAGGCCATCCTTTCTATTGAAGGTGTGTCGTAGCCAAGACCGTATTAGGATTATGTTTAATTGTTGATCGATAGCATAGTTTTTAAAATTATCGTATATTCATCGAAAATAATATGAAAAATGATAACCGTCAGAAACCAGAAAAATAAATTCATTTTTTTTTCTTTATATAAAGTTTTCGTGCCAGAAGTATCGGAAATCGTCCATATTGATATCGAATATGCATCAGATGTATCGGCGATGTTCGTTTCTATGTCGGATTTCTGATACCATATCGACAACCCATTTGCGTATCGCTAAAGGTACCGTTTTTTCGGACACTTTTGTTCACAAAAACGTTACTATTTACTGGCATCGAAGTGATACCTCAGTTATGCGAAAAAGGCATCTTTTTTGTATCAATACGGCAGTTGTGTATTTGCTGGGGAAACACCATCGTACAAAATCTATTTCAATCTCACTTCATATTATGGTCGACAGGAAGTGTGTAGGTGCCGATTTCTTAAATTAGTACCTAAAAAAATATCTAACGAAGAAAGCGATGCTTATTATTTTAACGCAAGAGTGAAAATAAATTTCAAGAATTCTCTTAATGTCGCTTTGAACCTTATCTTAGTCTTTAAAAAGTAAAAATAATTTCATTTCTTCGGAGGCATGATAATTTTTCAACTTTAACCATTTGCTCTCGAAGTCTTTTTCGCACGGGCAATCCAACAACTCGAAGCTATTTTCCAGCTATTTGGTCATCGGCATATAAAACTTCCTAATTTTTCTGGTACTGACGGAATAATTTTTTGTACTAGGAAAATGTTCTTAAAAGGGCGTGGCTTGAGAACAGAATTAAAATTGTGTAAGAGATCTATTCAAAAGTATAGAAGTACGGCAGGGGTCGTAGTTTCCTCCTTTTTTTTCAGGACAGATTCAGGAATGTGAAATTTATTCCTTTTTCACTGCCACTATTTTTATACCATAATGTCTACGTTGTTTAACCACGGCATTTAACTTTAAAAATACAATCAAGATTTCAGTAAAAAAAAAAAAAAGTGGTAGCTTCAGAGACGGCTTATCCTTGAAAGTGTTCTGGGAAATAAGTGAGGACAAGGTACCCAGAGTAAAATCAAACGTAATACAAGATCTGGCTGTCCTTATGTTATGCTGGTCGCGTAATAAAAGGCAAGCATAATGCAAGTTTATATGAGGAGCAAACATTCAAACCGTGTTTTCTCCTTCAAATGCAATTTTTCAGAAAACACAAAAAACTGATAAATTAAAAAATAACCCTTCTTAGACCCTAATTATTATTTGTTTAGTTGTATTATTGGTTACTAGGAAGATCTGTAGGCGTACATTACCAAATAAACTTAGAGTTAATTAGAAAAATGTATTTGAAATTTGGAGAAAGCATGTTTTGACCGAAACACAGAGGAGAAAACATGTTTTGAATGTTTCCAATGTGGAGAAAGCATGTTTTGACCGAAACACAGAGGAGAAAACATGTTTCGAATGTTTCCAATGTGGACAAAACATTTTTTGAATGAAAAAGTATGTAGCTCGAATATTGATGAAATAACATTCTTAATGTAATTAACAGAACAGATTTTGTTATGTAATTATAAAGTTAAATTAAATATTTACGCGTGAAAAATCATCATGGAAATTGTAGGGAAGAACTAAAATTTTAAGCCAATTTGAAATTTAAATTTTTAAACCAATATCTTCACTTAAGCAATTTCATGCTTCCTCTGTTTCTTCATATTCTACATGAAAGTTATTAGTAATAATATCTTTATACCATTTAAAAACAGGCTGATTTTTTCACTCTTCATCATACATCAATTGTAAAAGTTTGTCTATGTCATTCTGATGCCTTAAGTTTAAGATGAATTCTCTTACCTTGTTTTTTTTTTTTTTTTAAATATATATATATATGCTTAAGTGGCTTTTTCTATCCCCTGCTCTCTTTTCCTCAATAGGTTCACCAGCATGTACCTTAGTAACAATATTGGCTAGCATTGTACGACCTATTTTAGTTATAGCCATGAAATTGTTTTTACACACAGGAATTCTCCTACCACTGTTACTAGTAATAAAATAAGAAGTAGAAAATGCATGCTGTAAGCCACATGATTGCGATTTTTTTTTTTTTTTTTTTTTTTTTTTTTTCTTGGGGGGGGGGGGGTATTAGGTCTACGTCGAGTTACATTTTTTGTAACAACCAATGAGGCTATAATACAATCTTGTCGCTGTTTGTCCGGAATTTCGTAAAGTCTAACCCGAAACTTCTTAACGTCATTAGGTCTAACATCAGTGCATGAAAAAGTATTTATTAATAGAATGTTTGCATGGAGCATAAATGTTGTTATCTAAAGGTGCTGAATATCGTTTCTTTTTCGCTTCTTTTCTTTTTCCACCAGTTCTCTGTATTTTTCTAGTTCCATAATTAGAAGTACTCACTAATACACCATCTATTAATTCTTCCATTTGAGAAAAAAAAAAAAAAATAATAATAATAAAGTACACTCCTCTAAAATGAAGAAAACAAGATAGAACTAACGAAAAAACAAACATAAAAAGCTGGTACATGTACGAGTCACGCGACCAGAAAGAGCAGTACTGACTTGGTTGGCTGGAGAAATCACAGTTTGACTGAAAACAGGCTCTGGAGGAAACACTGTTTGATTGAAACCCTAACTTTCTAAGCGCATTTATAATGTGATAAAAATTATTTTGGTTTAAAATAATAGTATAATTTTGTGCTATTTAATGTTGAGTTCACAGAAAAATCGCTAACTCATTTTTTTTTATTTTTGGAGAAAACACGGTTTGAATGTTTGCTCCTCATATGTCTTTTACGAAGGTCGCGCCTTCTTTTTTGTCAGTGGCCTCTTTTACGTTGACCACTTTGTATTTTCCAAATTTGCGGGCCTGAAGTGCAATGTAAAATTAACCTTTTGCATTCGAACCTTCTTTTAGTAAGCGTAATGAGGTGCCCGACAATAGTTTTAATAAAAAATGCAAAATATAAAACATAAGAATTTTAAATATAAATATTTTATTTCTATATTTGATGTATATTTATATATTACAAGTATTATATATGAATATTATATTTTATATTGTGTGATATTTTACAAAGCATTCTTGGTCATTTACCAATGGTCAAGGCAAGCAACGCCCAAAGACACTTAATAATAAATGTAGGTAAAGTCTCTTTCTTAACGAAATATTACACCTATTATAGCACTTTTAATTATAGAACATTACTGGTGGATGTAAGATATATAGTAACTTAATATGTCATGGCGCCTCTCGAGCAACGTTCGAGTTGAAATAATGAATTGAATGTCGTCCGAGAGGCGACGTTCGAGAGCTAACGGTTAATACAAATATTATATTTAATGTTAAATAACATAAAATTTTACTGTGAAAATTGTTAACTAATTAATAAAATTATAATTTACGGAAACTGGTCTCAATTCGATTATCTTTATTTTAGAACTTTTACTCACAGTCTCTTATATATTTAACACACTTTTCACCTATGTTACTAAACAGTTCATGAAAAATCATAGTGTATTTTTTATTAAAAAACTCATGTTGAGTTCAGCATGCAGAATTTAATCGCAATTAATAACTTATTGTTAGTTGTTTAAAGATTAGTAAATTTTTAAATCAGGTATGTTTAAAAATACAATATTGAGAATTATTCATAATAATAATTTTTTTTTCTTGGTTATAACGTAAATATACTGCAAAACTAAAACAAATTTAACTGCACAAAGACTTTTAGTATGCTAGTAGTTCAGGGATGGATACATAAGGCGCAAATTTCACACCACTGTTTAATAATAAAAAAATTCTTCTTAATAAATTTTAGATTGAACAAGAAGAAAATATATTTTTTTAAATAATGGTATGAATTCTGCGCTAAGTTCCCATCACTGGTAATTATATTTAAAACACTATTTCTATATGCAATGTGTAAACTACATTAAAATCAAAGCTATATATATTTTTTTTTTCTACTGTCTTTGTATTTGCTCATATTTTGATGACATTAATATATATATAAGCAAAATCTTATTGAAATAAAAAACTAATATTTGTTATTCGTCTATACAGGGATCGGCTCAGTCAGCTTTTGAATATACCCTTTCTTTTTTTTTTTTTTTTTACATATAATACAATTTCCTATTATTCAGTCGAAAGTAACTACTGCAAATTATTACTACATTTTTCTAAAAAATAAATAAATAAATAAAATAGAAAATAAAGTAGTATTTAAAAAGCAACCTCGCCGACCATATATATCAGAAAATTATGTGTATGTAAGAACTGAAATCTGTAAATGAATTTATGAATTAGATTTTTTTTTTTTCAGTAAGGGAAGAAATTATAAATTTGGGGTATTTATTCAGAACGTTTTTTTCTGCATGTTTCAAACAAATTTATCGCGTTAAACATACATAAATTCAGGGCTCGTAGCATTCCTAAAATTTTACACACGTTTTATTATAATGTCACCATACATACTAACATTTTAATTTATTCCGAAGCACTGTCAGTACCCGCCCATTTTTTACACCACTGTATCGCTCCACCAGTGGCCGAGAGGTTATGCTGTCAAAGCTGGTAGATGTGAGGTGCTGGGTTCGACCCCTGGTTGCCCTGATCGGCTGAGCCGTTCTGAATTTTTCGTGGTTTTCTCCGAAACTTGCGTAAATACGGGCTAGGACCACTTAGAAGAACCCCCACGAAGGGCACTTCTTCCCAGGTCTAGGACCTTAGTGCAGTCAATTGGCCTAAACCCCAAAACCGACGCATACAGCACTTTATTTGTTGTCAAATTTTCTTCAATATGTAATAACGATCAAATAAGAAGAAAAACATTCCTCACGAAAACTGGTGTGATAAAAAAGTGGATACTAATAATACTCCGGAACAATTTAAAATTTTGGCTGCATGCTTGTGTTACCACAATTTTCAATTAAAAAAAAAAAAAAAAAATCTTGAAGTTTTTAAAGTTCCAATATTATTTGAAAAGTGACTACTCTGAAATAGTGGTGACAAAATAATAAAACGCTTGTAAAATTTTTGGAAAGCTGCGAGCCTTGTAAATTGGATTTATAACTAAAAACCTATGTAACATCCTCCCAGAGCCTGATTTAGGCCGGGGCACTCTCTCACCGGAATATTTTTACAATTATTTTTTACTGCATATCATAAAAATTCCACGTTTGGACTTGGAAATTATTTTTATAAAAAATGAACGGTGTAAAACAATCGAATTTACTCATGGTTATTAGACACCAGAATTCTTTTAAAATAATTTTTAATGAGAATTTTTTGTTTATTATAAGACGAAAGTATTGCTTAAAAAATAATGGTGTAAGTGTAAATAATGTGTGCCCCGGTCTAAATCAGTCCCTGCATCCTCCCAGTACCTCAAACAAAGTACAAGTTTATTAAGCATAAATAATGAAAATGGAATAAACTTAATATACAAAATATGATCTGTCGAGGAAAAATTTATTATTTTAAGCTAAAATATTGTTAGAAACGCAACAGGATTTTTTTTTAACAATGAAAATTTCTCTTATAATTATACAAAATATCAACGCAATTTCTTCTGATCTGTTTAAATTAACAAAAATTTTTAAAAAGAAGCATAAGGTATTTTTTCAATTCAATCCACGTAAATCATCAAAACCTATTTCGCCTTGGTTTGTTTGACATTAAACGTCATTTTCTTTCTATCTACAGCACTGTTTACTTATTTATTAGTGATCCATAGCTACCAACATTTAAAGTTATTAAATCAGATTTTTCATCAACATTTTAAATATAAATCTCCCATAGTTATTTTCTACGATTAAATAAATTTAAAACTGACATAGAAAATTCTGGTATAAAGTCTTCCGGAAAAACGGGAGCGTTAATGATTTTTCCGCCACATAACTGTTCCCAACAGAGCAATTGATGTAAAGCGTCAATTTAAAGTATTTATTTCGATAACTATCTATATATATATTATTTTCATATTTTAAATAAATATATTGGATTTTTTTTATATACATAAGTGTCACACGAGAATAAAGATTCATATAAAATTCTCCGGATAAAAATATTGCATTTTAAACATTGTCGGAGAGAAAGTTTGACAACGCATTTAGTAAGAATATTGCATCAAAATATTTTAAAATATTTGAATAAACATAATTAAAATAAAGAAAATAAATTTAGATTCAAATAAGAAAAATTGTAAAATTTGTTCAGCGTAGAGCAACAGCAAAATTTTTTCAATTAATTTACACAGAGTTATATACATTATATTAGAAATGACGTTTAAATAGAAAAGAAAGGAAAAAATTCTATATATATTTAAACAATATAAAGTAAGTAATAATTAACGATTTACTAATGAAATATCAGTAAAATAATTTGTGACTGTATGCCAAATAAAATAGGTGATTGCTGAAAAATAAAATTAGCACGATGCAAGAAAAATTTTATTTGGTCTCTACCTTAAACACTTTTACTCAACACAGAAATAAAAATTTTCCTAGTTTTTTTTTTTTTTTTTTTTTTTTTTTTTTTGTATTTTAGAAATCATTATATACTTACAAAAAAAAAAAAAAAAAAAAAAAAAAAAATAGAGGATTAAATAGGATAATGATTATGTTTAGGAAACAGTATAAAAAAAAAAAAAAAAAAAAAAAAAGAAAGAAAGAAATCTCATTTCTGCAAACATATTCCCTAATCACAATAAAAAAAAAGTAATACCTACTGTTATTATACTGAGCCTAAGGTTTATTTTTTATTTGTTTCTATTTGATAGTTTTGTTTCTCGTGTCTAGCTTAACCCGTTAGCAGTCGCTAGTTGGTCGATTCGCCACCCATCTTTTTCATTGTATATTCAACAGCCACCAAAAATTTTTAGAAGTGGCATTTGATATACATAAAAGGCGAATCCACTGGAATAATCGTCAATTATGTGTATCAAATGCCACTTCTAAAAATTTTTGGTGGCAGTTGAATAAAAACTGAAGGAATGGGCGGCGAATCGACCAACTAGCGACTACTAACGGGTTAAACTTGACTTTCTCGTAAAAGTAAACATAATTTCAAATAACCATATGTAATGCTTAAAGAGAAACAGGATAAAAATCCCTCTAATGTTTAGTCATTTTCTAAAGCCCACTCTGTGTTCTTCGATGCAGTTTTCTGTTAAATTCTGCGGCTCGCAATATAGATGCAGCATTCGGATTCAGAGTGTTAATAACGTAATTGTTTATTATATAAAAATTATAGAACTTTCTGAACCCAAAAAATTTTTCGTATCTATTTATGCCTTTCATTTATTATCTCACTGGAACAATACAAAAATAATACTATAAACCTTGTGTTTGATTGCTGATATTTTGTAAATTGTTTAAGAATAACTTCAAATAACATTTTTTTTTTTAAAGTCATGCGTTGTCCTGTTATTGAGAAGCAAAAAATTTTTTAAAAAATATTAACAATTAACAAAACAATAATTAATGTAACTATTAATTATATCTATATAATTAATTAAATTTTAGCGACCGCATGTTTTTGTCTTTTTCCCCAGTAAGGTCCACCTGTGGGCGTTATTCTCCCCAGTTACAATATTTCAGAATAAAATTTTCCGTATTCACATTTATACTAGCTGGAACCCGTCGACTTCGACGGTCACTTTATTGACCGTAATGTTTCAAAAATCGTCGTATCATTATTTAAATGTATTTCAAGTTAAAACATCTAATATAATTTACAACATTTCACTTAAAAAAAAAAAAAAAAGAAATTCGGAAAAATGGTTATAAATTGAAATACTATATATGACATCACTTTCTACAAAGTACTGTCAATGTGACGTCAAACTGACTCCAAATAAAACAGTTGCTATCTTTTATTTTCTGTTTCTTTTAATACTAAGGCTACATGTTAGCTGACCCGCCCGGTGTTGCCCGGACCCATGATAATAACCTTAATTGAACCTTAAATTTGTATGATTTTATATCTTTAACTCGATTTTGTTTGAATTTCTATTTTTAAATAAAGGCATCGCGAAAAAAATAATCAGCTGTAACAAAAAAATTACCTCGAACCGAACGAAACTCAGTCTTGTGACACCGGTGTCTGCGGCAGCACATACGTGAGCCGCTAATAACATAAAAAAAAATTCCCAAAAATTAACCTGCAACCGAAAGAACCCGCCTGGTGTTGGCCGGCCCATGATAATAACCTTAAATGCACCTTAAATTTGTATGGTTTTACATCTTTAACTCGATTTTGTTTGATTTTCTATTTTTAAATGAAAACATCACAAATAATAATAATAATAATAATCTGTAACAAAAAAAAAAAAAAAAAAATTACTTCAAACGGAACGGAACTCGGATTCGTATCCCAGTGCCTGTGGCACGTATATGCAGGCCGCTATTAACATGAAAAAATTCTCAAAAATTAACCTTGAACCGAACGAACCTCTGACTCGTGTTACCGCTGCCTGCGGCTGCGGCACCGTATAGCAGTCATGCTACGCAAGCACTGCAAAATCCACTTTCCTCCAACAGGGAGCGCAGTATGTTGTATACGAACATCACCAATCACCTTGAATTTCCAAGACCATTCAAATAAGGTGTCACATGGTGGTGTCAACTGCAAAATCCTTTAGTTGCACTTTCCACCGCAAGGGGACGCAGTTTGTTCTGTACGAACATCACCAACGGTGAGGAAATACCAAGACCATTAAAGTAAGATATAACATGATAGGGTCTAGTACAGAATCACCTAGTTCCATTTTTCACCACCAGGGGGCGCACTATATTGTATACAAACATCCCCAATCACCTTGAATTTCCAAGACCTCTCAAATAAGCTGTCACATGGTGGTGTCAACTGCAAAATCCTTTAGTTGCACTTTCCACCGCCAGGGGGCGCAGTTTGTTCTGTACGAACATCACCAACGGTGAGGAAATACCAAGACCTTTAAAATAAGATAGAACATGATAGGGTCTACTACAAAATCACCTAGTTCCATTTTTCCCCACCAGGGGGCGCACTATATTGTATACAAACATTCCCAATCAACATGAAATTTCAAGACCTCTATCACCAATCGCCTTGGATTTCCAAGACCTTTTAAATAAGGTGTCACATGGTTTTGTCAACTGCCAAATCCTTTAGTTGCAGTTTCCACCACCAGGGGGCGTACTGTGTTCTGTACGACCATCACCAACGGTCAGGAAATACCAAGACCTTTAAAATAAGATGTAACATGATAGGGTCTACAGCAAAATCACTTAGTTCCATTTTTCACCACCAGGGATCGGACTATACTGTATACAAACATCCCCAATCGACATGAAATTTCAAGACCTTTAAAATGAGGTGCTACATGTGTGGGTCTAGAACGGATTTCCCTCTCAAACTAATTTCCCCCTTTCCCCTCCCCTCCAAATCTACTTTCCCCCTTTAAAATCGAAAATTCCAAATTCGCAGATATTGATTTTTTAGTATTCGACTCTAGTCCCCATATGTACAATTTCTTCCCCGTGAAGTAATTTGAAGCTTAGTTAAGCTCGTAAACGTGTTTTTAACCCGAAACGGGTGGGAAACGGTTTCCCACCCGTTCCCCCCCCCCCCCCCCTTCGACTTTTTTTTATTTTTCTCTTCTCATAGCACATCTACAGACCAAGACCTTTTTTTAGACACCTCAACCAAATTTTTACACCAAGTAGTTCTCTCAATATAGTGGAGACAGACAAAAACATGTTTCAAATTAATATATAGATTTTTTTCATGTTGCCACACTGTAAAAAAAGGATCAATAATTAAAAAATAAAATGATAACACGTGAACTTTGTTTTTATAAGGCAATAAAAATTCAGATAAACTCGCTGTATTGTTGCATTTCCGAAAATGACGTCATTCGTTTTTAACCCAAACGGGTGGGAAACGGTTTCCCACCCGTTTCCTCCAGGGGGGAAACCATTCGACTTTTTTTTATTTTTCTCTTTTCATAGCACATCTACAGACCAAGACCTTTCTTTAGACACCTCAACCGAATTTTTACACCTAGCCGTTCTCTCAATATAATGGAGACAGACAAAAACATGTTTCAAATTAATATATAGATTACAAATGGATATACATTATAGTTACACTCTTTCTAATCAAAGCATTTATATCCATAGTTTATTGATAGTACAAATATGAATATTGTGTATATTTTTAAGAAATAAAAAACAAACAAATTGCGAAAGAAACGCCCACTGGTGGAGTTAGAGATTTTCAAATGACGTGAATCTACGTCAGCGGTCGCGAAAGTGTTAAGCTTTGATTTTTGTTACTAGCATTTTCTCTATTTTACCTTCAACTGTACAGTCGGTAACAAAAGTCTCCGAACACTAGCAAAAATTCCTATATAAAACAAGTACACTTAATACAGTTTTGTTAAATAAATCCTTGTCGAATCCTGTTCTTAATCAGTCTAAAAACAGGATTCGACAAGGATTTATTTAACAAAACTGAATTAAGTGTACTTTTTTTAGATAGGAATTTTTGCTAGTGTTCGGAGACTTTTGTTACCGACTGTAGTTACCTATTAGTTTGGCGGAAAAGTTCTGTCGTATTGAATTAAACAACTGACTCCAGAAATTTACCCCCTTCCGTGAAGGATCAAAATTGTGGTGGCATGTCTCCGAACCACCTCTAGGGGTGTGTCCCAGACCGTCGCCAATTTCCCATCAGCGCAGCATTAGTGCGACGTAAAACCCAATCACCAATCACCAGAAATTTACCCTGGACAACATTTATATAACTTATAAGAAGGCAAATACTTTGTTATAAGTTATATAAATGTTGTTCAGTATAAATTTCCGTTGTCAGCTGTTTAATTCAGTACGACAGAACTTTCCAGCTAACATAATATTTTCACTTACTTTCAATAGTACCCAGAGTAAATATCTATAATATTAAAACACAAAGAACTTTCCTTAAGACCGAAATCGTACGATCTGGGCATGCGCTGAAGGTTTTTCCTTTCCTTAAACGCAATCGGACACCAATAGCAGAAACGTACACGCTTTGCTTTGAACCAGCAGGAAGCAACCGAAGCAGGGCCTGTTCCTTTCCTTAAGCGTAAAGACCATCGTTTGTGTTTATTTATTTTAACCCGTTAGTAGTCGCTATAGACAGCGCCACCTATTACAGATTGCGCACTTTTTATTTAACTCGCACCAATAATTTTAAAAAGTGATGTGATCAACGTTTCTTCGATTTTTATTCGCGTTTTATATATATCAAATGACACTTCTAAAAATTTTTGGTGGCTATTAAATAAAAAAAACTTGGCAAAACTGAAGGATGGGCGGCAAATCGACCAACTTGCGACTACTAACTGGTTAATGGCGTCGCCATGCAGCGACTAGCTTTCGTCGAATTTTTGTAACTGATTTTGTTCTTCAATTTGATTGTAAGTATTAGCTTAAAAAGCTCACAATTTCGTAATTTAAACGACAGCAAGGTGTATATAGATTCTTTTGTTTTATTTCATCCGCTTCGTATAAAGTTTACTCTTTTACATGTGTCCTACGTTATTGCGTATAATTCCGTATCTTTTAGCACAGGAAACTGCAATTTTTTTTTTCTTCTGCGCTGTGTAAATTATTCTGTTTATTAAAAATATTCCAGTATGTAATTTAACCTTTCTTCTGCACTGTACAGTCGGTCAAAAGTATCCGAACACTAGCAAAAATTCCTATGTAAAAAAAGTAGAGTTAATACTGTTTTGTTAAATAAATCCTTGTTGAATCATGCTCTTAGACTGACTAAAAACATGATTCGACAAGAAGACAAGAATTTATTTAACAAAGCAGAATTAACTCTACTTTTTTTTATATAGGAATTTTTGCTAGTGTTCGAATACTTTTGTTACCGACTGTAACTATATGTTTATTTCAATGATTGAAGGTATTTATTTACTTTGTCCAATTAAATTCGATTAATCAAAACTTTAAAAGTTCACGTCGTACTAAAAATTAACAAACACTCGATTTTGTATATAAAGAAGTGTTTTAATGTTTTTATGGTGGATTATATAATACAAAAAGAAGATAATGTTGAATTTACGGTTTTTGCATTGATACTTATTTATCACGCTTTTTTTTTTTTTTTTTTTTTTTTTTTTTTAATCTATGGCAAGTTAATGATTCGAATCACGTACACGAGTATACTTTCAAAAGAAGCATTAATTAAAACTATAATAAAAATAAATAAATAAATTGTTCTGCTGTTGTTCTATAAATTGATTGCTTGATAATTATAAATGCGTTATGTACTAAGTTTTTCATGCTAAATATGTATTGGAAAGGAGTTTTTATTATCAATTACCCTCTTATTTATTTGGTTTAGCTTTAAACGTTTATCATAATGGCATGAATGAACTTAGACTAAAATAACTATTTTACTTTGTTTAGTTTCTTATATTTATGTGAGTAGATAGTTCAATATTAACACTTTATAAAATTAAAAAGTGAGGGGAAATCGCATTTAAAAGGCCGAAGTTTGAAGTAGCAAAATCAGGTTAGCCATTAATTGTTACTGAATGGTAGTTCTACAAAGATTTTGTCGATGGTTTGTCCATTTGAATTAGGTGAATTTTATTTCAATAAGAAATAAAAATTTAACTTGAAAAATAGGTTTAAAAGTAAAAAATTATAATTAAAAGCAGAATTTCCGATGCTAAAGAAAGATGAATTTTACATAATACTGTATAACTCCTGCAAAAGTATATACTTTATACAAAGTGGAAGAAAAAAGCAAAAAAATATATTACACACCTTGCTGTTTTTCAAAATAAGAAATTATAAACTGTTAAGCTAAAACTTGCGACCAAATTGGAAAATATTGTCCCAATCCATTCATGCATTAGTTAATTTTTCACATATTTTCTGACATATAAATTTTGTACTTAATTTATATGTTTTAAGATCTCCTTAATGTCTCCAAACATGCATTTTTCAAAGATTGGACAGTGTGCCTGTATGTGTTGGTCGAAAAGGGGAGAATTTTCTGTTCGTCACATCACCAGAAAAAAAAACGAATTTTATAATTGCGACAAATCATGCACACAGATGTGTTCATCAGGTTTTGACAAAAAATTAAAAAACTGAAAGTGGAACATAGAAAACCGGTTAAAGTTCTATGAAATTCGATTAATAATTTGGTAAATAACATGTCATCCAATGGGTGTATTTAGTTTTCCTCGCAAGGAACATCACTTAATTTAATTTATTTTCTGTTAGAGGGCATGAATTAATTATTTTTATGAAGGAAGTTTTTTAGCATGGCTCAAATTTTTTAAGCTTTTTGACTTTTTAAAAGTTTCAATTTATTTACTTACGCAAACGTCCAGGACGGAATACCCAAGATGAAGATTAACAAAATCATAGTTGTGGCCGCGCGACGAGTTACTTTGCCAAACGTTTTTGCTATTATGCATGCGTTGTGCCACTTTGAAAACCAAGCCATTGTTTGGAAAAGTCATGTAATGGTTGAATGTGTGCTAAGCTGTAGTGGTTTTAACTAATATTTTTCACATTAATAAAGCTTAAATTCTGCTTTAGATAATTTCTATCAAATAGTAATACTTGACTTTTGCTTTAGTCAAATTTGAATTTTTCATAATGAATGAATAAATAAATAAAAATAACCGCGTCAAGTCACAAAAATTGTGTACTAGGTTGAAAAGAATATATTTCATGAGAATGCAATTAATGCTCATGACACAGTATTAAAATCTCAACTAATGCAAATTATTGAAGAGTGACTATTTTGAAGCATATTGCCATGAACAAAAGTACTGATTTGGATTTCAAATAAATGGGAACGAATTTGTAAAGCGTGTTGGTATTATTATTATTATTATTATTTTGCCCTTTTCTATTTTTAATTATTTGCTGCTGTTCTTTCGATTTTTTTTCCCCCATTTGATTTGCGCAACATTGTCAGAGTTGCCAACTTTTATAATTTATTCCAGAGCATTGCTAATCCGCCTTCTTTTCCTATCAATAATTTTGAAGAATGGTTTTTTTCTTATTTCATCGTTGTCACATATTGGAGAGAAATATTATTCAAAAATTCTGGTACGAAAAGAAGGCAGGGCTAAAAATGCTCCGGAATCATTTATAAAAGTTGGTAACTCTGCATTGTCATATTTCCTGATGGTTTTGTTTTAACTTAGCGTTTTTCTGCCGCAAATTCATTGTTGTTTATTCACGTCTGATTGGCTGATAGCCTTTTCAGGTTTTTATAGTTTGAAATAAATTAATAAATTGTAACTTTTAAAAATCGATAAATATAGAATATATGATCCATGGCAAATCTTCTTTCATAAAAAATAATACATGCCCTCTATCAAAAAATAAAGTTACACGGGAATCAGAGCCAGATACTGGGTGATGCTCCTTATCAGTTTAATTTTCTTCAGATTCATTATCATATTTGTTTAGAAAAAAGCGGGAAAAAATCAGAAATGCAGAAAAAAGCAAAGGAAAAAGGGAAAAATCATTATATAAATAGCTTAGAAAATTTTAATGAATTTTAAGCAAAAGAAAAAAAAAATACTTAACTTCATTATTAGATTATGTTGCTATATATATTGCCACATGGGACATAGCTGCCAACTTTTACACTTTTTTTTAATATTACTTCCATTAAGTACAATAAAGTCTCGTACAATGCGGATGAAAGTTTGCCTCATGAATTTTACAATTTTATTTTTTAACACCACTAATTTTATATCAAAGCAACTTCTTTATATAAAAACTAAATCGAGCGTATGAACCAATAGATTGGTACTCTAAAAATTTAGTGGTGTCAAAAAATAAAACTGTTTTATTTATTTGTCATCTCTGTCACCGCGTTGTATGAGACTTTACTGTACTTATTTTATTTAATCAGTGAAAACTGTTACAGAAATTTATAAATGATTTCTTTTAAAAATTAATAGTCATTAAAATTCAAATTTATGACATCTGTCGGTATCAGTTGATGTCCTCATGCTTCCTATCCAGTAGATCCAGTATTTCCTCGTGTTTAAAATTCTTTTTTTAAATACAGACTGCACTCCATGCCTACACTTTGTATGCTTTATGGACAGAGCCTGATTAAGGGGGAAGCACACATTATCTCCGCTCTCACCGAAATATTTTTACAATTTTTTTTTACTTCATGTCATAGAAATTCCACGCTTTGACGAGGAAATATTTTTTATAAAAAATGAACGGTGTAAAACAATCCAATTTACTAACGGTTATTAGACACCAGAATTCTTTTAAAATAATTTTTAATGTGAATTTTCTGTTTATTATAGGAGGATAGTATTTGTTAAAAAATAACGGTGTAAGTATAAATAATGTGGGCTTCCCCCTTAATCAGGCTCTGTTTATGGAGGTTCTTGCGTAATTATTTCGATTAAGGACGACTGTTACGTAATTTTACAATTTATGGTGTATGCTTACATTTTTTCTTTTATCATTAATATGCTACAAGTCATACACCTATATTACTTCTTTAAGACAGGCTAGCAACACATATAGTACACATATAGTTTTTTATGTACTAAAACACACATTCCAGAACATTAACGATACATTTTGCTCTGTATCAAGGACATAGAATTAATTTCTTTATCTAACTACAATGACTCTAGCTACGCCGAATATATCTATTATTAAAATTTAAATTAAAAAAAAAAAAAAAAAAAAAAAAAAAACTTACCACGAGTTTTCTAAGAATTAGTCACAGATATTGATTGAGGAGCAGAGAAGAGTTCAGTGACAGAAGTCCTTCAATGAAAGCATTCCGGCACAAAGCAAGTTCCTAGAAGTCTAATCATATGCGCATTTAGTTTTTTAATATTCGAGAGATAGCTATAAACAAAAAATAAAGTACTTGTGAAATTTGACGGTTGAAGAATGCTTATCAATAAGGCCATAAAAACTATATAATTAAAAAATGTAGTACATCTTTTCTTTCTGATTATACGATATCGCCCCATTTTTCTGGAATTTCTCTTTTCTAGGGGTGATTGGTCAGCATAAGTCCAGCATCAATTCATCTTATCTGCTGTTTATTTCAAATATAAGAGATTGCGCTTCTGTTTATGGGGTCAATTAGTTTCTTGATAGCATATCATGTAAGCATCAGCACGTAGTCATCGTGTCATCATGAAAAACTGTTGTTATCGCA